>CM060611.1:6331117-7028617 GCA_030578255.1 Tiaroga cobitis
ACACATTCCTGTCTGTGTTCGCCGCTCACGTATGCTATTAGATAAGCGCTCTGATTCCAGAATAAGGGTTAAGCAGAAAACAGTAACAAATTACACAAGAACAAAATTGATCTGAGAAACAAATCTGGACTTAAGGAGATGGACAGTCTTTCTTTTTTTTTTTTTTTTTTTAAATTTTTTTTGGTTACCCAAAAATCTATTTGCCCTCATTTACTCGCCATCATTCCAGACTGTTTTGTTTTTCACATAAACTGTGTGAGAGGGAGTAAATAATGACAACATTTTTACTATTTTGGCTCAGTTATACTAACAAAGCAGCTTTCATCTGCTTCAAGTAGTTTTGATTTCCTGTGTGTATTGAGTGACGGGTGATCTCCAGCTCTTTTCCTGCCACGACCATATCAACTGACACACACTGACTCTCACACACTCACTCTCACACTCACTCTTACATGATACGCAGTGTGTTCTGAAATAGAAGGATTTATGTATCAGGAGCGCAGCACTGATTTCATATGTGAACTCGAGGTTCTGGAGTTTTACGCAGAGCTGCTGGATTTACAGGCATTTGGTGAAAAGGTCATTAGTTCATCAATGTGAATTCAGAATTTACCCTTTTTACTTTCTTAAAACATGTTTTCTGAACTTATTGTGCCTGATTCATCAGAGCATGTTATTCCAAAGGAAAACATGTTTCATATTGTAACACCTTGCTTGAAACGGATGATCATCGGATGTCACCTAGACCGTGCAGGGAAGGGAACATATGTTAACCAATAACCAAATAGCTATTTAATCATTGGTTTAGGTTGATTTTGTATGTAATGACAGTTAATGCTGCTATTTTATGCTGGTTAACATCATTGTTATTTTACTATTATTTCTATGCCATTATAGTATGTCATTTTAATTTTAGAAATTGTATGTGCTTGTGTGTGTGTGTGTATATATATATATATATATATATGCACCTATACCATAGTTTTGGTAATACCATAGTTTTAAAATACACTATATTATGTATCCTTTGTTTGGATATGTTATACTTGAACATGAAACATGAAAAATAACTTACGGATGTTAAATGTCAGTAGAACGAGCTTTTGAAATTTGCTTCTCTGAAAAAACTTTTATGATGTCATATTTTATTTTAATTTAGTTTACATAAATGTGATTTATTATGCGATTTCTTAAGGGGAAACCAGTGCAAAGTTTCTCTCATGGCAAAGTTTTAGAATGTATTTATTTATTTGGGTTATGTGGACATGCAAATACAACAAATTAAAATGCAAATACAACATGAAATAATATTTTAATAGAATATGTTTATAATTAATTTTGAATTGATTGATATATTTAATCTCACATAGCAGTCGATAGCAGTTTTTTGTGTTTAGTTCACGCCATCAAATGTTACGGACACAAATGGTACTCCTTCTCGTTTCTTTCTTTGAATTTGCATGGTCCAGATTTACATATTAAGATCTACATGGCTCATTTTGAAATGAAACCATTTGCTAACAAAGAGCCAATTGTTTTTATGTGTGTGCACGCGCGTGTGTGCGCGTGTGTGTGTGTGTGTGTGTGTGTGTGTGTGTGTGTGTGGGTGGGTGGATGGATGGACGGACGGAGGGATGGATGGATGCACAAACACAGGACAGAGTTCACAGAGTTCTCATGGGTTTCTGGGTTTACCTGTGTCTCAGGTAACATATCAAAACAGCATGCCGCAGTGTGTGTGTGTGTTTGTATCACTTTTGTCTCGGGTATCATACCCACGCTTGGCTAAACTCAGCTCACCAGCCTCTCTGCACAAGATTACAGGGCTCTAAAGGATATCTGTGTGTGCTTGGGTATCGTTTCTCTAAGACAGATATTCGCTCAAGCAGACATGGGTAAGCTGATAACAGGGCCAGAAGAGCTTTAAGAAGCTTTGAATCATTTTGATTCTTATTTTACATCAAAAAGCTTTCAGTTAGTCAGCAGAAAGCTAAAGTTACACATCCATCTATCTCCGTCTTTCTGTTTTGCCAAATGGTTTAAGCTTAAACCAACAAAAATATAAATGATGTGTTCCTACAGTAAGTATAAATAATAATAATAATATAATATGTCCTTGCAAAGAGTGATGGTAAAAGCATGATATTGAACGATTGCCATATTAATATACCGGTCTCAAAGAGCATAAGTCTCTTCTGCTCACCAAGGCAATAAAAGATCAAACATTAATATTGTGAAATATTTGTACAATTTAAAATAACTTTTGAGTATATTTTAAAATGTAATTTATTCCTGTGATTCAAAGCTGTATTTTCAGCATCATTACTCCAGTCTTCAGCGTCACATGATCCTTCAGAAATCATTCTAATATGCGGATTTGCTGCTCAAGAAACATGTCTGATTATTATTAATGTTGAAAACAGTTTCTTGATGAATACAAATTCTTTGATAAATAGAAAGTTCAAAAGAACAGTGTTTATTTGAAATAGAAATCTTTTGTAACATTATTTATGTCTTTACTGTCACTTTTAATCAGTTTAATACATCCTTGACAAATTAAAGTATTCATTTAAAAAACAAAGAAATCTAACAAAAAAAACCTTTGAATCAGAAGTCCCCATTGGGATAGAAAAACATGCACACACACACACACAAAGATAATAATACATTTAATTTGTATAGCGCTTTTCTCGAACTCAAAGTCACTTATTTTATAACAGATTGGTGATTTTATATATATATATAATCTAATATAACAGCGACTAATATAACAGATTAGTGTTATATTTTATACCGTCACTCAATACACAAGATTTATATTTACATGTACCATGGTAAAACACGTGCATGATCAATGCACATGGCCAAAAATAAATGGTATTATGATGGTAAATGTCATTCTGAAAAAACATGGCATTGTGATGAATGTCCCAAAAAATAGTAATATCGTGTTATTAAGTAAGTACCTGGGATAATGTCACTGTACAACATTTTTCAAATTTCAGTGCTTAAGATTCAGCTGTTATCTAAACATTTCAGTGTGTTTTCTGTTTTTCTCAGATGGATAAAGTTTGAGGAGAAGGTGGAGAAGGGTGGAGAACGGTGGAGTAAACCCCATGTGGCCACTCTGTCTCTTCACTCGCTCTTCCAGCTGAAAAACTGCATCGAGAAAGGAACCATCATGCTGGACATGGAGGCAAACTCACTTCAGCAGATCGTTGGTAAAACTGCACTTCAATTTTTATTTCGGCTGCGTAAGGTTCTTGAATTGTTATATAATTCTTAAGAGGTTACAAAAGTCCTTCAGATTAGTGTTTTGGTGCCTGGGTTCTTTAAAGCCCCAGTATATGCTTGATTAAAATCTGTCTCTGTCTTTCAGAAATGATCACTGACAGTCAGATCGAGAACGGGCAGCTGAAGGCCGACCTGAAGGAGATGGTCATGTACACTTTGCTACGGAAACATCGCCACCAGACCAAGAAGTCCAACCTGCGTTCGCTGGCAGACATTGGAAAAAGCGTGTCGAGCGCGAGTCGTCTGTTCACCAACCAGGAGAACGGTAACACAGCTGGCACATTAAACCTCTCGCTTACACTCTATCGGTTTCCACATCTCCCCTCTCACTTTCACCGTCAGCATCTATCTGATCAATCCATCCGTGCGTCTCTCACACATTTAACAAATGTTGCATTCATAGCTGTACAGATGTTTGTCGCACAGTGCAAAACTGAAAATCCTTTGATGTTTCAAAAACGCAAGTACTCAAATATGCTGATGAGATGCAGTTGGTTTTTCGATTCTCGCAGCGATTAAACCTCAAACCCTCCCAGGAAGAACTAGAAACGTATCAGAACAACTTTTGATTTCTGAAATTTGCTGCTGAAACACTTTAGTGTTTTATTTAATCTAATTTAATATAAATGTAATCATGTTTCTCTCAGTTTTGGGGAGTAATTAACTTAACGGTACACTATGGACCCTTTTTTGTTCAAAATGAACAAAAATAGTCAATAATTTTATCCCTTTAAACGCACCTTGGATCACCAAAATATCACATTTAAACGTTTTACGTAAAAATGTTTTTCCTCACATTAGCTTGAATGTAACTCTACACCCTTGCCTCATTTAGTATGCGTGGAACCATGATTATGTAAATGAGCCCCGCCTCCACTCACTCACTCAGAATTCCTGATTCACTCGCTCAACTTTACTGCAGTAAATGCTGCACAATGGAAAGTGGAAACTGGTTGAATTCAGCCATATGTATATATAAGAGGAAAAGTGAATTATACAGGATCGTCTACAAGTCGATGTATCAGAATGGTAATGCTTTTGATTCATCGCTCTCTACAGCGTCAGACGCATAACGGTAATTCATATGATTAGCCTTTTGCTTGACTACGTTATCAAACAGCTATTAATGTGTTAGTAATGTTACACAAGCCATGTTCCCGTTTACCATCTCAGAGTCACACAGCTGCCTTCTAACAATCAGCATCCTTAGAAACGCTTTGAACAACTATTGAACAATAGAACGCCAGTGGAGAAAGATCGAGAGAGAGAAGTTGCTCCGGCTACTGTGACGCGTGTCTGGTGTGAGTGTGGCAGAGGTTAGTTTCAAAACGAGTGAGAAAGTTTGACATGGAGCAGCTAAATCTCCAACCTCCGGAGAATCACCCGTTTAAAAAAACACCGAACAGAGGAAAGTCTGCTGGAAAAAAGAGAACAGGAAACAGAATCATATAGTGTACCTTATAGAGGCACTTTTCACCATCCAATTAAAATGCATTTTCTCAGTATGAAAGTAAAAGCTTTTATCTTGAATTTAATGTTTAAAGAACTAGAAGTGTTGTCTAAATGTCAAGACATGTTGACTACATTCTTCGGTAGAGTGGCAATAGATCAGGGCCCGTATTCATAAAGAATATTAATGCAAAGAGTCGCTCCTAGTGACAAAATTCTAAGAAAATTCTTAGAAATGTGGGCGTTTACTCATAAAATTAAAGAAAAAGTCCTAGTAAAGAAAAAAGTAATTCAGAAAGTATCTTAACCCTTAAAAGAGGTCTTAAGGTCAAGGTTGTTAGGAGTACGGGTGAGGACTTTTAAGAGGCTTAAGAGTGTCTTTAGCAGAGGAGAGATGGCAGAAAGACGAAGAGGGAGAAGAAATGTGTTGCAGACAATAGATGACAGTGAGTTAATAAGACGCTTTAGATTGACACCCGGCCCGAATTTTCCTTTAAGGGTGGCCTTGTGTTCATCCACTAACTGGGCTAACAGTAAACACTGTCCCTCTGTCCAGTCCGGCTTTCTCGTCCTTCTTGGTTTTGATTCCATGTTTGTTACATTAAAACCAACATTCAAACCACCACTTAAATAGACATGCCAGCAATCAGTGTGGAACAATTTTTATCATTCTAAGCCAATCAAATACCTTATACAGGAAATTAACAGCATGGTAAATAAAAAAAGGATTTATATACACATATATAATGTGTGTGTGTGTGCGCGTGAGAACGGTCAAATAGGAAAAATGACGCATGTAATTTCAAAGTGAAGGCTTAGAATAGACCCTATACTTAAAATCATTCCTTTTTTCCTTCTTGGACAACCAACCAATCACAGTCTTCAAAAGATTGTGTCATATATAGCAACGGGGTCAGCCCCGCCTCCTCACTAAGATGAGAGTTTTTGTCTTTTCCTTACTCAGAGTTGCTCTCAGATCGGTCCCCAATCGCTCTTAAGCTAAGACTCCTACGTAAAAGTTTTTAAGCTAAATTAAGAGTTTTCTGAGAGGATTCTTAGAATCTTTATGAATACGGGCCCAGATGTTTTCATAATATTGTAACTTTTCCAGAAATAAGGTGTTTCTTCCAAGTATTAGTGCAATGCTACATAATATTGGTTTCAATGTACTGCACATGTTGTACTTCACAAGTTTACAGTTGGGCGAGCTGAAACAATCATCAAACACTTTCTCACGCACACACCTTTTTATTTTGGGCAATCATTTGTTTATATAAATAAACCACTCTCAAAAAAGATTAATTGGCATTCATTCATTTGCTTATTTCTTACTTATACATATATATATATATATAAATATTTGGTGTTTGGCTGGTTAAGGATGAGTGTCGATTAGAACACAGGAATGAGTCCAGAAGTTTCTTCTCAATCGATTCATTGTTATTTGCTTTCTTTCTTCGTTATCCCAGTTCCTTAATATGGCTTTACAATTGCTGCATATTGCTGGTGTCTACAATCAAACAAAGTTAACTTTACTGATACAAATCATTATAATAATAAGTATACATTCACATAACCATAAAGAAAGTCTTTAACCAAATTAAACAAATCAACAGTTATCAAATTAATATCAATACAAAAGGTTTAAATAAACTTACAAAGTCATAGACGCAGCAAGCAGACTATATATTTTCTGACTATATCCGATTTTTTTGACGACCCGCTTACATCATCTTTTAAAAGTGACCCGTATCCGATTTTTGCATTTACACTATATACACTGCTGAAACTACCAAATGTGGACGTTCTGACCCGGAAAAGGAAGTAAAACAGCACGAAATACAATGGATGCAGATGCGAATAAAATTATCCAGTGTTTTGCTTTCCACAATATTTTTAAAAGTCATTAAGCTTTTATCTTACGGCGGCACTTTAGCCACGAACGCTTAAAACCGTGCCTCCCCATATCTCGTGAAATCGTCTTCAAACACGGATTTATTTCTGTAACAACCCTGCATTTTTGCCTGCACTGTCTCTTCGCCCCAAACACTCAAAAGACATGAAACCTCCGCATTGCTCCACTGTGTGTATCCTTCGTCCTCCATCGCGCCTATAAAAAGTCATGTGATCTCAGTTGGTGGTGTCCACCTGAGTTGACGTCACTCTTTTAATGACGTACGACTCGCATTTACTGGGGAACATCCGATTTGTCTGCTTTCATGGCACACGCAAATGCACGTATCCGATTCATATACGATTTATTACCACATATGAGTGAGGCCTGAATCCGATCTGAGAAAATCCTGCTTACACGTTCATGGGTCATATCCGATCTGTGCCACATGAGAGGAAAAAATCGGATTTGGGTCACTTGAACCATGCAGTGTAAATGGGGCCAAAGAGAGACGCTAGTGAGGTTGATTGGTAATAGAGTGCCGAAGTGATGACGTCACTTTGTAGGACAACTCGGAAGCTAGCGGCGCATGGGTTCCCTCGATCGAAAAGCTATGCATTTTCCCCATAGACTTTTGGAAAATCGCAAAAAATAAGATCTGTGTTTAACAAAGAGTTGTGACCCTTACACGTTTTGTCTATCAAGATAATCTTTACAAGTTAATCCAAAATTTATACATTTTGAAGCCTATATAAAATTTTTAAAAAACACAAGCAGACACAATAAAGTTTAAAAAACACAAGCAGGTTATAACTGTGTGTTCTATGTCATAGATCAAAACGTGAAAATATTTAGAGGCTTTGTTCACCACAGACCTTATTTCAGGCGATTTAGCAAAAACCCATTCAAAAATCCCATAGACTTTAGAGCGAGGGAACCGGGAGTGCTAAAATGCTAACTCACTTCCGCGTTTTGGCCTACAGAGTGACGTCGTAACTTCGGCACTCTATTATCCTCAGGTGGAGAAAGTTCCAGGAAGTGGGCGTGTCTACCAAATAGAGTGACTAATTGGGATTTTTAACAAATATATTATTTATAAATATGTGTAGCTTAGATTCCAAAGCAGCAGCAGTTTCACAGCTTCTCTCAGAAAGTTGTATTTCTTCCTTTCAAACTGTGATCATTTCTCTTCAGTTCAAAGAGGAGGTGCTGATTTGGTTTTCGTGAATGTTGTCTACTTTCATTTTAATTTAAAGCTCAAATTCAATTTCTGAATCAGCTCTTTGAAACATATTTTAATTGATTTCTCTGCTCTAATGCTTTGTTTTCTCTGTTCCCTGTCTCTTGTCTTGATTGACATGCATGCACCCTGTCTGTTCTCTTTCTTTCTCTGTGTGTGTGAAGCGCGTCCTCTTGATCACCCTGTGCCTTGCTTTACCAACTTTGAACCTGACGAGCAAATTCAGATGCAGAGAAGCAACAGCATGGGACTTCTCTGTAAGTCTAGCTGAAGATTCAGACTGATTCATGCTAGATTTGCTGTTAGTCTGGTTCACTGTAAGATTGCTGCTGAAGATCAGGTCTTGTAAATTTGCAGATAAGGACTAGAGTGAATCCTTTAAGAACGTTTTAGGAACGCTTTGAAAAAGTAAAAGATGCCATCAAGTCAATGTTGTATACATTTAACGAATAGTATGATGACCGTTATTTATTGTTATCAGCATCACAAGTTCAGCATAATCTCTTAATAAACCTCTTAATTAAAAAATTTAAAGATAACTGAGGTGTTTTAGTTTTCTGTAACCCTTCCAACAAGTTAGTTGAGGAATCTTTTGAGATGTAGATATACAAAATAACTTATATTTGAAATTCTTGGGCCTCTTGTTTCTAAGAATTTTTCAGTATTTTTTCCACAGCGTGTTTATCTTTTTAGCCGCTGACAGGTGTTTGACCTCTGACCTTGTACGACTTCTGCAGGTAGTCCAACCACGGCCCACCGTAACCTGACCTCCAACAGCCTCAACGATCTCTCAGACAAGCCTGAGAAAGACCAGGTACTGTGACGTGTGTGCGTGTGTGCGTGCGTGTGTGCATGCGTTAATAGTTTCTTCACATGTAGAAGCAGAGATTAATTCTGCAAGAAAATATCAAGTATAATATTGGGTCTTATCACAGACATGATGGTAAAGTGTGTTAGAGTACCAGCGTGAATCTCATGAAAATTTATCATATTTTAGCCCCAAAATCAAAAGAAAAAAAAGAAATTATGTTTTGGATCAGTACAGTAGGTTATCTTTTTTCTTTTTTTCTTTTTCTTTTATTTCATCAAATCATCAAATACTACCATGATATATAAATGCTGGACAATTTAATAATATAATAATGTACATTTAAATGATTTAAAATATTAAAATATAATATATAAAATGGCAACAGTGTATATAATCATATTTAAACTGAGATGTAAAATGATAAATTATACATATGTATATTATTCGTATAATTTAAATGTAAATATTTATAATATAATATAATAAAATTGATAAGTATTAAATTGATAAGTAAAAAGAGAAATTATATATATATATATATATATTTTTTTTTAATAATATTAAATAATGATAACAATTATTATTA
The DNA here is from genome assembly GCA_030578255.1 of Tiaroga cobitis. Taxonomy (NCBI): domain Eukaryota; kingdom Metazoa; phylum Chordata; class Actinopteri; order Cypriniformes; family Leuciscidae; genus Tiaroga; species Tiaroga cobitis. The sequence goes on from CM060611.1 coordinate 6,340,392, forward strand.
ATATTATTAAACATAATATAATGTAATAATATTTAAATAATTATAATAATATTAGTACTGAGTTTTTTGTTGTTGTTTCGTTACATTAATGAGAGTTATGGCGAAATGCGCTTCATCACAAAGAAAATATTGTCTTAATGGTTTGAAAACAGGCTTCATTTTCTTTAAAAATGTTGTGGTATTTTATATTGAACTCTGACCCAGGTGTGTTCTTAACAGGATTTGTGAGATTCTCCCACCGAGAGTTCATTACAGGCAGGATAAATGACTGTTTCTCCTGTGGGGAGTTTGGTTAGGAAGGCTACAGCCCTGGGCGTGACATCGGTAGGACAGGAATGAGTGCGACGGGACAAAAGAAACTCTTTCTTCAAACACAGCAGCGCACAATGAAACTCAGTAGCTGTCTTTCACACAAGGACAAAACATAGCTTCTGTCGTCAGTTGCGTCAATATTTGTGGATTAGCGTGAGTGCCTTGTCAATTGCACAGAAGTCTTGTTGTGTGTTATTCACGCTGCTGCAGTAATTATACTGATAACCTCAGATTAAAATCACCCAGACCGCAAACATTGCACAAGGCGTCTTTTGTGTTATAGTGTGTGTGTGTGTGTGTGTTCCAGGCTCTCTGTCATCACAGTGTTCATCGCTAATGAAGTGCTTTGCTTTTGTCTATGTAGTTGTGAGCTTGTTTTTTTCCACTCGGCTTAAATCTTATCAGACTTTTATATTCCACTGAAACATGATCTCATAAAGAGACTTGTCGCTTCTTTTGACAAATGCGTGAAAGAAAGAAATAATGTAATCTGAAGATGGTTCTAACGATATAAGATAATAGAGATATATTTAATAATTATTTACTATATTTGTACAATGATGCAAACAGAGTTCACTTTGCAGCTCTAAAAAGAAAATAGTGTCATTGTTCAGTTCAGCTGAAGTCAGTTCAGTGTCGATTCAGTTCTGTTGTAAAGTTCATCAATTATTAAATTCACTTTAAAGCAGTTCTGTAGAAAACCGTGATGTCATCATCCAGCTCAGTTCAGTTCTCATACAACAGTGTCAGAGCAGTCAGATCAGTAATATTTTTACATATTAAGAGTCCCCAACTAAGCAAGACAGTGGAAAGGAACCCAAACTCCATCAGGAGACAGAATGGAGAAAAAAGCACCTTGGGAGAAACCAGACTCAGTCGAGAGCTAGCTCTCCTCTGACCAACAAATGAACACGGTGTGATTATCATTCAGACAAGTCAGAAGTCAGATTGTGGATTGGTATCATTCAAAATATTTCATCCAGTTGCATCTGCTTGAATATCGGATTCATCACAGCGGTACGGAGACAAAGCTGGCCATCAGGAAGCGAGATAACCCAGGATTCCATTAACCCAGGGTTTAGAATGACCCAGTTCAAGTGTGAAAAGCCCACAAACCAACAAATTAAAACAGTGCACACACTGATTGTAAATGAAAATGATGTTTTTCTTATTGCTTCTCTCTAGTTGAATAATAAGTTCATGAAGAAAATTCCTCGGGATGCGGAGGCGTCGAACGTGCTGGTCGGGGAGGTGGACTTCCTGGACTCCCCCTTCGTGGCGTTTGTGCGTCTTCAGCAGTCCGTCATGTTAGGAGGTCTCACCGAGGTTCCTGTTCCAACACGGTAACCAACTCACTATTTCATTGTAATTCATAAATCTGTTGCTATAGTTACAACCAGTGCTTGACATTAACTTTTTTGCTCGTCACCCACTGTGTTTAGTGATTTTCCGAAGTTACTCAGCATTTTCACTGGCCACAATTTTGACATCGATACCAAAAGGAAAAAACTGCCATATAGATATTTTTAATATTATCTCATAATTTGGCAGCAGGAATATTAGGCTGCTGTCACTTTAAGACCTGAAGCAAGGATCCATTTTACTGTTACACATGCGTTTTCTTTCTCAACTGTGTACGTTCACTTAAAACATAACAGACTGTTTACGTGAATACTTACCAAGACTGGCTTTTTACATTTATTTAGTGTTTTTTTTACTGTTTAAGTGCAGTAAGCAGTGTTGGGAAAGTTCACTTTCTACATGAACTAGTTCAAAGTTCAGTTTACAAATTTTATACTGAACTAGTTCAGTTCATAGTTTATACTTCACAATTTTGAACTAAGTTCACGGTTCCAAAAAATGAACTAGTTCATAGTTCTTTTTTTCCATATGTTGTTGCAAGCTATTATTTTTTTTTAATTATTGCCACAACACATATACAACCACTACAGCAATTATTTTATCGGCGGGTAAAGTTTGCACAGAAATGTAAGATTTTTCCCATCCTCACCGACCTTGTCTTAAAACTGATCATACGATGCGACGCCTCCTCGATGCTTTGTCGACTACATGCTGCTTCTTGTCTTGATGACACATGCGGCGGCCGCGGTGCAACACTGGTGGCTGGTGTTGCCAGATTGGGTGTTTTTTTCGCTACATATTAAGGCCTGTTTACGTGTGTTTTAGCCGGGTTTTCGCCTGGAAGGCTCTATAAAAATCTGGCACCCTATTGAACGAAGTTAAACTGAGAGAGCGTGCGTTCACAGACACCAGAATGAACGCGTTCACAGTAACGCTCATCAGGCAGCAGTAATACAGTACGTTCAGTTCACGTTCGCCCAAACTATCGTTCAATGAACGCGTTCAGGCACAACAGTGACAATAAGCCACGAAAAATAACTCAATTTAAAACTGAGAGGCGGCTTTCTGTGCCGCACTTTGGGTGTGAGCACAAAATCTGCGGGAATACGCACAATCCCACCCCAAAATGAAGGCCCTGTAACAGCAATAATATTCATCCGGAGCAAATGAAACGAGTCAGTGAAGCGAGGCGGGTTTGTGTGTCACTTGCTGTCGGAGAAATGAGAGAGAGTGAAAGCGCAGCTGGTATCGTGTATCTATACTGCAGAAAATGAGTATTGGACGCGTTTCAGATATTTCTGTATCCATATGTATCGAAAAATCTGTATTTTTTGACGCTATATTGCACTTAGTTTATTATTTCAGGTGCCTTTTTAAAGATTACATTTGAAAAATGTATATATTGTATATACAATTCAACCCCCCAAAGTGTCTAGTAGGAGTGACTATGTTACACGCCGTGTTGGCTGGTGTTAATGTCAAGCCCTGATTACAACAATATCTATTTGTATTTCTAGGTTCCTTTTTATTCTGCTGGGGCCCAAAGGAAAGGCCAATTCATACCGGGAGATCGGACGTGCAATCGCCACGCTCATGTCTGATGAGGTGTGTGTGTGAAAGTCCTCTCATTCGTGTATTTATATGCATGGTTACAGTATTTTCATAGTTTCTATTTCGGCCCCTGCAGGTGTTTCACGACATAGCATATAAAGCGAAAGATCGTGGCGACCTGCTGGCAGGGATTGACGAGTTCCTAGATGAAGTCATTGTTCTTCCTCCAGGAGAGTGGGATCCTGATATCAGAATTGAACCTCCTAAATCCATCCCGTCTGCTGATAAACGGTACCAGCAATCATTGACCTTTCAGGATAATTAATCTGTTGATTGTTAATTTAATCAACTATATGACAGCGATTTATAGCGGTGAAACAAATGTGTGTGTGTTTCTAGTAAAAACATTATTGCCGGAGGGGAAGGTTTTCAGATGAATGGCGGTACGCCTCATGATGGGAGTCCAGGTGGCGGCGGTGGCCATGCGGTCGGTGATGAACTCAAAATGACCGGCAAGTGAGTGTATAAACGGGCACAAATACACGTTCATGAGCACAGTGAGCACCTTTGTTATTTGTACACTATGAAAAGTGCAGTTAAAATGCACAATTATTATATTTACACTACCGTTCACAAGTTGTTGTTTTTTAATGTTTCAGAAAGGAAGTCTCCTATGCTCATTCCTCACCAAGGCTGCATCTATTTACAACCGTATTAATTTTCACCATAGGGAAATCGATTTTTTAACGATTACTTGCAAACTTTTAAAGACAGTCCTACTGTGAACTACGAGGTTGTTAATCGATAGTATTTGCTTCGGGCCACATTTATTGCAGCTTAATTTTAAAATAAGAACGTTTAACAGTGGAATTTGTGGTGAAAAACTACATTACCCATGATGCTGTACAGAAGATTCCACCAATCAGATTGTCGAGACGAGCAAAACACTCCAAAAGAGCTAGTTAGCTCCGCCCACTCCCATGAAGCACTGCGAATGACGCAATCGCGTCTCCTCCTGCTCTCAAAATACTTAAATATTTGTATATATATATATATGTTTTACAATAAACTTCAAATATACTTTTTTTATGTAATCAACATTTCTAAATGAGTAGTTTTATATTTCTCCATCGTTTTTAATTCGATTATGCTGTTCGCAATGCTTCATGGGATTGTAGTTCTTTCACAGTCTTGTACTTTTGTATTTTTGTCTGATTTTCAAATAATTTTTTGCTTCACATCATAGTTTGTAAGGATATGATTTACCTTGTAGCTGGTTAGTTTGGGTCATGGCTTATAACGCTTTAACAAAGACTTTTTTGAAATCCCTTTGGGAAAAATGAATGGGAAAAATACTTCCGGAACCACCGTCACTGAACACTTGGCCGGGTCGCTGTTGCACTCTATTACTTTTGATGGTGTATGCAATATTAAAACCACATAATATTATTGTTTAAAATTAATTTAAAAAAAAATTGATTTTAATGTGAGCATATTTTTTAGGTCACCTGAGAAAGCATTTTTCAGGAAGAAAACACAATCCCTTTACCTCCTAGGTTTTGCGGGGGTCTCATTCTGGACATCAAGAGGAAACTCCCATTTTTTGCAAGCGATTTTTATGACGCTATCCACATTCAGTCTCTGTCTGCCATCTTGTTTATTTACCTGGGAACCGTAACTAACGCCATCACCTTCGGAGGGCTGCTGGGAGACGCGACGGAGAACATGCAGGTTAGACCGTTCAAGTCTTTTTCACTGTGAGTCTATGTGTGTTGTACTTAACTAGTGTCCGGCGATTTGGCTATTGTGGGTTTATTCAGGAGCTCCTGGAAACAAAATTTGGCTGACATTGTGTTCACAGCTCCAGGGATTTAAAGGCCACGGATAGCTGTTTGATTATTAAACATGTCACTTCAAATATATGTTATGTGTTTCCTAGATTGGGTTTCTGGAAACAGATGTACATGTTGCATGTTGGGATTTGATCCGTTCTATACTGAGAGAGGGAGAGAGAGGGAGGAAGAGCGCTTTTCTTCGAACAACTGTGTATATAAATAGTCAGGATTGTGCGTGGTACTTTCGGACATGTGCAGTGACTGCAAAGTTTGCCCATATATTTAGCAGTGCATTTATATGGCGCAGGCTAAGGAGGATGAGCTATAAATATCCTCAGATTACACACAAGCACACACACACACACACACACATAAAATCACACAACTACACTTCTAAAAAATCCCTCTAAGGGAATCCATCGTGACCTCTGCCCTTACCTACAAAGCCTGCTTCAGATACGTCGAATAATAGCTTCAGGTTCAGATTGCAGGTTGCTGAATTGCACACAAGGACTTTTTCTCTCATGTGTTTCCTTAACCTTGAAGATGACTTGTGTTTGAAGGTAAATATGCAAATATGCTTGTTAGAAATGCACTCAAGACACAATTCTGTGGAAGCCCATTTCCGCCACATAAGAAATCATAATTATGTCATAAAAGTTGGAATTATGACATACTAAGTTATAATTATGAGATGAAACGTCCAAGTTATGACAAACTAAATCGAAATGATTAAATTAAAAGTCAAAATTGTGAGTTAAAAATCTCATTTGTGACACAATGAGACTAAAAAGTCCAATTGAAATGATGACATAGCAAATCATTTTTATGAGATACATTTAGAAATGATGACTTGGTAATAATTATGACACACAAAAAAATCTCAATAAAAATTATGAGATTAAAAAGTCAAAATTATGATTTATTCAAAATTAAATTTATTCCTAATTAAGTCGACATCATTCCTCCATTGATTTCTTCACAGGTGTTTTACCTTTTCTTCTTTTTTTATATGCATTGCATTGTGTTGTTTTAGGGTTGAAGGAAATGTCCTGGCAGAAAATGGCCTTTTCTGTTTGTTTTCTTACTGTGTACTTAAGTTTAATATTTAGAGGCTTGTTCAAATAACCAACCCATCGTGTGAGCAAATACATGTAATAGTGATGCTTAGCTGAGAAAACTCCAGCCGTTTGTGTTGGAAACTGTGTTTGTCTGATTAAGCGTTTTCAGAAACAGCTGACATCATACAGGCTCAAATCTGATAAGAGTTCCTGTTTAGTGCTCTTAGTGGTTTTGTTTTTCCACTTGATATCTCTGTGCAGGGCGTGTTGGAGAGTTTCTTGGGGACGGCGTTAACCGGTGCCGTGTTCTGTCTGTTTGCGGGTCAACCTCTGACCATCCTGAGCAGCACCGGGCCCGTGCTCGTCTTCGAACGACTGCTCTTTAACTTCAGCAAGTGGGTGGCATACACACACACACACACACCTACAAACTGAAGCATGCATACACAAGTACATACTAAAACACAAGGTTGGTTTACGAGATTTGTTAGGCAAAATTTGGTGTGGTAAAAATCAGTTAGCCTACTGCATTTATAAAGCAGTGGGAGCAGCAAAATAAGAAAAAAAAGTGTTTAATAAATGATTGCATTAATAATAAAATGAAAAATATTTCTATAATAATTATATCAACAATAATAATAATTGATTTATTATTAATAATTATGTATTAACTTACGTAAGTATATTATTAATATTATTTAAATATATTAGTAGTATTATTAAATTAATACACTAGATTGCATTAATCATAAAATAATAACAATTATTTATTTACTTAAGTTTATTATTATTTACTATTTATAATATATTATTATTAAATTAAGATAATTATTGCATTAATGAAAAAAAAACAATATTTATTACTAATAATTATTTATTTACTACTTTAGTATAATATTACTATTATTTACTTTTTAAATGTTTTTTATAAATGTTATTATTGCTGTTATTAAATTAATATAATAATCACATTACTACTAATCTCAATAAATGATTCTTTCACCATGCAATGTAGATCCTCCAACTGTAGGCTGTTTTAATGGTTCGTTGTTCAAAAAATTATTGCATTACTAAACAACAATAATAACAAAAAAAATTTTTTACATGTAATATTGTTCATTTAATTTCTAAATGTATTATTATTATCAACAATATAAAAATCACATTAATAATAGTCACAGTAAATACTTTTTTTAAGATGCAATGTAGGTCCTCCATCATTTGAATAACTTGTTGCTCATTCATTAATTCATTGATGTACAGTCGACAGAGTTTAAATGAGCTATTTCAATCAGATTTAATAGCCAGATATGTCCATTTCACATTTAGTTACAGAATCAATTGAGAACATCGGCATGAATTTGGGTCCAAATTTAGATGTTTCTGTATTGATATGTTCAAATTTGTTTGACCAAAAACAAGCAACATTCCCTGGAACTCTTTTACCGGTAGTTGTGTGTCATCTGAGGCACAACACGTTCTGAGTTATCTGGAATCAAGATACATCTTATTGTTTTCAACCTTTCTGGCAAGGTCTCGTCTCTCTGTCTCTGTTTGTGTGTGTGTGTGTGTGTGTGTGTGTGCATGAATACATTTCTCTGTCTCTGTCAGTCTCTCTCTCTCTGGATTCAGGTTTCTGTGTTTATGTTCCATTATGAATAATTGAGTCAGATTTCATGTCTGCTTCTGCTAGTGTGTATCAGTTCAGCTTTGCTGAGGGTTTCTGTCTAAACCGCTGTGTCTATAATTATGGAGTGTAACATATTTGATGAGTAAGATCAATGTAGCATACTAATATGATTAGTACATTTTAAATCAATAAAAATGTCTGGATTCAGTCCGTAACACAAGTATATTTATATGCATTTATATATATATATATATATATATATTAGGGCTGTCAAAACTATTAATCGCATCCAACATCCTTTATGTTTATATAATATGTGTGTGTGTGTGTGTGTGTGTATATATATATATATATATATATATATATATGAAGAGTTTGGTTCCAAAACGCGATAAACGCCATTTTTAAAAGAAATTAGTTACTGCAAAAATCAGTATTGTATCTGGCTTGTATTGAAAAGTCAATGTTTAATTTTAAGTCAAATGTGATATCCGGCGTGTTATTCTGTCATGTTTTCTCCCTTTCTTTCCAAACCGTGACAAACGCCAGTCTCCCTTCTCTGCAGAATGCGATATATCCGCTCTCAACCAATCACAACGCACCATTCCACGCAATGTAAACAGTAACGGCAGCGCCTTAAATACACCTGGCTTCCTAGTTTTTCTTATCTATTTTGTAGTTTTCGATCAACAAACAAACAAAAAAATGAATCATTTTGACGGCATTGATGAACCTGTGGTTGTTTCTGCGGTGGGTAAGAAACGTAAGGCATCGAAATCGAATCATTTACGTGAGGAGATTAAGAAGATGAGGCACTCGGGAGGAGGAAAAATGTTTTCAATCTTCTTTACAACGTAAGTTTATTAGTATAATATTTTTTATTAAGAACTGTAGTGTATTTTCAACAGTTTCAATATGAAAAAAAACTTTTATATTTACTCAATGGATTAATTGCATTTTGAATAAAAAAAAATGGATTTATTGTATTTTGGGGGAAAAAATAATCAGTTTTTATAATAAATCTTTGAAAATCAAAACCTGGATTTTATTAATTTTTTAGTTATTATGACCTACAAATGCTATGTGAAAGTTTGAAACAGAAAATAGTGGTTTTCATCTTTCCACTTTCTTGGTAAAGAAAACACATTTTTACTCAAATTAATCTAAATGGATTTATTGCGTTTTGGAACCAAACTCTTCATATATATATATTTATACAGTATGTGTGTGTTTGTACTGTATATATGTGTGTGTGTGTGTGTGTATATTTATATATTATATGTATACACACACACATTTTAACATAAATCTGAAGATTAACAATCACAGTTATTATTATTAGAGCATTATGGGATCAGTGACACGCCATGTTTTTTGGTAAAGTAGAAGGTTATCCATATAATCCATGCAAAAAGAAAGCTTGCATACTGTGTGTAGTATGCCATTTAAAAAATACTCTTATTCATTTTATCCCTATTCTCTCATTGGTTGGCTATTTCCCTCCTGTGTTGTGATTGTTAGTGGGTAACGATGCTGTGTGTTGCTTTGATCGGTTCAGGGATAATGATTTCGACTATCTGGAGTTCCGGCTGTGGATCGGCCTGTGGTCTGGTTTTCTATGTCTGATCCTGGTCGCCACAGACGCCAGTTTCCTGGTGCAGTATTTCACCCGCTTTACTGAGGAAGGCTTTTCCGCTCTCATCAGCTTCATCTTCATCTACGACGCCTTTAAGAAAATGATCAAACTGGCTCACCATCACCCAATCAACTCCGGCTATGACATAGACCTGGTCACGCAGTACGGGTGCCACTGCAGTCCTCCAGACGGTGAGACGATCCGTGAGAAAGAAAATAATAAGCTGTATTTATGTCTTCTTGAACGTTTTTGTATTAATACTTTATTTTGTATTAATAAGAATATATTAATATAATAATAGTTGTATTTCAATATCAATACTTGTTTTCAGAGAAAATAATATCTAATTATTTAAAAGAAATGTTTTACCCTATTGATTTTTTTTTACTTTGTTTTAATCAGTATAATATATATATTTTTTATTATGTTGAAACAATGCATCAGTGAAAAAGAAAATGAGATAGAACGTATGGAATAGAGAGAGGAAACTGCAAAAATAATCAGTTTGTCGTATTTTTTTAAAATTAATATTAACATATTATTAAAATAATAGTAACAGGTTGATATTAATACTTGTTTTCACTGAAAATACCTTTTTACCCTATTGACAAATTGTTACTTTTGTTTTCTTTTTTATAATTTATAAGTTTAGTTTATAGTTCAATTATGCAATTATGCACTTGGATATTCTTTTAAGCTGGACAAAATACCGATCAAAGAATGTTTTTTTTTTTTTTTTTTGTCAGAGTAAGAAACTCAGGGATTTAATTTGACCGCTAACATTCAATATCAGATTTAATGTAAAGCTAAACTCATATTTTGTGTTTTTCTTTCAAAAGGCAACAGTTCAGGTCTGTACATGGAGAAAATGGAAGCGCTGATGAACAGCACTGGACAGGTACATGCTCTCTGTGTTTGTGTGATTTATTATTACATTATTACTTTATTACCCACAATGCATCAGTACGCCCAGATACCTTAAATACGGCCATTATTAGCTAGTTGCACAAGTACAAAGCATATATTTAAACAGATTGAACGATGTTGTGTTTTTTTTTAATTGATAAGAAAGAGTATAATTGTTTGCGCTTGTGCCTGCGCAGCATCACTTGAACGCGACCTGGATGTCGCTGACCCGCTCAGAGTGTTTGGAGTGGGGCGGTCAGCTGCTCGGACCAGCATGTGAATACGTCCCTGATATCACGCTGATGTCCTTCATTCTGTTCTTCGGCACATACACCTGCTCCATGGGCCTGAAGAAGTTCAAAACCAGCAGATTTTTCCCAACCACGGTACACTAACACACACGTCATCATCACACATTAATGAGGATCTTGACGGGGTTATACTGTACTCATGAGGATGTAGGAAAACCGACATCCAAAACCACATGTGTACGCACGCACGCACACACACTTTAAGCTTCAATCTGAAAGTCATTGCTTTTGAATTAAACCGATCTTTTGGTTTGGCAGCCGTAATGGAAAATAGCCCATCACTGATCCCTACAAAAATGCTGCCGCATATTACCAATCTGCACTCATTAAAACATTGTAAGTCTCCATTAATCTCCACTAATTAGAGATTTAAAGATTATAGTTTTCACTTTTGATTCTGGTATTTATTGTGCGTTTCTACTCCGTGATCTGGTATTTCTGTTTGATTTCTGATTATGGAGTATGCAACATACATTCCTTCATTAGACATTTTTGATTGCAGATCATTATTATATTAGTTTATTATAGCTCTTTTGTTATAAATCAGATCAAATCAAGTTTTTTTTTTTCAATTATAATTTTTTTAGGCATTCTATCTATCTGTCTGTCTGTCTGTATTTTCTATATCTGTCTGTCATTCATTTTATCCATCCATCCGTCCTGATGCTTTTAGCTGAAATGCCCATGTTGTTTGAACGTAATCTGTACTGTGTCATTTGAACATCCCATGTGAATTCTTATGCTCAATGGTTGCTTACTTTTTGCAGATCCGCAAACTGATCAGTGATTTTGCCATTATTCTCGCCATTTTTATCTTCTGTGGTGTGGACGCCCTGGTCGGCGTTGATACGCCCAAACTAATAGTGCCAAGTGAATTCAAGGTGTGTATTTGTGTCGAAAAGGGTTCACTCTTTTGAGGACCCATCTATGTTACAGTAATCCTTTAATAGTGCCACATTATACCTTCAAACTGCTCATTGATGTACGACACTTGAAACCTCTAATACGTGTGTGTGTGTCCGCTCGCAAACAGACAAGAATTAATAATTCTGTGGTCGTATTGTTGCAACAAAATCTGTATTGACACAAGCTGAAGCAATATAGCTTCCACTTCATATTAGCTTTTATTAGTAATGTTAACAATCCATAAGACATTTTATAATGCATAACAGACAGAGTTTAAAATGTTGTTATGATGCTCATATTTCTATTTGAATATACATAAACTATATAATGTATATATACTGTATAATATAATGTTTGCTATATGTATATACAATCAATATATATACATTCATATATAAAATATATCTAACTTTAAAATTAATATAACCTATATATTTGTATATTTTTGTAAATATAACATTATATATTCTAATATACATAATATTTTGTGTATAATTAAATAATATATTGTAAATAACACATGTATGATAAAATATAATGTTATATAATGTAAAATGTAAACATGTAATTAAAATATTTAATATAAATATATGAAATAGTTAATGTTCAATTGATATATCGTGTATGTATATATATATATATATATATATATATATATGTATGTATATATATTATAACTCCGAAATTTTATAATATTATATAAATAATTTAATTATAAATTATATAATTACATTATTTATATACATTTATATACAATATATTATTTATGTAAGATTATATCATTTTAAGTTATAATATATATATATATATATATATATATATATATATATATATATATATATATATATATATATATATAACATTTATAAAGAAAATAAATGGATGTTTATATTATATTATTTTATAGTATAGTATAGTATAATATAGTATAGTATAGTATGAAATATGATTAACATCATATGATAGAGACCAGCGGGATTATATCTTTAAATTTCTAATTATCCTGTTTTCTACCCTAAATAGCCGACGAGTCCCCATCGTGGCTGGTTTGTTCCACCATTTGGAGGAAACCCTTGGTGGGTTTGCCTGGTGTCGGTGTTACCTGCTCTCCTGGTCACCATCCTCGTCTTCATGGACCAGCAGATCACAGCCGTCATCGTCAACCGCAAGGAGCACAAGCTCAAGGTACTGTTGGGGAATATTATCAGGGATTATCATCAGAGGATTACACCGGCACACGTGGAGCTAATATGCACGCAAACCACTATTACTGTTTTACCCCACACAGGAATTACATTTCAAACACAAGACGTGTTTAATACGGAGAAGCACTTATTTATTTTACATTATTTTTCCCATTTGAGTGCAGAAGGGAGCTGGGTACCACCTGGACCTGTTCTGGGTCTCGATTCTCTTGATTTTGTGTTCGTTCATGGGGCTGCCCTGGTACGTAGCGGCGACCGTCATCTCCATCGCCCACATAGACTCCATCAAGATGGAAACTGAGACCTCAGCGCCTGGGGAACAGCCCAAATTCCTTGGAGTCAGGTAAAGGAAAAAGCCAAAATGCATTTTAATCTTGCTCAAGACAGATTAAAGAGGCTATATGTAGAATTCAGAAACCCTTGTTATTAGTGACACCTGTGGCCGTTAAGTGAACTGCAGCCAGCCACTTATTACTCGTGCACACGTAACGTACAAGAGACTGAACGTGATTCAATGCCCCGATATACTCACGGCGAAGTTAATTTTCGTTCTTTGCTTAGAAGTAAAAAGAAGTTGGAGATAAATTGCAGCGATATGTAAATGAACATCCAGAGACATCGTCCGCGCTGCTGAGAGCGACGTTTAGATGAACATGTAAATAAATGCGTGTTTTCCTCTTAATAACAAAATAAACACACAACAATAATGACAGCGGTGAGAAAGCAGCAGTTAAGAAAGTATCTGAGCATAGAGATGTGGGTGTTTGCATTAGATCTGCGATTCACCGGCATCATGTCAGGAGAGCCAATTAAAATTACACTGTTATGATAGTTTGACTAAAAAGTATATTTGATACTATACAGACTACTTCTGGCTGTAGTTTGAATGAATCCTTTTTCGCTGCATGACACATTGACATTACAGTACAGAATAGTACAGTACAGAACATTGTATAAATATTTTGTGTCATTGAACGGAAGACAGAATCATAGACAACTTAGGAAGTCGGGGAAGATCTCGTTTTTTAAGTTTCCTTGCATGCTGTTCACACGTTGACAATAAAAAAACAAATAATAAATGAAAATTCGTACATATGGCCTCTTTAAATCATTGTAAACTGTATTTAAACTATGCAAAACATGATTACGGCATCATCATGTGTCTGTGCTTATCAAGTACTTTCTAAATTCTGACCAATCACAACCAATTAAACAAGTTGTGTTTAATATACCATTATGTAGGACCAATGAGATTTAGCTGTGGGCGGGGCTATTTAGCACAGTTTTATAAAACCGTATCCAAACAACCTAGTATTTTTGTCTCGTTTTCAGTTACAAATATCTAAAAATTCCTAAATCAAGATACATTTACTTACATTTACTCTTCTGAACAAAGTTTCAAAATTAGTGTTGTTATAGTTTACTGAAACTATAACTATAAAATCATTTTTGGTTGCTTGGAATAAAATAAATGTTAACTGAAATAAAATAAAATTGCAAGGCAACATTTCTCATTTTCATTTAGTTTAACTTGATATACTAAAATAAATACTAAAATAAAAACTATATAGGCATTTTTTTAAATGTGTCATTATAAAAATGACAAAAACAACAAAATGACTGAAACTTATAAAAACGAATTCAAAATATGAATAAAAACTATAATAATATCTCAATAACACTGATCAAAGTTAAGTGAGTTTATGCTTAAAACAAGAAAAAATAAACTTAATTCAATGGTAAAATTAAGATTGTTGGTTTAGTTTTAGAAAACAAGACTTAGTCGTTTTGCTTCTCAAGTAAATGTATCTTGATTTAAGAATGTTTAGACATTTGTACTGGAAAATAAGACACAAATACTGAGAAAGAAATATGCATTTTTACATGGAGGATATCAACAAAAAATAATATGGCTGATATAATAGTGAAATATAAACAATACGATTTAATGACAGCAAAATGAGATGTACACAAAATTGTGCAATATTGTACACAATGTATAAATAAACTGGGAAAACAGAAGTAGTTTATTATCCATTACCATTTATTATCCATTGACTGTCACAAGGAGGAAGTTACACTCCCATTTCATCGGCCAAGCAGATGCTAATAATCTCAAAATGACTGAATATCTCAAATAAACTATCTGATAAATCATATATTGCTTTATTGTGTCACATAACATCATCTAGATTCAGTTAATGTTCACGTGACCGTGGCTCATGCTTGTTTTGTCGATTCTTTCTCCTGCAGAGAGCAGAGAGTCACGGGAATAATGGTGTTCATTTTGACGGGCCTGTCGGTTTTAATGGCCCCCGTTCTGAAGGTTTGAACTTTTTTATATATCATAAACTTATCTTTACTGTCTTTTCACATTCTGATACTTATCATTGTCCAAGAAAATAAGAGAGAATGTTGCAAAACAAACCCTGTGAAATGAAAATAGTCCTGTCATGATTTTGGAGTTAATGTGTACTGCTAAAAGTTGACAAAACACACTTTTTTTTAGCAGATGTACATAATTTATCATTTTTTTATTCTCTTCTCGGAAAATGGACCAAACATATGAATGACTCATGACTGTGGGTCGTAATATCAGGAAGCAAACCATGATTAATAGCTGTGATGTAAACTAAAGAATATTTGAGAAAATATTAAGTGTGTCTACAAAATAGTTCTTAGGGTATTTTAAGCAATTCTAGTTACTTGAAAAGAATGAATTATAAGGCTTATATAACTCATGCGCTTATCCAGATCTCCATGAAACTGACGCTTTATTTCTAAATTCTATATTTGAAATCAGAACTAATAAAAAAGCACCATTGCACTTCCTTTTTTGCCATTTAATATCTTATGCATCATATATAAGGGTATTTGCATGCACAAAATAAATCTTTTTCTGGACATGTACTATTGTAGTACTATAATATTAATGGAAGTACCATGTAAACACTGTAGTATCTGGTTTCCAGTACCAATGTACAGTATATATCAAAGGATTATGTTGATAATACCATCTGATACATTTTAGGAAACCATGGTGTATTTGTGATACATGTCCAAAAACCCATTATACCATGGTACTTTTTTTAGAGGTTAGTGCAGTTACTGCCCCCTGCTGGACATTTACTTTGTACATTGACCTCTGAATGGGATAAAACTCCAGGATGCGAGATGAGACAGAGGCTTTCATTCCTGTGAGCTTTTTGTCAATAACACAAATTCTGTTTCATTATAAATCGTTTGCTTTGCACAAATCTCCTCTTTTGGACCATATTGTGTAGGTTGGGATTTGGGGTGTGTTCGGTGGACATAACTTTTTGTCTTCAAGTAACCTTTGATTCTGTATGTGTGTACAATATTGCTTTATGTGTTTGAAGACAAATGACAGCAGTATTATGTATATAATGCTCATATGTTTGATGTCTGCAGTTCATTCCTATGCCCGTCCTGTACGGCGTATTCCTCTACATGGGTGTCGCCTCTCTCAATGGCGTCCAGGTGAGTGTCGTGTTACTGTTCGGCAGAGAAAGCCCCTAATCCTGCTGACTACCTGATCTCCGCTGGAGCCTGGGAACCCAAACGATTCCAGAACTTGGTCTGAGTTCAGGAAAGTCGGGATAAGTCAGACATAGTCAGGATTTTCAGGGTGTAATACGCCTGGCTAAACCTAGAGGACAGAGTTGGGCATCAAAATGTTTTTTTTTTATTAAAGGTGCTTACTGTTAAACCTTTGATGCATAACAAGTTGTTGGGAACAACATAGCAACATGCTAAAAACAGTTCAAACACCTTAGCATGTCTAATTCATTCAGATTCCCACAATACGATTTGCATTTCAATTTTATTTGAATGTTTTGCTTCTCTTTCAATAAAATGTAAAACTCTTAAATATATATTTTAACATTGACATATTATGTATTTAAATAAAATTACTTTAAATATATTTTAATGTTTAGCTTTTCTTTCAATAAATCGTAAAACTCTTAAATTTATCTATTAAAGTTAATATTTGTATCATTTACATATGTATTTAAATAAAAAATGATTTTAAATAATTATAAATACAATTATTTTCAATAATTATATATATATATAATTGTAATATTTATTTATTGTATATTAAATATATATTTTTAATAATATAATATATATTTTAAAATATATATTTTTTTAATTTAAAACGTATGTATTCTATTTTTTAATATAAGTTATTATTAATATAAGTATTTCATATAATGAAAAATTCTTTATTATACTTTTATACTATATGTATTCATATATATATATTTTAATATAATTAATGTATATATATATATATATATATATATATATATACATATACATATATATATATACATATATACATATATATATACATATATATATATATATACATATATATATATATATATATATTTAAAAAAATATGCTTTTTAGATTTTTTGGGGGGGGGGAACAGGTTGAATAATCTAAACAATGAATAAACATTTGTGTGTGTGTGTGTGTGTGTAGTTTATGGATCGTCTGCAGCTCTTGTTGATGCCAGCGAAACACCAACCAGATCTGATCTACCTGAGACACGTACCGCTCAGACGGGTTCACTTGTTTACCTTCTTACAGGTGTGTGTGTGTGTGTGGTCACATTCTCATCCTCATACAAGGCTCAGCTCTATAGCTTTAGTGCTGTATATGCATCATTAATGTGTGTGTTCTGTGCACAGGTGCTCTGTTTGGCCCTCCTGTGGATCCTGAAGTCAACGGTAGCAGCCATCATCTTTCCCGTCATGGTGAGTTTGTGATTTGCGAACACAAATAATACTTCCATGAACTGCACCCAGTCAGTTTAATTACTATCTGATACAGAATTGCACACAAAACTAAGAACTTTTGTTCTCTAGTTTTTAAGACATTGCACACATCGTACTACATGTCTTCTGTCCTCTGATTATACTTGTTTAGCAAGTAAAAGACCTTTAATATAATTCTAAAAACATCCTCTTTCAGGTCGTGGTTCACATGTCTTTTTACAAAGTAAACAATCATTTCTATATTGTTAGTAATATTTCCAGATGAACACTTACAGCAACTTGGGTTTACTTTATTATCCATACATCATTTTTTAGAAAACCCATGTTATAATATAATACAATACAATGACGATTGAGAGAAAGCCTGATGTATCATATTTGCAACTCATATTTTATGTTTGACTCCCACAATAAAAACTACAGAGCTTTCATCATAAAACTAAGCATTTAAATATCATCATACTAAGACATATTATTGGGAGATATAGAGACAGCTGATATTTATATGCATTTATGTAAGTAGTCATATAACATACTAATAATTTATTTACGTTAGAACTGCTCCATATTCTCACTATATCACACTATATATGAGCCACAAAAGCCTGATGAATCAAATATGACACTCAACAAAAAGAAACGCATATGCAAACTTTTGTCTAACGCCTAAATATACCATTAATTATGTCATATGTCAGGCTTTACAGGGTTAATACAGCCAATACTAGTTTTTTTCCATGCGTCTGAGATCTCTTTCTGTTGGTTTTCTAGATTCTTGCGTTGGTCGCGGTGAGAAAGGCCATGGATTATGTGTTCTCGCAGCACGATCTCAGTTACCTGGATGACGTCATGCCCGAGAAAGACAAGAAGAAGAAAGAGGATGAGAAGAAGAAGAAGAAAAAGAAAGGAAGCATTGACAGTGACATGAACGACGTGAGTGGAATCTCTTTATTTGTGCGGTTAGAACTGGTGTCGCTGTAAAACTCCAGCGGTAAGAATATCCCAACCCTGCGTTCACAGTCGGATTTTCCAGCCAATGAGAATGTTCCCAGCATAAAGATCTCCATGGAGACCATGGAACAGGATCCAGTGCTGGGGGAGAAGCCCTCAGACAGTGAGTAAACACGCAGGGTTTCCCTCGGCCTCGCGCAGGGCTTGCAGACGTTACTCTGTCCTGTTCCTAACAACTCAAATAATGGCTCTTCCCTCCCCTCTTCTCGCTTTCGTCACACACTCCTTCGTGATCTCTCCAGAAAACATCTCTAAATCCCGTCTTTCTCTTTGTTTATGGTGTTGCTTGGTTTCCTGGTCTGTGTGGATCAATAATCCGCTCTTGACAGATAACAAATGCTTAATCACTGTATTAATAAAGTCAACATGCATTCAAACGGGCCTTATTTACTTTCCCATTGCATGATTCGTTCCAAAGGAAAAATGTTTGCTTCCATAATCTTTCATCAAAATAACTGTTTTTTTGTCTGATGTGATCAAGCCCTCTTATTTCTCAATCTCTCCAAGCACCTGGACTTATTCTGGTCTATAGGGAACAGGAATTATGTGGAGTTTAATAATTAGCAAGTTCAGGTCCGTAACGGTTGCATTGAAGATTCTTTTTGTAATTTCTGGAGTAGTACAGTGTTTGATAAAACAAGACGCCTGTTGTTACCCGTTGAACACACTGTTCAAAGTTAAGGGTCAGTAAGAAATTAATACTTTTGGTCAATAAGGATGCATTAAACTGGTCGAAAGTGACAGTAAAGACGCTTATAATGTTACACAAGATTTCTATATCAAATAAATGCTGTTCTTTTGAACTTTCTAGCCATCAAAGAATGCTGAAAAAAATATCTCACCGTTTCCACAAAGATATGAAGCAACTGTTTTCAACATTGATAATAAGCAGAAATGTTTCTTGAGCAGCAAATCAGCATATTAGAGTGAATTCTGAAGGATCACTATTCAAAAAAAATATTCAAACAGAAAACAGTTATTTTAAATTGAATTAATATTTTACAATATTATTGTTTTTTTGTTCTTAAATAAATACAGCCTTAATGAGCAGAAGAGACTTTTCAAAAACATTAAAAAAAATCTTACTGACCCCAATACCACAAACGGATGTTTCCACGTGTTTTTGTTGATTCACATGCATGTCTGACCATAAGCTGCAATAATAGTCATAATTAATAATATGAAATATTATACAATATTCCCAATGGCTAAAATCAAGTCTTGAAGAGCAAACACAGTCTCATGTTGACTTTATCTGGATGGCTTGTGGGTCTGAATTTCCTGTTCTTTACTCCCTCTTTTTATTCTAACTACTAACCAATCAACTCCTTTTCTGCTGCATCATAACCCCTTTAAATGAACCCTCTAAGATTTGATCATCTGCCATGTGTGTGTATATATATTAACAGTACGTTTATTTGTTTCTTATAGGAAATAAGCCCATGTCCTTCCTCACTCCCTACTGATGGAAAGCACTTTTTCCCTTCCGTGACTATGTCAAGGTATGTGTGTGTGTGTGTGTGTGTGTGTTTGTTTTAATATCACTATTAGTAAGGATAGTATGAAATAAAATCAGTTTTTAAATGCAAGATATTTAAAGTGTACCTGAAGTATACGTGCAATAGTTCCATTTTAGCAGAATCAAAAATACCTAAGTATATCTTTAGTTGGACCTCAGCACTATTTCCGGATAGCTAAAAAAAATTAGTTCTTCCAATCTAGCAGACTTTAAGTATACCAATTTAGTATTCCAACAGTGCAATTGCAGGGTATTTATATTAAGTATGTAACATGTACACTCACCTAAAGGATTATTAGGAACACCATACTAATACTGTGTTTGACCCCCTTTCGCCTTCAGAACTGCCTTAATTCTACGTGGCATTGATTCAACAAGGTGCTGAAAGCATTCTTTAGAAATGTTGGCCTATATTGATAGGATAGCATCTTGCAGTTGATGGAGATTTGTGGGATGCACATCCAGGGCACGAAGCTCCCGTTCCACCACATCCCAAAGATGCTCTATTGGGTTGAGATCTGGTGACTGTGGGGGCCATTTTAGTACAGTGAACTCATTGTCAAGTTCAAGAAACCAGTTTGAAATGAATCAAGCTTTGTGACACGGTGCATTATCCTGCTGGAAGTAGCCATCAGAGGATGGGTACATGGTGGCCATAAAGGGATGGACATGGTCAGAAACAATGTTCAGGTAGGCCGTGGCATTTAAACGATGCCCAATTGGCACTAAGGGGCCTAAAGTGTGCCAAGAAAACATCCCCCACACCATTACACCACCACCACCAGCCTGCACAGTGGTAACAAGGCATGATGGATCCATGTTCTCATTCTGTTTACGCCAAATTCTGACTCTACCATCTGAATGTCTCAACAGAAATCGAGACTCATCAGACCAGGCAACATTTTTCCAGTCTTCAACTGTCCAATTTTGGTGAGCTCTTGCAAATTGTAGCCTCTTTTTCCTATTTGTAGTGGAGATGAGTGGTACCCGGTGGGGTCTTCTGCTGTTGTAGCCCATCCGCCTCAAGGTTGTGTGTGTTGTGGCTTCACAAATGCTTTGCTGCATACCTCGGTTGTAACGAGTGGTTATTTCAGTCAAAGTTGCTCTTCTATCAGCTTGAATCAGTCGGCCCATTCTCCTCTGACCTCTAGCATCAACAAGGCATTTTCGCCCACAGGACTGCCGCATACTGGATGTTTTTCCCTTTTCACACCATTCTTTGTAAACCCTAGAAATGGTTGTGCGTGAAAATCCCAGTAACTGAGCAGATTGTGAAATACTCAGACCGGCCCGTCTGGCACCAACAACCATGCCACGCTCAAAATTGCTTAGGAGTTGCTTGCTTGGAGTTCAGGAGATTGTCTTGACCAGGACCACACCCCTAAATGCATTGAAGCAACTGCCATGTGATTGGTTGATTAGATATATGCATTAATGAGAAATTGAACAGGTGTTCCTAATAATCCTTTTGGTGAGTGTAAATGTATTTGTTGTGTACTTAGCATAAAATAAATGTATTTCAAATATATTTTTGTATAATTATATTTTACTAGGGTAGGCTTGGGTTAGGCCATAAATAATTAATATAAAAAATGTGGCAATCCCCACTAATGTAGTGAAACAAATGTGTGTGTGTACTTGTCTTTGTGAGGACCATTTTTAGACCATCAGAGTGAGTAAAGTGAGGACCTTTTGGCCGGTCCTAACTCTCTGAGACCCTTTTAAAGGCCCGTTTGAGGGTCAAGACTTGGCTTTAGGGATAATGTTAGAGTTAGGTTAAGGCTTAGGGTTAGGCTTATTTGTGGTAGTTAAGGTTAGGATAAGGCGCTAGAGAATGCATTATGTCAATGAATGTCTTGACGAAGATAACTGTACGAACAGGAGGCAGTAGGTCTGAGCTTGTGTGCACATGCATATCTATATTTACCCAGCTTAGTTCAGCATGAATATCATGTTGGCTCAAGCTGGTTTATGGTGGTTAGTGCTGGTCTAATGCATGGCCTTAAAACAGTCAATTAAATCAATTAGCCTCATAAATGATGCATGTCTATGAGTTCACATGTTTATGTGTGTATGCAAGGCTGTATATTTTGAAATATCTAACAGATTTCTTTCTTTCGCTTTCACCTAGTCAGGATTTAAACCCTTTTAAGAAGATGGTGCCTCACATCAGAATCGATTTGAACTCGGACAACAACAAATTCTTCTGGAAAACTCCATCCTCTGAAACGTCCCTTTAAACACTTGTGAAAAAACACTTTCATACACACACGTTTAGCTCCAGATGATGGTTTGAAAATGAAAAACTTTGCTGAAAGTGTCATTTTAAAGTCTAAACTAAGGGATGTATGTCATTTCAACACTACAACCAATAGCTGCACAAACACAATCTAAAAAGTGTAAAACTTTATGTCCTCCTGACATTTTGGTAGCATTAGCCTACTTTTTTTGGGGGGGGGGGGGGGGGGTTGCTATCGTTTTAGTTTTAAGTTCTGGGTCCAGACTGATTTTTGTTCCAATAAATTTCGAATACTTTTTTTAACCATAATATTTTATTAAACAGAAAATATATAAGAATGATGACATAATCAGTCTTAATAATGTAGAATCCAATTGTATAAAATTAATTTGCAGTTTGAGTTTTTCTTTTGGCCAAATAACTGCACTTCATTCAAATGATTAGATCTTTTTTTTTTGTATGTCTTTGAACAAATTTGTATTAGTGTCTCCGTTCTCTTTAATACTTTGCGTATTTAAGCGTATATTACTGAACCACAATTGTGGGTGCAACTACTTATCCCAATAAGGGAAACTTCGGTTTTAATGACACAATTAGCCTACTTAAATCTTTCCTGTACTTAAAAAGTGGGAAACACTCGATATGAATATAATTTTCTAGTTCTACCTCTTGTAATGGACTGTAGGTGCCAGGCACTTGTTTGAGTGAAGCATTTCTCTATGCAGTACGTTACGGATCTTAAAGTCACGTGACCGGAAGAGTGGCCACCGCGCTGGATGCCTCTTCATCATTCTTCCGTCTACGAAATTCCCTCTGCCCTTTTGTGAACTCAAGATCTGTTTCTTCGATCATAAATGACAATCCATAACAGGGCGGACACTTTCAATGTGATTGCGTTCCATGTATTTACTATGAAGCAGTTGATTTATGGTGATTTTATTGTCTGGATATTTTTATTGTACTTTTTTTTTTTAAAGAAGTAATGCTGTAGATAGAGACGTCTTTTATACTGAGATGAGAGGTGTAAGGACTTAATAATGAGATTTAATGTCGAACAGCTGCACCAAAGTGACAGCAATATGCAAATTTCCATGTTTGTGTGTGTGTGTGTGTGTGTGTGTGTGTGTGTGTGTGTGTGTGTGTGTGTGTGTGTGTGAGAACTTATGCTGCCATTAAGAAAGATCATTTCTCTTACGTTCAGCACGAAGATATTTCAGTCAGCAAATCGGGTGTTGAATATTTTTAACTATCATAACGTATAAATCCACAGTCATTAAAACTTGAATATAGACACACGAGTCAGTGTTTGTACATAGGTCTGTTTATCATCATCTCATCATCTATAATGTCTTCCATTTGTTTTGATTGAATCAAATTGCATTTTCAAGGACTAAACTGTCGTAGCGAGACGCATATGCAAGAGGACGTCATTTATCATTTATTTTAGATGCACACCTGTTTTTTTATTTGTTTTTTTTTTAAAACCTGTTGAGATGTATTTATTGTCCTTCTCTTCTCTTCTGGAAGCTGTCTTACTCTATGATTATAATGATGACGCTACAGGCAATAATGAGATTAGCAGTTGATCACTGTTCTGTAAAAGGGAATCACCATGTAGCACTGTGAGGCTATGGGCAAATTAAAGCAATTATTAAAACTCATTCTCATGGTGTGATGCATTTAAATGAGCTTTTATATGCTGAATCAATCACAGGAATATTGTTCACTACATAGAAATTACATAAGGACACTCTATGATTTAGAAATATTGCACACATGCTTAATAGGTATATGCCTATACATTGTAAAGATGTGGATTAAATTGATTTACACTTTTATGTGAATACATTTAAGTTTAAAAAATGACCAATTATCCAGATTAAAACGCACTCATCACCTACACGTTACCTTCAGGAAAAAAATTAACCTTTCAGAATCTCCCTCTGAGGTCAAAGTGCTCCAGGCCAAAGCGGATATGTAACAGAACCTGAAACAGGAATCTGGGTTTAATCTGGATAAAAGCCCGGGCCAGAGACATCGTGTTCTAGTCCTTGTAATCTCTGACCTTCAAGATAGAGAGAATTATAAAGAAGATCAAGGGAATTCCGTAGAGCGTGAATGATCTCCCTCCTTACCTGTCCGAATCCAACATCCCAGCTAACTGAAATCTCTGTTACAAATTATTATGCAAGTTATCAGTAGGATTTCAGTACAATAAACATTCAGATTTTAGTTTTTCAAAGAAAGTATTTCTCAAAGGATATCAATCTCAGACAGGTTTAAAGTTTGCCAGGTCTTCTTAGCACTGTAAAAAGTAATCAGTTGAATTAACTTAAATTTTAACCTGTTGCCTTAAAATGATTAAGTAGCCTAAATAAACGGCATGCGTAATCGAAAAAAAGTAATGTGGAATTGTCAAGTTCACATAACTTATTTTTTTTTCAATTAAGCATTAGTTTATACTTAATAATTTGAAGGCAACGGGTTTCCTCATTTTTTTTAAGTAAGTGAACTGAACACTTTTTACAGGAAAACCTACTTAAAGAAGTTGTTAAAGAGTCTATATGGAGGAAAAAAGTTTTTTTTTTCCTATATGGAGGAAAAAAGATCTCTGAAGACGAAAAGCATGAAATGGTGCAATGAATTGCAAAAGACATGAAAACAACTAACATTTTGTGAAAACTGAAAAAAAGAGGAAAAGAATGGCAATAAAACTTTTTAAAAATGTATTTCTGTAAATGTTTCTCTTTGAGAGCTTTGGTTAGAAGATGCCAGCCTGCCTGGAGAGGTTTTATGAGATTCCAGATACACCATCCGCTTCAAATACCTGTTTGCTGCTCAACAGTGCATGGCTTTTTATATATTTAATTTTTTATACAGCTGCCCTTTTAACACAATTCATTTATTTGACAGAAACTTCCCCTTATAAGCCTTTGTCTTACCGGGTTTTCCATACCTGAGGAAAAGACTACTAGCAAAACATCTGAGATTGATAGGCTACTAGTAAACTAAAAAGAAATGAGAAATAAAACAAACAGCTTTCTTTGAAAATCTTAATGTTAATTGGATTAAATTCCTACTGATATGTCACTTAGCCTGCATGATCATTTGGAACACACTGTAAAAACGTTTTGCTTATGTTCCCATTAAAGAGGTTATGTAAGATTTTTTCTTTTTTTGATCGCTTTTTTTTTTTTTGCCAATATGTGAACAGCTTGTAAAGAAGCTTGAAAAGTTTAGGTTTTCTATTTGAAAGCTTTTTAATGATGACTTTTATGTGAGGGACTCGGGACGTTTTTGCCGGGAAAATCAAAAGAATGTCACGTTTACCATGCGCTCCCGAGAGCACGTTCAACGACACACGAAACATTCAAATAACAATTCAATTGCCTTAATAATGTTTCACATGATTAAAGACCAGATAACTTTGAACGAACGTCAATACGTTACCGGAATAGCCTAATATGTGTTCATGAGAAAACCTTGTCAGAACATTAGCAAAAGTTCTGAAAACGTTCCCTGTTGCTGCATAACACAATATTCTCATTTCTTGCAATTCTTTGACCTAATCCTTGACATCTAGTCTCGTCGTAAACGCTTTCCCTCACATGTTTCGCAGAGATAACCCGTGTTTGCACGCAGGTGAACGGGAGAATGACTGGTCATTATTTAAATTGCTCACTATCACGGCATAGGCCTCTTTCAAAAAGATAACCAGAGCTGAGAGTCGCATATTTTCCATTTCAGTAGGCTAATCGACGGATCTGATCACGGGAATGGATTTAGCAAGTAATGAAGCAAAAAGACACCGGGCTAAATGTCATCACATGCTTGGACAACTTTAACACAGAGTTGTTAGTAGTTACTTTGATC
The DNA here is from genome assembly GCA_030578255.1 of Tiaroga cobitis. Taxonomy (NCBI): domain Eukaryota; kingdom Metazoa; phylum Chordata; class Actinopteri; order Cypriniformes; family Leuciscidae; genus Tiaroga; species Tiaroga cobitis. The sequence goes on from CM060611.1 coordinate 6,366,560, forward strand.
ATCTTCTGATATGTGGCTTTTCTCAGAAATTCCCCCTTCACTGTCTGTCCTGCACTTATAATGGGATGTATAAACGCACGTCTGCTCTATTAACCCATGGGTCACAGTATAGCAGTGAGTGGGGAAGATAGACCTCTGGGATGAAGCCAGGAGGAACCCTTCATTGATCCTTCAGCTGTCGACCACTATGCCATCACCTCTAAATACCAATAACCCCATTAAGTTTTACCACGTATTTTGATGTAGGGTGACATAAGATGTTCCCCCATGTTAAGAACAATGTGTTAAGAACAATGTGGATTTACTTTTAAACAGTAACATATTTAGAGATATAAGTTTAGCATGTGCAAGATATAGGCTGTTATTATAGGTAATAATACCTATAATGAATGTAATATAATTATTATAGGTAATAAATTGACTATTGTCAATTATAGTGTTATTATAGGTATTATATTTGCTAGATGTTATAGAACAAAATGTAAAATAAAAAAAGAGGGGTAAGATGGCAGAACGTGTAAATTACTTTTGATACAATTATTATTAATATATATATAAATATGTTTGTTCTTTTTTTAAAAAAGCGTCACGCCTTATTTTTTGGGTCGAAAAATAAAGTTTCTCGGATCTTCTAGAAACCTTATACTAAATCAATACTGTTTGAAATTGTATATTTGGACAATTTAGTTGAATAATTCAATAACTAATGACAGATAAAGCAGAAAAGAGATTTATCTGAAAGGTAAAATTATTCTGTACAGGCATATGAATATTTACTTATTTAAGTACCCATATTTTAAATAAAGAAATGTCATAATAGCAGCACTATGAATTTGAATGCAAATTGAATGATTTCACTCAACTAAGCTAAAGGTTTTAATGAAAGCGAAGATGTCTGAAATGTTCATTTAATTTATGGAAATACTGAATAATAACCCCATTAATTACAATTATTATTAAATTGAAAAAATAACACTAACCACATGCCACTTGGCGCCTTCTGTGCCAATTATGGGTGGCTCATCTTACCCTAACGATCTAATTTGAACCTTTTACTTCAAAATAAAAACTATACATTTTTTACTCCACAAATCCCTCATTAACAAATAGATGCAAAAAACATGATATTCAACATGTCTCACTATTTTCCAGAGACACAAAGTAGATAAATGAACCTCAAAACTGTTTTGGCTGACTAAATCTCACAAATGTTGTTATTCAGATGAAATGACAAAATTATAGCGTATAGCCATTCATCAAAAGTGCTGAGATGAGATTTTGTGTCATCTATAGTCAGGAGAAAACATTCTTCATCTTCATCTTACCCTATTACCTTCTGAGGAATCAATTCAATTCAATTTCCTTTTATTGTCATTGCATATAATACAATGAAATTAATTAGCAAACCTTACAGTGCATCCACACGTCACGTGACAACACAACAACAGTAATTAAGACACAATACATTTAACACCCTACAATTTAGAAACTTGGCAGTTTCATGTAAAGATATTGTACATTGTTATTATAAAGTGAACAATAATCAGTGCAACTGAATCAGGCCCATTGCTTATCAACCCACCTTATTAGAAACGTTCTTTTCTGAAATAATTTAACACACAATTACACTTTGTTTTAAATATTTGAATTTGAATTTTTAGAAACAAATCATGTGTTTATGTGGTGAATACGACAGTCAATCATAATGTGGGTCTTCTATCTAGCTTGATTCATATTCATCCACTGTCTTTTGACGACATCTACTGGCCATTTATCAAAATTGAGCGAGAGGCTATCAAACCCAAACCTTCTAGAGTTCAAACCCTACTAACATATCTGTAAAAGTCCAGTGAAACTGGTCCGTGTAACGCTTCACAATTCAATTTTCAGACCATACAATGCAAATGCAAAAATAAAACATTGAAACCAGACGTTCATTTTTCTTGTTTTTCCAGTTACATTATCAATGGATAGTTGCCTTTTTCTCCCTTTTTTCAATTTTACTTGTGCTAAATTGTGACTTCAGAAACAAACATTTGAATAAATGAAATCTTACTGATTTTTTTTTTATTTTCGTCTTGTAATTTGCGCCGTGGGCGGTACCATTAGCACGGGGGTGTGGCTGTGGACTAACTTTACTATCATTTCTATCAAACTTCTCCTCAACGTGCATGCAGTGTAAATAAAGCAGTTGCATCAATGAAATGATAGTAAAGTTAGTCCACGGCCACACCCCCGTGCTAATGGTACCGCCCACGGCGCAAATTACAGGGCGAAAATTAGAAAAACAGAAAATCAGTTCGATTTCATTAATTGAAATGTTTGTTTCTGAAGTCACAATTTAGCACAAGGAACATTGAAAAAAGGGAGAAAAATGCAACTATCCATTGATAATGTAACTGGAAAAACAAGAAAAATGAATGTCTGGTTTCAATGTTTTATTTTTGCATTTGGATTGTATGGTCTGAAAATTGAATTGTGAAGCGTTACACGGACCGAAACTAAACATTTTTTTAACTAGTTTAAAACTTTGATCCGAATACCGAATTAGACTTATATCCTGCAGGAACACAGATCTCCAGTCCAGAAGTACAACTGAGAACCCTGGTTTTACACTTTGCTTCCTGATTGTGATTGTGGATATTTAATTAACATAATTATAGTGTAATTAACTTTAACTTAAAAGATATTAATTAATTTTAATTCAATTTAAAACATGTAATGAAACGGTCATGGCCAGTAGGCGGCGGTGGAGTGTTATAGGCGATACTGCGCCTGCGCAGTACGATGTGTTCTGTGCACTTAGCTCTTCTGCTCTTTTAAAGACAGCTGACACGTGAGCAGCGGTTCAGCAGCATTGCATGGCAAACTAGAGAAATCCAGTTTTTTAACATGCAGCTGTGCAGCGCGACATGTTTCAACAACTGGTTAAAACAGGATGTCTGCTGTGGTTTTAATCACCAGCGAACTGGAAATGTTATGCTGATTCAACTGTCCGCTTTTGCAGCCTTTTGACTTTGTAAACCGCCTTCCTCGAATCGCAAATCATCATTTAATTATTCTTTATTTATCCTAATGCACCAGATTGTTGTCGTTCGGACTGGAAATAACAATAAACTGTAGTGAATTCTGTATGGTGAGCAGAAAGGAGGCGTGGTATGACGCGGAGGTCCATATTGACAGGAAAACTCCCCAAATTTGGTGCTGCTTCCTGCACTCTACGGGTCCCCACGATGCGCCTGTTCCGCGTGCTGGAGCGTTTACGCGCGTGGACCGAAGTCTACACGGCCGAACTGTCACCCCGATTCTCCAGCACAAAAGCTGCTCCGCGGTTCCGAAGAATGGATTATCAGGTAACGCTTTTGAATTCCCTTGTCTAAATGTTATGTGTATTTATGGGAATTAATACAATAAAGGGTACGTCTGTGCACTTTTGTTCGGACTTTGGGCTGGAAAGTGTTTGACTTATAAAAAAGTATTTAAATCCAGTGCACGCGGATGATTCATCCGTGACAGTTGTTACATCAGCCGTTTTTAAAATCAAAGAGCGGCAATTTTTGTGCGCGGTGAGAGACTCCATTGAGATCTTACGCAAGCTGTACAACATTTATCCATAATAAATTACTATCTATTGTTATTATGTTGTATGTGTATAATGTTTTTAACGCTTATTTATGAGATACTGCTTACTTCTTTGCTTCTAGTGACTTTCGTAGGTTACGAACTAGTAACGTTACAAGTTGTTACCAGTAACAAATAATAGAAACTTGTCACTATTTGGATGACAGAAAATGAGTTGGTAAATAATAATTACATTGGATTGGAGTAATTATTTGTAACTAAAAAGTACTAGTAACAACAATAGAAGGATGCAAGTAACGTTAGATACAAGTTAGGTTATGCAATAACTGTCAAAACGGCTTGCCATAAATTCGGCATACTTTTTATTCAGGCCATGTGCTCAGTGTGCAGGCAGCCATAACTGAGGATTAAATGCATGTGTGTGAAGAAAAAAGATCTGATTTCATTCATAATTGTGCTAGATGTGTTATTTATATCTATTAAAGAATTAGATGGCAGTTAAACATATTGTTAGTCAGTGTCAACAAAGATTTATTGGCATAATTTTCAACATTTGGAATATATACACAGTGCAGTGACGTTATGTGTGTGTGACAGTGTGAGTGATAAGGTGGACAAATGTTGGAAAGAACGGGAAATATAAATAACAAGGTAAAAAAATATCAATGGTGTGTGTGTGTGTAATACACTGTATATATATATATATAGAGAGAGAGAGAATATCCTATATATATATATATATATAGATATATATAGGATATTTTCTATATAGGATATTCTCTCTCTCTCTCTCTCTCTCTCTCTCTCTCTCTCTCTATATATATATATATATATATATATATATATATATATATATATATATAGGATATGTAGCCTACAGCATTCGATTAGAAACTTACAAATAAACTTTTTTATTTTACTTTTGTCTGAGATTTCCCTTATATTTGTTATGGTGTTAGGGCTAGATTCACCTCATCTACAATATAGCCTATATGTGCCAGTTGCTTGTATGATTCATCTGATCACTTTCACCAACCAAAACATTTAGCAATTTTACATATTTAGTTTTCATTTGTCAGCTGTAATATGATTGTAGTATACATACACCAGATCTGGCTAAACATTGACTAAAAGCGTATTATGAAAGAGTTCAGAAGTTCAGTGTGTCTATCAAAGCAACAGTAAAGCCTCAGTTTGTAGAGACTAGAGCTCCACATGGATATCTAGCTATCCTCTGAATTGACTTCCAGCACATGTAATGCGAGTCATAAATCTGGATTTGATGTAAACATGAAATGTTCTCAAGCTCCAGAGGTGGTGTTTTTCTCCATGGGTTGGTGTTTGAGGTGTTGAGATGGCATGAAGTCTTTGAGATCCAGCTGTAGCGTTATGAATGTCTTTCAGGATGCGGTGTGCACCCTCAACACACTCCAGACCAACGCCAGCGCTCTGGAGCAGGTGAAGAGGGAGAGAGGTCATCCTCAGCTCCAGCTGCAGGCCATGAGAGGCTTTCTCCAGCGGGCAGGACTCAAGGTATCAAACACAGATCCACGACACGAAAATTACTCTTGACGGCATGACCAAAATCCTTTCATCACTGTATGAATAGTTTTATATCATGAAAACCGCATTATCACAAATGATTGATTATTGTTTATGCTAATAAATCAGCTGTTATTATTTGACCTTTTTGGAATCAGTCTTGGCAAATAACCATTCCTCCTTAGCCGATTAACATTTATTTTTAAAATCTTGGTGAGTAGATAATATGCAAATTTGGTTTTCAAATATTTTTTAGTTAAGTTAATATTGTATAAAAACATTTCTTACTTTTCAGTGTATATATGCGTACAATACATTTCTATAATTACATTGCATTGTATATTATTTTGTATATTAAATAATGTGGGAAAGCCCATTTGTGGATAATACAGTGGATTAAATGCTTTATAAATGAGAGGTGCTTAATTTTGTTTAATTATTGTCTCTTTTTATTTGCAACTTAATGTAAACAAAACAAAAGAAACAATACTTAAATAATTGATAAGTCTGATATCACAGTGCAAAAACATCTTAATATTATTCATGCAATTAAAATAAAAACAATGAAGCCATTATAAATAGTAAGTGTATGCCTAACTGACGGCACATCAGGAACTAAAAACAACTCAACTCTGAAACATGTTCAAATCTGCATTTTAATTCCAAGTTATTTTTGTAAATAACCTTTTAACTGTTGTGTTCTGTGTGTCATCAGGTAGAAGAACTTGATCGTCTCAATATAATTCACGTAACTGGAACAAAAGGAAAGGTAAACAAGTTCACTGTGAGGAATTAATAACTGAATGAAGTTACAAAAGTTCAGTGAAATGCTGAATTTATTTTTTTCTTTTCAGGGTTCAACATGTGCCTTTACAGAACAGATTTTGAGAAACTATGGCTTCCGCACTGGATTCTACAGGTATTATGACCAGTCAAAATAATTCAGTGCTTGGAGATAAAGTGTGTGTATAGTCATTCTGTAGTGATTGTGGGAGTGGTAGGGAGCTTTGCATAACTCTACTGTTCATTCATGCATGCACATACATATAAGTTCATGCTGAACTTTGCTTGATCTTTCCACTTAAATAAACCAGCTCTCAGAGTAAAAAGTAAAGCTATGCGTTGCGTCAGTATTACCTTGTAAATGATGTAATCGATTTGTCCTAAGTTTTGTTTAGTTGAACTTTATCTTAAGCTTAATGATTTACATAATCATTGACCATTGTTCACAGTAAGACTTCAGACGTTTATATAGGGCTTAAACAAACACTGTAGTAAAGTCGTTACAGATACTGCATTATCTTATGTCAGTTGGTTGTTTTCTATGTCTTCTTGATTTTTAGTTCACCTCATTTGGTGCAAGTGAGAGAGCGAATCAGAATCAACGGGCAGCCAATAGGAAAAGAGCTTTTCACCAAATATTTCTGGCAGGTGTACGGGCGACTGGAAGAGACAAAGGTGAGCCGGATGTTATTTTTCTCCCTCCCTCCTTTTTGAAATAAAAGCCAATATGCAATGTAGACTTTCACAACTCGAACTCCTTCCCAGCTACACAGTTTATGTTTATACACCAGACCATTTGTGAAAACTAATGGTAAAAAGTAATTAATCACCATGGTTATGACACAATCCTGAACACATTAACATATGATGACAGTGTGAAATATGCTGATAGGTGAAGATATGTAAATATTTGCATAAGTTAATATTAGAAGTACAGTCACGAAAAGAGCCTGTTTGGTTCTGTCTCTGAGAGAGGATAGGAAGTGGCCATGCAAAATAGTGTTATGAACACTTTTGGTGCAAGAAATTACACAAAAATAATAGAACATGAACCCTTTAAATTCCTTTGAGTGAGAATGTGCAAATGTCTGAGCTTTTTCCCTTGGATGAAGATTAACATGTGTGTTAATAGTACTTCGTAGTAGCTTTATACAATGATCTGGTTGCTTTCTCTACATCTTGAGTGCTAATGCTATAATTCCTATGAAAGGATTGTGTGTTTCCTGCTGACTGCTCCTCTGGGTTTGTGTCTGTACCATGTTAATTGTGTTAAGTGTAAATGTGAGGCTTCTTGGTCACATAATTGCATAATCACAACAGCATGTCAGTCATGTGAGGAAGGAAACAGTGCCGTTTGTTCAGACACATTAACCTAAAATGCGTCTTTGATAGGGATGCACCGAAATGAAAATTCTTGGCCAAAACCGAAAACCGAAAAAGTGGAAACCAAGGCCGAAAACCGAAACACTGAAAGAAATTATGCCAATTATTAGTATCATTGCATTTATGGCTATGACTGTGTACAAACTTTACTAAAATCAAGGCAATGCAATTGCATAAATTAATATAAAATTTTCAAAAAATAAATCAATTACAATTTATTTACCACAATACACAGTATAAAATAAAATTCAAACTAAAATGTTTAACTTGACCCCACTCATGTGTACATTAAATAATAATCTACTGGCCTGCAGAAAGGTTTTAAAATTAAATGTTTTCTCATAAAAACAAAGCCGAGCGCGAACTTCTCATCACACCAGCACCCAGTTTGCACGTCTAAATTAGTTGCTTACATTAAAAAAAAATAGCATACAATAGCATAAAAAGCCTTTTTAATGAACAAAGGTCCATGTTTAATACAAATGGACATGAAACTTAATGAAATAGATAGTTTAGTGAAATTAGAAAATATTTAAGAGAGCATTAATTTAGTTGTATACATATATGTTCCCATATACATATTTTTTTGTAATGTCACAAGTAATAATCTCAGGGTTTACTGGGTTTTACATGATTATTTTTGTATTGGTGGTGGAATACTAAAAAATAAACATCGTCATGTGTTTATCTTTCTTCTTCTCACCGATTCCTAATGATTAGAGGACAGTTACTTGAGTCGTCCCCTGTCGTTTCAAGGAATAGCACAACGGCGAGCGGGTCAAGTAGAAACGCCTCAACAGTTTGGAGCGGTGCGCGCGCTGTCTGTGGAGACTCACGCTGTCTGTGGAGATTCACGCTGTCTGTGGAGACTCACGGTGTCTGTGGAGACTGACGCTGTCTGTGGAGACTCACGGTGTCTGTGGAGACTCACGCTGTCTGTGGAGACTCACGCTGTCTGTGGAGACTCACGCTGTCTGTGGAGACTCACGCTGTCTGTGGAGACTCACGCTGTCTGTGGAGACTCGCGCTGCTGTCTGTGGAGACTCGCGCTGCTGTCTGTGGAGACTCGCGCTGCTGTCTGTGGAGACTCGCGCTGCTGTCTGTGGAGACTCGCGCTGCTGTCTGTGGAGACTCGCGCTGCTGTCTTTGGAGACTCACGCTGTCTGTGGAGACTCGCGCTGCTGTCTGTGGAGACTCGCGCTGCTGTCTGTGGAGACTCGCGCTGCTGTCTGTGGAGACTCGCGCTGCTGTCTTTGGAGACTCACGCTGTCTGTGGAGACTCGCGCTGCTGTCTGTGGAGACTCGCGCTGCTGTCTGTGGAGACTCGCGCTGCTGTCTTTGGAGACTCACGCTGTCTGTGGAGACTCGCGCTGCTGTCTGTGGAGACTCACGCTGCTGTCTGTGGAGACTCACGCTGCTGTCTGTGGAGACTCACGCTGTCTGTGGAGACTCACGCTGTCTGTGGAGACTCACGCTGCTGTCTGTGGAGACTCACGCTGCTGTCTGTGGAGACTCACCAAGCACGTGCAGGTCGCGGTTTCTGTTTGCGTCATCACAACATTTCGGCTGTATTGTTTCGGTGATAAAAGTCTTTCGGCCGAAAACCGAAAATGCCCTTTTGGGCCATTTTCGGCCGAAAATTTTCGGTGGCCGAATATTCGGTGCATCCCTAGTCTTTGAACATTCACATCATGTATCCTACATAAATGGCAAAGCACAGCAGTAATATGAGTGATATCTAAAAGTGCAAAAGACTTTTGTGTCATAAGAGTTTGTGTTTGACCTTTCAGGATGCCAATGGAGGCAGCATGCCTGCTTATTTTCGCTTTCTCACCATTTTGGCCTTTCACGTCTTTCTTCAGGAGAAGGTGAGTAACATTATTAATCAGTATTACCTGATCCGTTTTATAATAACAATTGAGCATGTAATGCAACCGACGTATATTCAGCTCAAGCATTTGATAGTGATAGTTTTTAGCACTCTTTTATCATCAATGTCAAAGTTTAATAAGTTGTCTCAAAGATCATGACAGTTGTCCTTCTATTATAGATGCTGGTAATTAATTGAGCTAAATTCTCTATTTCTCCGTCTCTCGCTCAGGTTGATTTGGCTGTCCTCGAGGTGGGGATCGGTGGAGCGTATGACTGCACCAATATTATTAGGTACGAGAGCTCTGTTTTCTAGTCTCCCTCCCGTCTGCTTCAGTGTAGCTTGTCTAATTCTCTCTTTGTGCCGCGTTAGCCTAGTTTCAACCATTTCATCTTCATTTGTCTGGCTTCATAGATTAAGCGTGACACATTCCTCTCAAATCAACCAATCATTGATCTGCATTCTTCATAAGTTTATTGTATCCTCATTAGCCATATCAAACCAATCAAGTGCACAACAAATAAAGGTATTGTCTCCTAAAAGAAAGATCCGATTCTAAACTGCCTGAAACGAGTCGTCAGTAATTCCACGAACCTATAAAGGTTTGTAACAGATTTTCATAATGCCAGCCAATGTTCTTCATTGGCTGCCTGCTTACAACATCTACTTTGAATCTCCCTCAAACACTGTAGTTGTTGCTAATGAGGCCTGAAAGAGTTCATGTTGTCAACATGGGAGAAGGCGCTGTTTTCTGGTGCCAAAGCAAATCCACTTTGCATGCTCTTCCACTAGACGAGGTCTCGGACTTGAATCAATACGGTAAAAATTATGCCATCGTTACTGTTCGTATCACCAATCACGACAGACTGGGCCATCTGACCAATCAGAGCAGAGTAAGCTCTCTGAAAGGAGGGGTTTGAAAAGGGACTGAATCCTTTATCTTACTGTTTCAGACACTGAGAAAAGAGTTTATTCTGCAATGCATGTTATGAGAAATTCTTTTTTTTTTTTTTTTTTACCTTGTATCCATGTAAACCGAATGTAGGAGCCTTCTAAACAAAATTAGGAACCTTTAAATTGCATAATATGGGCACTTTAAATATTTACAAGAAATGACTTGCTTCACTTTAAAGATTTAATTTGTCGAAATGTCTCTTGTGTTTCCTAGGCATCCCTGGGTGTGTGGGATCTCCTCTTTGGGCATAGATCACACCAGCCTACTGGGAGATAGCATTGAGAAAATTGCCTGGCAGAAAGGAGGGATTTTTAAGGTGAGTATTTGTGTGTTGTGACTGTAAAAACTGAGTGTGTTTTAAGGTATTCAGTGTATGCGTGTTTATTGCAGCCGGGGGTTCCTGCGTTCACAGTCAAACAGCCTGATGGGTCGATGAAGGTGCTTCAAGAGAGAGCAGAAGAAATTGGGGTAAGAAATACGAACATACTGCAGATACACAATTCAAAATGCGGTTCATTTGCTGACATTGTCCTCTGTTTTTCTCTCTCAGTGTTCGTTGTCAGTGTGTCCTGATCTGGATGAGTATGAGAGCGAGGGCTCGCTCAGGTTGGGTTTAGCGGGTCACCATCAGCGCAGTAACGCTTCTCTGGCTCTACAGCTCTCACACACCTGGCTGCAGAGACACGTCCTGACAGGTGTGTGTTTCTGTCTCTGTGGATTAGTTCACATCTCTTTTATAGTGTCTTAATCAACTGTTTGTTCTCAGATCCTGCGTCGTCATCTCTAGTGGAGTTCAGCGGTGTGAGTCCAGCTCCAGCGTTCCAGCCTAGTCCTGCAATGATCAAAGGTCTGTAAAAATACACTATACTGCCTTATTAAAAGCTTTTTTCTAAAACCTAGTGAGCAGCCTTAATGTCTACTGCCGACATAGGCAACTGCTTCTCGAGGCCCCGAAATACTCACAGTGAAGTTCTTTTTCATTCTCCACTTAGGGGTAAAACAAATACCTGAGCGGCGATATACTATTAGCAAGCATCCCAATGCTGTGTGCTGCTGATGAGAGTGGCATTTAGATGAATATGTAAATATGTGCTGCATGCTTTCCTTTTAATAAAAAAATAAACAAAAATTGATAATGTTGAGAAAATGGCAGTAAAAAAGCATCTGATCATAGAAATGTGGATTTGTTTGCACCAGCTCTGCGATTCGGCTCTCCAGTCAAGTCTTGTTTATTAATACAGCACTTTGTACAATGGATTGTTTAAAAGCAAGCAGCTTTACAGAATTAAACATGAGAAAACAGTGTCAGTATTGCTTTAAATTAGAATTACAACTTCATTTTTTACTATAAAGCAGCTCTGCAGTGTATTTATGTTTTTGCTTGCATCTGACCTTAATTGACTGAACAGAAGAGATAAACTGGAGATTATTTCCTTTTAAAATAAGGCGGAGCCTTAGAGCCACACCTACCTGTTACATCATCACCATGGACCAATCGCAGTACAAAGGTGTTTACCAAGCCGTTTCGAACTCCCGAACCTCCAAACAAATTTCGTTTTTGCCTGATTTTGTCCAAAATGTCACATCTGCTGCTTGTAGCCTAGATATTTAACCACTATGTTACAAAATTACTAAATGGTCTTTAAGTCAAATATGCATCTAAGTCAATATACAATATATGATGTTTTGACAGGTCTTGCAGAGACTGAGTGGCCTGGGCGCAATCAGACGCTAAAACACGGCCCTGTGACGTATTTCCTGGACGGAGCTCATACCACACGCAGCATGCAGGCCTGCGTCCGCTGGTTCAATGAGATCGCAACACATCATGAGAGAAATGCTGGGTGAGAAGGCCTTGATCTTTATTTTTATTTCTGTTCTATAATATACCTTCTATGATTGATGGCTTCAAGACTGAAATCTTTAAACATACAGCACAAAAGAGAACCTGCAGCTGTGGTGTTATTGTTAAAGGTACACTATGTATGAATTCCGTTTTTGTCAAAACCCTAGACTCAACCCCTTTTGTCTCAACCCCTAGAGTCGCTGTGGAGTACTTGTACTGTCGTAAATAACGAGTGGAAATAAGGTGTGGCCCCTTTAAGAGCTGCGCGCGCCGGGTTATTTCTGTTTGATGCTCATTCTTATCCTATTTTAAGTGAAAGCCTGACCAAGTGAAACTCTTGTCCAGCTTTTTCCACGCGGTCAGTTTATCGTTTTCTTTTCCTTGACTCATTCTCCAGGTTACATGACCTGGCCAAAGACGGTCCGTCTTCTCCAAACTTACATGGGTGATATTTCAAGAGGGCAGCCCCGCTCGGACCATTGATAGTGTCAAGCGCTTTATATCGGCCTGAGGAATCATTTAAAATAACTCGTATGCGTCAACTCTTTTGGCCAAAAGTTACACCGTGTGCCTTAATCATTTTACAATTTTTTTTGTTTTAGTTAAATCGTAGTATCAGTTCTGGCAGGTCACGTTAGTCAAGCTCTCATCAGCTGACTCGCAGCTGATCCGCGTCTACCTATAGGAATACGACGCCTATCACAGCATCCATATATAAGCTCCTTCAGTATTATCAGCAGCGATCGCGTTTCTCAAGAGCTCATTACCCTCCTCCATCCCCAGCTCCTCCTCTCGTCAATCAGGATTTGGCATTCTGATTCCCCCTGAATCAGACTAAAATTCTCTAATTATGTTGTACATTAAAATGAATTAATGATATCTGCTGTACATTCATGTTGGTTCTGTTCTGTTACCCTAAAGGGGGTTATTGCTGCTCTTGCCCAGAACAGAACCATACCGCCAATCCAATCTGTATGCTAATTGTCAATCGTATTTGATGACAGTGGTCCTGACAGAATTATAATTAAAATGATATTACGTTAACTGAAATAAAGCATCAAAAACTGAATAAAAAAAAAACAATAAAAGTGAGAAAATTTTTTTACATTGTAAATGCTATAATAGTATATTAATAAAATAACACTGACCTACGGTCAGCCTTGCCGTGGTTCTTAAACGTTGCATATCTGCAGATAGCTGGTAAATGTGCTGGTGTTTAATGTTGTGTGTGTTTGTAGGGGTTCGGTGGTGAGGGTTCTCTTATTCAACGCTTCAGGAGAGAGAGACTGTGCTGCCATGCTCAAACTGCTCACAGTGAGTTATCAATTCATGCTTTTTAATCATGTTACTCTTCTAAAGTAACCCAGAGACTCATTTTTAAATGCTGTATGTTTTAGCCCTGTCATTTCGACTTTGCCGTGTTCTGTCCGAACATCACAGAGGCCATAGCGACCTGTAATGCAGGTAAGAGATGCTTTCAGTGTCAAAGATCCAGAGATCTAGTCCAGGGGTGTCCAAACTCAGTCCCGGAGGGCCACTGTCCTGCAGTGTTTGGCTCCAACTTGCCTGGAAGTTTGTAGTACGCCTAGTAAGACCTTGATTAGCTGGTTCAGGTGTGATTAATTGGGGTCCAAACTTTGCTGGACAGTCAGTGGCCCTCCAGGAGCAGGATTGGACACCCCTGATCTAGTCAATCAGAAAGACAGGTGATAACTATAAATGTTATAGCTGGACCATTTAGGTATTTTAATCAGGACCGCTTAAAGAACCGTGTTTTTGTGTTTTTAACCACCCCAGCTTAGGGGGCTTTCACTCTGGCAGTTTAGTTCGGAACGGGGCACGGTTCGCATGAAAAATCGCTAATGTGAACGCTGTCATGGGACCCGGGTGCGCACTGGGGTACCGAACCCGAGACTACCTGGAGGAGGTGGTCTGAGTTCGGTTGCTCCCGAACCGTGGAACTGCGGTTCGCGTGAATGTGAAAGCAGCACGGACTCGGGTGCGCACTTGTTCAGGAAGTAAAGTGACCTGCGCATGCGTTTTAGCTTATTATGATGTATTCAGTTCAATAAAACACTTGTAAGGGATGATAGTGTTGATGATTTACCTTGGATACGACGAGCGAGAGTGAGCCTGCAGTGTATTCGTGCATTGCGCGTGGAATCAGGGCACCAAATTTGGAAATCCTCTGTTTCCTCAAGAGTCCGTTTGTAAGCAGCATAAGGCCACATTATGTGACACACGCACAGTAAACCTGTATTATTGTTCACTCAACTGTGCATAATAGCAGCGAATTAATAAAAAAACACGATATTGACCCGCGTTCTGTTTTCTATCATGCGCCGTGCACGTTTGCGATGACGTAATATGCACGCAAACGTACCAAGGTTCGATAGAATCAAGTTGAGTGTGAAACCAGACCAACGCTGCGGGGGGGCGCCGGGAACAAACGCGCTCGGGCTCGGACCTCAGCAAACGAGCCCAGTGTAAAAGCCCCCTTAGGCACTCTTTTAAATTCAAGTATGCTGTCTACCTAAGTCACATGATTCTTTCGTTCCTAATGCTAATTGTGAGCAACAAAATTATTTTATATTTTATATTGTATTTTATATTTATTTGTGCCTTTTTAAGCGCTGCATGTATGGAAGCTTGTTTCCACAATGGAATAAAAAAAAGAAGTAATTGCGACTTTTTATGTCACAATTCTGAGTTGTTCCCGCAATTGGGAATTTACATCTTGCAATTCTGAGAATTGTGAGATATAGACATGCATTTGCAAGAAGTCAGAATTGTGAGTTTATATCTCACGATTTTGAGAGAGTCAGAATTGTGTGATAAAAAGTTGTAATTACCTTTTTATTTATTTTATTCCATGGTGGAAACGAGCTCTCATGGAAAAACATGCATAGGAATATTTCAGTACAATTTAAAATGTATACCCCCCCCCCCCATATTTGCATTTTAGTTTCTTGCTTTTTAGAGTATCAATTTATTTGTTTATCAATATCATGTCAATATCAGACTTGAGTTTTAGTTGAGTCTTTTGTAAGTGGCTATTAATATTTCAAATCAGTCTCACACATATGAAGTTAGCATGCTGCCTTACAAAGTCATGTTTGTGCTAGTGTGGAAAGTTCAGTGTATTTTACTAACATACTCTGTCCTTCAGATCAACAGAACTTTAACGTTTCCGTGGAGAACATGCTCACACGTTGCCTGGACAACCAGCAGAGCTGGCGCATTATGAATGGCCAGGAGAAGAAGCCAGAGGCGGAGCTTCTGATTGGGGGAGGTTTGCCTTTAGTGGCAGAGAGGCACAGCGACACACTGGTGTTTCCCTGCATCCTCAGCGCCCTGCAGTGGATCAGTCAGGGAAGAGACTCGGTTCTGTCAGACCCAAACAGATGCGTCATACCCGTTAAACCGAGCATAAACTCGAAAGCCGCCCCGTTACGAGAGGCATTGAACATACACGTCCTCATCACAGGTAGCTTACACCTGGTGGGAGGGGCTTTAAAACACTTGGACCCTTCCTTAAACTCATAATGGAGCAATGAGCATCAGACAAACACAGCAAGTGCGCCACCTAGTGCCTAAACCCTGTCACACTACAGTTCAGTCTGAGAAGATTTACTGCCCGAATGAAATCATGACCGCTTCTTCTAGAATCCATGCATTCAACGTCGTGACTTGAGAAGAGCATCGAACATTGAGCGTTCATCAGTTTATGTAAAGAGCACATAAATTCAAAACTACTTGAGCTATTCATGTTTACTTTGATTCGAAGTGCATTCAGTTCATTTTCTGTGTAAGCTTCTTCGCTTTACATTTCAATTTTGATGTTTTTAACCGGATCTTTCCATTCATGAAATAGAAAGTCATGTTACTTATCCATCAGTGTGTGTTATTTTTTTTATTGCACTGAAAGAATTGTGCCTATATAAAACACTGTTCTCTAATAATGTAATATTATTAATGTGTAATTGGTAACACATGTATGGGAAAGTTTGCATTCATACATTCAAGTGGATGTGAAATGTTCAAAGCATTTCAACACAGAGGTGCCCACATCTGTTCATAGTAAATAAATATGTTAAATGTTTTGTGTGTGTATATATACATCAGAGGACTGGTGGTGTATAAAAACTGACTATTAGTGCAATTTAATTGTATGTACTGTAGTTAAGATGGGAGGGTGTGTATTAGTCTAAATAGAAACTGCTATATTCAAATGGAACACTTATTTTTTTTTTTTTTTTTTTTAAGGTTGGTTTTGTTATCTGGGAATGTTTGATAATTATATAAAAAATGTGACTAACTATTTTGGTCAATAAAGATGCCACTCTTGTCTTAAAATGCCATAGGATGCTATTAAAAAAATCTTAAAGTACTTTACATACCACAGATGGAAATTGAATAAAAACAATGTCAAGATTTTTGGTCTGTATTGTTCAATCATATTTTTCCTAAATATTTTTTAAATGTACGTTGTTTAATTCCTAGTTGAGCTTATAAATATAATGCATGTATGCATGAATAGATAGTACAATCATGGTTTCGAAAAGGTTTTGAAATATATTTGACTGTAAAGTAGTTTTACGTAAGACTTCCGGACGGCAGGAGGCGGTAGAGTTTTTCTTGCCGCGGTTGAATCCGCAGAGGAACAGCAAGGATGCAGCGCGACAAAACCGGAAGCTCCGCCGGCGCGGAAAAGTAAGAATATTTTAATAAATTTATATCTCTTATCAGTCGTTTAAAATATTAAAACGTCACTTTTGTTTATCTTGAACATGTCAAGCACCCAGTTGTACTGGTTAAATATTTTTTGTCTTTTAACCGACGCCGTAAAGCTGATATTTCTGTGTGTGGGTCTGGTTTTGTTTCTGTCAGGCCCGAATGAACAACATGAGATCACCCACGCAACCAAAACAGCTTAATAAAAGACTAGATATTGTCTTAATTAAAACAGAATACTGCCAAAATGCGTCTGTAAGAGTATTGTTAAGTAATTATCTCAATGTAAGAACGTCAGACGGCAATGCGAGCTCCTCGACGTGTTTAATAACACTCTTGTGTGTGTTAGGCCGGACAGAGAGACGGCCATCATGTCTAAATACTATGATGGGGTCGAGTTTCCCTTCTGTGATGAATTCTCTAAATATGAGAAGCTGGCGAAGATCGGCCAGGGAACTTTCGGGTGAGTATTTGATGCTTGTGTAATGGCTGACATAATGACTATGCGGGTCATTGTGATTAAACCTCTTGTTATATGTGATTGCTGGCTGGGTTATCAGTGAGGTTTAGTAAATCTCTGATGTGTTTTTTGTGTGTAGGGAGGTGTTCAAGGCCAAACACAGACAGACGGGGAAGAAGGTGGCTTTGAAAAAAGTACTTATGGAGAATGAGAAAGAAGGGGTGAGAACATGCAGCTCCATCCTCCGTTGTACGGTTGATTATGCGGATGTCACACACTTAAAGGGTTAGTTCACCCAAAAATGAAAATTAAGTCATTAATTACTCACCCCCATGCTGTACCAACCCCGTAAGACCTTTGTTCGTCTTCGGAACACAAATGAAGATATTTTTGATTAAATGTGACAGCTGGATCACTCCTCCATAGGCTCCCTAAGGTAATGAATCCTGACGGCCCAGAAAGTCAATGAAGAAAATGTTTAAATATTCCATGTCGCAACAGTGGCTCAACTATAACTATATATTCCTTTTCTTCCTTGTAGGCCTGAAACGAGACTTCAAGAGATTTCCACGACGCGCACGCGCGAGAACTGAACTGAAGTAGTTGAAGGAGATCGCAATTCTCGCGCATGCGTCGTGGAAATCTCTTGAAGTCTCGTTTCAGGCCTACAAAGAAGAAAAGGAATAGTCGAATAAAGTCGTTATTTTTGTTTTATTTCGGCACAAAAAGTATTCTCGTCGCTTGATAAACTTATAGTTGAGCCACTGTTGCGACATGGAATATTTAAACATTTTCTTCATTGACTTTCTGGGACGTCAGGATTCATTCCCTTAGGGAGTCTATGGAGGAGTGATGCAGCTCTCACATTTAATCATAAATATCTTCATTTGTGTTCCGAAGACGAACGAAGGTCTTACGGGGTTGGTACAGCATGGGGGTGGGAGTAATTAATGACTTAATTTTCATTTTTGGGTGAACTAACCCTTTAAGCATCTCTCATCACCCTGTGTTTTGCTCTTTTCTCTTCAGTTTCCCATCACAGCTCTGAGGGAGATCAAGATCTTACAGCTGCTGAAACATGAGAATGTGGTGAATCTCATCGAGATCTGCAGAACAAAAGGTGTGTTAAAGTAAATGTGGCATTATAGCATTGATGTGCTAATCTATAAATTCCCACAGTCATAGAAAACCTGGAAATATCAATACATTTTATATTTGTGGTTTTTAGACTTGAAAAATAATTTAAATGAATAAAAATTTGAATTATAAACTCATGGGCATTTGTTTAGTTAATGTTTATTTCTGCTGAATTTCTTTTTTGTTTAGACAAACTGGTGAAATTAAGACCCTCAATGGACAGACTGAAGACATTTGTAATTATTATAGTTGTGATGTGAAAGTCTCTATTTTAAATGAATTAGACCAATTAATAAAACTTCATTGTTATAGTGGTGTGAACTGCCCTTAATGCAATAATCATGAAAAACAAATGAAAATAAATGAAACAAGTGTGGGAGTCTATGACTTGTGTTCATGCTACTCAACCTATATCAATAGACACTCTGTTAAATTACCATTATCTCTAGCTATTGATTGAAGCATTATAATGCCGGTAACAGAGTTTATTCTGCTTGCCTTTTTCTCTCCAGCCACCCAGTTTAACCGCTATAAGGGCAGCATCTATCTGGTGTTTGATTTCTGTGAGCATGACCTCGCTGGACTGCTGAGCAACGCTAATGTTAAATTCACCCTGGCTGAGATTAAGAAGGTCATGCAGATGCTGCTGAACGGACTTTACTACATACACAGAAACAAGGTAAGACGTGGCTATTTACATGGCCAGATTATCTGAGGTAAATGTAACTTAATATTGTAGGAAGCAGGCACAGGGTTGTCCTCAAAGGCTCAGACTGAAGTATTTTGTATATTTGTGTCAGATCCTCCACAGAGACATGAAGGCTGCCAATGTTCTGATCACCAGAGATGGCGTTCTGAAGCTGGCTGATTTTGGTTTGGCCAGAGCGTTTAGTTTGGCCAAGAACAGTCAGGGGAACCGCTACACAAACCGGGTCGTCACACTGTGGTACCGACCACCTGAATTACTGCTGGGTGAGTGAAGTGAAACCCTGTTGAGATTCATTTTCATTCATTCTTGTATTCCACTTTCTTTCCCAGTGGTAAATGGAAAACAGATCCTGTTGACAAAAATATGATGAGAAAAAGTTTAATAAGCGAGTATTACCTGCTCACTGAGACTTAAGAACACAAAGAATTGATTCATATATGCTTTGAGTTTGCACATATGCATTGAAAAGTGCCATTTTCTCAATATCACTTGGCTGAAGCACTTTCTCTCAGGCTGCATCTGAAATCACACACTTCCCTACTATATAGTAGGGGGAAAAGAGTATGTAACAAAAGTATGTCTGAATTCACAGTACTCATAATAGAGTAGGTAAAAAGAGAATCTATAGGTGAACTTTTCCACTGTTTATCACGTGTGACAGGAAATTATATCATTCTTTTAAATGGCTACTGGTCCTGTTTTTGAACAGAATTTAACTTATTGTTTTTAATTTTTTTTGTGGGATTAAGTTGATGGTTTCTCACTTTGTGTATTTGTTGTTGTTTTTTTTTCAGGGGAAAGAGACTACGGGCCTCCTATAGATCTGTGGGGTGGAGGGTGTATCATGGCGGAGATGTGGACCAGAAGCCCCATCATGCAGGGCAACACAGAACAACATCAGCTCACCCTCATAAGCCAGCTGTGTGGCTCTATTACTCCAGAGGTATCACACACACACACACTCACAACATTAGAGATCCATTAACATCTGTTGATCGGATCACAAATAGTCACCCGAGAACGACTACTGTTTTATCTGATATTAGCATGTTTCAAATGTGTCCGAAGTGTCCATTTGTGATCTGGGGCCATATGTATAAAGCCACTTAATTACACAATTTTACTCTTAATCCTAGATTTAGGAATAAGTTTGATTCGTAAAGCTCCATAAGTATTAAAAATGCTCTCGGCTCCTTGATTAAGAAAGCTGAAGAAGTATCCTAAGCTAGTTAAGAGTTGTAGGATGGCTGTATTGGGCGCTCATAGGACCAAAACAGTTTCATACATACAATCCCTGATATTGACATGATAGCTTCACATTTCATTATGAGACACACAAATGCTAGTTTTATTTTCTCTTTCTCAAGTTCTAGTTTTATTTCTTAATATTTTCCCTCCAAACCACGATTCACAGATTCAAAACTTGAATCCATGGTAATTTTATGTATTTATTTTAGTGCTGTCAAACGATTAAAATATTTAATCGCGATTAATCGCATTAATGTCGTAGTTAACTCGCGATTAATCGCACATTTTTATCTATTCTAAATGTCTCTTGATTTCTTTTTGTCCCATTATTTTTTCTCATTTTAATGCTCTTATCAACATGGAAAAGTGGATCGGCTTGCTTTGTGCAAATGTTTTTATTGAAAACAACATTGCCATATATTGTGTTCAAATTCACAATAAAAAATTCTCACTTGGAGCAAATAATCTCTCACACAATGTAACACTGTCCATCAATAAAAGGGCGAAAGAAATACTG
This sequence comes from Tiaroga cobitis, assembly GCA_030578255.1. Taxonomy (NCBI): domain Eukaryota; kingdom Metazoa; phylum Chordata; class Actinopteri; order Cypriniformes; family Leuciscidae; genus Tiaroga; species Tiaroga cobitis. The sequence continues at coordinate 6,387,326 of CM060611.1, forward strand.
ACGAGGTCCTGATATTGACGAGGGGGCGGAGAATTTGCATCAGCTGTGTGTGTGTGTGTGTGTGTGTGTGCTTGGCCATCATCAAGTGGTATTTCAGACTGGACGCGCTGCGATGATGATAGCTCAGTTCACAACGACAAAACACACAGATCACTTTGGTCTTGTCAATGGAACCATTTGGCAACTTTTTAAAAGTAAACTTTCCATTCAGAATCTTATTGGCATCCGTTTCGGCGTCTCGCGCTCGTCATCCACTCAAAGCGTAACGTTAACCTACTATTTGGCCGGCTCGCAAGCCCAAACGAGTGTGTGCGGCGCGCCTGTTGTTTTGTTTCCGGTCTAGCTAGATCCGCTTGCGCTTTGGTCGACGAAGCAACAAAACGTCCTCGCGCGGCGCAAGCCATTGAAATGAATGGGTTTCATAGCGCAGCGCCGCGTCCTGTTGCAAAAGCATGTGAAAAAAACTACAAAGTTTGCTAGGCCAAAAAGACCGTTAATCGCGCGATAAAAAAATTGACGCCGTTAAAATGGGTTTGCGTTAACGCTGTTAATAACGCGTTTAACTGACAGCCCTAATTTATTTGCATATTTTTAACATGTATTCTGTGCTACCTCAGGGTTGGCCCGGTGTGGATAAAAAGTATGAACTCTATCAGAAGATGGAGCTTCCTAAAGGTCAGAAGCGGAAGGTGAAGGACAGACTCAAGGCTTATGTGAAAGACCCGTACGCTCTGGATCTCATCGACAAACTGCTGGTTCTGGATCCGGCTCAGAGAATCGACAGCGACGACGCTCTCAACCACGACTTCTTCTGGTCCGACCCCATGCCCTCTGACCTCAAAAACATGCTCTCCACGCACAACACCTCCATGTTTGAGTACCTGGCACCGCCACGCAGGAGAGGTCACATGCCCCAGCAGCCAGCCAATCAGAACCGAAACCCTGCCACCACCAGCCAATCAGAGTTTGACAGGGTCTTTTGATTGAATTAGTCACGCTCGGACAGTCTGTGATTGGTCAGGAAGGAGAGAGAGACTTTGGACTAAAACTTTAGTGGTCTCACTCAATTATGAAATATAATACTTTTCCACAGATCCCTCATAGTAATGTGTTGGACATCTATGAAGTAGGCAGATACAACTCCTGTTTAGTGTTTGCACTCACAGAAGCTTTAAGATTACAAAAAACACGGCTTGAGGATGAGATGAGCCTAATTGATATGACTTGATGCTTCACTACCAGAACAGGAACAGCTTCAGCACTGATTGTTGTCTTATTGTGCTTGTAATAAGACACTGATGAGTGTCTTATTGTGCTGCCAGTGCATTGTGGGAGAGAGAAAAAAGTGTTCTTAGTGTTTTCATGGTCAGGTTTCTGTTTTTATGCACAGATTCAGTCCTGTATTAGATGTAAGTCTCCTGATAAGATGATTTTGTATTGAAAAGCTATACTGCTTTTTGTGTAGGAGACTGTTTGACATTTATTTAAAGCCCTAGTTAAATTCTCTGTTCAGATTTTATTGTTAATTTACGTTCTTGTTATTTTTAAAAATGGTTTTATTTGTAAGATCGTGTGTTTGGGTTCTTGGTGTTTAAGTTACTTGTAAGTATAATACACCAATAAAACATTCACTTTCCTACCATTCATTTGTCTTACTTGGGTCATATAGATGGTAATGCTAGAATTACTGACATGTCGACTTCTTTTTTTGTGGAAGATGTCAGAGACACAGTAAGAGTGTTACTGGAAACAAACAATCTAAAAATTACTATATTTGCAACGCCTCCAATCCATTTAGCTATTTCAGGCTTCCAAGTGCTATCCACTTGCATGGGGAATCCAGGTGCCGGTTTCACAAAGCTATTTTAGACCGGTCTATAGTGTTAGACAAGTCTAAAATTTGCTCATAGACTAGTCTAATGCAAGTTAGACTGTTTCACAAAGATAAAGACTGACTTAATTTAGACCAAAAAAAATTAGACACCTTACCCCCAGGTTCAATATTCATAAAGAATATTAATGCAAAGAGTCGCTCCTAGTGACAAAATTCTAAGAAAATTCTTAGAAATGTGGGCGTTTACTCTTAAAATTAAAGAAAAAATCCTAGTAAAGAAAAAAGTAATTCAGAAAGCATCTTAACCCTTAAAAGAGGTCTTATTTTATAAGATAATTTAGAACCTCATCTTGGTCATATTGTAGCACAAGGAGTAGCCTACAAATAATTATTTTTAATAGTAGCCTATAGGCATACTGCTGTAACATTTGTGTCATTTTTGAGCTATGTTTTTTTGTTTGTTTTCCTTGTCATATGCTGAAGTTCAATAGCCTAAATATAATAAGTAGGCCTAAATATAATAAGTAGGCCTAAATATAATAAGAAACACAGAATGCACATCTAAAGTTTTAGGCTCTATGTCACAAAATAGACAATTCATCACGTTCATTAAGCCTAGCTAGAAGAATTTGTCTGCAACTCTGGTGTATATATATAAATAAATATATATATATTTAGTGGCCAAGCTCATGGTAATTTATTTTATGTCACACCCTTACAGTCTGGTCACACACCCCGTTTGTGAGTCACTTGTGATCATCAGTTGTCACTTTTCAACATTAGACACAGATACGTCACGGTCTCACTTTGTTTAAGCTCTTACAAGAAGAATGGCGTTTGTTACATGGAAATATTTAAAGCTTGTGAAATATTTCAGAGATATAACGTATCTGCGAAAGTGTTTCACGGACGGTGAGTACGTTTTATAAAATTGAGATGAAGTAGTTGGCGACATTTGAACTAAAGATTCCAAGCTTTATTGTTTTGTGTAATTGCACAAGTAAAAAGGCAATGAGTTTATAACATTGTAAACCGGTATAATGTTGTATAAAGTAGGCTAGCATTTATAGGCTACTTTATTTTATTTTACTTTAGTTACTTTGTATTTTTTACTTTGAATAAATATGTCTCATTGTAGCCTACTGTTCTGGCATAAATAATAATAATAATAAAACTGGATAGGCTACATGATTCTGACACACTCATAAAATAGGCTAAACGCTGCATGAATTTATTCAATTTTTTTAATTATTTTATTTGTGTTGTAAACGCGTTTGGTTTTACTTTCAGTTTAATGAGAGAATGAGGATTTCAGCAGACTTCTCTTCACAGACATATAATTGTCATGATTATGGACTTCTATTTTTTCTTCTATTAGTTTCCCTTAGTTCATGTTGGCTATATCTGCTCTGTCTATTTTCTGTTTCTTAGTTTGTGATTGCGGTGGCTAGGCTACTTGTTTACCGATTATCCGTCTCGTGTAGTGTATTTAGCTACTTAAAACAAACACACAAGTTACAATAATTTCGCGTTTAAGTCAATTAATTTAGTAGAAAACTAATTTAATTTCAGAACCCGACTTAGATCTATCCTAAAGATTTTACTGGAATGTTTTTTTTGTGTTTTTCATGCTGTTTTTATTTTAATATTAAACCGAATGGAATAACAGACTGACAGTTTTTTCATGCGTAAGAACCAGTATGAACTACTTGAAGCTTGTCTACATGTAAATGTTGGCCATCTAATGGTCAAAAGGATGAACAGCACACACATAGGCTACCAAACTTCCAGTTTCATTTTTTTAGCAACTGATTAATCGTGAACAATTTATTTTAATTTATTTTATTTTGAATAAATAAATTAATTCTGATTAAAGTGATTATTGTTTTGTGTTTTGACACGAAAATAAGTCAAATAAATGAAAAAGACCCTCATAAAAAAAAAAATATTATGCCTCAGATATTGACAAAAGCGTGACCACCTAATAAACACCTAATAAAACCTAATAAAATAAATAAATAAAGCTTTTTGGTTTTTCACCATCACCTCATAGGTTTGTAAGCTACTTACAAAGAAACACACATGGATGCATATCTTTCATATACATTTTTAAGAATGAAAATCTGATTATTTCAGTCTAGTCGTATTAATGGTTTAGTATTTATTTGTGATCTGCAGATTGAGAAAATAACCTGGTACAAACCTCTGGTGCATCACTTAAACATCTTGATTTTATGGGATATTGTCACAAGATTATAAAAACATTATATTTGTTGAAATTTGTGTTTAAAACAGACACATATGAAGTGGAAATTGCAAGACAAGGTGTGAAGAAAATAATGCCTAGCAAACTACAGTTTGATCATCAGAATTATGAGAACAAGGCGGTGAAGAACAAACAGGAAGAGTCAAAATCCCAAGGATCAAGAGAAGCAAACACACTGAAACTTAGCATGAATCTTGGACCAAATTGTAAGTGTTTTATTCTAAATTAACCGTAGCTGATGAACACATGGACACAAGTCTAATTTTCCATTTTTGTTATTTTCTAATATTTACTACATTCATAATGAAGTTGATGATACCAGCTCATCTAATGAATGAACTATGTGAAGATAACCTATTTATTTATTTTCTCTATCTTCAGTCTGTAATGATTGAGTCTCGTTCTGATGTGCCAGAGAGAGTCCAGGATGAGACGAGTTTGTTTCTGCTATGATCATAATGTTGCAGAATGTATTTTAGCGCTGGTTAGCCTGTATTTGACAGCGAGTAATCACGCTGCTTTAGAAAACAACAGGACCTTAAACCAGGGGCGTAGCCACCATTTCAAAAGTGAGGGGGACAGAATGTCAAGTGTAATACCAGTTTTTTTTCCTTCAGACTTTTGTTGAGGTTTTTGCTTAATTAGCTTAATATGCTATTTATATTTAAAGCAATAAAACAGAAAGAAAGTTGTCCAGTTCTTTATATTGCACATGCAGGGTTTGTATTGGATTGTAGGTGGATCTCGGTACATAGGGGGGTCCGGGGGCATGCCCCCCCGTGAGAAAATTTTGTACATTTTAAAGATAAATTCATTAATCTGGTGCACTTTGAGTCCCCCGAATCCACTGTTAAAAATAAATAATCCAACTGACCAAACATATGATATTCTCTGATTTAGATATCTGATCATGCATTACAATTATTCAAATTATCAGTGTTAAGCATGATAATATGGTTAAATATCACACTGAAGCTGATTTAAAAATAACATTTACTTAAAATTAAAGTTATTTTTTTGGGGCAAAATTACATTTTATTACTAGCCTAAACAAAGTCTGTCTTACTAAACTAAAACTTTCCAATTGAAAACCTTCCAACTTCAAGCTTTTAAAACTACTTCAAACTTTCTAGTTAGGCCTTTTTCAAGAGAACTTAAAGTTTGTCTACAAATTTTTTTTAATCTAATTGTAAAGTGTTACCAAATTATGATAAACATCATGTCGTTACACCGCTGCATGATTCAAGCAGATCGTGGCTGTTGATGCATGAAAATACAAATTCACCATTAACATTTAGCATGTTTATTCTAATTTGAAGGGCTTTGATAACATATCTGTGAAAATAAAATGCATTACGAGTAAAATAGATTGAAAATATTGCATGTTTGTTCGGGTAGTGAATTTACAACAAAACCTGTTAATTATTCAACAAGAGAAATGGGTGGAGTTATTCATCATTGTGCAACACAATTCGGATACGACATGACAATTACTTACAGTGCTTGACTTTTCCGTGAAAAAGGAGTGAAGAGTTTTTTGCCATTTTGAACTCTATGAAACTGATGGATTCGGCGCGGGTGCGCGCATGGGCAGGCTAATGCACGAGTGACTGATTACCATGGAAACGTGAAAGTCACGTATGTAGATAGAGACTATCCTTGACTCTTTGGATTTTAAATCTCGATGTAGGGTATACAGTACACACCCGCGAAAACCTCAGCTTGTCGTAGACACACTTGCCCTATGAAAAAGTGCGGGGGACGAATTTACATTGTATAAAAAGTGGGGGGGACACGTCCCCCCCCCCGTCCCCCGCGTAATCTACGCCTATGCCTTAAACTATGACGGGTTCTGCAAAGTCACTTTCAAGGAAAGTCTTTTCAGTCGCTGGTTATATTTGCAACGCCTCCGATCCACTGAGCAGTTTCAGGCCTCCAAGACCAAGTCCTGTCTACTTGAATGGGGAATCGTGGGCGCCACTTATTCTGATATATATTTCTCATTGCACTTTCTCCCATTCATAAGTAATACGACTGTCTTTGTATAACAAAACTCTTTGGGTCTAATCACCATCCTCATCAACCTTAATTTTACTCTGTTAATCATTCTGTGTTTCCTTCATGGCTGCACATTTGGAGCTGTGCTTTTTTTTGTAATGTTGAAATTACAATTTCACGAAGCATGCAGTTTATTGTCATCTGTTATTAACCTGTACATTATAATGCAAATAATGGCTAAACATGTTGAAGAACAAAAGAATATGGAGGACTCAGTCATTTTCTTTATTGTTTTCAGAATGAGTATTGTTTTCTTAACAACAATACTAAATATAGGCTACATTACCGTTAAAGTTTGGGGTCAATACGACTTTTAAAAAAGAAATGAATACTTTTCTCCAGAAAGGACGCATTAAATTGATCAAAAGTGACAGTAAGGACATTTATAATAATGCAAAATATTTCTTTTTTAATTAAATGTTTTTCTCTTGAACTTTCAAAGAATCCTGAAAAAAAAAATGAATCACCGTTTGCACAAAGATATGAAGCAGCACAACTGTTTTCAACTGTGATAATAATCAGAAATGTTTCTTGAGCATCAAATAATCATATTAGAATGATTTCTGAAGGATCATATTGTGTGGATGCCTTCATTTGAATTTGAAACTCTGAAATAAACTGATTAAAGATTAAGAGTAGTATCACTGTCTCTGTTGTTTTACTATTATTTAAAGCAGGACATTAATTTCCAGCGTCAATAAATGCTTAAGTCAAGTGTTCAAAAACCTGTCATGATTTAATCAAAAAATTGTTAGAAATTATGAAGCCAAAACCCAGAATGCTCATCATTTTCCTGATTCATGGTCATTTCATCATGCTGGAACTGGAAGCCACCATGAGAATGTGATCAATGCAGAAATGTGTTACCTATATATCTCATTTTATTCTGCATGTCATTTAGCATTTAAAAAATACAGTTTAACCCTAATTATAGCAGTTAGTCAAATTCAGATTAGTAGGTTATCGGCTCAAACCTTCTGCAGCGGCCTTAACAAAACCAGGCTTGTGTATGAGGCATACAAACTAAAAACAGAAACTAAATCTTTTCAAAATAATGGCTAAAGTGAAAAGGAAAGTCTGAAGGTCATTTGTTTCAGTGCAACTAATGCTACCATCTAGAGATGAAAAGAAGACACTGCCACAAACAATTACGTACTATACAACTAAAAACTGTACTGCAAAATAAAAATCAAAATGAATTCTCATGGTTACACATTAACCCTTAATTCAGAACTATACTTGTCTTGTGGCTGTTTTTAAATGTAACTTGAACTTGAATAAACTAAAAACACATCAATAAAACACATGGACAATTGAATGATTTAGGGTTTATTAAGCCGGTGTTTACAAAGGTTGTGGATGAAGTTTATCAATATCACTCACTTGAATATGTGCTTCAATACATTTGTTTGGTATTAAAATTATTTTCTGTACACCATGCTTGCGCCATAAAGGCTTCTGTCCACTAGATGGCGCTAAAGCTCGCGTTACCCATAACTCGTCAGCAGCAGCTGTCATCACTCACGTGCTCCTGCCAAAATCACATTTCATCAGTTTATGAGTGTGCATTGCAGAGATGACTGCAAATCTCCTCATTCAGATGATGTAAATCTTCAAAACATTTAGAAGAGTTTTGCCATATAGTTCAGCAGAGAGTAATAATCTGACACAATCCGAAATTACAGTGAGCCATTTATATCAAACCCCATGTTATGCAGTATTATTAGTATACATTTATGCTAATATTACATAATAATAATAATCTCACAATATTCAGCAGTCATTGAAATCTCAACATTATTTGAAATATTGATATGAATTATTTATATACGTATAAAACACTTTTCAACACCCAAATGGAAACATTGGATACCACGAGAAATAAAAACTAGCTCTTATTGTTCTGAGCAGGCTCGCCATCTGTCCAGCGAGTGAATGATCATTTATCGATTCCCCCCCCCAACCCGATCCTTTCGCGTTCTACGGCGTGCGCGCTCCCGCCAGTGCAGCTGTCACCGGGGCCGTGATGCGCGTGGTCGAGCTCTGCGTCTGTCTCTCACTCTCTCTGAGAGAGCGCGCGCATGTGTGACTGACTGTGAATTTGAACATGATGCTTCTGCGGTTCTGAACTTCTGTGCCATTTTCAGGAAACGAGCGTGCAAAGTAGCCGCTTTTTAGGCGCCCTTCTCATATCAGGAAGAATTGAGAGAGGCAGTACTCGAAGCCTCCGGAGACACACACACACACACACACACACACACACACACACACACATACATACACACATACATACATACACACACCCACCCCCCACGCAAACACGCGCACGTTCATTCGCGCAGAAACCGAGGAGCGACACACACGGACTTTGTGCTGCTGCTGTGCTTTGGAGTACCAACACGCACCCGAACGCCCGAATCGTGGATTATTACGCGAAGAACGCGCGGAAACCATGAGCTGGGGAACCGAGCTATGGGTGAGTTCACACCGCGCCAGTATCTCGGCCAAGGGCTCTGATAACGGACTCACGGGCACCAGTGTATGTGCACTGGAACTGCATCTGTATTAAATTGAGCGTGCGCGTGTATAATAAACACAAAGAGAGTGCGCGTATGTATATTACATATATAACGCTCAGCAACTCAATATATTTTGTGCTGTATATTTGTATATATACATATGTATTTGTGTGTGCATTGACAACCCCAATATATACCAATATATGCACTTTTTAGTGCAGTGTTTGTGTCAGTTGTGATGTGTTATTTGTGTTCTGCTGTTGTTGGATGTGACCCATCTTGGCGTCATGGCTAAGATTTTCTCTTCAGCCTGCTGTTGCTTGTCATCACACCAGTCTGTGTATCTCTGCAGGCCTGTTGTGCTTGTCCATGTCCTCCATGTACCTCAGGGTATTTTTAGTCATAGCGGTTGTGGAGAGGAAATGTCAGCCTCACTACCTTGTGTGTTGCGAGTGAGGCAATGCAAATTTCGACATAAGAAGGCTTCTGTAACAAAACATGTATGAGATGAGAGATCATATGTCATAGAAGCCCAGAGTGACTGTATAACTGTAAGATAGTAAATGGTTATGTGCAATTCAGTTTATGAACACTAGGACAATCTTACGTTTTTTTTCAAAATTTTAATTAGAAAGATTTTAAAGATATCTTAAAGCTTGGCCTTGCTTTTAAAAAGTTAAACCTTTTTTTTGTGTGGAAAGTACTGGTTTGTTTAATACTACATTGTAATAGTATGTGAAGTATATACTTTATTATTTGGCTTTTGTCTGAGGGGGAAATATAACCCCTATACTTTAAACCGTTTCATTATAGCAAATTACACATGCACATAATTGCTTATTTATTGCTCATTAATTTGTCTAGCTGATATATTTTAGTGTCGCCACTCACTAGGGGTTTGTGATTTGCTTTAGAGCCATTTATATGATGAAAAGCACTATACAAATATATTTGAATGAAGTATTAGAGAAGTAGAAGCACAAAGATAAAGATGTTTGTTTCAAGAGTGTGATTTAAAGGGATAATTCATCCAAAAATGAACATTCTGTCATCATTTACTCGCCTTCATGTTGTTCCAAACCTTTATGGGGGTAAAACATTTCTGCCAAATGCATAAATGTAAAAAATACTATGGAAGTCAATGGGTTTCATCAACTGTTTGGTTACCCATATTTTTCAAAATGTCTTCTGTGTTCAGCAGAATAAAGAAACTCATACAGGTTTGGAAAAACTTGAGAGTTAATAAATGATGAAATAATTTTCATTTTTGGGTGAACTATCGCTTTAATGCAGGTCAGGCTGGAGAGACCCCTGATGCCAGGGCCCGATTGATCGCTGACTGAATCCTCAGTCTTTGTTTGTATTGATCAGCTTTTATAGACTGCATGACAGTGGCTCAGTGACCTGCACTGGCGGGTGATGATGGGATTATTATACTCAGGGTTGTTGTGCATTTTTACTGTTCTTCTATTGTTATCCACAGCCACAGGATGACAGTCCTACAGCTAGACTGAGATGATTCTAGAGTTTGATGAAGGAATAACACACAAGGTTGAGCACTACAGTGATTTGACCACAGATTAAGAGGGTGAAATGTGTCTCATCCAGTCAGATTTAGAGTCAGATGTATAATTGATTATTTATAATTTAAATAAATAAATGTATATAATTTGTGACTGTTCATCTATTCTAGAGCCTGCGTTTAAACTTTTGTGCTTTTAGAACATGAAATATAGCTGTGCATTACCATTTACAATCTGACTAGTGCATGACACACACACACTTTCTCTCTCTCTCTCTCTCTCTCTCTCTCTCTCTCTCTCTCTCTCTCTCTCTCTCTCTCTCTCTCTCTCTCTCTCTCACACACTCACACACACACACACACTCACACTCTCTCTTTCCTCACTCACACCCTCTTTCCTCTCTCTCGCACACACACTCTTTCCTCTCTCTCTCTCTCACACACACACACACACACACACACACACACACTTTCTCTCTCTCTCTCTCTCACTCACACACAGTGTTGTATAAAGTACTAGAAAGCAATACTTGAGTAAAAGTACAAGTATCGTCCTAGAAAAAGACTTTGGTAGAAGTGAAAGTTACCTTTTAGAATATTACTTAAGTAAAAGTCTTAAAGTATCTGATATATACTGTACTTAAGTATCAAAAGTAATTTTCTGATATTTAATGTACTTAAGTATTTGAAGTAAAAGTAAAAAGTTTACTTTTTTTTTTAAAGCAAGCGGTTAGAAGTTTGATTGTGAACTTTTATTGTGGCCGTTCGAAAGGAGAGAGGGAACGAGTATTGCGTAGCCGGCCGCACTAACCTGGCGAGTTGTCGCTTCAGTCGTTAAACCCATAGGTTAAACCTGCTATAATGGCGAATTCAGGGGACTATTATAGGCTAAGGCCACGCCCCCTTAGCAGGCTCTGACGTGTAATGACGTGGGGCTAGCTCATTGGTCGCACGTCAGAGGCGCCCGCGCCATTGGATATGCAGTTGCCGCAGCACAGCCGATCAGCGAGCTAGAAGCTCAATGTGCTAGCTGTGCAGCTGCAAATGCGTTTTACACATAGGCTTCAGTAAATCAAGGAAAAGGAGTTTCCCCCCCCCGGTCCTCCAGTAGGTGCTTCCATGGCGGTTTCAGTTGTGCTTCCTCCTCCTTTGGCAACAAACGAGCATTACGCTGAAATAGAGCGTGCGGAGCGTGCGTAATGCAATCTAGGAGCAGTGATTCGCCAAACCTCCCTTATTGCAGTCGCACACATTTCTTCTTATTTTTATTGTATAGTAACGAGTAACGAAGATTCTTCGTGGAAATATAACGGAGTAAAAGTATACATTTTATCTAGGAAATGTAGTGGAGTAAAAGTGAAAGTAGACATAAATTTAAATAGCGAAGTAAAGTACAGATACGTGAAATTTCTACTTAAGTACAGTAACAAAGTATTTGTACTCCGTTACATTACAACACTGCTCACACACACACACACACACACACACACACACACAATTTCTCTCTCTCTCAGACACACACACACAGACACACACACACACACACACACACACTCTCTCTCTCTTTCCTCACACACACACACACACACACACACCTTCTCTCTCTCTCACACACACACACACACACACACACACATGCACACACACACTTTCTCTCTCTCTCTCACACACACACACACACACACAATTTCTCTCTCTCACACACACACACACACACACACACACACACAATTTCTCTGTTTCTCAGACACATACACGCAAACACCCACACACACACACACACACACACACACTCTCTTTCCTCTCACTCTCTCACACACACACACACACACACACACACACTCACACACTCTCTTTCCTCACTCACACACACACACACACACACACCCTCTTTCCTCTCTCTCGCACACACACTCTCTCTCTTTCTCTCTCTCCCTCTCTCTCTCTCTCTCTCACACACACACACACACACACACACGCACACACACACACACACACGAGCCAAGTAACTGAGGAGGCCAATATCATGCGTCACGAACACAAGTTGGCGTCTGGCATGATGAGGATGCCCACTGGCACCAAAACAACACACACAAACAAACATGTAAACAAACACGTGCCGCTTTCTCTTAATCACACACAAACTTTCTTTAAATAGGTTGCTGTGTTTTCTCCATTCAGCAAACTTAAACTAAACCTTCAGCAAACACATGATGACCCTGCCTAAAAATCAGCACAAATTTAAAACCATCGACATCCTTTTTGCTGGACAGAAAGAAAGAAGAGACTAGCTGAATCCTCCTTTCACCGTTTCTGCTACATAAAGATAAGATAAAAATAGGAAGTGTATAAGTATATTTTATTCCAAATTCTGCTAATGTATATGTGCATCTATTGTTCAGAAAAACACCCTAACGTACTATCTCTGCAGTGTATAGGAAGTGAGGTAAGGATTTACCCTATTAGTGACTTTATACAGAAAAGATTTAATTACGAGGTGGATCCTTGTTCTTCTTTCCCTGAAACACTCGATCTTTACTGTGAGGTTACTTCTAAATTTTGGTTTGATATACATTGCTAGTTGTCAGTAAAAATTAACCCAATTCCTTCTATTGTTCTACAAAATATCCTCTTTTTTTTAAGTGTGATTTAAATTCCCTTTTCTCTAGTGTTGTAAACGTTGTTTTATTTCTCGGTAAATATCATATTCATACATGTAAATGAATGCAAGCCCGCCTCCTTTAATATATTTCCATGCGAGTTTGTGAAAATATTTCATAGCTTCAAATGTTTTAAAAAAATAAATAGAAAGTCTATTAACTTTGTTTCTCTGTCAAAATATGTATTATTTTAGTGTTTTAAGTTCTAATGTCTTTACCTGATCCTTACTGCTTGTTCATCCTGGTGGATGTGCCTTACGTCTGGGGTGTTCCCTGTCTTGTGTTATACAATCTGCAATAAACAACAACAAACAAACAAAAAAAGTTAGGAAATTTTATGCATTTAATTTAAAATGCAAAATAACTGTTGAACTGTACGAAGTTGGTGACACCACTTACGTGCAACACGTGACAGCAATGTAGCATATTACTGATTAAAACATGGTTTTATATTGCTTACTTTTACATAAAATATAGTATACAGTGCATAGTGTGCAGTAAATAGTACACTAGTTTCCATTCTGAGCACAGCCTGTATTCTAAACGCTGAACCGTATGACTGTTGTGTTATTGGATGCCCAGTGAAAGCCTGATTAAAATCTCATAATGACTCTAAATTTTCCCTTTCCTGCTTGAATAAACACACGCGGCTAATGAGATGTTATCATTTCAACGACTAGTTTCTCATTGTCTTTAATTTCCTTGTTTAAACAGGTGGCATGTCTCTTTAGCAGGTGAACCGCATTTTAAATTTTCCCCTAATTTCCTACATTCTCCCATTCTGTTTCATTTTTTCCTCACTTTGGTTTTTCTTCTTTCGGCGCCAGACTGTGTGAGCGAGTGACTCCTGCTGGGCTTCAGCTCCACAGGCTCGTTGTAGGAAAATCAGATCAAATGATTCATCCCTGCTGATCATTTAATCTCAGTGATTCAGAGGTTCATCCCTGCTGATTCACTAGGTTTGACTCTCTGAATCAGCAGGAAGTCCAATAATACAGGAGAACAAGTGGCACAAAGACAGCGAGGAATGCTGGAACACGATTGGCCACCCGGTTACAAAAATCTGGAACGTTATTGGCTGTTCTAAAGAGGAATGCTGGAATGTTATTAGACCTCTCTTGCTTATTACAGCTGCAAAATGTCAATCCATACCCTGTAATTTCACTTATTATCTTTTTGTGTGTATGTGTGTGTTGCATGTCTAGTTTTTCTTACCCAAAGCACCACAACCACAACAGCTTGACCAAACTAGTTCAGCAGCGACCCACACAATTTAGTTTTTTATCAGCATTCATTATTGTGCAGAATCCTAGTTTCACTTGCATTAAATCCAAATATGGAGGATCAAAGGTGACAGACAGGTTCAGGGCTCTACAGTGCGACCATTTTGCTCGCATATGCCCCTAAAAATCGATATGTGCGAACCGGAAAAATGATTTACGAGCACAATGTGCGAGCAACTACAACCTACCATAATCGAAAACGAGACGATAACTAAATAAAAACTTGTTTTGAATGACAAAAACTATGATGAAAATCTATTGACATTTTCGTCAACGAATAAAAACTAGACAAAAATGTTAGATAGTGACGATTTGGAAAGCGATCCAGTCAGAACTGATGTCCTGCCTGCGTGTGTGGTAGATGCGCACATTTGTACTGTAACATGCTGATCTACCCGGCGGCACGCGGGTTGACATGCGCTGCATCTCATAAAACGTAAAAAAAATGTAAACGTGTGGGAGAATTAGTAGAGCAGATATGGATCTGAATAAGAGTGACGTCGCAAAAAAAAGAGGTACGGTTTTCTGTGCGCACACACCCGACCCGAAGCGTCCAGCCATGCAGACACATAAAAGCGCGCAAGGACTGAATTAAGCTCTCTTTCGTGTCTGAATGGACAGATACACAACATTATGTTGAAATGAACGTTTTGGAGAGCATTCAGGTAAACTATGTTGGTTATGTCTTAAACAGGTTTGAGTGTATCGGATGTGCATCAGTGCAATATTGATCCGCATGTCATTGGACAGGATCCGATGTCTTAAAGTGACCGTGGGTAATAAACCTAATGCGGTCTGTGTCATCAAGCAACAAAAGAAAAAGAGAATAGCATTCACTGCTCGTTAATAGCTTTAATAAGGATTCATTATATTTAATTCATACAAATAAATATGTCTGCTTCTTGAAAGAATAAAGAATGATGTATGCAAGTAGTTATACTTTAGGAAAAGTGTTTTATTTAATTTTAAGATATTTTTTAAGTCACAGTAGTTAAATCTGTATCTATATTGCATGTTCAAACTTTAAAATGATTAATATTAACATGTTAATAGATGTTTTCTCCGGGAGTATATGGGTTTGGAAATTTTAGAGAAATTCTAAATTAATGCATTACAATTGAACTAAACCCATTATATTTTAGTCATCTGAATTGTTTTAGTTTTAGTCGACAAAATACAAAAGATTTTAGTCAACTAAATCTACAGTAGATACTAATACTAGTAAATACTAATACACTAATTTAAACTAGTTTTGTCCTCCATGTTGTGGAAAGAGCCTCTGTAGTGGAAGGATGCAGATGTCCACTGCACAGGAGTGCCAATGTGCTCCTAGCCTCCTCCTGAGATCAACATGTTCCCCTTGTTCTGTTTTATAAAGTGATTGTAAAGTGTGATTTATACTTCTGCATCAAATCGATGGTTTCACACCATAGTTGAACACAGAGAAGGAGCACACACGTAGTGTATATATATATATATATATATATATATATATATATATATATATATATATATATATATATATATAAAATAGTTTGTTAAAATTTTCACTGCGCTCCAAAATTTCTTTGTGTGCTCCTAAACTTTTTCATTTAGGAGCACATGTGCTCCTTGTGAAAAACCTTAGCGTAGAACCCTGTACATTTCGTTAACATAAGCTTTCTGTATATTTATGTTAGTACGTGGACTGCAGTAAGCATATGTAAACTCTGTGTTTACACGGCTTTTTAAAAATGGTTGTTGTTTTCGTATGGCATGTTTTCAGCCAATCTACGTACACTGGTGGTTGGTTCCTATTGTGCTGGGTTAGAGCCTACTCAGGAGTTAATTTAGTCCAAAATGCCCATTAATTCGAGTTTCGAATTGCTTCGAGTTAGGATGTACGACATCACTTCCTGTCATACCACTTCCTTCCGCTAACATCATGACTACTCACCGGAGAGAAATCATGAAATAGTTCAGGGTATATATGCGTGTCAGCACAGAGTGACGGGGCCTCACATGTACAGGGGCCCCAAGTGCATGACATTCAAACATATTTTCAGTTTGGCTTATATTAAGTGTCCTCCTGAATGAATCACACATCACCATGCATGAGACTTCTTATCCTTGCAAGCAATTCACATAAAGAAAGATAAAAGCTGCACTTTTACTCTCCCTGATGTAAGCATTCTGACACTGAGCATGAACTGTGTGTGATGTTATTTATGTGATTATGTGATGTGATTTTATTTACTAACTTGAAGCTCTAATTAATGGGCAGTTTGTTTCTGACCAATCACAACAGACTTAGCCGTCTGACCAATCAGAGCAGAGTAGAAAAATCAAAACAGACTGGATCCATCTGACCAATCAGATCAGAGTAGACCAATCACAACAGACTGGCTCATCTGGCCAATCAGAGCAGAGCAGGCTCTCGGAAAGGAGGAGTTTAGAGAGACTGAATCTTCTAATTAACCATTTTTAAGACTCTGAGGAATGAGGTGATGCTGCAGTGTACAGGAAAAAGAAAGTGTTTTTAACCCTGGATGCATGTAAACCTGTAAGCCTCCAAAACAAAATAAGTAAACTTTAAAATAGCATAATAGGGGCAGTTTACCAAATGTTAATAAATTAATATAAAAATTCATTGTTCATTGTTAGTTAATTTTAATTAATGCATTAACAAATGAGACCTTATTGTAAAGTGTTACTGTAATATTTCACTGTAAAATAAAAAAAATCTATTATTTAAGAAAAAAAATCATTTTAAGGTACAGCATAAATTATGCACTGTACCTTTAAAACATTTCTCCCTACTTTTACCCTTGAGTGTGTCGTCCTGCAGTGGCTCTATAATGAAGAAAGCTTCTACTGTATCTCCATCCTACTTTACAGTCCCTGCGGGTGTCGTGGATGTGTGTGTATATAGAGTGTAAGTCCTCGATCTCTTCAGTGTATGGTGAATGATTAGCGTGCGGTTAAATCCAGCGAGGGGGAAGGGCTCGACGACGTGTGAGGAGAAGCAGGAATGTTAAAAGGGATGATAGATAGATATGTTGGATGTGAAGACGCTGTGTGTGTGTGCGCGCGCTTCGTCTCTGCGGGGGTATTAAAGCTACGGTGGAAGGTGAACGCCGGTGCAGTCATGCTTTAGCAATGACGTCATATCAAATAATCACACAGTTCATGCTCAGTGTCAGAATGCTTACATCAGGGAGAGTAAAAGTGCAGCTTTTATCTTTCTTTATGTGAAATGCTTGCAAAGATAAGAAGTCTCATGGATGGTGATGTGTGATTCATTTAGGAGGACACTTACTATAAGCCAAACTGATTGTTTTTTTGATGTCATTGGATTAGATAACATATCAAACCATCACGTTTCCGATCGTTTTTTTATTTATTTTTATCAGTGACTTTGATATGCACTTGGGGCCCCTGTACATGTGAGGCCCCGTCACTCTGTGCTGACACGTACCCTGAACTATTTCATGATTTCTCTCCGGTAAGTAGTCATGTTAGCGGAAGGAAGTGGTATGACAGGAAGTGATGTCGTACATCCTCATGGGAGGCAGTGTTGCACTGAATTTACGCAAATCTGCCTTAGTTTCACCCATTGTGAAGTTGTAAGAGGCCCTGAATGACTCACAGTCTATTGCAACAGAGGAGGGTTTAACTGTCGGACTCTTTGAAGGCTTTATTATAGGTTCAGCATTTCCTCTGTGAGCCACACTGCAAAAGAATGTTGTGCTGCCGAGTAACAATACACCTCTAACAACACATAATGACTGTTTTTGTCTCTTTTTGTAACAGTAAACATGAATCATGTGTAGTCCTTTTGGCACCAATTGATGACATCATCTCCGATACAGTGGCACTTTCTAATGACATCACCCGTTTGGAATGCTTGTCTGTCTGTCTGTCTGTCTGTCTGTCTGTCTATCTGTCTATCTGTCTATCTGTCTATCTATCTATCTATCTATCTATCTATCTATCTATCTATCTATCTGTCTGTCTGTCTGTCTGTCTGTCTGTCTGTCTGTCTGTCTGTCTGTCTGTCTGTCTGTCTGTCTGTCTGTCTGTCTGTCTGTCTGTCTGTCTGTCTGTCCGTTCATACATGCATAATGCATTTTCAAGTAATGCGAGTTACGTAATCAGATTACTTTTTTCAAGTAACAAATAAAGTAACGCATTACTTTTAAATTTACAACAAAATATGTTACTTTTTCAAATAAGTAACGCAAGTTAACTTGTTTTCCCATCTATTGATTGACAGCTCTCCTGTCCCCATGTTGAGAGAAATCGTAAGTGCAGTGTTGTGTGCAGTGTGTGTGAACATGATGGGTATTGTAGTTCTAATCTAGAGTAAATGTGAACACACTTTTACTCATCTCACTTGCACAAAAAAAGATTCAGTATCTTCAGTACCTCAAAATGAATAAAAAGAGTGAAATGCAAACTCAGAATATTACGCAAACCTGCAATAATGAAATGTTAAATTAAAATTACAAAAATTTTTATATATGTATTTAGACTTACTTTATTAACCAATGTCTTTGCTTTTGACCTTAAACCATTCTAATTAGCAAAAAATAAGCAAAGAGTAAACATCACATTAAATTGTTTTGTTTTTTTTATTGCTAAATTAAGATTGTGAAACTTTCTTTCCTGCGCCCTTCATTTTTTCATTCTTTCTTCTCCAGGCTTTTTCATTTCACTTTTGGTGTGAAAGGGCCTTTACATTAGCCAAAAATAAAAATTTTGTTCAAACAAGCAAGCCCAGCTCAGATGAGAAAAAGTAATGCAAAAGAACTTTCCATTAAAAGTAACTTAGTAACGCAATTAGTTACTTTTTTAGGGAGTAACGCAATATTGTAATGTAACTTTGTAACTTTTTAAAAGTAACTTTCCCCAAGACAATTTGTAAATGTATTTTGTGTGATGAATTCACAGGTTTTAGGTTGCACTGGATCGTATTAGTTCAAATCTCAGAAACCAACCAAGTATGCTTCAGTTTTGAGAACCAGTTCTTGAGTAAGAAAACAAGAGCTTTCCAGAGGAGAGGGAATGTGCCCCCTCCGCCTGGGACGCTCACAAATACATCCATTCAGAGAGGAAGTCAAGTGTGGCTAAACATGTGATTGTTTCAGAGACACACACGAGAGAGAAAAGCATATTTCATAACTGCAGCACATTTGAGAGGCTCCCTGCCTGCCGAAACAGAGTAATATGATGAGCCACATTTTTGGCAGATCAAATCTATACCAATGTAAAGTCCGGCTCGATTGGTCCAAATTCGGCATCCAATCAGCGGTAGAAGGTTACTCTGCGTATTACTTGCCTTTCCTTTCACGCAACACAACAAGATTAAATGCAATATATTTTCTCATGTATTATCTCGTTATTATCTGACTCCATAAATGAAAAGGTTTTAATGATATCCGTGCATCATTAAACGTTAGCGAAGGTTTGTTTATTCTTTAAACTCTGATTATATTTTATCCGCTCAGATCAGGAAACTATATCACTTCGAGTTCCTCACCAGGTCTCCGGCACAATCTCGTCAGTTTCCGATTATCAAAACAGAGGTAATTGGCTGAATGTCTGGGATTTGCCGTAATTCACACGTACATAATCGAAGACATACACAGCCCCCTTGAATGCCACCTCAGGAACTTAATTCAATAACTTACTTTAGTAGCGTGCACTTATCTAAAGTAACATTAAATTAGAACAGAGGTTTTTAGACGTACCCAAATCTAGATCAAACAGCTGATTCTAGACGGAAACTACCCGTCTCCTCATTCAAGTACACTTGAATCTGATATCAGATATTAGTCGTCACTAAACTCTGACGCAAACTTGTGGAAATATACGAATCCGATAATCTACTCGGGGGAAAACAATCTCAGAGTCGGTTAGAATAAAATCAAACGTTTACAATTTATTGATCAGGTAATGATGTAATCATTTCAAATCCAATTCAGAGGATAAAATCATCAGTTAAGCATATCAATTCAGAAATCACAGAATTTGTAGAAATTATTACCTGTCAACAAAATTACACACAGCGGTTGTGTGGGCAGTCAACCTACAGACTCCACGAACTTTTCTGCTCTTTTCCTTATAAACCCAGATAATTCAATTGTTACCAAATGGTGATGTCTGTCATTATAATTAGATTTTGGTTGTTTATTCAGGGGCTCACACTGTGAGGTCTGCCTGATTTTACATACAGGAGGTAGTCTGAATGAGGCTATTATGGGACACATCACTTTTCTCACATTTCATAACTTCTTTTAGCTTTTCATCATAGTTGGGAGAATGAGACCATGTCACCAGGCGCATTGTGATACATCAAAAGACACCAAACATGAGTAGTTACATTTTTGTACACACATAACATTGCATAAGGTTTTAGTGTATTTCAGGTGAGGAGGAGGGGGATGTGGGGGAGATGGTGTGGGTGAAGTGTGAAATGCACTGCGTGCTGCGTCTCCGAAGTTCCTGTTACATATGCAAGAGGGAGTTACATATTCAAGGGATAGTTCAAGTGTTAATTCCCAGGAGGGCCTTTTGTCACATTGAGGGGTCGATGAGACATACCGGCACCAGCCTTACACCAAAATAACCTATAATCTATATCTGCTACATCATAATCTTTCACTTCTGAGTGGGGTTTTCCTGTGCAAAAAACGGTGTGAAGATGCTAAGTGGTTTCGGTCAGTTGCTAGGGTGTTGTTATGTGGTTGCTAAGGTGTTCAGAGTGAATTTAGTGCAGAGTTGTGGTTGCCAGGATGTTGCTATGTGTTTTCTAAGGTGTTCTGAGTGATTTTTAGCCCAGACCTATGGTTGTCAAGGCGTTGCTATGCAGTTGCTATAGTGTTCTGTGTGATCATAGGGAAGTTAATTGAAATAAAGCTGAAATAAAACAAAATATAAATATTAGATGAAAAATGTTGCCTTGAACCAAAAAAAAAAAAAGAAAAAAGCTAGGTCAGATCGTAATCATATCAAAGTAGTAAATGAAAGGTTGTGTACAATGTGAAAGAGCTAAATCTCTGTTCTGCTCTGAAACAGGAAATAAAACAAAGAAAAGCATTTATGACATAACCGATAACCTTTACTGCAACCTTTACGGCTTTCACTTCTATGTAAATGTCCATAAGTGTGAGAATAAGGCAAGGTGGACGCTCACACAAACACTCATATATATACACACAAACACACACACACACACACACATACACATATCTGTCATAGTCAGATTTGGACACGCTGATCGGACGTCTCAGCTGTCCTGCTCGGGTGTGGCTTCTGTAAAAGCAAAGGCAATCAGCCTGTTGAACATTTTGGGAAGTCATGGACGCTATTAAAGTGGAGACGCTGATAAAAGTCCAGCAGTTACGGGTGAGTTAGGTTGGAGTTGAGTGTGTGTGTGGTTGTATTTGGAGCGCTATGCTTTGATATGAAGTTATACAGTCATATCAAACAAAGGCATGTTGTCTAGTACTGGTTAAAGTGACTGATTGAAGCATGGTTATGGCTTATAGTTTAGATTTATAAGAAAAACTAATAAATGTGAGTTTTACCTATTGAGATTCAAAGGTGACTTTATCTCTCTATCTCTCTATCTCTCTCTCTCTCTCTATCTCTCTATCTCTCTCTATCTCTCTTACTATCTCTCTATCTCTCTATCTCTCTATCTCTCTATCTCTCTCTATCTCTCTCTATCTCTCTTACTATCTCTCTATCTCTCTGACTATCTCTCTGACTATCTCTCTATATCTCTGACTATCTCTCTAACTATCTCTCTATCTCTCTGACTATCTCTCTATCTATCTCTATATATCTCTCTATCTCTTATCTAAAATCTACAAATAGGCAACATCCATAATTAAATATTCAATGTCCCCTGATAGCCGATGTGTTAGATATCATGCATCCCTATAAGTGAAAGTGATTCCTAAGTGGAAGTGTGTTGCAGATATGCAGAAATGCGTGCAAACAGTGCATAGGCCTACTTGGTGTGTGTTTTCTCTGCTATTGTGTGTGTGTGAGCGTGAAATATGAAGAAAATGAGAAAGGTTTGGTGTAGCGATCAAGTTGTTTAACTAGCCACCTGCTTGCAGAACAATGAAACACATGGCTAGACTTGCATGACGATGTGGAGGTTAAATTTGTCCCGTATGGTGGACGTTTGCTTCATCTGGATGTTTAGTTTCCGCTGAGGCCAGACGATTGTTTCTGAAGACGAAAGATAAAAGATTTCATGCTGCTTAACACGACCTGCAAATAGACTGAGACTGGGACAGGCCTTCCCCTTCCATAAAAAAAACACACACACACCAGAGCCCAACCCAGACCACCAGCCTTTGGAATGACAAGCAATCACACACACACACACACACACACACACTCTGTCCTGCTGCTGGGGTCGCACTCTGCCCTGTAACTGGAGCCAACATGTTTCCTGCTGCATGTTTGTGAATGTCTTGCATGTGTGTGTGTGTGTGGGCACATGTCTATGATCACGCACAGACAACTTAAAAACAGTGTATGTATGTTTTTTATAACAGAACAGGAAATGTAAAAGTGGGAAATAATTCAACGCGTTCCCATAATGCATTGTGGAGCTGTGCGAGGGCATGAGGGAAATGTGCACCTGAAGTAGGTCACCTGATCGGAGAAACACACACGCTGCGGTGATGTTTTGCCTCATCTGTATGCAACTTGAAACTTTTAGAGATTTAGCTTTTTCATTTAAAGAGATAGTTCACCCAAAAATGCAAATTCTAAAGTATAATTTTTCAAAAACCACCTGACTTTATTTCTTCAGTGGAACATGAGGGGATTTTTCCTAAAATGTTTCCCTTAATTTTAGATTAATTTTAGATTAAGATTTAATGAATTTGTGCTGTCGTCATTTTTATTATTCTAATACTATTTTAATTTTTCTATTTAGATTTATTTTTATTTTAGGTTTAGTTTTTTTATTTTGCTGCTGACTCTGTACTCTGTACTATTCTAATACTATTTTAATTTTTCTATTTAGATTTATTTTTATTTTAGGTTTAGTTTTTTTATTTTGCTGCTGACTCTGTTGATTTTCTCCTTGAATCTTTTAACTCAAAAATTAAAAGTGTAATTGATGATATTGCTCCTGTGAAAGTCAGGAAGAGTGGTAGACAAAAAGCACCTTGGAGAAACTCAACAGCTGTGCAAAACATGAAAAGACAATGCAGAAGAGCAGAGCGCATGTGGCGGAAGACAAAACTTGTAGTCCATTATAACATCTACAAAGACAGCATCCATGCTTTTAATATGGAACTAGGCAAAGCTAGACAGACTTTCTTCTCGAATATTATAAACAGCAACTTAAACAACACACGCACTCTTTTTGCTACTGTAGAGAGACTGACAAACCCCCCAAGCCAGATTCCCAGTGAAATGCTCTCAGACATCAAGTGCAGTGAGTTTGCTTCTTTCTTCTCTGAGAAAATCAATAATATCAGAAAGGTGATCAGCTCATCCTTGAGTTGCGCTGGGGTCAAACAGATCAGACCACTACCTGAGAAAGTAGTTACTATGTCTGTTTTCGAAGAAATTGATGGCAAAATTTTGGAAGAAACCGTACAGCACCTTAAAACATCAACCTGCGCCCTTGACACACTTCCCACATCTTTTTTTAAAAGTGTGTTAAACAGCTTAGAAGCAGATCTCCTAGAAGTGGTAAATGCCTCACTTCTTTCTGGGAGTTTTCCAAACTCCCTGAAAACTGCAGTTGTCAAGCCCCTCCTGAAAAAGAGCAATCTGGATAAGACCATCTTAAGCAATTATAGACCGATCTCAAATCTTCCTTTCATAGGCAAGATCATTGAAAAAGTTGTCTTCAATCAGCTGAACAAATTCCTAAGCTTGAATGGATACTTTGACAATTTTCAATCTGGTTTCCGATCGCATCACAGCACAGAGACAGCTCTCATAAAGATAATAAACGATATTCGCTTAAATACTGATACAGGCAAATTATCAGTGCTGGTACTACTCGACCTCAGTGCTGCATTTGACACTGTCGATCACAACATACTTCTTGACAGGCTGGAAAACTGGGTGGGGCTTTCTGGGATAGTCCTAAAATGGTTCAGGTCATACTTAGAAGGGAGAGGTTATTATGTGAGTATAGGAGACCATAAGTCTGAGTGGACTCCCATGACATGCGGAGTCCCTCAAGGCTCAATTCTTGCACCACTCCTATTCAACCTGTACATGCTCCCAATGAGCCAAATAATGAGAAAGAACCGCATCTCTTACCACAGCTATGCAGACGACACACAGCTCTACTTAGCCCTATCGCCTAACGACTACAGCCCCATTGACTCCCTGTGCCAATGCATTGATGAAGTAAACGGTTGGATGTGCCAAAACTTTCTTCAGTTAAACAAAGACAAAACTGAAGTCATTGCGTTTGGAAACAAAGATGAAGTTCTCAAGGTAAATGCATACCTTGACGCTAGGGGTCTAACAACTAAAAATCAAGTCAGGAATCTTGGTGTGTCTCTAGAGTCAGACCTTAGTTTCAGTAGTCATGTCAAAGCAATAACTAAATCAGCATACTATCATTTGAAAAATATTGCAAGAATTAGATGCTTTGTTTCCAGTCAAGACTTAGAGAAACTTGTGCATGCTTTTATCACCAGCAGGGTGGATTATTGTAATGGACTCCTCACTGGCCTTCCTAAAAAGACCATAAGACAGTTGCAGCTCATACAGAACGCAGCTGCCAGGATCCTGAGCAGAACCAGAAAATATGAACATATCACACCAGTCCTCAGGTCTTTACACTGGCTCCCAGTTACATTTAGGATTGATTTTAAAGTATTATTACTGGTATATAAATCATTCAATGGGCTAGGACCTCAATATATTGCAGATATGCTCACTGAATATAAACCCAACAGATCACTCAGATCATTAGGATCACATCAGTTAGAAATACCAAGGGTTCACTCTAAGCATGGAGAGTCTGCTTTTAGCTATTATGCCAGCCGCAGCTGGAACCAGCTTCCAGAGGAGATCAGATGTGCTCCTACAGTAGTCACATTCAAATCCAGACTCAAAACACATCTGTTTAGCTATGCATTTAGTGAATGAGCACTGTGTCAATGTTCGTCCGACTGTTTTTACTGTACTTTATTTTATTTTTTATTCTAAACTGTTTTAATTATTTCCTCCTATGTAAAGCACTTTGAATTACCATTGTGTATGAAATGTGCTATATAAATAAACTTGCCTTGCCTTGCCTTGCCTATTTTAGTACTTCGACTAATATTTACCTAATGTTTATATTTAGTTTGATTTCAGCTTTATTTCAATTAACAAAACTTTATTGAATAGTTTTAGTTAGTTAGAACAACAGATACAATGAAAGTGAATGGGGACTGGGTCTGTGTGGCTCCAAAAATGACATAAAACCACCATAGAAGTTTTACAAAAGTACTATGTATGACTCAAATTGAAATATAATATATGTTGTTGAAGCCAAGCCACACGATAACTTTTATAGGAGGAACATACAGAAATCTACAACTCTAGCTTGCTGGAAATCTATTTTGAGATTATGATCAAATATGCATCAAGGCATGTCATTTATTCTTTTGTTTTTTGTTTTTTAGTTAACATTGCTGTCAAACCCAGAATGGCACTACTTTTATGTTCTACTTTTATATTGTGCTCTCATGCTGTTTTTTCCCATTTTTTAATTTTTAATTTTTAATTTTTGGAGCTCGGCAGTGCCAGGCCCCATCCATTTTCATAGAATGAAAAAGAGTCATCTATAAAATGTCATCTTTTGTGTTGTTCTATGGAAGAAACAAAAGTCATGCAGGTTTTAAAACACAATAAGTTAAGTAAATAATTAATGAGGTGATTTTTTTTTTTTTGTGGAGAACTGTTCCTTTAAATGTGAGTTTCAGCTGTTTTGCAACTGTTTTAGGCTAGACATGTTTATGCACATATTTGTTTGTGGGACTTTTTGTCTGGACATTTTAGACTCCCGACTTCCTTAAACATGTAAGTGTGTGTTGCAGAGGCTATTTACCTGTAGAAATTACCTTTATTTTGGCACCTCAAATGTGTGTGTGACAGATGAGACAAATTACCGTATTTGACATCTGAATGCCACATGCCGTCGCAAGGCCTCTAATAAAACCTGGACTGTGTGACTCCTGTAGATAATGTGTGTTTTACACTTAAATGCACGACCGTAAGTTGTTATGCTTCTCTGGAATGTGCACGATTTGTCAGTTTTCAGAGATCTTTTTTTTTATTGTCAATAAATCTTGACATCTGAAATGGGACATTAATGTAAATTCCTGAGATAATGTAAATTCCTGAGAGAAATAGCCACATCTTTGAATGAATTGTTCTTTTGATTTGAATCGTATCAATGAGTCAGTTGATTCAGTTCTGAATGATTCACAAATCATTCCTTTAAGGCTCTGTTGAGGTCTGCGGAAATAAATGTTTACTTCTTCCTTAAAAATAGTCTTGATATTCAGCCACCAGAATGTCTCACAGTGCTCGATCTTTCCTCTCTCTCTGTGTGTGTGTGTGTGTGTACAAATACCATTTGGATAACAGATTTTGAAGCGCCGTTATCAGCGGTGGGTGCATGTATCAATTTGGTGTTTCCTTCTTCCTTCGCTGTTGCATAGCAACCCTTGAGGTTGCTAAATAAATATTTGTGTGCGGTGTGAGCGCTGCTCCTAATATATGGAAAGGCGAGAAAATGTACATCACCGTTTCGAATTTAGGAAAGTATCTTGAACTCTACAATCAATGTTTCAAAGTGTTTGCTCATGCAAAAAAATTAGTTAATATGAAAACTGTGAACTGAGATCAGCATGCAAATTTATAATCAGAGCTGTTGCACTCACAAAAAGTACTATGGCATCACCATGTTTAAAAAAAAACGTATATTCAATGGTAATAGCCAGTCTTTTTTTTTTTTAAGTAAGATTTTACTTTAATACTTTTATTAGCAAGGACGTCTTAAATTGATCAAAAGTGACAGAAATATTTTGTAAAAAATATGTCTTTACTATTTCAAATAAATGCTGAACTTTCTATTCATCAAAGAATGCTGAAAAAAATTAAGGTTTCCACACAAATATTGAACAGCATTGATAATAATCAGACATATTTCTAGAGCTGCAAATCATCATATTAAAATAATTTCTGAAGGATCATGTGACACTGAAGACTGGAGTAATGATGCTGAAAAATCAGCTTTGCATCACAGGAATAAATTACATTTTAAAATATGTTCAAATAGGAAACAGTTCTTTTATATAGTAATAATATTTCACAATATTAGTATTTTTATTGTATTTTTTAATGAAATAAATGCAGTCTTGGTGAGCAGAAGAGACATCTTTCAAAAACAGGAAAGAATCTTACCAACTTCAAAAGTTTGAACGATAGTGTATAATTCGGCAACATGGGGTATATCAAACTACCATAGTTTTTAGATTTTTGGACGTTTCATGTATATATCATGTAAATACCATGTATAAAAAGCTAGGCCTATGTAATATATGAATATGTTATGGATTCAGTCTCATGATATAGCGATGTACCATTGTACTGCAGTTTTTGTAAGGGTTTTCAGAGTTCAGTTTGTTTCATTGGCAATGATTGAGCTCGTCTGTTGCTAGCATTGCTATATACCTACTACAGGATTTGTTCAGGTTGATAACGCAGTGTGATCTTTCTGACAACACACATGAATAGTGTGTATGAATAGCAGCTTTGTGAGTTGAGAAACTGTGGGAAACTGACAAAGCTGTCAGTTCCTCTCATTGACTGTGAACACGCCTTCTTATTCCCAGGCTGCTTTTGATTGGTTCATCATAATGTCAATCACTCTTGTCCTGTTGCTTCGCTGCCAGAATTAAAATAGACTTTAGCTGTGGGCAAAATTGTGCATTAATTCATAAAGTATATTGTGCAACATTGACACATGACCGCATCATGTTGCACGCAAGTGGCATCCACTTTTGGATAAAAATGCATTTTTAAGTGATTTTTTTAAAACTTTCAGCATTAAATACTGAGTCAAAAAAGATGCATAAAGTGCATTGCATTATGGGATACAGTATTCCATGCAGTTTGCCTTATTGTTTACTGCACATTTACTCACCTAAAGGATTATTAGGAACACCTGTTCAATTTCTCATTAATGCAATTATCTAATCAACCAATCACATGGCAGTTGCTTCAATGCATTTAGGGTTGTGGTCCTGGTCAAGACAATCCCCTGAACTCCAAACTGAATGTCAGAATGGGAAAGAAAGGTGATTTAAGCAATTTTGAGCGTGGCATGGTTGTTGGTGCCAGACGGGCCGGTCTGAGTATTTCACAATCTGCTCAGTTACTGAGATTTTCACGCACAACCATTTCTAGGGTTTACAAAGAATGGTGTGAAAAGGGAAAAACATCCAGTATGCGGCAGTCCTGTGGGCGAAAATGCCTTGTTGATGCTAGAGGTCAGAGGAGAATGGGCCGACTGATTCAAGCTGATAGAAGAGCAACTTTGACTGAAATAACCACTCGTCACAACCGAGGTATGCAGCAAAGCATTTGTGAAGCCACAACACGCACAACCTTGAGGCGGATGGGCTACAACAGCAAAAGACCCCACCGGGTACCACTCATCTCCACTACAAATAGGAAAAAGAGGCTACAATTTGCAAGAGCTCACCAAAATTGAACCGTTTGAAGACTGGAAAAATGTTGCCTGGTCTGATGAGTCTCGATTTCTGTTGAGACATTCAGATGGTAGAGTCAGAATTTGGCGTAAACAGAATGAGAACATGGATCCATCATGCCTTGTTACCACTGTGCAGGCTGGTGGTGGTGGTGTAATGGTGTGGGGGATGTTTTCTTGGGACACCTTAGGCCCCTTAGTGCCAATTGGGCATCGTTTAAATGTCACGGCCTACCTGAGCATTGTTTCTGACCATGTCCATCCCTTTATGGCCACCATGTACCCATCCTCTGATGGCTACTTCCAGCAGGATAATGCACCATGTCACAAAGCTCGAATCATTTCAAATTGGTTTCTTGAACATGACAATGAGTTCACTGTACTAAAATGGCCCCCACAGTCACCAGATCTCAACCCAATAGAGCATCTTTGGGATGTGGTGGAACGGGAGCTTCGTTCCCTGGATGTGCATCCCACAAATCTCCATCAACTGCAAGATGCTGTCCTATCAATATAGGCCAACATTTCTAAAGAATGCTTTCAGCACCTTGTTGAATCAATGCCACGTAGAATTAAGGCAGTTCTGAAGGTGAAAGGGGGTCAAACACAGTATTAGTATGGTGTTCCTAATAATCCTTTAGGTGAGTGTAAATTCATGTACCATTCCACTTGGCTATTCAATACGGAATTGCATGCATACTGAACATTTGCATACTGTTCACACCTTACATAGTGTGCACTACAGAAATATTAAGTAGTATGTTATTTTTTGTAAGGGTTGTCAGTGCACTAAAAATCAAGGTAGGATGTATGCGCACGTGCACATTTCCACATTTTTGACTTTCGTCCATTTTTTAAGAGAAAAACTTTTTGTTTCTCAGTTCCGTGTTTGTCCTTGTTGTGGACTCAATGACTTCCTCTTTCAGAACTTGGCATTTCTAACGTCTTTCCGTCCAATCGTAAAGCGTTTCGTTACTTTGGAAACTGTGCCAGTCATGGCCATGGCAACCATGCTTGTTTTGGCAGTGCCAATAAAAACAGCGCTAGTAACAATTTTAGTCATGCTTAACTGACACAAAACATGGTATTTAGATTACTGTGCAGTCTGAAAAATATGGTAATATTGTTGCACCTCTTTATAAGTTTAGTCACTGGATTTCAACATTCAGAATGATTCTTAGTGGTTTATTCTTGATTTTGCAGCCAAGGTGGAGATTATGTATTTTTTTGGTGTCGTTTTGAAAGAGGAAGTGAGAGGCAGAAACAGGAAGTAGTTGCAAGCACCCATTTCAATGCATTAGACACAAAGTGAAGACAAGAACAAGACAAGAACTAGAACACAAGTGGTTTATGGGCTTTCGGCCTAAGTGTGATGTAGATTTACAGGCAAACTCTCTAAACGTGTGAGAACTATTCGTCGACCAAGAAAAACTTACCATGGTAGCCATACTGTGGTTTCTGCCAGTGAAACTGGGGTAAATGTTAACCATCGTTGTCATTAAAGAAAAAAGAAATGAAAATGACTTAAAGTTTCAATACGAGCCAAGTCAAGTCATCCTCATTTATATAGCGCTTTTAACAATGTAGATTGTTTCAAAGCAGCTTTACAGAGACAAACTTAATATAATTTAAGGTAACAGAGATTGGTTTGGTTTTATAGCGGTTCTTGAATAATGTTATTTTCCAGCTGAAGTTAGTTTTGATTGATTCACTTCCGGTGAAATTAGTAATGGGCGATAGAAACGATATGCAATATAAACGATACAAAATTGGCTTACGATAGAGATTTTAATTATATCGCGATAATGAGCTGCAACCGGCTGCAACGCATCATCGTATTCGTCATCTTGAGTAAACATTGCTGAAAGCGAAATAGAGAGCTGGTGAAAAAGACCGGTGTAACATCTGTTATCTGGACTTGGTTCGGATTTAAGCCGTCCGACGAGCAGCAGCACACTATACTCTGTAGGGGCAACAGTTCTGGCTAACGCCTGTTTCACACATACTCCGTTTGCAGTGCAAATGCGGTGCGTATTTTTTCCGTACCCATGTTAACAGGCCTGCACGCGGAGCGGGGGGGCAATGCGTTCCAGGTGCGGTGCGTATACAGCAGTGCAGCGATCGTTTCCGCACAGTCTATTTTTGCTTTGCTCCACGTGGTTCATGTTCAAAATGAACACGGATTGAAATAAAAATATAGTAATCTCTCCTTAAATGCATTTAATTAAATTATACTACTATTTTTCACAGTCATTTTCTGTTTAACTTTAAGCTCGGGGTAATTAAAGCAAGGAAAACTACACAGTAACGTTACCTCAACAACGCGACATAATGGATGCACTTGTCTCTTCGTGGAGGTGGAAAAACAAGTTCTCCGTGACCAAATTATTTCTTGTAAAAAAGATTTAAATGCAAAAGAAAAGGTATGAGAGAGCTGTTTTTGTCAATTGTGTATGTTTTCATTTTTAAAATGTTTGCGATGTTAACAAAAATGTATAAATGTTTTATCACTTGCTTGAGCAACTTAATATATAAATCTATATAGAAGTAATAATACATTTTTAAGTATATTAATAATAAAAATAGTGATTTGAAATAAAAAATAGAGGATAAATGTTATGTTAGTCGTACAGCCGTAGATCAGTTGTGCACTGCAAACGCACCATATGTGAAAGCACAATAGTGCATGCTGCTCCTGCGCCACATACCACCGCAACACGCACTGCATAGACAGAGTATGTGTGAAACAGGCGTGGACTAAAGGAAAGAAATCCAATACTTTAAGCTTTTTCTTTGTTAAGGTCTCTGCAGCTAGTACTTGAATTTTATTTATCTGCAACATTGTTGTATAATTTCAGTTTTGCATAATATATGTTCTCAAAACTACATACGTTTTCTTTAAAAAATATATATTTATATAATATATATTTATATATATATATATATATTTGCAGTTTGGCTTTCCTTATGGTCTATCAAACCTGTTCTGAAATGGTTCTATTATAATTTATATATCGTGATATATGTCGTTATCGCAAGAGGCTGCAATGTATATCGCAATATGGATTTTAGGCCATATCGCCCATCCCTAGGTGAAATGATCATTTGTTATTAAAATTAGGGGCCGCTAAGAAGACACCGTTCTCTCTAAACGCGAACCTGTGATAAACGCCAATGGCGTTCACATGCGCATTAAGAATTGATTCTATAGTTATGTGCGTTTATAAGTGCGCAGGTTTGTAATTCCCTTCAAACCACGCCTAAACAAACTACTTGTCTTGCCTATAAATTTTAATACAGAATTTTGTTTTATTTGATCACTTCTGGGTTGGTATGTGAACCCTAATTTGCACAACGCTTTATCTGTAGAGTGAAATATGGAGAGGCTAATGTCACATATTGGTTTCTTTTATACAACCCCCTAGTAATGGAGTAATTGAGCTTTCTAGGTTGTTTTGGCAACAATGTTTACCATGATACATCTTTTTGAGTCTCGTACTCAGTCACAGCAGTGTGTGTGGGGTTAATAGGGTTGCCAGATGTTGGTTATCTGATGAGCGAGTGGATGGATGGATGGATGGATAAAGGTTTATTGATTTGGCTCTGTGAATTCTGCACAGTGAAAGACCATTAAATTTCCCTTCACTAAAAGCAGCTGAACAATAGATTACCTCACCCTACAGGCCTTTCTTCATTTGGTCTGTCTTATCCCACTTCCTTCTGTTTTCTCTTTTAATTTTTATG
The DNA here is from genome assembly GCA_030578255.1 of Tiaroga cobitis. Lineage (NCBI taxonomy): Eukaryota > Metazoa > Chordata > Actinopteri > Cypriniformes > Leuciscidae > Tiaroga > Tiaroga cobitis. Next base: position 6,419,961 of record CM060611.1, read on the forward strand.
TCATTCTAAATAGTACTTTAGTTGATAAAACTCTAAGGAAGTATATATAAAAAGCCCAGACTCCTTACTGAATAAAAGTATTAATTTCTTTAAAAAAAACAAAAAACAAAACAATTCGGACCCCAAATTTTTGATCGGTAATGTAAGTGTGTGGATTAGATTTGCAAGTGAACTGACACAACAAGCGTTGCAACAAATACAACAAACTGATGCAACAAGCGTTCTTCAAATGTTACTTTTTTCAAAATGTTTGTTTGCCGTAAATATCAGGCAGTTCTGCATATTGCTGGATTGTTGAAAGGAGTAAATTAATTTATAAATACCCTTTTTGTTTAATTAAAAGTTTCAACAGTTCCTGTTCAGCAGGACACAAACAGCGCCCTCTCTGGTCTGGGTGATAAGTGTTTTTTTTTTTTTCTACAGTGACATCTTCCATTCAGCATTAATAAGGAGGATGCATTGCTGTTCTCTTAATGCATACTTGTTTTTAAATCTGATTACTACCTATCTATATCCTGAGCGGAAGAGGAGTTTACTTCCCTCCTTCAGTATCTAAGTGCTTGTGATAATCTGAGTACCGTGTGTGTGTGTGCGTGTGCGTGTGCGTGTGCGTGCTTGTGGGCGTCTAATTTTAGTTTTTCACTCTCACCTCTTCAGGTCTGTGAGCTGAATCCTTGGATTACCATCCAACCTTTAGTCTTAAAGCATTCCTGCCTAAACTTCAGTCCACGCCACTGTTATTGCTATCAAATGAATGTTGGTGTGTGTGTGTGTGTGTGTGTGTGTTTCAGGTTGGAGAGCTGAGAAAAGCTGAGAAGGCTTCTCTTCTTACATCACACTGAACATAAGCAATGCACTGAACATCACACTGAACAGACAGCGAGGAGTGTGTGTGAAATGAATGTGAATGATCAATAACAATTTGTTAGTTTGTCATCATGCCAGAGTGCAATTTGATCCGCAAAATCTGTGTGTATCAATTTAAACTCTTTAATTGACTTTAGGGTCAATTCTGATGTCATGTTGATTTTATTCACTTTTTCTCAGCACTCGTTCATGGTCTTATTTGTGCGATCCGTTGCTTATCGTGTGTCCAAAGAGACAAAGCATTGTAGAAGGGTTATTGTAGTTTTGATTTTTTTAAATGTAGGCTAGTTTTGATTTCTATTTTATTTTAAATTAGTATTTTCAATTCAGTTTAGAATTCCCTCTATCTATGGTAGATTTAGTTTATTTTTTTTCCCCCTCAGAGTTATATATGTATGTTATACATACAAATACTACATATATGTAGTTTTTCTGTTAGCATTTTAGCCAAAGTTAATGCACTGACTGGTACCCTTTTAAAATATTTATTTGGGGTTCAATTTCCCACAGTGACATTTTCATTTTCCAATGCAAGTGGGTTGTAAAGGTTTCAAGTTTTATAATACATCAAGTATCTAAATATAAAATAAACATTCGTTTTAGAGTCATGAAAATGTCATGGAAATGTTTTTTTTATTTAAGATCAGGAAAATTCTTTCGTTTAGTTTTATTTTGAGTTTTCGTTACCCATAATATCACTGGTTTGTTATCATAATCTTTCATCACTAACTTGCTCCGCCACTGAAACGACTTTCCTTTTCCACTGACATCATCGAGCCCTCTAATGTTTAAGCCCCTCCCCTCAAACTGACTTTTCATATAAAAACACTTTCCACCGTCCAATCATTTCTCAAACAAATCCTCATTGAATATCATGTTTCACTTTGGATTCTGTCACCTTACTGAAGTAAAATGAGTTTCAAACGTTGACTTAAAATGCTTCACCTTGTAATAGTTGAGAACACATGTAGGAAGTTTAAAAGTGCCCGTGTTTTTGGCACATGGAGCTGTGTGTGTGTCTGGGTGAGTGTGTATCAGATTTCCGCTGGCACACATACCTCACATAACCAGTATAGTTTTCCCTCTCACTATTAAACACTCTCTCACACACACATTCAGGCTTGCTGTGTTTTCCCTGTTAAAGAAACACACATAAATGTGCACTTTTCTCGAACAGCTGTTTGTGTGTTTGTAATTCCTGAAGGCTGCATGGGCAGCCTCCTGTAAAGATGTATTTTCAGAGGCAACCCAGAAGGCGACAGGACAGATACCAGCTCGCTGCACGCTGTCAGAGCAAATCATGAAGTCTAGACGATTCTAGTCTTGCCAAGCCAGATTTAAAGTGTCAAAGTAAAGTCTGGGCCAATTTGATGCGTATTCTGGCCAAGAACTGGCTGCTTACACACAGGAAGACACTGTCTGTACAATTTATCAACATGTTAAATGACCAACCACTGGAGTTTTTTTGGGTTTATGTACATTACCGGTCAAAAGTTTGGAGTAATTATGTTTTTGTCTCTTATGCTCACCAAGGCTGCATTTGTTTGATCAAAAATACACTAAAACTGTAATATTGTGAAATATTATTCCAATTTTTACTGTTTTCTATTGTAATATTTAAAATGTAATATATTCCTGTGATCAAAGCTGAATTTTCAGCATCATTACTCCAGTCTTCAGTGTCACATGATCCTTCAGAAATCATTCTAATACGGTGATTTGCTGCTCAAGAAACATTTCTGATTATCATCAATGTTGAAAATAGTTGTACTGAGCAATAGTTTTGTGCAAACCGTGATACACTACCACTCAAAAGTTTGGGGTAAGAAAAAAACAACAACAGAAGAAATGAATACTTCTTCAGTAAAGATGCATTAAATTGATCAAAGCTGACTGTGAATACATTTATAATGTTAAAAAAGATTTATATTTTAAAAAGTGCTGTTAATTGAACTTTCTATTCATCAAAGAATCCTGAAAAAAAATGTTTCCACAAAAAATGTGTCAAAAAACAAAACAGAAGAACCATTATTAATAATTATATACACCAATAATATTTGAGCACCAAATCAGCATATTTCTGAAGGATCTGAAGGACCAATATTTCACAATTTTACAGTTTTTACTGTATTTTTTTGATCAACAGCCTTGGTAAGCATGAGAGACTTTATAAAGAAACGTAATTATTCCAAACTTTTGACTGGTGGTGTATAAAATCAGGCCATTGCCCACCACATCTTCTGAGTTTCATTTCTGAGTTTCACTACCTGTGATAATCTCAGTTTTAAGATCCTCAGAGATGAAGTCAGAACTCGTCTTATGTAATGTAATAAAACAGGATCATTTGACCGGAGAACAAAATGGATGAAAGCAACAGTTTACCTGAACAATGAGGGATGTGTGTTTGAGTTGCACAAATCAGCCTGAGGATTGTGTGCATGTGTGTGGATGAAAGTGTATCGTTGATGCAACTTCTCAGTGTTTGCGTGTTTCTTCGAGCTGAGTTCTAGCTGGTAATCGGCTTAATAACAAAAACGGCATCAAGCAAAGTTCACTGCGTCACTTAATCTCCCAGTGCATGATGGGTAATCGCGCACATTCCACAGTGGATCAGAGCTGAAACTCATTTCTTTCACTTCTTGTCAACTTTTTTTGATGATTTGTTTATCTGTCCGTCATAGGGAAGTGTAATTATTAATCTCCTATTTCTTAGTTTCTCGTAAAGTTTTCTCATTCTTTACTTTTTGCTGCATTTGCGCATTTGGCTCATGATGATGCATGAAGAGCTGTTTGATTTCTTGAACAAACGGCAGTCGATGGGTTCGCTCCGCTGGTTCCTGGAAGAACCGGAGCCCCCGACCCCTCTTCCTCTCACCCCGTTGCAGGAGCACCTGCAGAGGCTCCTGGAGATAAAGATGATCAGCAATGTGAGTAGTCATAGCGACTGCATCTCTCAGTGACTAGACCTTATATAGATTTATAGTATATAACGAATCAAACGGCTCTTTGGAATACTTGATTGTGATTGGTCAGACATGGCATTCTGCATTGAAATATTTTTGAAAATTGGCCCGCAATGCTGTATAATTAACCATTGTCTCAGACTGATGTCTCATGCCTCTGCACCATTTTAAAAGCAACATTTCACGTTTGTTTATTTGGTAAGTAGCCGTGTAAAAATGTCCAGTCGGCTTGAAATAATCTTAAGACTGAAATTCTACATATTGTTTTCTTCTTAATTTTAACATTAAGAAAACGTTTTGTATTCCCCCCCAAAAAATCATTTTGCATTCCCTTAAATTCCTAAGAATGTATTTGTTTTTAAAGAAGAATTCAAATCTTTGAACAAAACCATTAAAAACCTCTTAAAACCATTTTAAATAGCCATTCTTAATGTTAGGATATCACACACTTCTGTTTAATGAATTTATGTTAATAAAGTATTATAATATGAATACATTTTAAGAAGTTTGTGAGTGTTCCTAAAAACCCTTTCGTAATAGGTTTTTTGACAGGAGTACTTACTAAAACCATTTAAAGACAATAGAGTTTATAATTTTACAGTTTTGGCTGGAAACAAGTGATATTAGCTAATGGAAAGATTTCACTGGCTTGTGAATGTTTCTTTTCCAATGAAATTGCCACAATTTTCCACAAAAGCTTTAATAGACACCAACTAATTGAATATTATTGTCCTGTGTCAGCTTGGACACTTGAGTTTCCAGCACACATCAGCAGAGCTTGAAAGTGAGTTTGTGTGGCTGAGATAATACAGGATGAACATGAGTGTGTGTGTGTGTGTGTTGATGTGTCATTCTTCCAGTCAAAATGACTCAAATTCCAGCTTTCACTTATGGGTGGGACTTTCAATGTGACAGACAGATGGGACTCACTCCACCCAAAACCACTTCATTTTCTTTTTTTGAAAACTGAAGCTACTAGGAAATGTGTAAAAATGAAAATAACCATCATGCTATTCTCTCTCTATCTCTCTCAAATACAGTTAGAGGAACCCTTGCAACCACCCAAAACAGCATGGAAACAGTCTAAAACACTCTAGAAGCCACATAAGCCCCTTTTACACAGAGATTCTGGAAAATACACGGATAAAGTGACCCGGGTTCGTTTGATTTTGGTTCATTCACACTGCCAGTGATTTTCCGGAATCAGAGAGTGCGTTCACACACAACCCGTAAAAATCCCGTAAAGACACGTGACATTGATGTCAAGTGATGTCTCAGCAGCGTCTTAAGTTTGCTTATGAGCTGCGATTTCTCTCTCTCACTTGTGCATTTTTTTCCTTTTGATTCGATCATAAACTAGCGCATTACGTCCCGTTTCACTAGCTGGTGAACGATCCCGGCTTCAGCGTCATCATTACGACACGGCATTGATTACGGCTTTTGTTCATACAGCGCGCGTTCCAGGACTGAACACGATAATGTTACTAGGTCCCCAACCCGGCATCAATCCCGGGTCGTGTTTGCGTTCCCACAGAAGGCATTCTGCCAATTTCCCGGGATCAATGCGCTGTGTGAAAGGGGCTATAGTAACATACTAAAAACAATGTGCACCCAGATTACCCCAGCAACCACATAGCAACGACCTGTCAACCACCCAGATCACCACAGCAACTGCATAGCAACGCACTAACCACTCAGATCACCACAGCAACTGCATAGCAACGTACTAACAACCACCCAGATCACCCCAGCAACCACATAGCAACGTACTAACAACCACCCAGATCACCCCAGCAACCACATAGCAATGACCTGTCAACCACCCAGATCACCACAGCAACTGCATAGCAACGCACTAACCACTCAGATCACCCCAGCAACCACATAGCAATTCCCTATCAGCCACTCAGATTACTCCAGCAACCACTTAGCAATGACCTCACAGCCTCTCAGACCAGACGAGCAACCGCATAGCAACACACTAACAACCACTCTGATCACACCAGCAACCACATAGTAACACACTAACAACCATTTAGATCACCCCAGCAACCACATAGCAACGCACTAACAACCACATAGTAACGCACTAACAACCACTCAGATCACCCCTGAAAACACATAGAAACGCACTAACAACCACTCAGATCACCCCAGCAACCGTAAAGAAATGCACTCAGAAGGCCCTAGCAACCTTTCAAAACTACATGGCAACCACATTGCAATGTGCTAATGTACACACATACACAAAGCGGTCACTTAAGTCTAAAAGCCCTCAGTTTTTGGTTGTGTTGAGCGTTTGTGTATGTTTATGAACATCTGAGACCTTCTCTCAGAAGCAGAAAGGGTTTTCGTGTTAGCAGTAGAGATTTATGATGCTACCAGTGTTTATGCAGTGGTTGTAGTGATGTTCTCTTGGGCTTTTTAAATCAGAGCAGTGTACTTGTTATGATGCACTACTGTGCGTGGTGAAGACGTTTAAGTTCATGTTGGACGTTTTCATGTCACAAAGACAAATGTTGGTGATAGGACCATCCAAGCGTGTGTGTGTGTGACCCGTCTGTGTATCATGACTAAGAGGTTACAGTAGCTCTGTTCTGCCTGTTTCTGCAGCACAAAGACCCTGTGTGAAAGACTAATGGATTGGCATTCACACAAACACACACACACACACACACACACACACATAGAAAAGCACACAAACTGCTCGACATCTCACACAAATATTTCTCGCTGAATGCAAACCGCCTACGAGCTCCAGCCACAATGAACAGAGCCTATTGAACAAAGAGAGAGATGATTCTATTTTCCACAATGAGCATAACCTCAAAACATCTCATGATGATGATGATTAAAAACCCCTCCACACACACTATATGCACATAATGCACAATAGATATGTTTACATGCGAATCAATCGGAATGAATCCAATCTGATTTCAGATTCTGAAAGTTCTGTTTATACGAACACTAAACATTTAAATCCAATATAGATATATATTTTTGACATGCAGTGTATATATACACCAGGCAAAGCTCTGGTGATAATTATACAGTGAGAATAATTGGCGTTTTTGCCTTGATGACATTTCTAAAAAGATTATGCCTGTTATGAAATATTTAGTAATTAATTATTCAGTCTCCTCCACTGACAAGTTAGTAAGAAAAAAGACTGAAATATGCGGATGTTCTTAAGACATAAATCGCGTGTTTTCCAATTGTTCGGACTAGGGATGCTAACGATTAATCGAAAAAACGTATCGATGGCCGATTAAGCAAGGTCATCATTAGAGTGCGTACAGTTTTGAGATGCGTGCGGCTCATGCACAATAACACGTACAGTAGAAACACGAAGAAAAATTAAGCGAGTGTGCCGTACTTGCGTATGCATTTATGTCTTCAAGCCAGGCAATGGATTAGGTTGCCATTTATTTATAAACATAATTAACCAAGGGTAAAAAAAAAAACCCCTCCAAACAAGTGGTTTTCCTGAACATAAGAACTACTTGTGTAAACGGCACGATAAAAGTACATAGAATAAACAAGTAATAAGCCAGTGATGATCTTCAGTGCTGTTTCAGCTGTGCGCTCCTATTCAATGGCGCATGGTAAATAGGGATGGGAATTGATAAGAATTTAACGATTCCGATTCCATTATCGATATTGCTTATCGATTCGATTCCTTATCGATTCTCATTGGGTGAGGGAATAAGTACAAATTGTTTGTTTGTATTAACTTGCTTTAATGTCTGATCAGAAGACACAGTACAGTATTAGGGGCGTGAACCACACTGGTCTCACGGTTCGTTTCGATTACGATTATCATGTCATTGATTCAGTTCAATTCGAAATCTCGATGCATTACATGCACTGCATCATCAATTTTCAATTTTACTTCAAAAGTGATGTGTGCGTGTGTGCGCGTGTGTGTGCGTGTTCGCCTGTTCGGGAAGTCAGTGACAGAAACAGTGACATTCCAGTTTAAGTTTTATGAGACTAAAGTCTGTTTATGCCATTAAGAAAATGAAATTCTGTAAAATAAATTTTGGTTTAAATTTTTTTTAAAATTTAAAAGCAGTGCTCATTCATCAGTGTATAATGTTACACGTGTTGTTGTGTGGACAAATTGTTTCTGCATATTGGAGGTAGTTCCCCCCTTTGACGAAATGGAAATTTTACACGTGTTGCAAGTGACCGTATTGTTATTAGGCGCCGTCATACTCTCGTTGAGTATGTGCGCGAGTTTGTGTGTGCTCGCGTCTCATATAAGTATGTGCGTGCAGAGTTTGTGTGTGCGCGCGCGCGTCTCATATGAGTATGTGCCTGGAGAGTTCCGCGCATCTCGTGTGTGTGGAGTTTGCGTGTACAGTATGTGCGTGAGCGACTTTCGGTGTGTCGTTGTGCATTTCATATGTATTTGTTTGCGCATTCAGCAGTACACATGTATGTTTGACTACGTAGTATACACTCACCTAAAGGATTATTAGGAACACCTGTTCAATTTCTCATTAATGCAATTATCTAATCAACCAATCACATGGCAGTTGCTTCAATTCATTTAGGGGTGTGGTCCTGGTCAAGACAATCTCCTGAACTCCAAACTGAATGTCAGAATGGGAAAGAAAGGTGATTTAAGCAATTTTGAGCGTGGCATGGTTGTTGGTGCCAGACGGGCCGGTCTGAGTATTTCACAATCTGCTCAGTTACTGCGATTTTCACGCACAACCATTTCTAGGGTTTACAAAGAATGGTGTGAAAAGGGAAAAACATCCAGTATGCGGCAGTCCTGTGGGCGAAAATGCCTTGTTGATGCTAGAGGTCAGAGGAGAATGGGCCGACTGATTCAAGCTGATAGAAGAGCAACTTTGACTGAAATAACCACTCGTTACAACCGAGGTATGCAGCAAAGCATTTGTGAAGCCACAACACACACAACCTTGAGGCGGATGGGCTACAACAGCAGAAGACCCCACCGGGTACCACTCATCTCCACTATAAATAGGAAAAAGAGGCTACAATTTGCAAGAGCTCACCAAAATTGGACAGTTGAAGACTGGAAAAATGTTGCCTGGTCTGATGAGTCTCGATTTCTGTTGAGACATTCAGATGGTAGAGTCAGAATTTGGCGTAAACAGAATGAGAACATGGATCCATCATGCCTTGTTACCACTGTGCAGGCTGGTAGTGGTGGTGTAATAGTGTGGGGGATGTTTTCTTGGCACACTTTAGGCCCCTTAGTGCCAATTGGGCATCGTTTAAATGTCACGGCCTACCTGAGCATTGTTTCTGACCATGTCCATCCCTTTATGGCCACCATGTACCCATCCTCTGATGGCTACTTCCAGCAGGATAATGCACATGCTCGCCAAAATGTCACAAAGCTCGAATCATTTCAAATTGGTTTCTTGAACATGACAATGAATTGCTAAAATGGTCCCCACAGTCACCAGATCTCAACCCAATAGAGCATCTTTGGGATGTGGTGGAACGGGAGCTTCGTGCCCTGGATGTGCATCCCACAAATCTCCATCAACTGCAAGATGCTATCCTATCAATATGGGCCAACATTTCTAAAGAATGCTTTCAGCACCTTGTTGAATCAATGCCACGTAGAATTAAGGCAGTTCTGAAGGCGAAAGGGGGTCAAACACAGTATTAATATGGTGTTCCTAATAATCCTTTAGGTGAGTGTATGTGCAAGTGTTTCATATCTGTGTGCGTGAATGAAGTTTCAGTGTTTCCCCTAGAAAATTTTCCAGCAGCGGTGCTGTCCCGTGGCGGAGGGGGGGGGGGGTAACACTTGGTAACATGCTCCGCTACATGTACAGGTTACATGTACCTCCGGAAGAACCTTTTTTTTTTTAAATAAACCCTTAAACCATGACTTCTGGCAAGTACAAATTGACATTGAGACAATTACGACATACCATCAACAGATTCAAGGTGATTATTGCAGCACGCACCTTGAACTGGTCACAAACAGAAACCTTCATTTTATAATTTTAGACAGGATTTTTCACGTTTTTGTTTTGTGTTCATTTTCAGCTATAAGGTAGATATTGATAGGGGAAAAATGAAATGGCACAACCCAGAAAAAGATTATTTAGAATTTATTGAAAATTTTAGGCCACACCCAATCTGTGAGCACTTAATTTTTTTAATTTTTAATTTGAACATTTTTAAAATCAAAAGTGTTAAGTTAACATTATTTAATGCACAATGAATGAAGTGAACAAACATGAACAATCAAGTGTTTTATTTGACTTGACTGTGCCTTTATTTAATCCAAAACTGTGTTCGTATTTCATTTTAAAAGACTTTTTAAAAGAGTTATCCAGCCAAGAATAAGCCTAGAACTGCTTTTCTGGCGGACTAATAACAGCACTCGGGTGTCGGTCCGAGACTGTGCTCATGTACTCCCGCTCGTAAAACTACCCGGATACAACTGCACCCGAGTTCACTTTAGGGGCCGTTCACATATCGCGTTTTTTGCGTGGCGAGATGAAAACATCGTAACATCTCATCTCAACACGCCATGTGACAAAAACCAACCGATCAGCTTCGGCCTTTCCGTAACAACATCGACAGCTCGGCCGAACAGCTGATCATAGCTGTACAGGGCGGCTTTTTATTTCTCATCTCCATAAATATATCTAGTAGTAAAGCTAATGCAAGGGCTAGAAATCAATTAATTCTTTGCTGCTACTTCCTCGTCCTCATGAAGAGCGCCGCTTTCTCCTTTCTAAAAGCGCTTGCTCTCTCCCGTGGCGTCTGTCGTTGCTATGCAACCATGAATAGAGGCGGCCTGGAGAAACGAGCGTGCTTCCCGCGCGCCTACAATTGAAATAACGAATTTGCACGCGCAGAAAAACGCGCTATGTGAACGGCCCCTTATGGCAACGTGACATTAACCTAATCGAAAATATTTCCATATGTGGCTCTTTCCTCCTTTCTTGTCAACAGTGGATTCAGAGCCACCGCATTAGCAGCGCCGGCGCACGCCACGGCTCAAGTGTTTTTAGGTGTGTAAGTGGATGTGATATTACTGATCATGTGAAGATTTTGCAGCGGCGCTGAAAATCCAGTGGCGGCGCAGCGCCGCTGCTAAATACATTGTAGGGGAAACACTGAGTTTAATTATGCTCTAGACGGCGCCTCATATATTGTCATCTTTTTGCGTGAAATATAACCAAACTGTAGAGCGCTTCTGCCTCAATGCCATGTTTGCTGCGTTCTGAACCAAAACAACGCAGTGCGTGTGTGACGTCATGACACATTTGCAACGAGCGGAACCGATAAGCGGAATCGTTAAGCAGGCATGCTAACGGTTCCAAGGAATTGGTTCACTGGGCACCGGTTCTGAAAAAAAGAAGCGGTTCTCGATTCCCATCCCTAATGGTAAATCAAGACCAGTCAATCTGAGCAATCAAACCAATCCAAAAGTGAAAAGTGCTTTCCAGCTGTAAAACAGGGTCCAATTGGTCTCTACACATCGTCTCTACCCACTATACCCACCCACCACACCCAAGATCCAGTCTCCATTGGTTGAACAGTCAAATGATGCTGGAAGCTCCTATAGCTTTAGCCAAGAAGCATGTCATTTATACATTGGCTTATGTTGTGTTTGGGCTTGTGCTAGACCACCTGCTCTAAATTAAAGGCACACTATGCAGGAATTCCGTTTTTGTCAAACAGTGACCCCTAGAGTCGCTGTGGAGAACTTGTATTTAACGTTACTGTCGTAAATGCCACTCACGCAGAGCGTGTTTGCTGTAAACTGGTATCTGCACTCACGGCCTGATACCCCTTTGAAGCTGTTATATTAAGGTACAAATCTTGCATAGTGTGCCTTAAATAAGAGATCTAGCGCTAAAATGTGTTTTTGAACTCAACCTGAGCGCTCGTGTCCTCTGCTATCAGTGTCATGGATACATAGTGTCTCTTGTGGCGACGCGCGCGCAGTCTTCATTTGGACGCACCCTTCAATAATATTTATCCATCAACAAGATCGCCAGGCCAGCATCACTGTTGCATCCAGTGGTGCCTTTTAGCTCGCGGCAACGAGTGAAAGCCCGACCGATTGGGACTCTTGTCCGGTTCCTCACGCGGTCAGATTCTCTTTTCCTTTTCCTAGTCTCTTCCGACCGCGTTTTCTTTGCTTTTTCCATCGCCGAGTATCACGTCTGAAATGCACGCAAGTGTCTTCGTGCTTCAAATGTTGTTGTTGATGTGACGTCGTTGTTGTAAAGCATGTTGTCATTCTCACGAGATTTGTCGGGGGCGCTCCCCTCAAACTTGCATTGCTGGTTTTTCCAGCGGCGTCCCCCCCAAGCTTTACTACCAGGATGATTCGCCCTACTATGAGTTTGTTTACCACCGAAATGACTTTGAAGCTGTTATATTAAGGTACAATTATTGCATAGTGTGCCTTTAACATATCCTATCTATCTACTACGTTTTACTAATGTTGGGTGAAGCTACAAACCACAGATCACGTTTTCATGTAAAGCATTTGTTGAATGATGGTCATATTCCCAATATTCACTGTAAAGCCAAGCTTCGCTTTAAAACGACACCTATTTTGTGCTGGTTAGTGGCTGTTAAGTAACATGATAACTTAGTAGCGCCCTTTTCGGATTTAAGAGATTAACGATTGATTGATTAATCGATTGTTAATTTAAACAATGATCGATTATGGGAATTTATTTATATTGACATCCCAGGTTCAGACTCCTGTTGACCACGCCTGTAAATCTTCTTGAAACTTCATTTGGATCAAGCTCAGTTGGAACGATTGAGGTGTTTACATGAAGGCTTTTCAATTCAATTGAGCCATCAAATGGATTATTTGGTTGCATGTAAACATAGCTAATGTGTGCATGTGGCTAACTGGACTAACTTCTCAACAGGCCATGGCATTCGAGGGATCATTCATGTCTTTTGAGCAAAAGTCACTTGTAAGATCATCACACTGACCTCGTGTGTTAAAGAGCCCATCCGTCACTACTCTACTGACACACAGCGCTGTATATCTGCACCTTCTCAAAGCCACTTCTTGTGGCAGCTGTTTTTAGGTCAGCAGGATTCTGCCGAGTGTCATTTTAATGTTCTTCGGAGGAAGAAATCTAAAACAGAACAAATGACTAAATGCTAATTTTACGTGATATTTAATTCTGACTGAAAAATTCAGGCGAGATAGTGATGTTATAAGGTGTTTGTAATGTCTGCAACGTATGTGTTAAGGCTTGCATGCATAAATGAAAATTGTCATTGTTAAGTTAACCATGTTGGTATTAGATGAGTGTAACGCAGCCTTTACACATGGTATTGTGTGTGTGCACACGGTTCAATTTTTGTTCCCTTGAAGCAGTTTTTCACAGTAATTTGTGTACCTGTGTGAATCAGACTCTGTATATGAGGGTTTTTTGGGGGAATTTTGGGGGAATTGATGAACAAAACAGAGCCCTTGATTTGTGTGTGTGTGTGTGTCTGGAGTTTTGGAAATTTTCGAAAATTTTCAAATTTTGTTGGTAACTAAATCACAAGCTCACATCAGAGACTTCTAGATTACTTTTGCTGATTGAAAATTCAGTGATGATAAAAGTTATTTTCTACTGCTCCAAGAGTTCGGCAGTGGAACTGCAGGTGTCACATAGACATTTCCTGTTTCCCAATGAGCAGACTAAGAGTAAATTAGTTATTTTTAAAAAACTTATGTACCATTCACTATATAATTTATTAATTTAATTACATTTATTTTAAGTGACCATCATATGTACTCTTCACTTTATATTTATTTTATTTTATATTTTTAACTTCCTAGAAGCGACAATTATATGTACCCTTCGCTATTTTTTTTCATTTTATTTTTTAGCTTCTTTGAAGTGACCAATGACCATGATATGTGCCCTTCCATATATATTTTATTTTTTATCTTAACTTCCTACAAGTGACCATCATCTAATGAGCAGCCTTGCCCTTGTGTACAAGGGATTCAGTTGCTGTGTTTAATTTAGTATGACCTGAAGTGTAGCGTCCCCAGTGACCTTCAAGAATCTCATTTGGTATTTGTCCTGTGTTAACCAAATACACTTATGATCTGGCTGTAGCACTGCCACCTGTTTGTGTTTGGCATACACAGCCTCATTCCCTACACACACACACACACACACACACAAAAGAGTGTTGGCTTATTTCTGTCAGTAGCATCTATTTGTGTATGTAAACATGCATGTCTACATCTCAATCAAATGATGGCATAGACAGGATGTTGTTCATTAAAACGTTTATTCTCAAATGAGCAAGAAAAACATTATGTAAATAAATATGATACATGTAATGGGCTTGTGCATACGTTATATTTTGGAAGAAATACTGACCTGTGATCAGATCACCCTTTTTCTTATTAACCATTTTCCACCAGAGACTAAGCAGCAAACTGATCTGAGGTCAGTAGTTTTGGACATTCACCTCCAGATGTGTTCAGCTTTGCATACTAGTTCAGTTTAAAATGACATTAATGTTCAGAAAGTCTCCATCAGCGATATATTCAGCTCTCTGTGATGTGTATAAATGAGTGGTGTTCTTCATTAGCATCGTGGTTAATTGGACTGTCCCAAAGTAACAAAGCAGAAGCCTGATGAATCTCGTCCTGAGGCTAAATTAAGGCCAGATTTCACAAGGATCGCGAGTGAATCATGTTGAGAGTTTGCCGAGTTCATAGCAGGAGGGTAAATTAAAAACACATTTACTTATTTCAGAAATGTTGAGAGAATACGACGTGTAAAAATGTACAGTTTCCACCAAGAAGACCTTAGTTAGTGTGGTAATTGTAAATCTCTAACTCTCAGTGTGAGCACTAGTAATAGTGATGGTTGTCAGACTCTACTGTATTTACAGACAGGATCCCAGTGTCCGACTAGTGCTCTGCTCTTCTGAGTTTTTGGATTTAATGAGTTCATGAGAGACGAGTGAACTCTAGGATTTCTCTGTTTCCCATCAGAGCACGCAATGCCTATTTATAGTGAGAGAGGAGGCGTGTGTGCATGTGTTTCTGGATGATGAAATACGCGCCATACAGCTCTTCTCATGCTCGTGTTCTTGTGCAGCTGTGTGTGTTTTATTTCAGGCTGAATTGCAGCATTCTACCATGCACACGAGAATAATTATAATGAACATTTTTTATTTCTTCCATATACAGAGTATGACCTCATTTTTTGGTTCAGAATCCACAATGACGTCATCACGTTGATTATAAGAGTGTGTGTGTGTGTGTGTTTAATAGTGCAGCTTAAAAGGAAAATTCTGTAATTTTTTACTCGCCTCACGTCTGTAAGTAAATTATGACAACTAACCTTTCAGGTATGTTCATGCATGAAAGTGTGCTTGTGTTTCTTTGTATTGGATATCAGACGTCTTTTAAATTCCTTTCTTTCCCTCCCTCTTTCTCTCTCTCTGAGTCATTCCCTCCATATTTCCCTCCAGTTGCTCAGTCACCACCTGGCACGGCTTTGATTTTTACACACGCGCAACTCAGACGCCTACAGCTGAGTGTGTGTGTGTGTGTGTGTGTGTGTGCGCTAAACCTCTCCCTGATCCCTCGTTTCCATCCAGTAGACTCGTTCACAGCGGATGCAGGTGCTCTGCGATCTGTCCTGGGTCAGCTGGTGCACCATAACAGACGTATAACGGACATAATGACTGTATGCTCCTTATCCAACTAATGCAGAACTTCACAATGCAAACATTGTGTAAACATTGGGAACAAAGTTAAACGTTCCATATGATGCTAATAGTATTTTGATAAATGTTCTCACAGTGCTTGGAAACTTTTTTCTTGGTGCAACATGAAATTTGCAAATTGGGGCCAATTCATGAAACAAGCAGAACAAATGTCGGTGTAAATTGTTGGTTAACTCTTTCCCTGCCAGCGTTTTTATTCATTTATTTATTTTTTATAAAACTTACCCGCCGGCTCCAATATTTCTGATAATTTTCACAAAGCTTTCATGGCCCCCATTTTATTCAAGCTTCATGCATTCTTTTTTTTATCAACACTTGAGTGTGGACAAGTTTCATAAAAAAGCTACATTTTGAGAAAATCAAATTTTTGTCAAAGACTATGTCCAGATCGGATTCAGAACGATGACCAAAGCATAGATGGAGTAGATCGAGTCCATCAACACCCCCAGAGCTTGAACAGTCCAATACCTCTTCATGGGTCGACATTTCATTCGCTAACATTAGGCAGTTTTGATTTAAAATCTGTTTAATGTTTGACGATCGTTTTATTTTACATGAGCATAAGTAAGCAATGTTTTCATCACTTGTTTCTGCTTGTTTTTGGATCCAGATATTCTATACTCTTTCAGAAGATGCGTTATAGCGGCCCCTACCGTACTACAGTGAAAATATGGATTGCCGGAAAATTCCCTCAATGCTGGGGAAAGAGTTAAAGTATTATTGTCACTTATATACAATCTTAAATTGTTACATTAAATTCCGTGCAATAATTTATAGAACATCTTTGTAACTGTAGTTCTATACATTAAACAACACAATTTGGAGTTGGACCATTACAAATCAACTTTCCAAGAATGTTAAAATGTTTGATCCGTATGTTTGCGGTTTTAGGAACATTGTGGTATGTTTATGTAACTAAGAAAGTTACATTGACATTAAAAAACTGAGATTTTAACATGTGCACAACCCAAGTGGGATGTTTAGAAAACGTTTTAATGCTTAAAAAATCTAGAACTTAAATTCTATGTAGCGCTACACCAAACGTTGTGAATCGCCTGTTGTTGACCTATTCCTAATTTGTATGTCGCTTTAAATAGAAAGTTCTGCTAAATACCAGGATGTAAATATGAATGGAAATTTGCCACCAGGAAGTGTGTTGCATCTATCTGGTGCGCTTTGGTCATTGCTAATGTCTGGACTTGAATTAAGTACTAGAACTACTGTAAATCTGGTGGCCAGACGCTCATTGGATCAGCTCCAGATGTGCAATATATCTGCTTTATGCTGGTTTGAGGGGTTTAATCTGTGGATAAAGATGGAATCTGGATTATAATCCACCATTATCACACTGGAGCAGGCATACGAACTCTGACTGGTTTGGACTGGAGGATTGTGCAGGTGGACTGACTGACACTGGTTTGACTGGCGGATCTGGCTCAGTTCTGACTTTAGGAGTTGGTGGAAACTGGCTTGAGCGCAGTGGAGATGGGGGCCACTCCATCATTCAGACAAATGTGGACTAATATGTTGTCGATTCAGAGGGTAAATGAACTATGCTAATGCTTTTGTGCTGCATTACCAAATATCTTCTGTTTTAAGAGGAAACATATTTTTAACTATTTTAAATGGTTAACTAATGTTAACAAATTGAACCTCATTTTGAAGTGTCTGCAAATTGTGTATAGTTTGTGGTTGTATTTATAGTATTTCTCAGTGAAATTACTTGCTTTGTTGTTTAATGGTGGTGTCTAACTGTATCTCTATCAATACTGTGATATCAACCTTAAAATATCTGCTGTTTCAATCCTTTTGTTGTAGTCTCTTTGGTTGAAGTCACCTTGGATAGAAGTGTCTGCTAATAAATAACTGTACATGTAAACTGGATGATACATTACAAACCCTAACCTTCACTTTTAATATTAAGCCAAAATACATTCTTGCTATTTTTAGATGTAAAAAAAAAAAAACCTCATTATGTAGAAATTTTCCATGTGGGGACGTCCCCAAGCTGATGTCAAGTTTTGATGGGTTTTTTTTTCTTTCTCGAGAATTGCAAAAGCTGCCCACATTAACAGCAACATAAAGCATCTTCACTTCTGGGTGCATCTTCAAAGAAATAGTTTGTGCATGGACTAGTTTAGACAGCAGGGTCAGTATCACAGAAACAACCTATCCTGTCTGTTTAGGAACCATGGTCATTTTTCAAATCTTAAGTCAGGAATTCGGATAGGAAGTTTCATATCGCCCCAGATCTATAGACTTGCACTTGGAGCCCCTCATGGACGTCTTACTTTGCATTGCTGAGTTAGACACCCAGACATCCGTTTACTGCATAATACGCCATCTCACTGATCAAAACCACAAGACTATATGCGATCAAACAGCAGATTTTCGTCTTGCTCTCTTTAAACCTTCAGCTGCTGGGGTTCTGCCGCTTTTTTAGTGTGTACTAAAGACTGGGTTGTGTAAGAGGAGGTGATCTGTGTTTAAATGAGGCCGGCTAATCGGATTAGGTCATTTGAATTACCCAGATGCTGAGAGGGGACTTTGGCACTGTGTGTGCGTTTCTTAGCTCTATTCTTCCATTGCTAGTTTTAATAGCCTTAATGGAATAGCTCACCAGAAATGAAAATTCAGTCATTAGGGGCATTCGTTGTTATAGGAACTCGGTTACAGGACTAGCCTCCAGGGCGGTCCCCCGAGAACTAAATATTCCCCTAGGGCCATTTGTCTGGTTGCATTTGCACTGGCAGCGGGGACTCTGAATGATTCAGTGATTCATGATTCAATGACTCACTCACAAATACTTCTTGTTTCATTACTAGGTGAATCAGCAATTTGTATCTAATCCCTCAACTAATTAAATTAATAATTCAATTACATACATTTTAAGTCACTTTTTTTTCAACGTAACTGATACAATAGCTAGTTATTTGAAGTGTCAAGTTACTTTCAAAAAGATTTGCTCTGTTTTGATCGCTACTGCTGACATCAGTGTTTATAGAGGGCGGGTCTGTGTTGAAACGCTGCTGTCAATCAACAATCGTGGGAGGGGCTTCCGACCGTGTGACGTAGGGCTGTCACTTTTGTGAAAAAATCCTGTTCGATTTTTGAGACGTAAGTGTTCATTGAATCGATTGTAAATCGATTTTCCCTGTCTAAAGACGTTTCCATTTTCATCGCCAAATATAGGCAAATCCACGGAAACTAACAGGCATTAGGACGAGCATAAAGAGGGCGCTTGAGACGCACAAGTCAGCAATATTTCTGATGATTTATTGGTGTGAAGTTTCAGCACAATGACAAACAGGAGCGCAACATTCAGGGATTGAAATTAACACCCTCCAACTCGCCAAATGCGGGTAAAAATGAACTTTGGCGGAAAACGCCGTCAAATCACGAGCCAATCTGGCGTGTTTCTATGTTTACTCACTTTCTTTGCTGTGGAAGTTCGTGTAAGCCAAATCTGCGCGGATTTAGCGCAAATACGCAACTCGTGAGTCCTCATGATATATTAAATACAGCGTATAGCGCAGAATCTGCGCATTTCTGGCTTACTTGAACACACACGTCACTAAGCAACACATAACGGCGCGCTTGTTCACTTGCATTGAAGTAGCCTAATAGCGAACATTAAAAAGCATTTGGTTAACAGAAAAGACATTGTTATTTTCCAACATCCTACATGTTCTGTGCACTGTATTGATCTGTCCACCTAAAACACATTTTTGGTGAAAGAAAAAAAAAGGCCGTTAAAATCGATTCCCTATTTTCGTTTTCGATACTTGTGTTGGTTGGTCCGATCGATTGTGCAATCGATTTTCGAACGTAAAGTGACAGCCCTAGTGTGACGTCACACGGTCGAACGGCTTGATTTGAGGCAGGGGAAAACATATAAGGAGATTAAAAAAAAAAACACTGGATGGATTTTTATCATTTTATGATGGTTGTGTACAGGCACTGCCAACACACATTTCAGTACAATCAACTTGTAAAAGTGCATGTACCATTATATGACCCCTTTAAAAAGAGCTATGTAAAGATTATTGAAAAATTTCTCCTCGGATGAAAGAAATTCATATGGGTTTGGAACGACATGAGCAAACGACCTGGTTTTATTTTTGGTGCACTATACCTTTAAATAATCGGCCAAATTTTTAATGTGGAGTGCAGAAACCCAGATCATAACCCACATGTACATCCTGTGCACACAAACACACTCACAAAGGTTTGAGCGCTCATCCTGTCTGCTGGCCTGAATGCATGCGGATGGTTTGCACGAACATGAATTAAACTAGTGTGTTCTTTCTTTCGCAAGGAGAAAGTGAAATGTTCTTTTGAATCTAACTCTCATGCTCTCGAGTGTGTGAGTGGAAACTGGCTGAATTCTTCAGACTTCGAGATGGTTGAAGAGAAAATGGGGGGATGCTGGAGTCAAACGAAGGTGATTGAAGCGTTAATGCAGTACCACTTTGGGGTTTTATTTAGTGTGAACCTCATTTATTTAGTGATTTTATTGTGCTGAGAATGGGGTTTTGAATGGTTCTTAGGTTCGGCAAAGCAATGTTTGGTTGTCAAGACACATTTCGGATGTGTGGGATTCTTAAGTTGCTTTCTTGAGTTCTTTATTTCATTATAGGTTCTTCAAATCAGTGTTTTGGTTTCTGGGTTTTCATTACATGGATTTTCTAAGTAATTAGAAGTTCATTGTTCTTAAACAGGCTCTTTTATGACATCAGACTGTACAATAAGTTTTGATTCCAATTGGAACCTTTTATTTTCAATTGTGATGTAATTTAAAAAGAATTCTGAAATAGTTTAGAGGGACATTAGCATAAAGTCTAAATATTTTCTGTCATAATTTACCCAGCATGCATCAGGCTCTTAAACTGAGCCTGTCATGTCTCAAAATGAGTGATCAGTTTTAGTTGAGGTGTAAAAATGGATTGCGTCTGAATCTTGAACAAGTTTCTGTGGTGTGTATTTGTGTTGCAAAGAGGTTTTACCGGAAATCATCTGCAAAGAAAAAAATTCAAACCTGACACACTCCTCGTCATCATACCTTCATAATATATCTATAGATGACCACAGCATATTAAGACAAATAGAAGAAAACTTTCAGGCCCATTAACTTAAACGCCACTGATGTAATGTGCCACTGACTTTAACCATTTTTTTTTATTATTATTATTATTTACGTATCCCGGAAAGATAATAGCTCCTGTATTCACAAGATTTCAGTTGTTTAATAAAACTTGGACCGTACAGTCTATAAACCTGCTTTCTTGTGTTTTTGTGTTCAGAAACATCCCAAACATGCAGTAGATGATCCAAACTAAAAACTTGTATTTGGTTGTATTTACACTGATTATGCATTTCACAATTTATGTGTACAATAATTTGCGTAGGTTGTTTACGTTTTTACTTAAAACCTGGAAATTTGACAACTGCATGCAAAACTAATAAAGTGTAAAATAATTCTTTATTAGAGCTGATACAGTTTGCACTTAGTACTTTAGAAATATCACTCAAGCACATCAAGTGAAAATACAAAAATTATAACATTCATTAAAAAGTTCATTATTTTTGACAGAGTAGTACTCACTTTCATGTCAGTATAAAGGGGCGGTCACAAGTAGGCTTGCTGCGGTAGTCGATGGTACTGGTGTTACATGGTGTTCGGCCGAACAGCGATTACAATACTTGCCCACCGCGACACCGCCCTCACTGTCATTTTGCTTTTTTATTGAAATAAGCACCATTTAGTTCAGTTGGACAGCGGACTCAATAATGATAAACTGAAAGCGTCTTCTCTGCTCCATACAGCATGCAGAATCGCATCACAGAGTCAGATTTCACTGATCACATGACAAGAGATGTCTGACAGGATGATGACGGATGTTTTAGTCATTGACAAATATCTTATTTTAAAACTCTGCGTTCAGTAACACCACTCCCGACATAGAATATGCGTGATCGCGAATTCGAAAGTGAAAAGCAAGTGCCCACCCAAACCTCCGACCCCCATCCAGTGTTATCAATAATACTGCTGTTGTCGCAAGTTCACTAACCGGTGTGCAAATTTCCTCACCATGACATCCCTAGCGGTCACACTACTCTTTCTGTTTCATTGACTTCCATTCATACACATACGAATGCAGGAGATCATGCATAGAAGTTTCGCCAAAGCAGCAAAGCCACTTAAAGGGACAGTTCACCCAAAAATGAAAATTCTGTCATCATTTACTCACCCTCAGGTTTCTCCAAACCTGTATGAGTTTCTTTCTTCTGTTGAACACAAAAGTAGATATTTTGAAGAATGTTGGTAACCAAACCATGGAAGTCAATGGCTACCGTCAAATGTCTGGTCATCAACATTCTTCAAAATATTTTCTTTTGTGTTCAACAGAATGAAAGAAACTCATACAGGTTTGGAATGACAACATTGATGACAACATCTTCATGTTTGGGTGAACTATCCCTATTAAAGGCAAGGTTAGCAGGGAAGGCCTTTTTTTTAATGGATTTCAACGGAGGAGAGGCTTCACTATGCTGATTAAACTGCGTATCATTTATTAAATAATAGACAGCCCATCGTCTAATCTTCAACATGTTTGTGTGACAGGTATGATTCAGTTTACCGCACTTAATCTGCTTCATTTATGATGTCCGCAAACAGTGTTTAACTGCCGCACAACTATGAACGAAATTCAATGATGGCAAGGCTGTAATGTGATTGGTTATCAAGGCACACGGGGTCCAAGTTAGCCGTGGTAGAGCCACGGCCCCTCGTATCTCCCAATAAAAAGACCATCTCTGGTGTCGCATTTCTCTGCGTTCCAAAGTTAAAGTTGGTGAACTCTGCCCTGCGAATTTGTAGACGTGTGGCCAATAGAAGAACAATAGGCCACGGCTTGACCTCTTGGCTGACTAGATTTTTACTTAAAATGTTGAATTTATGTTTATAAAAAAGATGCTGCAGAGAGTGACGCCATACCATGGATGATTGCAGCATCCGTAGAAATTTAACGTGCTCAAAGTCTAGTGGGTTCAGGGTGGGCTCTTCCTGTCCACTTCCCGTTGACCTCAGTGGAGCGACGCCTTTGCTTGAGACCCCGTGCATTGGCTGCTGTCATCAAACATGTGTTGTTCTGCCTTTTCGGTGAACCTTTTTTGGCGTGGAACGGTTTTTTGATTTCAACAACTGATTCAAGGTGTTGAAACGTCAGTTTTCACTGTTATTGTGCCAACTTTAACATATTTCTCTCTCTGTCTCTCTCCCTCTCAGGATCAGTTTGATAACCTGGAAAAGCACACACAGTGGGGAATCGACTTTGTGGAAAAATACACCAAATTTGTAAAGGAAAGATCAGAGATTGAGCTTAACTATGCAAGACAGATCAGGTGAGTATTACATTAACCTTATTGATTTTATATATATATATATATATATATATATATATATATATATATATATATATATATATATATATATATATATATATATATTAAAGTTATGTATATATTTGACCTTAGATATTTGGTTATATTCGTAATGCATATTATACTGCAAAATTAGTAAGAATTAGTACAACACAGCCAACGCAAATATGAATAGGACATTTCTGTAACATTAGTTCACAGTGCAATAATATTAACAAATACAACCTTTGATTTAAAAAACTTATTATTAAATGTTGAAAACATTAACAAATATTATTAAATGCTGTAGATATATTGTTCATTGTTTGATCTTGTTAACAACTTAATCCTTATTTTAAAGTGTTACCAATGTTTCTAACGTGCAGATGTAACAAAACACACAAAAAATGGCATGGCGCACTCATAAACATTCATAAACGTAACAACATATGCTTATATGTGTGTATTTATTTAGCTTTCTAGTGAATATATGTATGTTCCCTGCTGTAAAAGACAGATTATGCCATTTTAAGCTGGTTTGCTGGTTTGAGCTGGTTTAATCTGGACTCTCAGTCTTTCCAAGCTGGTGAAAACCAATTTAAAACCAGTTAACAGACAAGATCAGGCTTGGAGACCTGTTTAAACTGTTTTTTTTTTTTTTGTTTAACATAGGTAATTAAGTGGAAAACTTTTTTTGGGATTAATAGGTCAGAGGTCAAGTCTCATCTCACATAGGGCACCAGGATCACCACCAGATCTTAGGGTTCGGCCGCCACCAAAATCCCACTGTAACCTCTGCAAAGCGTCTGTCATGTCCATACAAATGAACACAGGTGCAGCTGCTTGTACTTTATAGTGTATTGGTGTGAAAATAAAGGCCAGACAGCTAAACACACACACACACACACACACACACACACACACACACACACACACACACTAATTACAGATGTGATCTTGCTGCTGACAGCTCAAGGATACAGAAGGAAGGGCAACATTTGTATTTTTTCTCTGTGTGTGTGTTTAAATTTGGGAAGAAAATGCAGGTTACCGTGGTAACAAGGTGTCTGCATGGTTTTCCGTTGGTGACCTACATTTGCACGGGCCAATCACGCGCCTCGACCCCACCCCCCATTCCAGTGATAGGATTTAAAGCTCACAGACACTGGAGGACACACATCCACACACACACTGACTGTACATCAACCCCCTCCTGATAACAGTGGGAAACCCCTTTAATTCCCAGACGCAGCAGGGGTTCAGCCGTCTAACACACACACACACACACACACACACCAGTCTGTTACTGGATGTCATGAACTGCACTTATAACCTCGAATACACAGCATGATAGAATTGCATTCTGTGGGCACATTCCGATGAAATGAACAAACTAATACATTTTAATCATGTACAAAAAAAGTACTGTGGCAGTACCTTGATTCTTTTGATGTACCACATTATTTTTTGAGCATCTTATTTATAAAGCAGGGTCTTTAAATTGGGCTGTGATGGCATTTCCATTATGGGAACAAAAAAACATAGTTTTGCCTCCCACCCCCCCATGATATATATTTATGGTAATACAATGGCACTTGTTGTATGGGATACAGCTTATAACTTTGTCTATATACATACACTAGCACTTATAGGTTTTGATAAACATGCACACACACACACACACACACACACAAATATTATATCGAGCAAACACAGACACTGATATCCCAGATATCCCGATCCAGACAGGGACTTGCATGCATGGAGAGAGAAGGAGAATTTGCCAAGATAATATTCAATATTGTGTGTATGTGTGTGTAGGACAGGAACAGAGTAAGTCTCCAGGGAGGGAAATTGCAGTGTTGCTGTGGCACATCATGTTGTGCAGTAGAAAAACACAATTGGTAGAAAAATACATGATTATGAGATAGATAGACTATCAGATAGATAGATAGATAGAACTATAGATAGATGGATAGATCTAAATAGATGTCATTACTGTTAATAATTATGGTTGATGTTACTTCCGGGTCATTCATCACATTGGAAATGGAAGGTGAAGTTGAGTGCATTGCATTGTGGGATACAGCACTCTATGTAGTGTGACAGTTGTGCAAATTTTGACAAGTAGTACGTTATCAGTGTGTGTTATATGTGTGTAGAGAATGCTGTGCGGTAACAGAAGCAGCATGTTAGTGTGTTATTCTGAACACAGCTGTAGAATATGTGCAGAAGACACACGGTGACAGAAGGGCTGATGGGGGACGAGAGGAGTCGTGTGTGTGTTTACTTTAGTGTGTGTATTTTACCCTTCGGCAAGGTGCAGTATGAACACACACGCACACAAACACTCATGCAAACATGCATGCACCCCCCCCCCCCCCCCCCCCCCCCCCCCCACACACACACACACCATCCTCGAGGCACTGATGACGGGCAGACGCTCTGTATTTATACATGCTGATAATAGAATACAAAGAGAATAACATCTGGCTGTGACGAGAAAGGCTACAAAGAAACAGCATTTGTGTGTCAGTTTCCACACCCACACGCAGGCATTGAGCCTCAAATTCATTCAAATACATATAAAAGGGCAAAGACAAAAAGTTCTCCTGAAGTTCATATTTGAATTTGTTGATTGGTTGTTAGTACTAATATATTGTTTTTGATTGGTCGCTTTTCTTAATTGAGCTTTCTGATTGGTCTATAAACATTTCAAACATGCTGTGTCTATTAAATGAGTATTAGCATTCTGCAGAGGATACACTGAATATGTATTTTTATAGTATGTAACAGTATACATGGTATACAATGTATCATTTTTTAATGAATTCATATGTATTATTTCCGGTTATTTTCTTGGAAATAAAAGGATTATTTAACTTTTGGTTACTTATGGTTGATTTGTGCATTTAATGAAAATAAAAAGTCAGGTTGATCACATTGCATTTTGGGATATTGTAGTACACACAGCATGTTCTGGTTGTATACTGTACATTTAAAAAAGAAAAAAAAGTATATCACTATCGTATGATATTCCTGGATGTAGTGAACCTCATAGAAGTACTTGTAGAACTAGTATGAGAAGTACTGTTAGTATTTCAAACATATGCAGTCATTTGCTTTTCTTTTTGTACAGGAACCTGTCCAAGAAATACCAGCCTAAAGAAAAAAGAGGAAGACGAGAATAAGTATGTTTAAATTTTGATATTAGATTTGTTTGGTATAAATCCAGATGGATCACATGGACCAGATATCTGAATCAACATTTTACTAGTCAAGAAAGATAGATTCATGATTCTTATATTGATGATGTCACTTCCTGTTTTAGGTACACATGGTGCCGTGCGTTTTATTCAACGCTAAACGAGCTGAATGATTACGCCGGCCAGCATGAGGTCATCGCAGAGAACATGACGTCACAGATCATCGCTGACCTCACGCGGTACGCACAGGAAGCTAGGAAATCGGTGAGTGAAGGATCGCTCAGTTAAAGTTACAGCTGTGAAATGTGCAATTTGGTTAAAATCCTGTCTTTACTCCAGTTTATTAAACAGAGACAACTTGTTAGGATTACTTTCTGAAGGATGTGAATAATGTGGCACCTTCCACTACATATAACCACACACAATGTTCATCCATTTCTCATGATATCCAAAATGAATAACCAATAAAGGTTCAAGCTTAATCTTTTAATCACTCAATGTATATAACAACGTATAAAAAAATATGCATTTTATATAAGTTATATACTAAAAGATCAAGTGTGTGTGTGTATATACACACACACACACACACACACATATATATATATATATATATATATATATATATATATATATATATATATATATATATATATATATATATATATATATATATATATAAATATATACTGTGTGAATATATATATATATATATATATATATATTCACCTAAAGGATTATTAGGAACACCTGTTCAATTTCTCATTAATGCAATTATCTAATCAACCAATCACATGGCAGTTGCTTCAATGCATTTAGGGGTGTGGTCCTGGTCAAGACAATCTCCTGAACTCCAAACTGAATGTCAGAATGGGAAAGAAAGGTGATTTAAGCAATTTTGAGCGTGGCATGGTTGTTGGTGCCAGACGGGCCGGTCTGAGTATTTCACAATCTGCTCAGTTACTGAGATTTTCACGCACAACCATTTCTAGGGTTTACAAATAATGGTGTGTAAAGGGAAAAACATCCAGTATGCGGCAGTCCTGTGGGCGAAAATGCCTTGTTGATGCTAGAGGTCAGAGGAGAATGGGCCGACTGATTCAAGCTGATAGAAGAGCAGCTTTGACTAAAATAACCACTCGTTACAACCGAGGTATGCAGCAAAGCATTTGTGAAGCCACAACACGCACAACCTTGAGGCGGATGGGCTACAACAGCAGAAGACCCCACCGGGTACCACTCATCTCCACTACAAATAGGAAAAAGAGGCTACAATTTGCAAGAGCTCACCAAAATTGGACAGTTGAAGACTGGAAAAATGTTCCCTGGTCTGATGAGTCTCGATTTCTGTTGAGACATTCAGATGGTAGAGTCAGAATTTGGCGTAAACAGAATGAGAACATG
The DNA here is from genome assembly GCA_030578255.1 of Tiaroga cobitis. NCBI lineage: Eukaryota > Metazoa > Chordata > Actinopteri > Cypriniformes > Leuciscidae > Tiaroga > Tiaroga cobitis. The sequence goes on from CM060611.1 coordinate 6,447,565, forward strand.
GATCCATCATGCCTCGTTACCACTGTGCAGGCTGGTGGTGGTGGTGTAATGGTGTGGGGGATGTTTTCTTGGCACACTTTAGGCCCCTTAGTGCCAATTGGGCATCGTTTAAATGTCACGGCCTACCTGAGCATTGTTTCTGACCATGTCCATCCCTTTATGGCCACCATGTACCCATCCTCTGATGGCTACTTCCAGCAAGATAATGCACCATGTCACAAAGCTCGAATCATTTCAAATTGGTTTCTTGAACATGACAATGAGTTCACTGTACTAAAATGGCCCCCACAGTCACCAGATCTCAACCCAATAGAGCATCTTTGGGATGTGGTGGAACGGGAGCTTCGTTCCCTGGATGTGCATCCCACAAATCTCCATCAACTGCAAGATGCTATCCTATCAATATAGGCCAACATTTCTAAAGAATGCTTTCAGCACCTTGTTGAATCAATGCCACGTAGAATTAAGGCAGTTCTGAAGGCGAAAGGGGGTCAAACACAGTATTAGTATGGTGTTCCTAATAATCCTTTAGGTGAGTGTATATATATGACTTAAAGGGGTCATGACATGTTTTTTTGTTTTGTTTTATTATGTTCCCTTAGGTGCAATTATAGTATTACTATAGTTTTTTGTACAAAAAAACTTTAAAAATGTAGTGATTTATGACCTTTTTCCACCCTGTTTCTCCCCCTCTGATTCAAACAGTCTGTTTTGGAGGTGTTTCCCCTTTAAGAGTTCAGTGTTAACGCCCACTGTTATGATTGGCTAACGTCAGTGCTGCTTATGCATAAATTATTAACGTTAATCATTTTGTATCACATGTAGGCTACACAATGCTCCGCCACGTGAAACTTCGGTCTTCGATCTATTACCATCGTGTCAATTCTCAATTGATTTTGATTCATATGCGCGAGGGAGAGAGAGAGAGAGAGAGAGAGAGAGAGAGAGAGAGAGGAGAGAGAGAGAGAGAGAGAGAGGAGAGAGAGAGAGAGAGAGAGAGAGAGAGAGAGAGAGAGAGAGAGAGAGAGAGAGAGAGAGACAGTTTGAAGGCGCGCGCGCGGCCGGGGCTCTCTCTCTCTCTCTCTGCTCGCTCTTTCAGTAACATGCGCCCTGTCACACTCATCTACATCACTCACCGAACAAATAAAGCTTTGGCGCGCTGCATATGCTGCAAATAAACTGCATCCAACTGCTTTCCTTGACGTCTGGATCGTTCGGCAGCATTCAAACATGTTGCTTGTCCACAGCCAGGAACAGCACTCGCTGCAGGACAGCGCATGCGATTATGTGAAATGAGGCGTAGTTGTCCTGCGCTGGAGGCGGTCATATGCAAACGACTGGTACGTCACTTCGTACCGTGACGTCACTAAGAACAAAGGATCTAGAACGAGCTGTATTTAGAGCTTGATTAAATAAATGGTTCGTTTATAATGGGGAGGACGTCTTAAGCTATGAAACTTGCAGGAGGTTTTAATGGTACAAAGATCTCTTATATACCAAAAGATCAAGGCAAATTTGGTTTCTCATGTCATGACCCCTTTAATGATCAAGGAAATTACTTTAATCATTTTTTTATATATAAATTAGATTTTTATAAATTTATATAATATTTATAATTTATATAAATGTATATAAAGTTTATTTACATTATTATATATATTTTCTGTATAAATATGTAATTATATAAATAAAAAATATAAATATTATATATATATAAATATATATATATATATATATAATATATATATATATATATATAATTATATAATATATTTTTATATAATTTTTTTTAAATTATATACATACATACATACACACACATATTGTTAATACATTAGTATATTATTATTACTTTAGTGTAATTATAATATTGATAATTTCATAGGACTTATATATACAATATACTGCCCTTTATTTTTACGAGTATATAAGTTATAACAGGAGAGTTTTCTCTTCTAAAAGATCATATTTGTCAGAATTATAGCACACATCTCGCTCTGTCTCCCTCACTTCCATAAATAGAGCTGCTGTTGTGTGTTTAGACTGAAAGTGTCTGGGTTGTGTATATGAATTACTCTCATTTGTGTGTGTTTTCAGCATTCCACATAAACACACACACACACACACACACACACACAGATGAGAAACATCACCAGAATGACACTGAGCTCTCGTGGTGGTCGCCTCTATGATTTATGTCCAGACAGAGCTGAACTAATGACATGAGCAGTGTCAGAACACAACGTTCATCTTTCATTTATCAAATAAGATGAAGGCATTTTAGTATCAACCTGAAGAACGCAGATTTCCCAGCATTCAGCACTCACACACACACACACTGAGCAGGGCTCCATGGTGTCTGTCTGGCCGTTTTCCCAGAATGCTGCTTCTCTCCTGTTTTATAAACCTCTTCTTTCACTCGCTTTAATTGTCTGTCTGTCTATATCTTTCGTCTACCTCCGTTCATCGATTTGAGACACACGTGCCATTTTTGGATGTGTTTGTGCATTCAGATAAATAGGTGTATGTATATATATATATATATATATATATATATATATATATTTACATGTAAAACTATTATTTATTTTGTAGTCTAAGCACTTTGCAATGGAGAATTAATGAAAAACAATCTTGCTCAGATTTTTCACGCTTTTAATCCAGACAGCATATGGTCTGGTACTGTAAATCTCTATTAAACCCATTGTTGAAGAGGCTGTACACCCACTGGGCCTGGACCGTGTGTGTTTGAGACAAGCTCCATCTGTAGGCGCTGCGCAGTAGTTCAGGTTATTATTCCGGGATGTGATAAATCCCAAACCTGAGAGGTGCTGCTTCAGTTCCTCAGACTGATCCAGATACAGTCACTAGCTGAACAAGAGAAGAACAGAAACAAAAGCACTCCGTTTTATGACAAAGGCCTGACTGGTTTTGCATAGCCAGACTTTGACTAACAGCATTAAGTCGTTTTCAGGCCAGGAATGCCTTCTTAGACATGAAGAGACAACTGACACATGCAGAGTGACCAACCTCAGTTAGTTTTGTGTCGTTCATAAGCAGGTTTATCTGAAATTGAAACCGGGAAGTTGCAGTGAATTTAGCCAGTGCTCTCAGTTCTTTTTCTGAAATATTTTTAATTTTTTTTAAAATTATTTTTATTTTTATTTTGTATTTTTAGTTAATTTAATCAGTTTAAAAATAGTTTAGAAAAAAATATCAAAAATAATTAATTTTATTTAATTTAGTTTTTTAATTTTTTTTTTTTATATTTTATTTTGGTTTTTAATTTAATTTTGCTTTTTATTTTTATTTTTTTTTATTTTAAATTTTACTTCTTTTTTATTTAATTTAATTTTCTTATCTTATTCTGTGTTTAATAAAAAAAAATTTATATATATATTTTTTTATATTTTATTTTATGCATAATAGAAGAGTTATAATGTCAGTGCATTTGCTATTGTTCAAGATAGATCAGTTGCTTTCTCTTTTCTTTGTTCTGTTTTTGATCCATGGGAAACAAGTCTGCATTTATCTTCAGTGTGTGTGTGTGTGTGTGTATGAAGCATAAATTATTCAAATCCTCTCTGAAGTAGCACAGTATTGTTCAGTCTAGTCTCTTTCATCTGTTCATCAGGTCATATTTTTCTCTCTGTTATTTATTTTCTTTTTCTTCTAACAGTGAAGTGTGATCTTTTAAATCGGCTAGAGGTCAACTTCCTCTTTGAGAACAGGTTGACTTCCTCTGATAGGATGAAATACCGGTAGTAAAGACTGTATCCAGATCGGCTGTGAGTGTAGATTTCCGTTCCGCTTCTAAGTTAATTTTAATGGGCCGTAGCATTTTGTGTATGTGAACTGTCACGTTTATCTGTTTTTAGAAAACTAAGACTGTCAATACAGGTCAAGCACAGTTAGAAATATTTGAAATACCATAATAGAATGATAAATATACCTTCGTGTGTATGTGTGTTTGTGAAAGCGCACACTGAAGCCTTGATCGCTATGCTAGACACAACTGGACTCCTTCACTATTGACTGACTGTGGGTTTGTACCCATGATGCTTTCTATAGGGTTTTATTCGCACGCTGCATGCCTGCATTTCTTATTCAGCCAAGATTCTCAGTGATGAATACTGATCACATTCACACTCTTTCATTCATTCACTTGTTTTCTCACTGTCATTCTGAACGTCTCACTGATTCTGGTTCAGTCAGCACAGAGAAACAGCAGCTCATGATACACAGATCCAAACATCTTCCTAAAGTCAAAAGCCTCTAAATCCGTCTAACGTTTTTCTTTAAAATACATTTTTTATCAGGCTCCTATGTATAGGTTTCTACCTAAGTACTGATATTTCTGAATGGGCTGAGGCTGGGGTTTAGTGAGATTGAAGTGAAAGTATTTGATGTACTCCACCATAAGCTGGTGTGTGTGTTCTGGCGCACTATGGCTGCCGTCACATCATCCAGGTGGAGCTCCACATTGGTGGTGGTTGAGGAGATTCCCCCTTTCTATGTAAAGCGCTTTGGGTGCCTGGAAAAGCTATATATATATAAAATGTAACAAATTATTATTATGTGCGGAGAGCATTCACTCAATATTATTATCTCATTTTTGACATTTTAGAGGCTTTTGCATCAGAGGTCTTCATATATATATATATATAATGTAAAATTCTTATTTTATACTTATTTACTTATTAATATTTATTAATAAAAAACAAAAATGTCATTAAGTAATACTTATCTAAAAGATATATATATATTTTCATTTTATAAATAATTTTAGGAATATTCTAAATGTTTTGAAGGAGTTACACCGCACTCACGATCATCAAGGTGCCAGACAAACAAGACTAAAAAATAAATAAACTGTTCGCACACTTAAATCCTTTAAGCAAATTTAATCACCAAGCTTTCGGTCAAAAGACCATCCTCAGGGCATACAGACAATAAATGTAACAATCAATTTAACTGTGTTCAAACACATCAGGACAATCAACAGTGATTACCAACACCCGTGAAAGCCAGGTAGGAGAGTTGTAGTCCAATTGTGGGAGTTGTAGTTTTTCTTTAACCTACCCAATATACTGAGTTATCTAGGTAATTTACACATTTACTCCCCATAGTGAAAACCCCCAATACAAGAAACAAACATAAATACACGTATACAAAAATTATATTCGAAAATTAAATTCGAAAATGTATTAAAAAAAAAATATATATATATATACAGTGCTGCTCAAATTTTACACAGGAACTTTTACTAGGACAGTACTAAATAAAAAAATAACATGCATTCTGTATTAATCCGTATTAGCCCTCTTATTTTGTTAAAATATTCACATTTTCACAGATTCTGCAAGGGGTGTGTAAACTTTTGAGCTGAATTATATATATCAGTTAAGAATACTCTAAATATTCTCAAATAAAAAGATCAGTGTTTTAAAAGTGTCACAGAACCACAAAATGCACATTCAGTCTTCAGGAAGTCAGACACCACATGATTTGTAGTTGACACACATTTAACAAACTGGAAAGTATTTTACATTTGTCATAGGAACCATAAACACTGTGCTATTCAAATACAGTAAATATTCAACAGAAATATTCAATATTCCAGTGGTAAAGGACAGTGTCGTGTTGTGCGATTACACTGATGTTAATGCTCTGCTGGTGTTTTATGCAGTCTGACTCTGTGTGGTAAACAGGATATTGAGTCTAATCTGACCGTCTTACATTCAGTGCAGGTGTCCGTGTGTTTCACACACAACATTAGACTAGACTAAAAATTATTTTTGTAATTCATTTGAGAGGAATTACTAAGGATTGTTATTTTTTGTAAGTAAAATAAATAATGAATAAAAAAATTGAAATACAATTTTATTAATGTCATGTTACATTTATTCATTTAGCAGATGCTTTTATCCAAAGTGACAAAAGAGGAATATTTATAGTAACATTTATATTAATTGATTAAACGTCATATTGAAGAGACATTTTGAAGGACATCTGGTTTATTAATGGCCTTTTTGAGCATTTGAGCTTAACTGAGTGTTTGTAGACATTTAAGAGGCGGTTGTGTTGATTGCAATATTGAGATGTTCAGTTTTATTTCGATTTTTACAAAAGAAACACGTGATTGCCCTCCTCACAAATCTAAAAACGCTGTATTCTGCAGCCAGGCCAGTAGTTGGCTATGTCACTTTGTAAAGAAACACTACGTGTCTATTGAGAATGAGAATGTGACGTCACGCGTTTCACTCCGCGTTGCATTGTGGGAAGGCTTCGCCATCTTGGAAGGATACGTTATCCGTTGTCATGGTTACTTCGACAGTGAGACCGAGAGAAATAGAGACAGAGAGAGAGAGCAGCTTGATATTTGTTTGCATTTTTGCGATAAGGCACAGTTTCTTGGGAATAAATGAAGAAGGGAGAAGCAAAAGGAAAGGGGCTCTATCGGGAGAGATTAAATAACAACACCAAGAGAAACTACTTGACATCAACAACATGGACCCGTACGACCTGCTACAGAGTGGACGAAAGACCCAAAGCACTAACGTTACCACCTTTCACATACCCTGACATAATCAATTACCTGGTTTCTGGTATCAGTGCCTAACGTTACTGCCTATACAATGCAAGAGCTGTACTGTATTTGTATTTCAGAAGCTTTAAGTCATTAGAAGCTTATGAACAATTCTGCTGCGGCTGGGTGCAAGACCTAGAAACCCCCAAACCTGTAACGTTAAACTGCGAGAGTTCAGTCATACTTGATGTTTCAGGCCTCATTCACATGTGGAAATAAATCTGATATGAATCAGATACGTGCATTTGCACCTGCCGTGCAACGTTAAGCGGACAGATCGGACATTCCCCTGTCAACGCGAGTCGTACGTCATTTAAAAAAAGTGTCTTTTTAAAACATAAGGCGTTGCCCCTGGCAACCGATAGCGTCTCCTGGCCGACCGGCATTATGGCCGACCGGCTCAGACCCCGCCCAAATCGGCACGTGACTCCTCACTCTCAATAGACTGAGCACGTAATACACATGAGCGTGAAGTCACTGTTCCCACAAATTCATGTTTTTGTTGTTTATACTGAGAGGATAACGGTATCTTTTTCAAAAACTTGCACTTCGAAACCCGTTTTCAAAAGGTTGCGTTTTCAGTCTCCCAAAACGCTGTAGTTGTGTAAATGAACGACCAAGGGACATAAAAGTTTTCTGTTTTTCTCTTAGATGTTGAGGACTAGTGCATCTTTGAGCCTACATTCAGTACGAGTAAAATAGTACTGTTAAAATCAGAAACTCTCAGATAAGACTTTTCCTCATTAGTGACTTGTAATTTGTAATGGAGTCATGTTCACTGTACTTTTACTGAAGTATGGGTTTCAGTTACTCTTTACATCTCTGGATGCAAAACATGTCAGTGATTCGGTATGTCGCATGACTATATAAGTTCGTCTTCTTTAAGCTGTCATGTGTTGTTATTAAGCTGATGACTGTTGGCGTCTTCAGCTGATCTCAGACCTGCATGAGAAGCAGGTCTTTATCTGTGTGGCACACTGAGCTCTTTGTGTGAGATGTTTGAGTGTTGGCCAAGCGAACACTTTCCCTGGAGTGCTGAGGCCAAGAGGAGCCGCTGAGAGAAACACACATACGACCTCGAGTGTGACGACGTGCACAGGATACACACAGAACACGCCAATATGCCTTCCTGGCAACACACACACACACGCACACTCACGCTCACAAACACACACACACACACTAATTTTTTTTACCTGAGAAAAAAGACGGTATTTATCTGTCAACAGTGTCTCAAACATTTCTCATCAAATTCTCAAACTGATCTTATTGAACAGTGTTATTTCAGTGAGATTTTATTTTCGGTATAGATTATATTTTCAGTGATCATTTGTTGGTTTTAGGAATTGTCTTATGTTCTTGTCCTTTTTATTAGCTGTTTTTTAAATATTATTTTTTTATATTATTTTTTTACTATTTGGTTTTTATATTTATTTCAGTTTTAGTAATTTTAGTACTTCAGTGTACAACTTAACTTAATTTTCAAGTTTTTAAGTTTAAACTTTATATTTTATTTCAGCTTCATTTCAACTGACGACGTTTTTTTTAGTACGTTAGTTAAGTTTTCGTCAACAATAAGAACACTTTTTGTTTTAATAGCTCTTTACTCTTTCTTTGTCAACTACTGACTCAAATGATATTTATGTCTCTTCAGGAATTTTAGGGAAAATATCTGAGACAAAACTGATACAGAACTGAATCATAATTGAGAACTTCTCAATCTCCTGAACAATGAAAGTGCAATTTGTGTGCATTATCGTTTTCTTGTGGGAATGTGTATTTGCTTTTATGTGCATTATACTCTTAATAAATCATGATGAACAAGTGAGACATTTTCTACATCTTTCTCTCTCACAGCATTTCCATGATGGACGGAAGGCACAGCAACAGGTCGAAGCCAGTTGGAAACAGCTGGAGTCGGTGAGTTCAACCAAAATCAATAATGAATCGATATTCCAGACTTATAAAAAAATCGTGCTCATACCGTGGTACTTTGAAATACAATGGTTTCCAAAAGTCTGGGATTACTAGTGAAAAGGCTTTTGTTTGGCATTATTCAATACAAAATAATGTATTAAAATATTAAAAAAGTTTAATAAATATATATATACATATTTTTTTTATTAAAAATATTAAAATATTGTAGTGTATTTTTATTTATGTATGTATTTCTGTATTTAATTAAACTTAAGTTGCATACCATGCTATTACAATACTAATGTTTTAATTATTCTTTGTTATTCTTTTTTAATTTGATTAAACTAGCATTGTTCAATATTATATTTAAATGCAAATTAAATTATTAAAATAGAATTAAATAATTAATTTATAAATTAAAATATATTATTAACATTGTATTTATTTTTTTTTACTCAATTTATTTTTGCCTTTTTCAATGCAATATTTTTATACAAATTAAATTATAATATTAATATATTATAATATTATTATTGTATTTAATTGTTTTTTATATTTAATTAAACTTAAGCTGTATACCATGCTACTGAAGGATTTCCTTGTTCACATATCTTGCTGTACTTCAAAGTATATCAGTGAATATTATGGTGTTACCAAAAAAAAAATAACCATGGTAATTTTTCTTTAGAGAAGTGATCTGAACTTGGGTGTCAGACTCAGTCCACTAGAGTGTGTGTGTGTGAGTGTCAGAGTGATCAGAGGGACTTCACAGACACTGAACCAGACAGGATATATCACGACTTTACTCTGTACGCCCACTGTCTGCAGAGTGTGTGGCGTTTGAGATGGATTGTGTTGTTGTTAGCCGTCTTCTGGCTGTGTTTGTTGATTCAGTGTGTGTGTGTGTGAGAGAGAAGAGAGCACTGCCTGTGTGTGTCAGTGTATAAGAATGATCTCATTGTGTGTGTTTGCGTGATCGGGTGATTCAATGGTCAGTGTGGACACAAATGTTGATTGTCCCTTCAAATAAATGAGTGCAAGAGAGAGATGAAGAATAAACAATGTGATTTTGGATGATGGCTTATTGTACGGCAGAACTTCACACACACACACACACATCTGTTTGGTGGGTTACATGTGTGAGTGTGCTAATTAAGATGTGAATGTTCTGCATCAGAACATCTGTAAGTACATTCATTTAGATCTATGCATGTTTTAATGTGTGTGTGTGTGTGTGCGCAGTGTAAGCGAAAGTTTGAGCGGGATTGTAAAGAAGCAGATCGAGCCCAGCAGTACTTTGAGAAGATGGACGCAGACATCAACGTGACGAAAGCAGACGTGGAGAAGGTAAGACCGGTTGTGTGTGTGTGTGTGTGTGTGTGTGTGTGTGTGTGAGTGAGTTTGTGTTTGCAGACCTGATCAAATATAATTATGTAGAAACTACCAAAAAAAAAATCATTCCCAAATTCCTAGTGAAGATCTACACTACCCAAAATCGTGAAAAGATCCACTCTATCTATCTATCTATCTATCTATCTATCTATCTATCTATCTATCTATCTATCTATCTATGAATAATAGATAGATAGATCTGTAATTCATCTGGGGCCGTATTCACAAAGCATTTTATCTTACCACTAGGAGTACTCCTAAATCGCACTAAAAGATTTTAGCTAGGAGTTTTCTCTTAAAGGTTATTCACAACGCCTTTCAGACCTACTCTTAGTAAAGAAAAATGACAACTCCTAAACTAAGAGTGAGTCTTCGTTGCTATGGATGACGTCATTACTCATGCACGAGCTTGACTGAAGTGACCACCGTGATTGGCTGATGATTGTAACGCGGGAATGATTCCAAACACCTCCCCCTATGATGATGAGTGACAGGTGACAGGTCTGAGAATGCGTGCGCTACACAAGTAGTGCGAAGGACGGAAGATGATGAATAACTGAATTAATAGCCTAAATGAATAAAGAGTAAGGGAAAACAAATAGCCTAGCAGCCTAACGAAACATATGGATTGATGCAATATCTTTGCAACAATATTGAATTAATCTGTCACTATATTCCTCTGCCTACGTTTGCAAAGAGAAGAACATTTTAATTTGATTCACAATGAAACGTTACAATTAGTTTACATGCAGTGAGTAGCCTAGTTTTGGTTGTTGTTGGTGGCGTTGTTGCATCCCTATGCCTACAATGCAAAATTGTTCCCTCGCGATTGGAAGCTTCTGTAGCCGCCGCATTCGCATTTCAAAACATCGCAACGCGAAATGCCACAAAAAGCGGTTTGTGATTAGGTCTTAGTGAGTTAGGAGTCCTCTCGACTTCTTTTAAGCTGTCCCAGGCTTAGGTGCTACTTTTAGGGCTAAAATGCTTCGTGAATTACTCTTAGTCAAAAAAATTAGGAGTCCTAAAGTTAGGAGTGACACGCCCATTATTTTTAGGAGTTGCTCCTAAATTCGCCAGTTAGGAGCTACTTTTAGCCTTAAAATTCTTTGTGAATACGGCCCCTGATCATGATGTCATTGATGTCATCACCTCTCTTTGTGTTATTTGATTTATACAAAATGAATAAGTGATACATCTCCAGTGATTCACATGTGTCTGTTTTTCCCTTCACTTCATCTTAACACATCCCTCGCTGTCTCACACTGCTGCCGTGGCATTGTGTTGAAACTCGACCGTGTGTGTGTGTGTGTGTGTGTGTGTGTGTGGGACTGTGCAGTCTCACAGGACAGGCAACATCGCCTGCGCTTTCGATGAGCCTTGCTCATTTTTAATCTTTCTTTGTTCCAGAGTGTGTGCTCGGCAGATGTCTGTATGATAGCCTTTATAGAACAAAGAGAAATTTCCAAAGTATTCAGATGTGGAAAAGAGCGCCTGCTTCCAGGAGTCCAGAATCTAGAGCATTATTGTCATTTAACAGTCAGATACTGAGAAAGTCGACATCTTTTAGGTAGCATATGTGAGTGTCTCCGAAAAGTCAAATGCATGTCAAAAAAACCTTGCAGATCTGTTAAAGAAGACCTATTATGTTTTTTAAAAGGTCTGCAAAGTCTCTCCAGCGGGAGTTATTCTCTATATCAGTGTCACTGTTTCTGAACTCCCTGAAACGCCTCCATTCATTGAAGTTTTGAGATTTCTTCCTGGAACGAACACGTCACAATATTCCTCATTTCAATAATTCTAGCCCAAGACATATGCAAAATAAATGGGACTGGGTCTGGTTGAGTTAGTTAGTAGTGTGTTAAAAGTCAAGGTTATGGTAAGGGGAGTGACATTCCTGAAACGCAATTAAAGTGGTAGACCAATCACAACACACTGATCCAGCCGACCAATCAGGGCACATTGTGCTTTTCAGAAGGAGGGGCTTCATAGAGACAGGAACTAAACAGAGCGTTACTGACAGACTGGGAAGAGAGGAGCTGCAATATTTTTTAAAAATCTTTAAAAAAAACCCACACACATTCTAGTGTGTAAACCTATTCCAGTCGTTCCCAAAAACAAAATTAAGAGTCTGTAAAAGGGCATAATAGGTCCTCTTCAATGTAGACAGATGTGTCAGTGAAGGTACAAAAGCTGTATTGGGCCAATTAGAGAGTGTCTGCATTCAGCATAGTATATTACCATACTACTCGTGCAATTTACTGTGTACTTTATTTGAATTTTGCATATATAACCAGAGAACTGCATCCCACAATGCAAGTTAAATTAACTTTATCTTCCATTTACACTGAGACTCATAAACCGGAAGAAATATCAACCACAATTTGTATCTCTTTTATGCCTCATTTATAGATTTTCTTTAAAGTTCATACTGCCAAAAGTTAAGACATATTTAGACATCACTCACTGAATTAAACATGCAACATAATGAGGTCGTTTGACATCAACATGGCATGCTGCAGTTTGAAAGTTACTATACGATAGAAACATTTACGATTGAAGTGTGCATGAAGCAGTATGCCTGTATTTCATACTGAATGCAGCCAGTGTGTTTGTGTGTTCAAGTGCCGTGTGGTTTTGATGCGTCTTGTTTGACTCTGATGTGCTGTCGAGCGGTTAGTTTTGGATATGTCGCTGTCACGATACGGTGCAGATTTAAGCATTAACTCATTAGTAGTCTAAGCTAACTAATGTGTATATTTGTTTTTTTTATATCATGCCGTAAAGCGATGTTACCTTAAGGTAGGTGCACCGTGGCAGGTCTGTGTGTGTGCGTGTGTGTGTCTGTGTGTCAGGACACTGTTGCTTCCTGTCCAGCCATGGCCACGCCCACACGACACGACCTGCTGAACGGCCACCCAATCACAGGCTTGATTAAAGTTTGTCTGCGCTTCTACCCCACCAGTCACATCGCTCCAGGCATGAATATTTAAACATGTAAATCTCAAAGCTTTCTGTTCTGCTGGCCCATATATAAATGTCAGCTCACCATATTACAGTTTGTGTGTGTTTAGGAATCACCAGTATCTGGTCGTCTTGCTATGTGTCCACATGAGTTTCAAAAAATATTTCAAATGTTTTTATTTTATTTAATATAATATAACAATATATAAAAAAACAATGCTGTATATTTACCATTCATTTAAAAATTTATTTAAAAAATATTTTAATATTTGTAATATGTAAAATTAATATTAATATATAGTATATGTATATATTATGTTTGATTAAGATTGAATAAATATGTATTTATTTAATGATTTAATTTGTCATATGTCATATTATTTTGTCATCTTAAATATAAGAATATTTAAATGTAAGAATATTACATTCAAATAATATTTTTATATACATCTTAATAATATAAATAATAATATAAAAAGACAATATAATATAAATTATAACCAATTATGTTTTACATATTTATACATTTTATATTATAAATATTATGTAAAGATTTTTGAATGCAATATTCTTACATTTGAATATTCTTATATTTAAGAAAACATATTGTAATGCACAAGCACTGAGTGATATGTCACAGTTCATTTTTATTTAAATAGTCTAATTGCATCAATAAATCTGTAAAAAACGTCTGACTTTTTTGATAAATTTCCAGTGAGAGCAAATGTCATTTTTAGGGTATATTTTCTAAACTTCCCATCCGCTCATGCTCTCGTCTGCTGTTGATGAGCTGGTGGAGGAGTCGGAGTGTTTCCATGGCAACACTGAACCTCAGGTTAACCAGTGTGATTTCCTAGAATCGGATCAGGATGTGGTTAACATGACACTGCTTTCTCTGTATCGTTCTCTCGCTTAAATTATGTGCATTAAAATGCATTTGTACATTTTTTTTTCAGCAGACAAACTCATGATTTTTTTTCAACCCACAAGAGCTCTTGAGCAGTGGGTGTTTATAAAGTCTAGTTTTATTTGATCTTTTCACTCGTACGTCATAGCTGCTTTTTGACACACAAGTGTGAGTTAGTTATAAATACGTCTATGGAAAATGAGGCTAAAGGTGATGATACTCTGATGTGTGAGTCAGGAACCATTTTAATGTGTATTTTGAGGTTGCATATGTGCATATACTTGTATGTGTGTGAGTTTAGGGGACGTCATTGAGACTTTCAAAATTGCATGTTGTCTTTTTGTTGAGTTCTGCATCATCCCAATGGTTAGCCCCGTCCACCTTGAAATCTCATTGGTCAAAAATCTCATTCTGCATATCTGTATATTAAACATCAGATATGTTCTAATAATTAGAATCTAATTGGTTATGACTTGAGCACCCTATGAGTGGATTAGTTTTAATGGGAATGTTTTGTCACAAAGACGTAGGAAAACGCAAAGATTTTTTTTTGGTGTAAGTTGCGTCCTAAATGACACACTATACACTATGACCTCATCCATATAGTGTATGAACTTTATAATGTTATTTTGTCATTGAACACCGGAGTCTGAAGCCCCTCCCCCTCTGCTACATAATTAAAGCTGTGAAAGTCAATGCATGAAGTGTCCAACATCCCACACTTCGTTTTTTCCCGGTTATTTATCCGGGTATTTAAAGTGTACTTATTCTATTTGGATTTTTTTAGTGTGAACACACTACTCGCACTATTTACACAAAACGGCAAATTGGGATGCACCTTATGTGTTTAGGTTTATGTGTCTTTTAGGGGTATAAGTACTATATATTTGAATAATATTGCAATGCATAATCAATTTTATTTCATTCTCTTTGTCTCTCAGGCACGGCAGCAGGCTCAGATGAGACACCAGATGGCTTCTGACAGCAAGAATGAATATTCCTCATACCTGCAGAAGTTCAACCAGGAACAGAACGAACATTATTACACCATCATCCCTAATATTTTCCAGGTGCACACACACACACACGCGCACATAGAAACATCCACTGAGAATGAATTCTGTCTACTGATATTGTTGTTTATTTGCATGCACTGGCTTCATTGTTTTTGAATGAACTGAATTATGCAAATGAGTTAACAGCGTAAACACTAAAAAAATGTCTCTACTCAGAAATACACACAGTAACTCTTTACCTCTGTGTGTATGTGTGTGTGTTCTGAGCAGAAGATCCAGGCGATGGAGGAGAAGAGGATAGAGCGAATGGGCGAGTCGCTGAAAACGTTTGCCGAGGTCGACCGACAGATTCTGCCCATCATTGGGAAATGCCTGGATGGAATGACGCAAGTGGCCGAGTCCATTGAACCCAAGAATGTTAGTAACACACTCATACAGTCTCATTCTTGACCGGGTCTAGCGCCACAGTACAGGTACAGTTTTAATAGAAGAGGAAATGCAGAAAACAAGGCTGTGAAATGTCTTAAAGGGGTGGTAAAATATGAGTTCAGTTTTCTAACTTTAGTTAGTGTGAAATGTTGCTGTTTGAGCATAAACGACATTATCAAAGTTACTAAAAAAGCAAAGGAAGATATTTGCTTTTAAAGAAAAGGACTACAACAAACGGCTGGTAGGGACTACATGAGGTTCCTCCCGGGTTTGTGACATCACCAACCCTAAAATGCACATAAACCCCGCCCCCGGGAACACTCAGTCCATGTTGATTAAAGCATCCGTTTTTATAGCATCAAATAACTAATTAAAAACAAGCTTATTTTAAAAACAAACACTTGAAATTACATCAACGTGATAGAAACTATAGCAAATAACAGAAACTATCTTTGGAAAAAGGATATGTGAAGTGTAATTTAACTTTTTAGTTGGTCTCACGTCCCGTTGAATAACATGGGGAGGCGGGGTTTATGACCGATACTAGGACCGGTCACTGGGGGGCGATCGAGACGTTTTGGCTTCACTTTTGAGGGCTTGTGGGGCACGCTTGCTGCTAACACACAGGAGCTCTTGAAACCCCGCCCTCTGCAGCAGCTCATTTGCATTTAAAGGGCCAGGCAAACGGTGCGTTTTTGCAAACCCTCAAAAAGTGACAAATTTAACATGCTATATAAAAACATCTGTGGGGTATTTTGTGCTAAAACTTCACACACACACTCTGGGGACATCAGAAATTTATTGTACATCTTGCATTTTACCACCCCTTTAAAGTCATACACTACCATTCAGAAGTTTGGGTTCTGTGAGATTTTTTTGGAAAAAAGTTTCTTCTGCTCACCAAGGCTGCACTTAGTGTCTGCACTTAATAGTCTGCAGAGGAAACTGCGAATGGCCGTTGTCTCTGACAATAGCTTTTGGGACAAAATGTCTCCAGAAATGACCTAAATCTGAGAAAACTTCCTTTTAGAGGCGTCCTCAAAAAAGATCGTACACATTTCTATCTGTTATCTGTTCATCGTTATGTAAGCTCCAAGAGTGTAAGTCCATCCTTTTTCCATCTAAAGTTGTGCATTTAACTTTATATGTGAAATTGGAATATTGCATAAAGCATTTGCGAATAAAGCAGTGTTTCCATCCCCTGTGTGCAAGAAAACACTATCGTCCCTTCCTTTGATATTGGCACAAAATATCTGTAATAAAAATCGAAGTTTCTGCAATCGCGGAGCTATTTTTGGCCCTTTTTCGATCATCATAAATGCCTCAAAACACACAGAGGAAACGCTGTCATGTAATCTTGCATTCGAATGCCTGGTGTTTGAGAACACAATATTTGCGAGACGCTTCATGAAGGTCATTATACAAAATCATCTTGATGACAGACCTTAGCTCAGGCATTTCAGAATAACTAAACCGACATTTGATATGCTGTGTGATACGATTGTTCCA
Organism: Tiaroga cobitis; assembly: GCA_030578255.1. Classification (NCBI taxonomy): domain Eukaryota; kingdom Metazoa; phylum Chordata; class Actinopteri; order Cypriniformes; family Leuciscidae; genus Tiaroga; species Tiaroga cobitis. The sequence continues at coordinate 6,464,285 of CM060611.1, forward strand.
CTGGTTAGTCCAGTTATCCAATCACATCCTCTGTTGAGGCAAAGTCACATGAGTTTTTTTGTTGTATATTGAGGGTTTAATTCAGTAAATACTTTCATCGTATTTTATCAGATAAAAAAAATGTATCCGGTCCAATTGAGCAAATGTGTGTTTTTAAAATTGGCATTTCCATCCAGCGTTTTTTATGCAATGTCCCAAAATTTGCATAAAAATAGGTGGATGGCAACAGTTTATGTGGCTAATTAGGAGTATAACTAATACAATTTAATTCTCTCTCTTCTTTTGCATATGATACTGCAAATTGCCGTTATGGAATATAGCTATATTCTCCAGAAAAGACCTAAATCTGACAAAACCTCAAAGTATCATTTTTTCGGAAACGGTTTATTTTACAGCAATGCTAATTAGCTTTATTTTTATAGCAATAGAAATCAATGTGAAGTCCCTATTTAGAGACTATCTGCGCTTTCTTTCCCCTGCAGGACTCCTCTCAGGTCATAGAGTCGTATAAGTCTGGGTTCGAGCCTCCTGGCGATGTGGAGTTTGAAGACTACGGTCAGGCGATGAAGAGGACGGTGTCTGAGACCAGCCTCAATAACTCGCGCTCGGACAACAAAGCCGAGCGCTCCAGCAAGGGCAAAAGCAAAACTCTATGGCCTTTCATTAAGAAAAATAAGGTAACACACACACTCACTGCATTCGCTCGCAGTTACTTCGATTTGACCGGAAAACTACATTTAAAAAAAATGGGAACGCAAAAATAGAGACAGACTGATCTGAAAGCTCATAAGAAAGATTGTTTCGTGTGTTTATGTGAGTTTTGTTTTTAGTTTGTGCTGGTTATTTTCATTTGTGTAGGTTGTTTGTGTTTGTCTAGTTTTATCGTGGTACTAGATGCTGTTATTCGTTTGCCACCATCGTTCTCCTCTCCTTTCCCTTCCCTGCACGAAAATACAAACGTTCCTCGTTCATCCTGACGCTCCACCGATAACCTACTAATGCACCGGCCCGAGAGGCCTCACCTTTGACATCGCAGAGAATTGTAACCCTAAACGCTTATTTCTGTATTGTCCTTTCAAACCGAAAGGTAATTTCTTCTTTCCTTCACTCATCGTTGCTGTTCTCATGGTAACCACATTCTTCTTCCTTCTCCTCGTCTTCCTCTGTCTTCTTGTGACCTTTGACATTTGTGTCAAAGGCTCCACTCTTACTGAGCATGCTCAGTCCAAACCCCGCCTAACCTCGCAGGACCAGGATGTGAGCATTAACACTGATACGTTATTTTTCGAGGTGTGTCTGTATGGCTATGGGCAGAATGGAAAACTACTGTATTGCGTATTTCATACTGTGCAGTGTATATTGTGTACTGCCTACTATTTTTTAGTACCGTTTAAATGTTTGATGACGGTAGGATGTTTTTTTCTGGAAATGTATACTTTTAATCAGCAAGGATGCATCAAATTGATCAAAAGTGACAGTAAATGAATTTATAACGTTAAAAAAGATTTCTATTTCAAATAAATGCTGTTCTTTTGAACTTTCTATTCATCAACGAATCCTGAAAGAAATTTATCACGGTTTCTACAAACATGTGAAGCAGCACGATATATAATTAATCATGGATGCACGATATGTCGGACATCATATCGGTATCGGACGACACATGTTCATTTTTAATGTTATCGTCATCGGCCCGATAGGAAAATTTGGCCGATATATTAAAGCTGATAAATAATGGATTATTTCCTTCAGCTGAGACACTTTAAATGCGCGCTGTTTCCATGATGGTTTTGAATTGCTTGAAATATGATTGGAATCACTTCAAAAAATGAAAATACATTTAAGTACAACATGCACAGCTCAAGTCTGTCATATAGGCTGCATAAAATTATAATGAGAACATCATTATAATTGTGCTTGGGACATGCTGAGACCGATAACCGATAATAAATAATTATCGGTTATCGGTCTCAGCCAAAATGTTCATATTGGTGCATCCCTAATAATAATAATAATCAGAAATGTTTCTTGAGCAGCAAATCAGCATATTAGGGTGATTTCTGAAGGATCATGTGACACTGAAGACTGGAGTAATGATGCTGACAATTCAGCTTTGATCACAGGAATAAATTACACTTAAAAAAAAAAAAAATATTTTTTTAAGTTGTAATAATATTTCACAATATTACTGTTTTTACTGTATTTTTGATCAAATAAATGCAGCATTGGTGAGCAGAAGAGACTCAAAAACATTTAAAAATCTTACCGACCCCAAACTTTTGAACGGTAGTGTATTTCTAAATAAATCTATGTTTATATGAAACATTATGCAACGATACAGTAGTACGCAAATGCACATTGTTGTCACATGATCTCATCACATCATGTTTAATTTGGCAATGGCGCCCAGTTGTTATATTATAAATAAATATGATTATTTTACATTTTTAGTCCAGTTTTGTGTAACAATGTCACTTTTGGCAGATATCGCAGTTTGGTATCACTTACAGTCCTTTTGATTTACACTTAAAATTGAACATTGGCGCATTGCATTATGGGATGTTGTTCTCCATGTAGTGTGCTTTGCTGCATACTGCACATTTTGGCAAATGAAGTACAGTAGTATGGAAGCATATGGGTAGCAATATTCAATTTGAAATGTAATATGCAAAATGACAATGCAATATGTAAAATGGCAATGCATTCTGTATTTAAATTTACATTTTACATTACCATTCTAGCAACGTTTGGTGCAAAATGAAAATGAAAATGAAATTACATAATTTACATTTGCCATTTCATACACTAGTTTTAATATGCATAATTGAAACGCTTTATAAGTTGCTTATAAGTTGCTTTATTGATTCTGTTGTTTGTTTGTTTGAAGCAATTTCTTTTTTGATTGAATGATAAAGACACAAATGTCCTACCCATTATATGGTCCAATCAAAAAACAATGTTACTTCAATTAAAAAGGTTGCTTTAAACAAAAAAAAAACGGACTTCTATCAAAGAAAACGTTTTCAATCAAAGAAAAGCAGTGTTCAAATGTATTTTTTGAGTCTCAAATATATTTTTGGATTCAAATAATTTTTTTATTTGATTGAAAAATTTTTTTTTTCATTGAAGTGAAGGTTTTTTTTTAATTGAAAATATTTTTTTGGATTGTGGCAACCTTTTTTTTGATTGAATAATAAAGAAACAAAACTACCTCCATACTTGTGCAGCTTCTCGGAGTGCCATAAAGAGAAACAACACAACTTAAGCCCCGCCTTGATGCAGTGATTGACAGGGCAGGAGGGGGCGTGATCGGCTCGGAATGCATTTTCAATGTGCACATTGAATTTTGCTACATTCATTGCGGGACATTTCATGAAAATGCAATTGCAAGTGTCTTGACTGTGAGTGTAAATGCAATTAAGAAAAATAACATTTTGCCACAGTTTTTGCTTGAACATGCTACACATATCTAATCATTTCTGTAATGCATTTTCATTTTCATTTTGCAACTTATAAAGCGTTTCAATATGCATATTAAAACTAGTGTATGAAATGGCAAATGTAAATTATGTAATTTCATTTTCATTTTCATTTTGCACCTAACGTTGCTAGAATGGTAATGTAAAATGTAAATTTAAATACAGAATGCATTGCCATTTTACATATTGCATTGTCATTTTGCATATTACATTTCAAATTGAATATTGCTACCCATATGCTTCCATACAGTAGGCCATGTGATTACTAGATTTGCATATTGCCCTTAGTATACATACTTTGTAATTAGTACGAGTAGTACGTAGAATGCTGTTCCAATCATAGCCTATGTTTGTCAGTTCACGTCTGTTCTGTGTGTGTTTTCTGTGTGTTTCCGTTTGTGTTGTCAGAAATAACACAAGACAAGTATTAGGAGACTTTTACAGTCTTTTCTTAGAAACTACATTCAATTATATGGTCATCTAGCTAAACGCGCAAAACTATATCAGATAGTTCACAGATCACATATTGAAAGCGGATGATATGACAAAATTAGATTGTGTTGTAACCTGTGTTGTAAGCTTGTGTTCATGTAAGCTGGTAAGGGAATCTTCTGGGTTCAGTGCAAGTTGGCAGCATCTGTTGAAATGCTGTCGATTACCACAGGAAATCTAAGTCTGTTTGTAAAAACAAGCAGAAATAGTGTGTACAGTCATGCACTTACAAAGGAAGTCTATGGGCTGGTGTTATTCTTGATTAAAAATCATGTTAGTTAATTGAAACTGCTGAAATTGAACAAAATATAAATATAAGATGGAAAACTTAAACCAGACATTCTGGAGGGTTTAAAAGCAAAATATATGGAGCTCATATTTATGTTGAAGCGATTACATTATTTTGTACAAAATATGTTGTTTGGGTTGTAAAGTTTTAGTGGTGGGACTACTGGTTATGAAATGCATTGCTGCATGGTCTTGCATTGTAAGTGCATTATTGCACACATCATTTTTGTCATAATTATGTCCGGTGGTATTCGGCACACTCATGTAGATTTAGATTTATCTTGATTTTTGCTAATACATAAAGGCGAGACACACCAAGCCAACGGTCGGCCAATGTCTAGTTTTTGTGGTGTGGGTCTTGTCTGTTAGCCGAATCGACGTCAGCAGTCGGTGAGAGAGATCGCTCTGCTTGGTTGTTCAGCTTAGTGAACGAGTCAGTGTACGAGAATAAAAGGGAGTGATGAAAACGGCACAGAAAACGGCACAGAAAACGGCACGCTGTTCTAATTTTACATCATCTTACCTTCGCTTTCAAATGCACGAATATTTTCATAATAACATGACCCGGCTGAAATGAAGAAAGCGATAAGCATGATTGATACTAGGAATGGTAAGAAGACGCTGCTTTATTTACGGTTTGTATATCTGCAGTCCTAGTTTTGGTTTGCCTTTTTGAGTGATGAATATTGATACCTGCTGATATAGACTGTTATTTCCTGACACGCAGGTGCTAGTTGCCAGCCAGCTGTAGGCCTTTAGGTGTTCAAGTGCAGCTTTTTGCCCCAGACGCAGCTGACGAGAGGCGACAACACAGTCGGCTTTCGTCACTGCTAGTTCTTTGACGTCGGCTTGGTGTGTCACGGCCTTCAAAGACAGATATAGGTTTTCTAGTCTGTTGGGAACTGAACCGTTAATGTGAGCTGTCCCAGAACGCACGTTCGTTAATTTCTCCATTATGCCTTAGGGAGCTTGCTAATAAGAAAGCGAGAGAGAAAAAAAGCAAATGGTTGACCTGAAATAATTTTTTTTGTACTTTAGAGCAGTGTGTGTGTGTGTGTGTGTGTGTGTATGCTGTGCATGTAATGTTTGTTAAAGGGGCAGTTCACCCAAAAATGAAAATGCTGTCATCATTTACTCGCCTTCATTTACTTTCTTTGTTCCATGAAGCACAAAAGAGGAAAATTCTGGAATATTCACACTGTTCATTCAAATAGATGATGAACAATGGCTGTCAAGCTCCAAAAGGCGAGAAATTCTTGGAAAACTCTCTAACCTCATGCCACAGTTTTACAGATCTAGTACATATAGTCATATGTACTACTTTTAAAGGGATTTTTGCTTTTTTTTTTAAGCTTGACAACCCATGGTCCCCATCCACTTCCATCATATTGAAAAAAGCAGCATAAACATCCCCTTTTGTGTTTCAAGGAAGAGCAAAAGTCCTTCACATGATGTCAGACTGTTCATTTTTGGGTGTATTGTCCCTTTAAATGGTTCTGCAGTGATTTGACCCCTGCATGTGACCCCTGATATCCCGAACTGAGTTTATCGCACTAACTCTCTCGCTCACAGGGTTAACAACACCACAGCTGCAGCGTGTTTCTTTCAGTTGGCATTTGATTTACGTTACGTTTTATTTTTTGTTTTCCTTTGTTCTATTAATTGATTAATTGATTAATTCGTTGCTTTAGTTCTGTAACATTTTTGGGTCCTTATTTCTCTTGTTTTGTGTTCCCCCTCCTTTTTTGTTTACCTCTTTCTGGATCGATTTTGTCCCCACCCTCTCTCTCTCTCTCTCTCTCTCTCTCTCTCTCTCTCTCTCTCTCTCTCTCTCTCTCTCTCTCTCTCTGTGTCTCTCTCTCTCTCTCTCTCTCTCTCTCTCTCTGTAAATCTCTCTCACTCACTGGTCGCTGCTCTGTGGCACGTGTCTTACCGGTAGCTTATGTCCCTGTTAACATCCCCCATACCTCGCCAGCCCCCCCCTGACCCTCCCTCACCTTCTGCTGTGACCCCTGACCCCTGCCCCACTCCCCAGACCCCCAAACAGTCCAAGGAGCCCCTGTCCCACCGATTCAACGACCTCATGACCTCCAAGCCTAAAATGCACTGCCTCAGGAGCCTTCGGCGAGGGGTAAGTATCCGTGCATGCTGGCGTTCAACATCTGTGTGTTCATGTAAGTGTGCGCGTGCGCCGCTCTTTGCCTGTGTCATCGCCTGTGCTGTCATGTCAGTGTACGTTGGGATAATGGAAAAAAGGAGCCGAATCATCGTTTTAGTTTGTTTTTACATCATAATCTTAATATAAAACAACCTATTGATGTCAGAACGTGACTAATGCTGCCTTTGAGTCACGAGGCATGACTGAATCATCGTATTTGAGTGAATCTTTGAGAGAACTTTTCTGTGCCCTAGGATGATTTCAGAATTTTATTAGGATAAAATGTTAGGATAATAATTAGAAAAAAAAAAAAAAAAAAAAAAAAAAAAAAAAAAATATATATATATATATATATATATATATATATATATATATATATATATATATATATTATTTAACAGTCATTCTATAGTTTTAATGTTTAATGATTATATTATCAACTTTTGTTTCTTTAATTATTTTACCTAATTTTTAAGACTATTAATAACTGTAAATTTGCCCGTAAATGTAATCAAATATAAAAAAATCTTATTTGAATTTTTTTCTTAAGATCCTTAAAAAATGTGATTTTCAATACATTAGGTAAGTATTTATATATTTTTAATTACAAAGAATCACTGTCCCAAGTATTATTATTTTGAATTTGATTTTTATATTTACATTTTCAGTTTTAGATTTCTATTTTTTAAGTTTAAGTTTGTCATCTAATATGAATATCTTATTTTATTTCTAATGTATTTAAATTAATAGTTTTAGTTGACAATAACAACACTACAATAGCAATTTAGCATTTAGAATTTTTGCAAAAAAGCTTAAATTTGATTGTAATATTATATTGATATGTATAAAATTATATTTTATTAAATTATATTATTATTTGCTTTATTTTGTTACACTAGTGCTAAAAAAAAAGCTTCCTGTCTTAGTGAAAATGTGAAATTGAAGTGTTTTTCCTACCAAAATTTGACTGCACATTACTAAATTACGACCTATAAGGACTTGAAGACAACAGTAGATTCCGAAGCGATGATATCATAGTGTGACTCGGATTCTTGAGGCGATGATGTCATGCAGTGACTTAGATTCTGGAAGCGGCAGTGGGATTGTTTATGTCCTTCGGCTCCTTTTTCCTCCACCTCACGCAGCCAATGAAATTCACTCTGCCTCTCTCTCTCTCTGTCAGTCTGTCTCTCTCTCTCTTTTATGTTTCGTTGTTTGCGTTTATCACGGTTTCACTGTCTCACGTACAAACACAATTATGCACTCAACACGCAGGGGCGCCAGTCAGGAGGCCTCGAAGGGACCCTTCAGTGACAGATAAACTAAAAACGGGTGCTCAAACATAAAGGTTTATCCTGAGTAATGCGATTACATGTGCACAAACATTCGGAAACAATGTCTTGTATTTACACAAACACTTGACATGTGACTTTCTGATCAAATCTGACCAGATTCACCTTCCCCTCAGGAAGGCCGTTCGCATGTTTCCGTGTGTGCGAGCAGAGATTCGGACTTTTAAATGACTCTCTTAGATAACAGAGGCAAAACAACAAGATAACGCAGCAAACCCCAGTTTCCCATGTGCCTGTGCAAATCTCACACGTTCTTATCTTTTCACAATGCGCACACACTGTTCTCCGTTCAGCTCACTGATATACAAGGAATGATGGCCAGTGAACAGAAAAACAGAACAGATTTATCATTTCCTATTTTTGTCTGTTTATCCATCAAACAGGAAGTGCCCGGTTAAGTTCATCCTATTCTTTTCAGTTTTCCACATAACTTACACACTCAAGATTTGAGCTAAACTGACATTAGAGCTAGTGGCATAAATCAGGTCATGGTGAAAGAAAGAGGGAAGTTATAGACACAAATGGTTTAGAGTAATAGAGGGCAGATGGTAACATTTTAAAGAAGTTAAGCTAAACATATCAAGGTCTTTGACACATTCATTCTCTCCATTTGTGCTCCTGGCTTGTTTATTATGTGTGTGTTTATGGTTGACATGATTTGATGTACACTACCGTTCAAAGGTTTGGGGACTGTAAGATTTTTAAAGAAATGAATACCTTTATTCATCAAGGATGCATTCAATTGATCAAAAGTGACAGTAAAGTCATTTATAACCTTACAGATTTCTACTTAAAATAAATGCTGTTCTTTTGAACTATTTAAACTTCTATGCATCAAAGAATCCTGAAAAATGTATCATGGTTTCCACAAAAATATTGTGCAGCACAGCAGAATGATTTCTGAAGGGTCATGTGACACTTAAGACTGGAGTAATGATGCTTAACATGTATTCAGATAGAAAACTATTATTTTAAATTGTAATAATATTTCACAATATTCCTGTTTTTACTGTATTTTTGATCAAATAAATGCAGCCGTGTTGAGCTTAAGAGGCTTATTTTTTAAAACATTTAAAAAATCTTACCAATCCCAAACTTTTGAACAGGTTAGTATTAGAGCATTATTATTGAAGAAGTTGGAATTGTTTTAATAAAAAATATGTTTGTTTTTTGCTGTCTACGCTAGAACATGTCACATACTTGGCTCAAGTATGTGACCCAAGTATGTGGGTACACTACATACAATATTTATGATGTAAGACCATAATAATTAGTGAAGAATAATGTCAGTGTGTCTGTGAGTGTGTTTTGGTGCCTGATAGTCAGTTAGGTGTGTGTTTGTGTCTGTGTGTGTGTGTGTGTTTGAATTGTATATGTTTGCTGGTTTGTGAAGCAAAAAATGTGTTTGTCCTTGTGTTCAAATATTTTTTTTGAGTGTATTTTTGTATGAAAAGTGTGTTTGTTGAGTCACGGGGTGTGTGCGAGTGTGTGTGTGTGTCTGTTTGTATAGTTTCGTGTGAGTGTGTGTTTAATTAGGGTTTATTCTTTGCTGCAGTCTGCCCAGTCTCTCTATTATAATAAAGAAATCATGAAGAGGACTCTCGGTCGGCCTACGTATGCTTTCGAGGCCAGGCAATATGTCGTAAGTGTGTGAGAGGAGGCAAGAGTGTGTGTGGGTTTATTTAGATATACTAGTCTAGATATGCATTTTTTTTTCAAAGAAGTGAGCTAAATATGACGACAACCTCTTTTTGGGGGTCATCTTTATTTTGAAAGCTAAATAAATATTTTGTGTAAGTATATATGATTTGCATTATTTTATATTAAATATTTATATAAATTTATATTTTTATTAAGCTTTTCTATTAGGCTTTGGGTCAGTGTATGATAATTATTATCTTTATTTTAAAACAATAGATGTCTATTAAGTGGTGTGTGTGTGCGCTTGAATGATGAGATATAGAGTACAAATACAGACTTAACCTCATTTAGTGTTTTGTTTAAATGAATGAGCTCATGAATGAATCAATATCAATGAATTGATATTGTTCAGTTATATTCAGTAACATAACATTTATTCTTCATTAATCTATATCTCTTTGAATTCATCCCTTGAATGAGGTTAATGTCTGATATTCAGTATTAAAATGCATCTGTAATTGAAAAAAGTTACATCATCATCAAATGACTCTCTCATTGGCTCTTCTGGCTTCTGACCCCACCTCCCATGTGCAACCCCAGCAGCCTGGCTCCGCCCCTGTGCTCTGGCAGCAAATCAGCTTGTGTGGGAGGGGTTAATTCTCGAAGTGTCACGAGTGCGACTTCTGAATGCCAGCCTAGCGCATTCACGATCAACTTTGACCCTTCCGGTGCTCGTAACACTTTATCACACACAAGATACATTCAGAATTCACCCCTTTTGGTGTCATTTCGCTGCTTTGATATATTGGATGTTGTGCATCACGTTCACACAAACAATCTCGTCTGTATTTGCTATCTATGTCCGTTACAAACGTTGAATCTTACATCCTGTTTTGAGAAGTGTTTAAACATGTTGAATCGTACGTCCTGTCAGTGCGTTTATGCGTTTGTCAAAATACATTTGTCCAAACTTCAGACAATAGCTCCATAGTTTGAGCACCCTAAAATATTATGTCCTTTAAATTTATTTCCTAAATATTAAGTCTTATGAAGCTTCGCAGAAAGGTTTCTCAAAATCAGTGTTGCCCTCACTGCTTCATTAAAATAAGAGTAGGCTATTCATATATATATATATATTTGCATAATCAGCACACTTTATTACAAGGTGCACAAAATAAATAAATAAATAAATTATATGTATCAAATCATAGTTGATTTTTAAAGTTATATTTTATTTTTTATTTTTTTTATATTTTGTGTAAAATTATATATTGATATTTTATTTTATTTGCATAGTTATTTACATACATGCTCAGTTTATGTTATGTTTTTATGCCTGGTATTTTCTTATGATTAATCATTTAGTAATCTCAGGTGTTCACCCACTTATTCACATATTACACGGTTGAAACTAGCCTTTTACTTCATATTTTACCACAATTATACCTTTTCTTCATAAGTAGTTTTGATTTGAGATCTCTACTCGGGTACAATTACCCAGAATCCTCTCTGTTGTGATGGCCGTCTCAAAAACGAGCCTATCTATTGTATATAGTTTCATTTTTGTTTCTTTTCTCTTTTCTTCTGTCTTCTCTCTTGTACACCTATCCCTGTCGTGTTCTGTTTGTTGGCTGACTATTGCGTTAGACTGATGATGTCATCCTCATGTGACCCTATAACATTCTGTGTAATAATTGGTTCATTGGTCCCTGCTGAAGTTCACTGCATCAGAGGAAAATGCCAATCAATTCCTGATGGAACAAAATCAAATTGCATCCTATTTTTTCCCCATTGCATATCAGTTTCTCTCGAATACAATACAAATGCATCATTGGGGTACAATATTGCAATTTTTTTAAATATCGCATTATTTAAATGATCAACTTAACCTCCTCTGTGCATTTAAACAAATATTTAGAACATTCTGGAATATTTAAAAGGTTTTAAGACAAATTGAAACTCCCTCGCTAAAGTCATGTGTCCACCAAAGTGTTTTTTAGCCAGACATCGTGCAAATGCTGAAATGAGCTCTGTTTCACGTCTTTTTGCGCTTGAATGGACATATTCACACAAAATTATCAAAAATCGTCCGTCTCGTCGAGTATCCTAGTAAACACAGTCGGTTATGGCTTGAGTGAACGTAAACAGTTGAGAAAGAAAACGCATTTGTATCAGTATGCTGGATCCGTGCATTAGGCCTGGGTCTTAAAGTGACAGCATCCTAATATTCCCGTGCCTGCCTGCGTTTTCAATGGTAATCAAACAAAAAAGGGCAAAGAAAAAATCACTCACTGCTCTCGACTGAATAACTTTTGTAAATTTAATAAGAATTAATCTCCGTTTAATTTATACAGTTAAGACTATCCAGTGATATTTTACATTTGATTACTTTATTCAGTGTCTCTACCTAAAAACTACTGTACTTGTCTTTAGTAGTCTTTTAAATTGATATTAGTTAGGCTAGTAGTTTTAGCTGTGCTATTGAAATTGGAATAGAGAATTGTTAATTTTTTCACTGCTATCTAAACTTTTGGTGTCATAAATGGCTGGTTTTGCAAAAAAAAAAAAAAAAAACTGTTTAATGGCCAGTACAAAATATGTATTATTATTTAAAGTCTTTATTTTTCGTATTCTTATTTCTCTTAGTCTTTATTATAAAATGTGACCGTGATGAGCTCTGCGTTTTACCCAAAGTGGAAACTTTTTCAACTTTCGACGACCAGAAAAAACTATAAATCTCAGCGCTTCTTCATGCTTTAGTGGACACACGGCCTAAGTGACCGAATGTATTTAGAAGGCTTGTACTTCCGCTAATGTGATATTTTCCTCGTTCATGTGCCAAAGTGAGGCTTTCAGCTAAATTTCACGTGGCTCTGCCAGCAAATATCTGTCTTATGATGGAGCACAAAATACTGCCGGCCAGCCATGTGTGAATTGAATGAGGTGATGTAGTGAGCTTCACCGGTGACATCATCATAACACATGAACACACCTGCATGTGTGTGTATGACGTGTACAGCGGTCTGATGTTTCTCCCTCTGATGTTTTCTCTCTTCTCTCGGTTCTTTCCCTCGATCGCTCTCTCTTTTCGCCCATGAGAAGCTCTCTCTAAAGCTGGTAAGCATGACCTCAGTAGCATAGTCGTAGCGGCATGACCGTAGCATGTCCGTCGTTGTAGTAACACATGGTCCTTTAACATCACTTTGTTCCTTTGTGTTCAACCCGTATCAATATTTTGCTTAACGAAACTTTTGGTCTTTTTTGTATAATTTTACCTTTTGTGTGTATTTAAGTTCAAAACCATGTCTCATTTATCTTTTTTGTTGATGTCTGTTTTTGTTTTGTTTTGTCTTGTTGCCGTGGTGACTGTCCCTCTGTGTAGCTCTCACTCAATGCCCACGTGCGGAACCTTATTGAGGTGATCTGATACCCGTTTTTTTTTTTGTCCTCGTGTTTGTCTATCTGTTCAGTTTTCCCTGATTTGGTCTTTATGTATTTCAAACAGCTTGATTAATTTTGATCCCTAACCAGATGTGCTGAAGTGTGATCATTTTGAATGTATCTTATGCCAGGTTCAGACTACACAATATTTTTGTCTGTTACAATAGTAGATTATGCGATTTTGACTCCTAAATTCTTGTTGTGTCGTGGACAAAAAACATGTCAGACTACACGTTACTTCCCGACCAGTAATCGTTTCCCGCTTTTAACGACGTGTGTGATGTCATTGAGAAGGTGGAACTAGCGACTGACTTCCGGAAACAAGAGCGTAAACAAACAAGCGGTACAGTCGGGTTCCGGGAGTAAAAACTCGTAAAAATTCATTTTCTCCATACGGAAATTGGGTTGCACTTTATTTTACAGTACGTGCACTTGCGTGTGCTTACAAAGTACTGAGTAATATAAGGCATCTACATAGGTTAAGGTTAGGTTTAGGGGTAGGTTCAGGGTTATTACCTAGTTTTTACACAGTTATTGCAATTACTATAATAAGTACATAGTATGTACATGGGGAACAGGAATGTAAAATAAAGTGCTACCAGAAATTGACTTTGAACGATAACTTATAAACCTTTAAAGACAGTCCTACTGTGAGCTTCGAGGTTGTTAACCAATAGTATTTGCTTCTGCTGAAGCCGTCAGCCTGCATTATTTCAGCTTATTTTTTAAATAATCGTATTTATGAGTGCAATTCCTTGTGAAAAAACACGTCACCCATGATGCTCTACAGAAGATTACACCAATCAGAGAGTCGAAAAAAGCAACACGCTCCAAAAAAGCTTTTTAGCTCCGCCCACACGATAGCGAGGGAGAATAATAAATGATCTGCTAGCTAAATGCTAATTCCAGTACTCACCGAATTTCTGAAGTGCCTCCGCTATCGCCACATTTATCTTTTATTTACTCTGTCATGATAGTCAGAGATTTCAGAGATTTCCTCGAGGAAACATCATAAAGGCAGGAGTAATACCAATGCCATCGTCTCTCTTTGGTTTCACCATGTTTGAAAGCAAGCTGTGTAAGGAAGAGCTTCTGTGCCTCTTTTGGTCAATGTCACAGATGTGACGGTGACGGATTGAATGCCCCCCCCAATAAATTCAATAAAAACAATAAATTCTTGTGTCCCGGCGGCCATTGTCATTTACGAATCACCACGACACCCTATGTCAAATGGATCGTGCTGAAGTCGGGCTGATGCCATGTATAGTCTGAACCCGGTACCCGGAGATTCTGTTTCATCAGTTAAAAGCTTATAGTGTAAGTTAAAGGGATAGTTTACATGCCAAATAAATATTGAGTCTTCCCTCGTGTCATCCTCAACCTGTTTGACTTAATTTTTTTCCTTGGAATGCAAAAGGAGATGCTTACTCTTACTTTCCTTACATGGAAAAGAGCATTGTACACATTTCTCAAAATATCTTCCTTTGTGTTTCACTGAAGAAATTAAGTCAAACACTCATTAAAAAATAATGACAGAAATACCATTTTGTGTCTATTTCAAGTGTTATAATAATTATCAGTGATTAGAATATATAAAATATCTTAACCAATCACAGAGCGTCTTACTACTTTAGCCCCGCCCAAAGATTTTTACATGTGATTATTGAATCGCCCTATTCACTGATGGTGTTGTATGATTTACAGTTGAATATTAGACCATAGGTAATGTTTGTTTTTAACGTTATGTTTGTAGATATGTGAATATTGATCCAAATAATTTCTGTCTAAAAATGGTTTGGTTGATTTCTGAGATTTTAGATCTAATTTTTTTAAAATAAAAAACATTTTTTAAATAATCAAATGTTACACAATTAACATTTTATTTTAACAATTTGTCTTTGTTTTGAAGAGGGTGAGTACAAAAGTGATTGTAGCATGTGTGTTGTGTTTGTGTAGATCTTGACTATACATTTCAAGTTTGCCTGGGGTGAGTTTGTGGGTTTATTTAACTGTGTTTTTGAGTGATAATGCAATGCATGCCCAGTAAAATCTGAATGTTTGTCGTTTGCATGACAGTACGGTGGCGTGGAAAAAGGGGTAAGGTCGCTGTGCCTGCCTTTTGTGACCTTTGACCTTTTTAGTTAGACATTTGCATTGAACACTGGGTAGGATTAAAGGAAAAGTTACAGCTATACACCTATTCAGTCCAAGCTCAAATGAGAGAAATGCTGTTAATAAATCAGGTCCAATTTTAGGCTATAATAAGTATGGCAGAGTCTTTAATGTCCCCAAACTCACGGCTCTTTAGCACCACCATGTGATTAAGATCAGCATGGCGAATACTGCCTGTCAGAGAGAACTAATGTGGCAAAAACCACGACTCCAGTGTTCAGAGAATCAATACATTAATGTAGACAGGAAGAGGATATTAGAGAGAGTGAGAGAGAGAGGGCACATAAGGACAGATGCAAACCACATTTCTCAGATCAACCAGAATCAGGTTTCAAAGATGAGCGAGCAAGATAACAGTTTATTTTATGAGAACCGTTTAATCAATGTTGTTGTTGGCATTGGACTGAATAGGTTCCGTCGATCATCGATCGGTTTGCCTTTGATAAACACCTGATTTGAAAGCTGATTGGCTCATTACAAAAGGAAGCTAGCCAACCAGATGACAGGAACAGAAGAATACGTAATAGTCGGTTGATGTGTTTGGATGTGGCCTGGTTTGACCCTCCCTATTTTTACATAGGCTATGCATATTTTTGTTTATGTATTTGTAGATTCTAGCAGGACAATGTTGTTTTTTTTAAGGTGCAAATACTCATTGTTTGTCTCCCTCTCTGTCTCCTCTCAGGGTTCGAATCCGGAGGACTTCAGTCATCTTCCTCCAGAGCAGAGAAGGAAGAAGCTTCAGGCGAAGATCGACGACATCAATAAAGACATACAGAAAGAGATGGACCAGAGGTGTACAGACAAAACACACAAATAACAGAAACACAAACAAAAATTATCCTGAAGGACACATTGACAGTGTTTAAAGACTCTTTGAATAAGAAGGCTATAAAGACTTTGTGAGCCTTACAAAGTATCTATTTGTTAACACTGTACAAGAAGGTTCCATTAGTTAATGTTAGTTAATCCATTAGCTAACATTAACTAAAAATGAATAATACATTTATTACAGTATTTATTCATCTTTGTTAATGTTAGTTAATAAAATACATCATGTTCATTGTTAGCTTGGGTCCGTTAAATAATATGAAGATATGCATCTTTTGATTTTAATAATGTATTAGTAAATGCTGAAATTAACATTAACTAAGATTATTAAGTGCTTTAGGATTATTTTTCATTGTTAGTTCCTGTTAACTAATATTTGTTAACTAATGTTAACAAATGGAACATTATTGTAAAGTGTAATGATTATTGCAAACACATGGTTTCCAATTGCATTATAATTACTAAGAGAATAAAATCCATCTTTAGGACAACAAAATTCTATTCAAAATTCTAAATTCTAATATTTCGGGTTTTTAAAACCCCTATAACTCCCTCTTTAACCATCTTAAAATTTTCAGCGGCACAGCATTACTCAATACAGTATGAAATGAGTTTTAATAAAGACAATATTCAATAAGACTCAAGAAGATCAAGTCCTTTAGAATATTATTTGATTCTTCAGCAGGATTTTTATTTGATTCCCAATTATGAAATTCCAATCGAAATGCTTTACATATTAATTTTGCTATATTTTGACTAGGCCAGGTTTTGATGTGATTTATTCTGAAAAAATGTGTAATTTTTCTTGGCAGAGATGCTTTGACTAAAATGAAGGAAGTGTATATAAAGAACCCACAGATGGGGGATCCCAACAGCGTGGACCCTCGGTTAGGAGAGATCGCCAACAACATTGAGAAACTGCAAGCGGAGGCACAGAAATTTGAGGTGCGTGTAAATGAACATCTTGAAATATATATAGCACAGGCCTGGATGAGTAGTTCAGTTCAGTGGAAATGTGTGTGTGTGTGTGCTCTAGGGCTGGTTAGCGGAGGTCGAAGGAAGGATGCCGGTGAAGAGTGACCCTCCGCGGCGGACAAGTGTCCTGTACGAGACCCAAAACAGCACGCCACCCACCACCAACAACAACAACTGTGCACAGGATAGAGAGAGGTACACACTCACACACACATACACACACATTGTGTGCCTGAACTTTTGAGGACTACCTTAGCTCCGCCCACAATTGAATTTCATTGTTTTAAAAGTCCAGATTTTTGCTTAGTATTTAACTTAAAGGGATATTTCACACAAAAATTTAAACTGTCATAATTTACTCACCCTCAAGTTGTTCCAAACCTTTATGAATTTCTTTTCTTCTGCTGAACACAAAAGATATTTTGAGGAATGTCGGTAACCAAACATTTGATGGACCCCATTGATTTCCATAGTATTTGTTTTCCATACTATGGAAGTCATTGGTGCCCCACAACTGTTTGGTTGCAAACATTTCTCAAAATATCTTCTTTTGTGTAGCATTAAAAGTGAATGAGAATTAAAGATATACATGCAAGAAAAATGATCAAATGTATAAAAGCATGAGGTGACGTTCATATAGCACTTTGTAAACTCTTTTTGTGCTATATATATAAGGGCCTGTTTACACGAAAACGATTCCAGGTGAAAACGTAATAATATTTTATCGGATGTGCCTTTCGTTTACACGGCGACGGCGTTTTTGGGGCTTAAAAACGCAAAAAAGTGAAACCACCCTCCAAAGTGGAAATCTTAAAAACGCTCCACCGTCGCGTTTCCGTCTAAACGGGTAAAAACGCAAATCTACTAGGGAGAGAAGTAGAAGGAAGGTTGTGCGCAGGCGCACGGACTTGTTGTTGTTGTGTGGCAGTGCTTCACATTGCCACCTAGCCGCCTGGAGTGCATACTACATCGCATTTCTAACACTTTTGCGTCTCCATATGCACGCAGATTTCCCCCCCATAACGCTCGTCTAAACGCAGAATAAAAAGTGAAAACGAAACGCCACTTTTGCGTTTTCTCTTCAGATCGTTTCCGTGTAAACATGGCCTAAAGCTTTAGTTAGTTTCACTGAGGACAGAACGATTACTTGCAGCTGGAAACTTTGTATGTAGCTTGTGCAGACAACTTTAACAATTTTAGATTTTAATCTTACGTTGATGTTAACCTTGTTAACTAGTGACGCCAGTCCTTACATATTAGTTTTGAGATGTTTTACAGTATTTTTGAGGACATTTTTAAAAACTAGTCCCTCACGAGTGAAATAAAGCAAATATATGCACATACTTTTAAAACAGTTGCTATAGTTATTGTCTACGTGTGTGTGTGCGTGTGTGATGGAGCAGTCCGGATGGCAGTTATACAGAGGAACAGAGTTCTGAGGTCCAGAGTAAAGTCCAACCAGAAACAGCGGAGTCCGGAGATGAATTTGATGACCCAGACGAAGAAATGCTACCGACCATCGGCACCTGCAAAGCCCTCTACCCGTTCGAAGGTATTTCATGTATAAATGCATAAACACACATTTATAGCAAAAATATATAGGCTTTAGGGGTGGAACGGTACACAGAAGTCACGGTTCGGTTCATACCTCGGTTCAGACATCACGGTTCGGTACGATTTCGGTACAATGGAGGGAAAAAGCAAAACAAAAATGCAGAAGGCATTGTATTTTTTAAATAGGTTTTATTAATAAAGGCATAGAACCAGTTTATTTGTAGTGTACTGACAATAGTTTTATATAATTAGTTTATTAATTAAATTAATAAAAAGACAAAAAGACCTTGCGATATGTTTGGTAATTGTACCTGAATTAATTTAAAATTATTTTGCTATTTCAGATCAATATATTTGTTTTCCTTAATTTTAATTAACATTATTAATTAACAATATAACATTATTCTCATCTGAATGATAAATAATTGATTTCTGTATAAAATAATACTACCATTAAAAACACATTCGATTTTCTTTTTTAATCAATGTAGAATGTGTGAGATTAGCGCTCCGAGGACAAGAAATGGAAACCAATGCAATATGATGAATGTCCAAAAGATGGGACCCACAGACTGTTTTGAAATGGAGTTGGATCAATATGTTTTGCTTTTAAAACAGTGTGTGTGTGTGTGTGTGTGTGTGATTTTGGTTGGGTGACATTTGTAGGTTACAGTTTGACAAGAGTTTACAGTGTGACAAAAGCACAATGTTGTGTTTTATTGCGAGTGTACACAAATATAAGTAAACACTTTGCAGGTTTAATGATCTGTATGAACAAAATAAAGGAGTATGTTTTTATGTTTCCACTGTTCGATCGCGCCCGCGCCCCTCCCTCTCTCTCTCTCTCTCTCTCTCTCTCTCTCTCTCTCTCTCTCTCTCTCTCTCTCTCTCTCTCTCTCTCGCGCGCGCGCGCACACACACACACACACACACACACTCCAGCATTGCAATCTTGACGTCGCAGCCTGTTCATTATGCGGTCACACCAAACGCGAATAAAGCGTCAAATTCGCGTCTATCGCGTCTAGTTCGACGCTAGTCCAAAGCGAATAGGACGCGCGTCTACATTAAGCCAACGTTTGAAGTGAACGTGCGTTCAGAGCTAAGCCGATGGTACAGATTATGTGTAAAGAACCCGCGTATCTAACAGTAGTTCCGCATTAACGTTACATTAATTAATTTGCACGCGAGTTTTATTTATTTTTATACCGTGCATTCTCTGTGTAAATTCGTGCACCGAACCGTGACGCCAGTACCGTTTCGGTTCAATACGAATACATGTACCGTTCCACCCCTAATAGGCTTCGTTTTAAACCTTGTGAACTGCCTCACTGTCTGCTGTCTACATAAGGAGCTTCCTAAGTGAAATGGATACTTGCTAAATATTATTAGTGTTATTAGTAGTAATTTATTCATGTGATGCAAAGCAGAATTTTCAGCATAATTACTCCAGTCCTCACTGTCACATGATCCTTCAGAAATCATTTTAATATGCTGATTTGCTGCTCAAGAAACATTTCTGATTATTATCCATGTTGAAATCAGTTGTGCTCAGGATTCTTTGATGACTAGAAAGTTCAATAGAACATAGTTTATTTGAAACAACAGAAATCTTTGGAAACAATAGAGATGTCTTTACTCTCACTTTTGATCAATTTAATATATCCCAGCTGAATAAAAGACTCCAGATATATCTTTATTTTCCCATCACTTTTCTCTGTAGGTCATAATGAAGGCACCATCGCAGTAACAGAGGGTGAGCTCTTGTATGTAATAGAGGAAGACAAAGGTGACGGATGGACACGTGTTAGAAGAAACGAGGAAGAGGAGGGTTACGTCCCCACATCCTACGTCGAGGTCTTTCTGGACTCCAACTCCAAAGGTGCCATAACCTACATATGACCGAGAGCTCATGAGTCTGTTTGTGTTTATGAACCCTAAAGGAGACATCTAGGGTGTGTGTTCGATCCTGACTCTCTCCAAGCCAAGAATCTTGTGACTCTTTTTATTAATGCGGACAGACCTTTTTCTGAAACTGAATAACTAAATGATTGTACTGTATAGAGCCGCACGGTTAATCGTTAAA
The DNA here is from genome assembly GCA_030578255.1 of Tiaroga cobitis. Classification (NCBI taxonomy): domain Eukaryota; kingdom Metazoa; phylum Chordata; class Actinopteri; order Cypriniformes; family Leuciscidae; genus Tiaroga; species Tiaroga cobitis. The sequence goes on from CM060611.1 coordinate 6,484,754, forward strand.
AGATCGCGATCTATATTCAAACACCCACGCGATCTCATTCTTAAATGATGAGCATCGATATTTCTGTTACAAATATTCATAATTTTCACCGAAGTACTAAAATAAAACTAAACACTAAAGTGTCTACAGTAGCGATCAAAATAGAACAAATTCGCTTTTGAAAGTAACTTGACACTTCAGCGATTGTATTGATTACATTGTTACGGCACCAGGTGACAAGACTTCTGAACAAATGTATTTGTCATTGAATCATTAATTCAAGAGAATCGTTCAAAGACACTGATTCATCCAGAGTTGAATCAAGTGAAGTATTTATGAGTGTGTCATTGAATCATTCATTCAACCCGATTTTTTTAAATAATTCGTTCAAATGAATTAAACATTTTAAGTGGACTGCAGCAGTTATTATCAATTAGTTAATTACATGTTATTTTGTTTAGTTGTCTGTTCAGAATCGTGGGAGAATCGTGATCTCTGTTTGATACTTAAAGGTCGTGATTCTCAGTTTAAGCAGAATCGTGCAGCTCTAGTACTGTATGTGTCTCAGCACATGATGGTTTTAGATATTAGCCCACCATAGTTTCTTATGGCGGTAGTATCTTGTCGTATTGAATAGCAGTGCATGTTAGATCGCTCCAATAAAATTCAACACACGTATACAAGGAGAGACATGCAAGTTTTTGTACTGTTTTCATACATAAAGTAATTGTAAATTAACTTAAGATCCAGCCTAGCTCTTGGAGGAAACCGTCAAATCAGGGGCCGTTCACACAGAACACATTTTTTTGCATTGTTTTTCAATGTAAACGCGCAAGACTGTCTCTTTTGCAGCGTCTCGTACATGACACGGCATTCTAAAAAACACGACACAGGTTAAAACAAGTTAAACTTTTAAAGAATGAGTTTCTAGACCTTGCTTTTTTTTTCTCGCTCCACTGACCTGCATCGCAAAAAACGCGTTCTGTGTGAACCTGGCCTTATGCTGGTGTTTTTCCCCTCAAAAACATGATCATACATTGACATCAGCTCAAGCACTAGTAATAATAAACAGTTTACAAGTAGCATAAGTAGAATTTCTTTAGTTAACCATCATCATGCCTTTGGATATATTTGTGAAAAGCACATCATTTGCTAATACGTGTTAGATAGAGACTGCCGTTATGGATCTTTAGCTGTATTATTTGTTCAAACTGTGTTCAGTCTCAATACATACACTGAAAACAGTTGGTGTAGAAACAATTTTTACTCAGAAGTATTGTAACACAGTTAATTAAATAACATTTTTAACTATTAAGACTTCAATAATCTTTAACTAGTAAGACTTCAATCATTTTTAAGATTCAAAAAATCTTTTTTTACAGTGTAGAGTTAATGTAGATATTCATAACAAGAAGAAATAACCCTGGAAAAAAACCTTACGATACATAGAAGTTTACAGATGCATTCAAGAATCACAATCATATAGTTTGAGTCACGACGACACAATCATGTTCGGTGCTCCTCATCTTTATTCCTGAATGAGAGCCGAGTTGCCATTTTAGCTGTGAAATGTGACGCATGAAACGTTTCTGAATGTTTCCTCACAGAGCTGTTTTCCTGGACAAGGGTTTATCTTTCTGAGGGTGAGACGGAGTACTAGATGAGTGCATTAACTGTGTGTGTGGGTGTGTGAATGGAGATCTTGAATTTCTCTTTCATTTGAAGATGCCTCAAATTGCATTTGAATACTTTTGACATTTGAAACCGTTTGAGTTGAATATTGCACGAGTGTGATTTCCTCCAACTGAAGTGTTGAAGTCTGACATTTGTTTCAGTTTAAACAAGCATGAACCTACTTACTGTACGCCGCCTTTAAGTTATAGTTTTCTGCAAAATGGCGTCCACACACACAAAAAACAAACCAACTTGAGAGATAACCTACATGCTGATCTGATTATTGACATATTAAACGTCATCTGAGTCCTCTGTTTCTGCAAACCTGCCTGTTTGAGTGAGGTTTTCTCTTCATAAATGCATGTTTGAGTGTTTCAGGCTGCATTTGTTCTTGAATTCAAGCCAGAAAATGTTATTAATCTTGCCAATAATTCATGCATATTATAAATCACGCTACACACAATCCTATATGTTTATATTGTCATTTTTCAGTCCATTTTGTAATTGTACAGCTCATTTAAGCATATACATAAAACGTCATATGTGTGTGTGTTTTTGATGTGCATTCAAATAGGCTTTTCACTCTTGTAATCATGGCCATTTTTAACCTTGGATTATCTTGTTCCATGTTTTACACTGTTTATCCTGGGTTAATCACTGTGTACATTTGATTTTAAAATTACAAGCATGAAATAGTGTTATTGTTAATCTAAAACTATTAAAGTGGCCCTATTATGCTATTTTATAACTTCCTAATTTTGTTTTGGAGATCTTCTACAATATATACGTCAGTTTCTCATAATATACATTGCACATCACCTTATTTCTCAAAGATTTGGTCTCTCTAAGCCACTCCTTTCCGAGAGCTTACTTTCCTCTGATTGGTCAGATGGTCCAGTCTGTTGTGATGGGTCTACTCTGCTCTGATTGGTCAGATGGTCTAGTCTGTTGTGATTGGTTTACTCTGCTCTGATTGGTCAGACGGCCCAGTCTGTTGTGATTGGTCTACACTCCTCTGATTGGTCAGATGGTCCAGTCTGTTGTGATTGGTCTACTCTGCTCTGATTGGTCAGATGGTCCAGTCTGTTGTGATTGGTCTACTCTGCTCTGATTGGTCAGATGGTCCAGTCTGTTGTGATTGGTTTACTCTGCTCTGATTGGTCAGATGGTCCAGTCTGTTGTGATTGGTTTACTCTGCTCTGATTGGTCAGATGGTCCAGTCTGTTGTGATTGGTCTACTCTGCTCTGATTGGTCAGATGGTCCAGTCTGTTGTGATTGGTCTACTCTGCTCTGATTGGTCAGATGGTCCAGTCTGTTGTGATTGGTCTACTCTGCTCTGATTGGTCAGATGGTCCAGTCTGTTGTGATTGGTCTACTCTGCTCTGATTGGTCAGATGGTCCAGTCTGTTGTGATTGGTCTACTCTGCTCTGATTGGTCAGATGGTCCAGTCTGTTGTGATTGGTCTACTCTGCTCTGATTGGTCAGATGGCTCAGTCTGTTGTCATTGGTCTACTCTGCTCTGATTGGTCAGGTGTTTCAGTCTGTTGTGATTGGTCTAGAAACGAAGCGTCCATTACCATATCTAAATTTCAGCTCAGGATCTTCCTCAGCAGTTGATACACAGTTATACGTAATGTATAATATGTAATGATGATCAGTACAGTAACGAGTATTGATTCATTCTTTTAGGAGACAGTAACTCCCATTGATCTGCACTTTGATCTCTGAAACTATAATATTCGAAAAAGCATAATGGGGCACTTTAAAAATCATTTTCGTTAATAGTAATAAAGCTGTAATAAAATCAAATATAAATATTAGATGAAAGACTTAAACTTAAGGAACATAAATGAAAATTTGAAATGTTGCCTTGGCATCTAGATGAAGATGATGTACTAAAATGACTAAAGCTAAAAAAAAATTGTTTATTAAATAAAACAATTTCTAAAACTTTAAACTAAAATTAAAATGTTAACTGAAAACATAAAAATAAAATTTAATTAAAAATATTAATATACACTATAATAGTATATAAATAATACTACAATTACACTGCCATGAAATGTTGCTTAACCCATGGATGAAAATGACATAAAAATAAAAAGTATATAACACAGGGTTAAAGGGATAGTTCACCCAAAAGTGAAAATTCAGTCATCATTTACTCACCCTCAAGTTGTTCTAAATCTGTATGAGTTTCTTTCTTCTGTTACACACAAAAGAAGATATTTTGAAGGATGTTGGTAACCAAACAGTTTCTGGTCCCTTTTGAGTTTCTTTATATATTTTTTTCAAAACTATTGAAGTCAATAGGGACCAGCAACTGTTTGATTACCAACATTCTTCAAAATATGTAAATGATGACAAAATGTTAGTTTTTGGATGAACTATCCCTTTAATGATAGTGTGAAAAGCCATTCACAGGGGCATGAATTCATCACTTCACCAAGTCTAACATGTCTTTTCTTTTGTTTTTCATATGTTTGTTTTGTTTGTATGACTGCAGATTCGTAAAGTATGGAAGGAGGACTCAGTGGTGCAGGGCAAACAGCAGCCACATGTGAGGAAAACTACAGCCTACCCTCCATGAACCGCCCTAGAGTGAGACAGATGAGAGACAGACACAAAATAAAGAGAGGAACAGTGAAAGAAGCGAGAGGAAGAGGCTAGAGACCTCTCGGCCTAAATTCTCCTGCTGTAGAGAGGAACTTTAACAGCCAATCAGAGAAATATTATGACATTTAGATTTATTACCTGTCTGTTCTTTTATAATGAGGTGAATATGATCTACATATATCATTTTGCTTTACGGCTCTTCATCGCTGCTGAACGGCTCTAACGTTTCTTTCAGCCTGGTGCGAATGAGTGTATGTATGTATGTATGTGTGTGTTTTCGTCTTTAACAGCTTGAAACGGTCTTGCTTCCGATTCCCTGACCTATCCTGAACTGGGAACGTGGTCTGTAAAAGGAGCTGAACTTGCGGTACCACGTCAGTGCTGCGTTTTGTCCGTATTCCTACTTGACATCTACATCTTGATGCTTGGAAGATGATGCACACTAACAGTTTGGAATAATTAAGATTTTTAAATGTTCTTGCGTCTCTTATGCTTACCAAGGTTGCATTTATTTGATTAAAAATACAGTAAAAACAGTAATATCGTGAAATATTATTACAATTTAAAATAATTGTTTTCTATGTTAATATATGTTAAAATGTCATTTATTCCTGTGATCAAAGCTGAATTTTCAGCATCATTACTCCAGTCTTCAGTGTCACATGATCCTTCAGAAATCACTCTAAAATGCTGATTTGCTGCTCAAGAAACATTTCTCAGTATTATCAATGTTGAAAACAGTTGTGCTGGTTCATATTTTTGTGGAAACTGTAATACATTTTCTGCAGGATTCTTAGATAAATAGAAAGAAACAAATCTTTTGTAAACGTACAAATGTCTTTACTGTCACTTTTGATTTGTGTTCATTTACTTTTTTTTTTTAATGTTACTTACCTGAAATTTTTGAATGGTAGTGTATCACGGTTTACACAAAAATATTAACTGTTTTTTACATTGATAATAATCAGAAATGTTTCTTGAGCAGAAAATCAGCATATTAGAATGATTCCTGAAGAATCGTGTGACACTGAGGAATATTTCACAATATTACTGTTTTATTGTATTTTTGATCAAATCAATTCTGCCTCAGCTTAAAAGACTTCTTTCAAAAATATTTAAAACACATAATTTTTCCAAACTTTTGGCCGGTGGTATATAAAGAAACAAAATGGCGAAGCAAGCACATGTTTTACAGGTATATGATGAATATCAACGTTATCATGTTTTACACAGCTAAAAACATATAATGTAGGAACTTCTTGCATTTTATGTGCTGAAAAGCTTTTGTTTAACATTAACCACATGTCCCGCTTTGTTTGTATGATGTGAATTTTTTTTAAGTGCCCTTCTGTTGCACTTTTCCAAGCTTCAAGCTGGAATTTTTGCCGAGTTGAATGGAACGCAGCAATAGAATTCTTCATGATGTCACTCATTCCGGCTCCTTTATCAGGCCACACCCCTTTAAAGGCTTTGACTCCGCCTCCCAAAGATAACAGCTGCAGGGCACACATCAGGGGCGGGGCTTCACTGGCCAATAGCATGTCTGCTTGCCCTGGCACCTCCTCTGTCTCCGCCCTTCCAGTGCAATTACTAATACTGTGTGTCTGCCATCTTTTCTAACTCATTTTTTATCTAACGTCCCTTCAGTGATTCACATTTTCATTCATTTAACAACTTCCTGCGTTACCGTCCAATCGTCATGAGCTTTGAGCGTGAGCTTTTTTTTGTTGTCAGGCAGGGGAGGAGCTATATTTACACACATGAATATGCTAACGTCCTGTTGATATGGGTATGTATTTATTGTGACAGATGTTTTGTTCATGCCTTCATGGTTTTACCCTGTGGAGAACCCAGCCGAGAATACGTAACCTCATTGGCCGGTTTCGGTTACCTTAAGGTATATATATATATACGTAAGGGTTTAAATGTAATCTGAGCCAAATGTACAGGTTAACCAGACATTTAACATGCATCATGTGATCTGTGTTTGGCATTTGTATGGTTGTCTTAACCTGAAGAAATGACTCCATGCTTGAGGTTTTTAATTCAACTGATTTTTCTTTTTAATGTAATCACTGTGGTTTGACGAAGGGGAGTTTTTCTTTCTGTAATGTCTGTTGTGAAGAGATAATATTTTTTAATTTCATCTTCTTCCACTGACTACTCACCATCCTTGAGGCACATAATAATTTTAACTTTTCTTTTTATATATTTTTAAAGTCTCTCAGTCATATTGGGTCCAGGAGAGGTGTTAGATATTTTTCATTTTCTCTTTATTCTTAAGTAGGTTTGAAGCCCAAAACATCTACATCTCTACAGGCAGCATCATGGAAATGACAATTCGCACATGCCACAAATCTGATATTTAATGCTGAATGCTTTTATTATGTTTAATAAAGCGCTTATTGATGAATTATGATATTTTATGTTGAATGAATTGAGCAGCATCTCCAAATAACTGACTGACTCGCTATTGATGAACCTATAAACATAAAAATGTGTAATCATTGAGAAATGGTTTTGAAAAACGGAGAACAACATCTTAAAGAGGAAAGCAATCATTACGTCTATCTTCCGAACATGCACACTGTCTCAAGTGCTCTGGTTCTCTTTAAGAACAAAACAACTTTAACATTTCATCCTTTCAGCGCTGTTGTACTGTGCCGGCCATCAGCATATGGCATCTACACACACAGCTGTCTTGTTTGGCCTATCAGTGATAAGGATCATTTGCCCTCAGCCCCTTCCTGCTCTGTTTGGGGCTTCAAAACACCATTCCCAAATCAGAGTTTTAAATATAAATATATATATGTATATCTATACGTACAAGTCTATAAATAAGAGTGAACTACCAATCCATGGTAAGAGTCTATTTTTAAATTTTGATTAATAAAAACATCCCAGTTTCTTTTCTCTGCTTTGCTAATTGAATTAAACATTTTTTTTTTTTGGTCTCGTTTGGTGGGGTCTGCCAAATGTTTGTTTTGCACTTTTGTCTTTGTGTTCTGTTTGTTATGCTTGTGTTTTTGGAGCACTGAATACTTTGTATGTGTTAACTGTGCCAATTAAAGATAGAGGGGAAAATCAAAGAATTATTGTCTCAGTGTATCTGTGTGAGTGTGTGTGTACTGGTTTGTCTATGCGTGTTTGGGCCAAATGTCCTCACTTACAGTGAAATATTATGATAACTGACTAGTGAGGACATTTTACTGCTCTTCACTAGTTAAAAAGACTTACAAATCAGCCAAAATGTTTTTATTTACATCTAGTGTTTTGCACATGTTTCTGTGGTGGGTAGGCCATAGAAAATATTATTAACTTGACATAAAATCGATGGAAGTCTATGCAATGACCTCACAAAACAACAACAATGTGTGTGTGTGTGCATACAATATGAAACTACTTGCATGACATCACATTTAATTGTATACTTTTTACACAAAACAGTGGCAGATCCATTAATCCCCTAGAGTAAATTATTTACACATTTACATTCATTTTAACTTTATAAACATACAAACATGTATTTATACAAACATGTATTTATATTTATACTCTTCCAATGGGAGTGAATGGTACCATAGATTTTGAAGGCCAAAAAAAAAGCACATCCATCCATCATAAAAGTAATACATACAGCTTCAGGGGGATAATAAAGGCCTTCTGAAGCGAAAAGTGTTTGTAAGAAAATATCCATATTTAAAATGACATTAACTGTAAGTACGGGCTTCCGGTAACATCCGTACAGAAGTCTAGTTCCGGCGGAAGAGTGACCTCTGACGTAGGATGAGTCGACGCCTCTTGCGATTCAAACAAATAGAGCTGGGCAACAAACTCAACAACGAAATTTCTGTTTAAAAATGCTTGTTTTAGACTTCTAATTTGTGACCGGTGTTTTGTTTTGCTCTATCCTCTGCACTTCTGTGTTCGTCAATACGTCGGGTCAGAGGTCACTCTTTGTCCGGAATTCGACTTACGGCTTCATTAACGGAAGCCAGTGATTATAGTTTAAGTTATAAATATGGATATTTTTCTTACAAAAAATGCATCTTTTCACTTTAGAAGGCCTTTATTAACCCCCCTGGAGTCATATAGATTACTTTTATGATGGATGTGCTTTTTTGGCCTTCAAAAAAATGGCACCATTCACTACCATTAGCTTGGATAAGCCAGGATATTTTTTAATATAACTCCAATTGTGTTCGGCTGAAAGAAGGAAGTCATGTACACCTAGAATGGTTTGAGGGTGAGTAAATTATGGGATAATTTTTGTGTGAACTAACCCTTTAAAGCAAGCAGTTTTGTTGGCAAAGATCAGAGCTGTTATAGCCATATATATTACATAAAATAACAGCCTGTCCAGACTGAACAACGGCTATTACCCATCTGCCCTCTAAAGAGAAGTGTGACTCAAGAATCTTACCAGTAAATTTATGGTTAAATAAAAATTTTGAATGAGTAGACCCATGTGAAAAAGTTTGAACTCCCCACTGTGCTGAACAAAAGGCTCATCATTAACACTAGAAAGAGATTATTGTGGAAAATAAACCTCTCTTGTGAAATTACAAAATAAAAGTGAGGCTTTGAATCCCCCAAACATTAGGAGAAAAACATGAACAGTTAAAAGACATTGAAGAACAAAAAAAAAGAACAATCTGCCATATAAGGCAAAAGAGTTAAATAGTCGAGAAAAGAAAAGTACAAAACCTATATCTTTAATAATAAGCATCAAATGGCTTATCCTTAAAAAATATCAAGACCTATAAAATAACTAATGCATTCATGTAATGTGAGAACTAAAAGGACACCATCTTTGCAAAGAGGTTGCAGCCACGTTTGAAGATAAAGTTCAAGCTGGAGGATGAATGGCGTTAACATGATTCACATCACATATCATAGCCTACACTGTAGTCTTCTTTCCATCCCTTGAACCAAGCTCGTTTTCCGTCTCTTCTGGCTTGACTTTTACCAGCGGCCAGAGTTTACTCCGTTGTGTCAGATCTTGTTATTTTGATGCCTTTCTGTTTGAGGACTTCAGTGTTTTTCGCATCCAACCAGATGCGATTTCGATGAGTGCGAGACAAAAACTGCACAATAATCCGCCTCGGGTCGATTCTGTGTGCGACATCAATGGACGCCTGGAGAACATCTCTCAATCCCGGCGAGACAAGAGAGAAAAGATCCATTGCGATCATTTTCACATTTTCTCCTGCCTCCTCCGGAATACCAGACATTTTCAAATTCCACCGTCTTTTATATGCGTCATCCAGTTCGGCGACTCTTTCCCACAGTTGTTTGTTTTCAGAGATCACAGCCGCTACTTGAACACCCAGTTCGTCCGGTTTAGGTACAGCTCTCTTCGTTTTATCGTTAACAGAATCAACTTTGGTGACAAGTTCGGATATTAGGGTCGAATTAGATGCAACAGACCTTTCGATTTCCAGTAACTTCTCCATGATATCATCTTGCTTTTTTCCCAGCCTCTCGATCGCCTTTAGTATATCCATATTTGAGGGCTCAGATACCTGTCGCCGCATTTTCGGAAGAGGGCTGTTAGTCGGGGTTTCTGAAAGTGGTAAACAATCCATACTTAAATCATCTTCGGGAGTGATTTGAGCATAATCATGCACACGCTTCACACTTTCCGTCATTCCTTCCATTTGTCCCTGGTTATGTTTCTGCAACACACGAGTTTCAATCAATCAGCTGGCCGTGACAGACGTTTAGTTATTTTAACCGTCTGAAAAGAGGTAAATATTCTCAGCTCAGGTTTACAACGTTGCAGAACCATTCACACCATAAATATACTTGTATAGGTAACGCAAAAAGATCAGGTTTTCCCACAAAAGTTTATGAGAGACAGAATCGGTTCAGCTACACAGACGCCATCTTGGTGCTCCCGCGTCACGGCTTTTTATACCGCATACTTCCTGGGCAAGAGTCTGTGCGTGTCCTCTCGCGTCGTTATGATTGGTCGGCATATGTGAGATGCAAATGAGAAAGCCGTGCAAGGCGCCTCAGGATCGTAAAAACAACTTTTAAAACAAAAATCAAGCATTAATCCAACTAATACGTTTATAAAGTTTATGTAATCATGTATACACAACGATATATAACGTATGTTAAAAAGGTTTTCTTTTTAAAACTGGTCACCGTTGCTGGGAATTACAGGCAAATATTGCCCTATATATTCTTTGAGAAAATACAGCATTCCTGTGTTGTATGAAAGGAGAGAAGGTTAGCACTCCCCTTGACAAGGATGGAAGAGGTCCTAGTGGCCTTCGACACACATACGGTTAAGGCATTGCCACCTACTTCGTGGCATCTCTAACCAAGTTTTTTTTCTTCATATTATTACCACATTTTTGCACATAGTGCATTATGCAAAACTCAAAAGTACTCCGTTTTTTTCCGTAATACCCCATTCTATGGTTAATACAATGCTCTATTAGAAGCCATTACATTCTTCTGTTCTATAAAGTTCTATTATGTTCTGAAGGATTGCCATATCACAGCTGTTTTATTGAGTGATTATAAATAGATTATTGGAAATGTTTTCAATCTGTATGTTAGGTATCAATTTATTATACTTCACAAATCGCACTTTGCACGCAGGTTTCTGAGCCGCTGTTGTCGTGCGCCCCCTTGAGGATGTACCGGTACTACAGTGTACTGGCAAACTTCTCTACACCGTCAATTTAAGCGAGCGACAAAATATCGCGAGATTCACTTGAACGAACGAGCGGGAGTGTGTGACTTCCATTTTCAAACCTCAGACGAATGAGTCGACGATGTTTTTCTTTGTTGTTTCATTTCAATTTAATGTAGTTTAGGGTTTTAGCAGTTGTACATCTTTCATTTTGTGATAAACTACGATAAGAAACGATGGATTCAACAGAAGAGGACATATCTGCTCGGGTTTTGTTGAGGAGAGTCCTGCACACAGAGTTACCCAGATCTCCTGTAACCAGAAGGTGAATTTATTTCAAATGTCACTTACATTTTATAAACATATAAAATCGCCAGCCTAATTGTATATGTGTTTGTTTGATTTAAAATCAGTTTACGTAAATGGTTAATGCACACAGATACATTTTATAAACAAATAGTTGAGTAAATACTTTTTCAAATATTATGTAGTTGGGTAACAACTAAATACAAAAACGTCATAAGGGGAAAGTTATACTCTCTGTATACTGGTTGTAGGTTAAGTCTGTATTAATTTTCTATTTAGCATTACCTTTTAAAACCATACAAATTGTGAATTATTATAGTCATTAACTTACAGACAACAATGCAAAACCTCCTTGGATTAATAACTTTGTGATATTTGTATATATATGTGTGTATATATATATATATATATATATATATATATATATATATATATATATATATATATATATATATATATATATTTTTTTTTTTTATCATATCATTTTATGTAAGTTTTGTGTATCGCTTTTCTATGTTTGTTGTTTCAGTTCAACCAGTGTACGGCGGAGCATGAGGGTGAAAAATACCCCTGGTCTGGAGAGTCCTGGATCTGCCTTGCGTCACAGACTCAAGAAGAAGCTCCATGAGGTACGTGGGGTGTTTAATAAATTATTATATATACAATTTCATATTCTACATAATCACATCCTGAATACCTTCCTCTTTTTTTCAGAGTGCCTCTCTGTCACCCCTCCCTTCACCTAAACGACGGAGGTCAACGGTGGCTCCTGGCCCGTCCCCGCTGCATGACGAGGACATGACGACTCGTGGTCTGCTCAGAGGAATCATGCAGATGGGTGAGTGGAAACTCTGCCAAGGTTTCAGGAATGAACCGATTAATATTAAGAAAAACTGATGGGTGTATTAATAAAGAGATATATTCTGAGATCTTATTGCTAAGGAATACCTGGAAATACCAGGGAAAAGCCATGGAAAGTACAAATATTAGTTATATTTTAAGTTAATTAGCTTTAATTTATATATATTTAGTTTTAATTTTAGAAATAAGTTTTAGTAATATTTTTATGTGCTTTTTATCATTTCTATGAATTAAAAAATATATTTTTGTTTGTCAATTTAGAACTTCTACTTATTTTGTTTCAGTTAATTGCCAAGGCAGCATTTCTAATTTTCATTTATTTCTAATTTACTTAATTTCAGATTTAATCAAATTAACGAAAACAATTTTAATAGTTTTAGTTAAAAATAACAACACTGGTATGTACTCACAATGTTGAAGTTTTAGTTCATGTTTTCCTTTTAGTTCAATTGATCTGTCTCTGTAAGTTTACACATTATTTCAGGATGCTTCTGTATACACCGTTGTCCAGTTGCTTAATTACAGTTTTATAATTATTAATGACTAACATAATTATTTACAATTATCTGTACTAACATAGTGAGTTATTTTTAAACGATGTAGCCTAAATAATTTACACTCAAGTTTTTAATGCTTAGCTGTAACTAATATATAAACAACTAATACCTAAATAATCAGAAGATTATGTTATTAATGTGACTGTAATGAGATTTAATTTAGCAAAATCTTCTTTGCATCAAATATTATTAAATTTGCTTCACCAGCCCAAATATTTGCATTAAAGGGTTAGTTCACCCAAAAATGAAAATTAAGTCATTAATTACTCACCCCCATGCTGTACCAACCCCGTAAGACCTTTTTCGTCTTCGGAACACAAATGAAGATATTTATGATTAAATGTGACAGCTGGATCACTCCTCCATAGGCTCCCTAAGGGAATGAATCCTGACGGCCCAGAAAGTCAATGAAGAAAATGTTTAAATGTTCCATGTCGCAACAGTGGCTCAACTATAAGTTTATCAAGCGACGAGAATACTTTTTGTGCGAAAAAACAAACAAAAATAACGACTTTATACGACTATTCCTTTTCTTCCTTGTAGGCCTGAAACGAGATTTCAAGAGATTTCCACGATGCGCACGCGCGAGAACTTAACTGAAGTAGTTGAAGGAGATCGCAATTCTCGCGCGTGCGCGTCGTGGAAATCTCTTGAAATCTCGTTTCAGGCCTACAAGGAAGAAAAGGAATAGTCGTATAAAGTCGTTATTTTTGTTTGTTTTTTCGCACAAAAAGTATTCTCGTCGCTTGATAAACTTATAGTTGAGCCACTGTTGCGACATGGAACATTTAAACATTTTCTTCATTGACTTTCTGGGACATCAGGATTCATTCCCTTAGGGAGCCTATGGAGGAGTGATCAACCTCTCAGATTTAATCATAAATATCTTCATTTGTGTTCCGAAGATGAAAAAGGTCTTACGGGGTTGGTACAGCATGGGGGCGAGTAATTAATGACTTAATTTTCATTTTTGGGTGAACTAACCCTTTAATAGTTATGAAAAAAATAAAATATTTTTTTTCCACAAAAGTTTCACCCTTGTGTGTTTCAGAGACTGAGGCATCACTTCTGATGTCGGGTCAGCCTGCACTTCAAGTAGCAGAACCGAATCCAGCCGAGTCTAGTGTGTCCAGTGCCGGAGAGAGAACGTTAGTAACTTCAATCAGTATCATGTACATGTAGTTCTCCACACGTTGTGCTCACGTGTCTGTGTTTTCCTCAGTGAAGGCCTGTCTGGAGTGGAGCTGTCTGATCTGACTCTGAACACTGAACCCCTGACGCATGTGGTCAGAGGACTGAGCCGCAGGAAACCTCAGCGTGCCTTCAGTGTGTCCGCGTTTGAGAGACAGTTCGATCAACTGCCAGGTGCTTCACCCATTCTCACCTGTTATACACCCAGTGTTTCCTCTAGGCTTTTTCCCAACTGTGGTGGCAGGCCCATCTCCCCAGGGGGAGGGGGCGTGGCCCATGAGGCCATATTCCCATTGGCCACAACCCCTTGCCCCAGGTGTTTAAACCTCCCCTAAGTATAACATGGAAGGCTCCAATAAGAGCGGCAAAGCGAATATGCGCATCTCGTGCGCAGAATGATGCACTTGAAGCAACGCAAACTTCGCAAAGTCACAGTGCGCAGCTCTTCGCATTGAAAAGTTCAAAGCACAAAGCGAACAGAAGAGATTATATCTATCTATGCTTAGTGTATTCTATATGTAACAGTTTATTAAGCCTTTTTTGTTTACAGTTTTAAATTTCAGTTACAGTGCGCATGAAGAACAATTCTTAGCGCTCTCTAGCCTACTCCAGTGCTGTAATCTAACAGACACCCGGGAGAAAGGAATATGATTTAGAAAGCGCAATAAACTCCAGCAAGATAAAGTCATTTTATGCAAACCATAGACCTTTATCTACAAATAAAGTATAATAATGGGAACATTGATCTTGATGACTGTCATCGTGTTACCGTCGTAACCGAACGCGACGGGCTGTTTGAATGCTGAATGGAGAATGACTGAGGAGAGATGAGTTTCTATTAACTTTAACGACTTAAATATTCATTTTTACCTCACATTATGCTATTGAAAGACTTTAGAAGTCTTAGAATATAGTGCGAAAATTTATTGTGCTTTACAATGTTTTTTTATGCCTTTAGAGGGGCTTAACAAATAGCACAATATCGGACCTCACTGAGAAGCTGCAGCCGTGGCGGGATGATTTTAGGTGTGGCGGCCCGCCACTGCGGAATGAATCTAGCGGAAACACTGACACCTGTTTTCTTTGATTTTGTTAGCAAGACTGTCCGTCTATGTTTGGAATGGAAAACAGGCGTACTGCATATATTGTGGAATATCAGCACATAATTTGAATTTGTCACATGTGCAACAGACCATTCAGATAAAGCATCATCTAACTTTTGCTACACTCTCAGACAACACCGAGGACGTCTCGCATGTCTCTCACAGAGGTGACGGCCCTCAAGAGAAACCAGATACATCTCATGATTTGGATTTGTCTGCTGGCTCAAAGAGGTAAATGCTTTGTCCATTAGTTTCCAACAGACTGGCCTGATCACTAAAACTGGCAATGGAAAGTAAATAAAATTGCTATCTTATTAACTTTATTAGGAACAATATGGGAACTACATGGTTGGAATTGAATTGTAAGATGTAAGACATGATTGAGGCTTTTTGAGTGTGATTCATTCAAGTTTATTTTCTGTCAGCGGGCTGAACCTGACCTTGAAGACCCCATTTGTGGATAAGCGCTCTGAGAGGGCAGGGCTCCAGCGAAAGGTGTCCAATCGGAAGTTGCCGTCTGTGGATGCATTTGACATGGCCGTTCAGAGATGCTTGGAGCAGGGCCCGAAACAAGGTTTATATACACTAGGGCTGCACAATTATTTGAAATAAAACCAAAATCGTGATATGGCTTAATGTGGTCATTAAATCTCAAGGGCTGCAATTTAAAGGCACACTATGCAAGAATTGTACCTTAATATAACAGCTTCAAAGTAATTTCGGTGGTAAACAAACTCATATTAGGGCGAATCATCCTGGTAGTAAAGCTTGGGGGGGACGCCGCTGGAAAAACCAGCAATGCAAGTTTGAGGGGAGCGCCCCCGACAAATCTCGCGAGAATGACAACATGCTTTACGGCAACGATGTCACACACATCAACAACAACATTTGAAGCACGAAGCCACTTGTGTGCATTTCAGACGTGATACTTGACGATGGAAAAAGCAAAGAAAACGCGGTCGGAAGAGACTAGGAAAAGGAAAAGAGAATCTGACCGCGTGAGCAACCGGACAAGAGTGAGTCCCTCTCGGTCGGGCTTTCACTCGTTGGCGCGAGCTAAAAAGCAGCACTGGATGCAACAGTGGTGCTGACCTGGCGATCTTGTTGATGGCCTAGTAAGTAAATCTTTCTAAGTTTGTGTGCATTTTATTTTGTGATTTCACCGGAATAAATAGAGTCTCCGCAACGGCGATAGATTGAAGAGTGCGTCCGAGTGAAGACTGCGCGCGCGCCGCCACAAGAGACACAATGACTAACGTTATGTAACTATGACACTGATAGAAGCGGACACGAGCGCTCAGGTTGAGTTCAAAAACACATTTTAGCGCTAGATCTCTTATTTAAAGGCACACTATGCAAGATATGTACCTTAATATAACAGCTTCAAAGGGGTATCAGGCCGTGAGTGCAGAGACCAGTCTATGGCAAACGCTCTCCGTGAGTGGCATTTACGACAGTAACGTTAAATACAAGTACTCCACAGCGACTCTAGGGGTCGCTGTTTGACAAAAACGGAATTCCAGCATAGTGTGCCTTTTAATTAAATATATTATGTGCTGCATGTTTCAGAGTGAAGCATTCGTTTACATGAGAGCAGCTCATAATTCAGGGTTTTTTGGTGTCTCGGAGCGGCTCGGTTAGCATTATATGCTGCTCCACACAAACTCCATCTTTGCATCTGCTGAGTTTGGGTTGCTTATAATGTGCATGTGCGAATGCAACATGCCCCATCAATCCTCCCAAACTTATTATGAGAAGCACTTATAAACCAGCAGTTGTCTATGCTGCCGTGGAAAGGCAAAAGACCGTAACTTCGTTTTTGGTCGAAAATGAGTTATTGATATTTTTGGCACATTCAAGTCCTCCTTTATCATGTGGATAAGTATCTTGAGTCAATTCCGTTGTTTTTTTTTAGAGAAAATAATGGTTTGTCTTAACCATAACTTCCAAAAGCCAATGAGAAACCAAGGCAGAACACCGTAACACCAGTTACGGCTCTTTGGCTTAGCTTTGGAACGGTCATATTTAGTTACGGGACTCTGCCTTTGTTTAGCCGCGCGTCAATATGAAGTTACGGTGTTGGCGTTCTATCAAATAATGCTACCTATCAGATTATACGGTGTTCTGCCTTTGTTTACTCTCCATTAAAATTGAAATTACGATGTAGCCTGTGTACTTTGTACAGCTACCATCCGTAACTTATGTCCTCTGAGCTTTGTCCTGCACTAATGCGGTCAGAACATTTAGTATGCTCTTAACCCGCTCCATCGACAAACGTGCGATATCGATCGCGAAGGATATATGCAGAGTTGACAGAAAAATGTTACACATGCCGAAGCACTAAAGCCCCGCCTCACCCAGTTTGGGTACCGGACCTAGTTGAAACAATCATGCATCTAGCTGGCAGAGTGCCAAAACTTCGCCGGCGCCTTCAGCACCGCCCTGAACACGGTCGAGCCGACGCGGGACTAATATATCACAGAGTGATAATAATGAAGCAACAAGGGTATATTGGCGCATACAACATAATGAAGCAAGAAGTGCTGGTGCATACAACATCAGAACAGCTGTTAAAAGCATGCATACAAAACACAGCGTCCGGAATAAATCCGCGGGACGAGCGAAGTGCACGCACAATAATAGGGCAGACAGCTGAAACCAACGCATACTGAAAAGACGCAGAACACAGAAGGTTGTGCTATAAATGCATTAGTCGTCTAAGTAGTCCAGAACGCGCTCCCTACTGAGTCCTAAGGGGTAAAGCACTGCATAGGCTACTTTTCGTGAACGGAACGTGACACATTCGAACACGAATCTCGGTAAACGCCTGTGAAAGTATGGGTCTTTCAGATCCACCGCTATAAACCAGTCTCCGGGTCGAATGTGCGCGAGGATCTGTTTTATCGTGATCATTACATTACATTATAACGCGTGTTTAGCAAGTCTTATGCCAATCGGTACCACTTGAAGATACTCTTTAGTCTTTACCGCTATGGAGGTATTTTGTCATGTCTAATGTATTTAGGGCCACCAAAATGCAACCAAAGCACAATAACTAGAAGGCTAGGTAATTGTAAATCATACAAAATAAATGCCATGATCATTAGATTTTATACATGTGTTACTATAATGATTTTGTTAATGGTGATCAGCAACCAAATATTGATAATGTGGAAGTTACTGCCTTTTGCCTTGGCATGACTTCTCACTTTTTGCTGACAATACAAAGGCAGAGTACAGTAACTTTAAAATAGTGGTCAAAAGTCAAGTTTGAGCTTAAAATTTTGTTATGTAGATAATTTTCATTACTTAAACATCTAATTGCCAGATTTTCGGTGTCCTACCTATAATTAATTTGGCGGGACAACTAAAAATCTTTAAATACATTTTTCTCATTTCCACACTCTTCCACACTCTTCCACACTCTTAAGGTATTTTGCCTTTGTAGGGCAGTATGGACTTCCTGTGATTTTCGGACAAAATGAAAGCTTGATGGATTAGCGTTTGAAAATGAATGAAGGCAGCCATAAATATTAGTGTTGTAATTTTACATTTGTACTGTAAAATGAAATTATTATTATAATATTATTTTTCTTCAATACAATTTTTTTGTAGTTGTAGTAATACTAATTATTGTTACATAATTATTACTATCATCATTATAGTCATATTGATATATAATAAAACTATTTGGCCAAATTGTGTAGCCTTACAAATAAGCACAGCAAACCTGGAGGTTTTCTCTTCTTTCTTTTTTTTCATTTTAAATTGGCAAGGTTGAATTGCCAAATTGTTAAATTGGAATTGTTAAATTGGCAATGGCAAGGTTAATCGGAAATATCACAATTACATTTTCCCCCAAAATTGTGAATCCCTAATATACACTGAGTCTGATATTATGCATCCGTCTTATTTGGTCTGTATGTTAAATAGTTTAGGGCCCTATAATTTCCGCGATCACGGAATCGCGGACGGAATCGCTGAATTGGCCAATTAACGCGGAATTTCGCGGAATTTTACATATTTACAATGAAATTCTGTTTTTGTGTGGGAGAAGAACGTATGTCTGGGGAAAATGCAGACGGGGAAGCAAATCTGGGCGACACAACCCCCCTCCAGTCATTTCAGCTCCAATGACGGCATCAAAACAATGAAAGCATGGCGAAGCGGCTCTCCACGGCTCTGCTTTCGTCGGCGAAAAAGTTAAGAAACTCGACGCCAAGCCTTCAGTACTGAGCCGAGCAGTTCGCACGTGACTTTTATGAAGTTTTTCCCACACAGACTAATTCGTGGAAGTGCGCCACAGAATCAACACCGGCCGCCACATATTGCGTTTCGTAAAATTTTTTTAACGCCATTTAAAACACGCAGCGTATTCTTTCAGTTAGATTTCATTTCCCTGCTCTCCCTCAGTCTCTCTGTCACTCACGCGTCTCTCACACACACACACACCCCCCATCTCCTCCGTGCACGTATGTCTATGATGCGCCGGACTGGACAAAAGCGAAGTGACACTGCGCGAGAGAGACCAAGTGTGTCCGAGAGCGCGCTCGTCAGTGCGCGAGAGATACAGAGTGTGACTTTTATTTAAACTTATATAAACTAATATAATTTATTTTACTGGACAGTTTAAAGCTCAAAACCATATTTTGTTGTTACTTGAAGAAGTACTTAGTGCAGTGTTATGTTGAATCATGCAGTATTTGTGCTGAAAAGTAAGAGTAAATGTCTGTTACCTCAAATTTAAGGTCATTCCAATTTTATTTGTGTACATTTTAATTATTAACATTAAAAGCACACTCTTTTTACAACTAAAATAACAGTAAAGGGTAAAAAAAAACCGGAATTCCCAAAAATTTAAATGGAAAAAACGGAATTTGCAAAAATTAAAACGGAAAAAAACGGAATTTGGGAAAAAATAAAACTGATTTTATAGGGCCCTAATAGTTTCTCTATCCTTTAGATCACTCTTTGGTTCAGGCTGGAAAAACTCTAGAAGATTCTTCATGGCAGAAGTTCACGCTCGGCCTCAATGATGTCACAGAGCTTTACGTCCTCTCGAAAAAAGACGAGACAGTAGGACCATCACAGGAAGAGGAAGAGTTGGTGCCTTCATCCCAAGAAACAGGAGATGATGTGTTTTTGAGTCCTGGAGATTATATTGTACTTGCTCCAACGCAGGCGATGACAGAATCACTTCCTGAATCTCAGGATGTGGAGCTACATAATCAGGAATCCATTGTGGAAGTTGAGTATGAGAACGTGGAGGAGGAAGTTGAAGATGAGAACGTGGAGGAGGAAGTTGAAGATGAGAACGTGGAGGAGGAAGTTGAGGATGAGAACGTGGAGGAGGAAGTTGAGGATGAGAACGTGGAGGAGGAAGTTGAGGATGAGAACGTGGAGGAGGAAGTTGAGGATGAGAACGTCGTGGAAGTTGAGGATGAGAACGTCGTGGAAGTTGAGGATGAGAACGTGGAAGTTGAGGATGAGAACGTCGTGGAAGTTGAGGATGAGAACGTAGAGGAGGAAGTTGAGGATGAGAACGTCATGGAAGTTGAGGATGAGAACGTGGAGGAGGAAGTTGAGGATGAGAACGTCGTGGAAGTTGAGGATGAGAACGTGGAGGAAGTTGAGGATAAGAATGTGGAGGAGGAAGTTGAGGATGAGAACATGGAGGAGGAAGTTGAGGATGAGAACGTCGTGGAAGTTGAGGATGAGAACGTGGAGGAAGTGGAGGATGAGAACGTGGAGGAGGAAGTGGAGGATGAGAACGTTGAGGAAGCTGAAGATGAGAACATTGAAGAGAACCCAGACGCGTCGCATCATCCAGAGCGAATAACTCGCAGAGCTCACTGCTCAGAGGGAGGAGGAGCTGTCCCGGGAGTTCCAGCCTCCACTAGAGTCACAAAGAGTTTCGGCGCTGGACTGAATCCCAGAGAGAAAGGTGAGAACAATGAGCTTCCTGAAATGACGATCACAAGGTTCAACCTGATTATTATAGGCTCAAATGAGTTTGGGGTCGGTAAGATAAAAAAAATGTATTCCAATGATGCAAAGCTTTGGGATTTTGATTACGATTAAATAAACAGAAATTGCATATTAAGATGCCCCCAAAATGTCTCGTTAAAAAGCAAACTGCTTAAGTGGGCAGTTCTTTAATAGTAACTAAACTAAAATTTATTGATTATTTCAGAGATTGTTTGTAGGTTGAAAAGCTAATGTGTTTCTGTTCAGATCATCAGGAGTTTGTTGACGGGAACAGAGAGAGTTTGCAGGACGTTACAGATGAAGAAGGAGAACAAGCGGGCAGCCCTGTGCCAGAGGTCACCACATC
This sequence comes from Tiaroga cobitis, assembly GCA_030578255.1. NCBI lineage: Eukaryota > Metazoa > Chordata > Actinopteri > Cypriniformes > Leuciscidae > Tiaroga > Tiaroga cobitis. Next base: position 6,506,026 of record CM060611.1, read on the forward strand.
TAAGCGGAGGTCATCGCATCGTGAGGCTAGTCTGGCTGAGGAAGATTTGCCCGAGCTTGCAGAGCATTATGATGCCCCGGAGGAAGTGAGCCAATCAGAGGAGGAGCTGATGGACTCTGAGCCAGCCAATCAGAGCCCTGAACCTCCTCAGGAGGAGGAGGAGGAGGAGGAAGAGGATGATGACGACGCTCTCAGTGCAGGTGACTTCCACTTTCATATGTGTTTTATGTAGTGCTGCACGATTAATCGTATCGCAATCGTAATCGCGATGTCAAGCCTATGCGATTATATGACGCAAAATACTGCGATTTTTTTTATGAAATAAACAAATTAGGGCTGTTAACGCAGCATCTGTTATTTTTTGTCATCCTTTGGCTAGTGTTACATGATCCCGCTCTTATTCACGCGAATGCTTTAGTTTAAACCATTCAGCCAGTCAAAAGAGAGCGCGCTGCCTGTGAATGTCCTGACTGAAAGACGCGCGCCAGTATCATGCGCATGCACAGGCCGCGCGCCAGAATACAGTTCTCTTTCCGCTTGAAGTGAACGAACAATAACACACACAATTATGCCAAAATATCATTTGTCGAGTGTCTTCATCATAACATAAGAGCAGTCTTATGATGGTCGTCGACGTAAAGAGTTGTGAGAGAATAAGGCGCGTGTGAGATCCGCGTCTCTGTCAGCAACTCTTAAAGGGCCAGCATCCAATAATGCTTTCTGTCAGTAAAGTTAATCAAAGAACAAAGGAAACAGAGAAAAACACTCACTGCTCTTGACCAAAGAACTTGTGTAGCTTTAAATAGGATTTTAGTCCATATAATTTATAATTTATGCAGCGTAGACTGTTTAATAACTTTATTCAATTTCTGTATGTCCTACCTGTTAGACAGGAAGAGCACAGGTAAATATGACATTTATTATGGGTTTATGGGAGGATTGTTTGAAGTTCACTTAAATTAAAATTAAATTAATTTTTATCCAGACATCAATGGGTTATTGATCATTATAGGTGTTATCAATCATTTAGTTGTTGTTGATAGTTTGAGTTGAGAAATACACATTTCAGAATTATCACTAATCTGTGTGTGCATTTTGCTTTAGAACCAAGCAAGTTAACTCATGAAACCATTTGTTTATTATATCGCAATCGCATATCGCAATATTGACCTCAATAATCGCAATATGACATTTTCCCCAAATCGTGCAGCCCTAGTTTTATGTCTTCGTTTTGCGATTTGTCTTCTCAAATCAGTTCGATTTTGATTACATTTACATTTGAATGAATCATCACATCAGTGAACAACAACCAAAGCGCAGATGCCCTAGTTCTTGTACTAAAATAATGAAATTCTCTCTCGTGCTCTCTCTCTATATATATGTGTGTGTGTGTGTGTGTATAGATAAATATATATATTTTAGAAAAAAAATGTATAATGGAGGAGGAAGTCGTTGGGGAGACGAGGGGAGCAAGGATTGTGTATTCTGCAAAGAGAGTTGGTGGCAAATAAATAATTTGGCCATGTGCTGCTGCTGTTGCTGCTGGTCAAGCAAATGTTTGTGCTGTGTTGATATAATTGTAAATATATCTATTAAAATACTGATATTCTGGTCTGTAACTCCTCCCCGAACTTCCCGCGGTCCTGTTTCTTGCCCTCTCATTGGCTGTAGGTCACCGCGATGTAGTTTTCAGTCAGAACACATTCACACAGCAGTATTGTGAATCGCTGACAGGTCCAGATATTTAGCATGCCAAATATCTCACGGGCGTCTGCGACTCGTCGGCGATTGTCACTCACGTGAACGAGCACCGATTTGCCTATGATATCGGGCATTTGTCGGCGATCTCCCAAAATCGCCTAAAACCGTGCAGTGTGAACTCGGCATTATCGAATCATTAAAACGAACCAGTTGTTGATTTGCTTGCGATTCCAATTTAGCTCATTTACTTTTGCATTAATTGTATTTTCCATTATTTCAGAACTGTCCATGAAAACTCCTGCTTTCGTAAGACAGAAGAGAGTGTTTGCAAGTCCTAGTGCGCAGGCCATGTCCACAGTCCTTAAAGAAGTGAATGCTGGGTATTTACCAACAACAGTCCTCTTCCCTTTGTCTGTTTTATAGTGTATCCTAATGCAGATTTAAAAGCCATTTATCTCAGTCCCCCTCAGGTTGCCAAACGAGCCCCCAGGAAGAAGCGTCAGGCGGGGGTTGATGTTCTTCCCAAGAGTTACGTCATGAGCGTATTCAAGCATTTCGCCAAGACCAAAGTGGCCAGTGACGTCTACCCTGTCATTAATGAATTGTAAGTGCTCAGGGAAGGGTTATTTACATTATGCAGAATGAACATTTGAAGTTACGTCTCCTGCAATGTTTCTGTCTGTGCTTTTTTTTTTATTCCTTAGTCTTAAGAAGTACTTTGAACGGCTAGCAGATGATCTGGAAGTATACGCTACTCATGCCAAACGTAAAACTATTGAGATTGAAGATTTTGAGCTCCTCATGAGAAGGTAAACATTAAAGAGGATTATGCTTTTTTAAATTTTCACCTTTCTTTATTGTGTAATGTTGCTGTTTGAGCATGAAAAAGGTCGGCAAAGTTACAAAGCACAAAGTCCCTCCAGCGGGAGTTATTCTCTATATCAGTGTCACTGTTTCTGAACTCCCTGAAACGCCTCCATTGTAGTCTTGAGTTTCTTCTGTGAACGAACACGTCACAATATTTCTCATTTCAATAATTCCCACCCAGTACATGCAAAAAAGGGGTGGGGTTTGGTTGAGTTAGCTAGTAGTGTTGAAACTCGTGGTAATGGTTAGGGGCGTGACATTTTTTTAAAGGGGTCATATAATGGTACATGCACTTTTTCAAGTTGATTGTACTGAAATGTGTGTTGAGAGTGCCTGTACACAACCATCATATAATGATAAAAATCCATCCAGTGTTTTTGTTTTAATCTCCTTATATGTTTTCCCCTGCCTCAAATTGAGCCGTTCGTTTTTGTGATGTCAATAAAACGGACGCCCCTCCCACGATTGATGATTGACAGCAGCGTTTCAACATAGACCCGCCCTGAGCGAGCTGTCATCATAGTCCGTCATTGTTGATACGCTGGAGCAGAATGGCGTCTAAGCGATTGAGGTGTTCTGTTCTTGGGTGTAATAACGAACACAGCAGTCATTTTGATGTTCCTAAATCCGAACCGCTGAAGACTGTAAGGGGGTGTACAGTTAAAGACCCAGAACCAGATATGAAGAATGAAGACCCGGAGTCAGAATTATAAAAAATTAAAGAAATTTTTTTTTTTTTCTCTCGGAATCGTTCCTGATGCATCCCTGGCAAACAACCCTATTATTGTTAGTATCCCTAACTGCCTGATTCACTTCACTAAGTTCGGGGATCCCCTATCTGAGATGGAAGAGATTGAGCAGGTTTTCGGTGCCACTGGACCTACAATCCAGGGACGTACTCTGCTGGGGTGTTGCTATACCAACAATGCCCAATGGGGCCCCCACAGAGCACGCTTCGCTTGCGCTGTCTGCTCTTGTTAAAACTTTAAACAATGCTATCAGCGACTTCCTTTTATACTTTAACCTTCAGTATAATTAATCTTCACTCTCCTCATCGGAGTGAAGCTCTCCCGCTCCCCTTCAAAATCTCTCCCAATCAGATAGCCCTAACCAAATAATAAAATTACTACCTTGTTTGTTGATTAGCCAGGGATGTCACCAAAGAATAATTGCCGCGTCCTCCACCATAACTGTAAGGGGGTGTACAGTTAAAGACCCAGAACCAGATATGAAGAATGAAGACCCGGAGTCAGAATTATAAAAAATTAAAGAAAAGTTTTACTGAAGATAGTTTGCAGTTTCATCAGCAGAAGTCAGCTTCAAGACTCACACAGGAGTTCGTAGGCCGCCTCCCTTACAGTTACAAAGATCACAGCAGTTATACCATTTCCAAGGTCTAAGCTACGTCATTGCTTACAGGTTGAATGATTCTCATTGGCTAAGAAACATTAAGAGCCTAAACAATTTAACACATGTGAGGAGATAGGAGTGCCTATCGCCATTAATAAAGATAGTTGTCGTCCACTCAATAGATTTAGGTCTGTGGTGGCCTCGCCGGTTAGAGCAGGGCGCCGGGTTGTCTGGTCCGAACGTCCAGAACCTACATAGAATGTCATACGCACACACACAAATAACAGACACTAGCAAATAACAGCTCCCATCAAGGCTGAAGAGAGTCTGAGCTCCTTACTATCAGTTAAGTATACCAAAACATAATGCTAAAACATTCACTCGTTTGGGAGAAAAACAGATAACTGGCATTTACTCCCAAGGAAGGAAATATACTGGAAAGAATACACTTTAATACAACAATTAAAGTTCAATAGTAACGCTCAATATAGCTTGACCATCTGTCCAGCGAAGGATCATATGTGTCCACGCTGCCTTTAGGACCCTCTAACCTTTCTTCTGATACCAGAGAAAGAGACAAACGGCCTTGTGGGTTACATGGCCTTCGTGTCCTGCGTGTACTACGTGCAATCTCAAAGTAAGATTGGAATGCACCTAGAAGAAACTGGTTACTTCCATCACATGCATTTAAGAAAATATAATTTCACAAGCACAAAGAATATAAAAATAAGTATGTGATAATGAATATATTTGATTATTGATTTTTTATAAGGAAGTATATAAGCATCCAAAAGGATTTATGATTATAGATGTATTTGAAGAGGCAAGGGATTTTGACCAACCCTTCAGTCCCCCGTTTTAGACCAATGTGGGGTCCAATACCGCCACGTCTGGTCTAACCAGTGAGGTCACTACGGAAGGGAGGAGTGGTGACGCATGCTCCCCTGACGGGTCACACTTGTCTCTTCACCTCGTCACGGACATGCTGGTTACTAAAAATTCCAGTCCCCATTAAGAGGTTCTCCCACCTTCCACTCACAACAGGACATCAATGTAATTCTTCCTCAGTTTATCAGTCAGGTTAAAATTTTTATAAAACACATAACTGATTACGAAACAAGTACATATTTATTCTCTGGAAGCCAGGCTACATAAGCAAGCACTGTTGCTGTATTCCTAGCATGGCCTAGATCCACAGTCACTACTCAGATCCTAAATGAAGACATTGTCTATAATCATGAATACCAGAATATATGCACTAGGTTTTTATTTTTATTTTGATAAAACTATGATTTCCAAATCCTTTTATTATAAACAAAGTTGGATGGTGAATCCATTATTTTCACTACCCCTTTTATAGACCCTTTAGGTTCAAAACACAATGGTTATCTAACTAAAAATAAACAACAACAAAAATAAAATATTAATAATTAAGACCCATAATAATCGATGTAAGAACTTTAAGTCTTTACTGAAATCATCTTTCAGTTTACGGTCACATAGCATGTACCATTTTAATTGTATAACATCTTATACCCTTTTTTGTTTGTTTCAAAAATAGAAATAAAATAAAACAAATTCACATCATCATTTCAGTCTAAAATATAGAATTGTTCCCCATTCTGCTTAATAAAGCTTTTGTTCATTCCTTATCTTTATATCACATTAATCCCTGTTAATCATACAATGCCTTATTATTTTTATTTTGAAACTCACTTTTCATACCATTTAAACTTAATTTGACTTCCATACAGTATTTGTCTATCAAATAGTTAGTCTAAAGATTATTAGAACATTGTAAGTATATTACAAACATAAAAAAAATAATAATATTAGCAGTATTGTCTCAGTCCCACTTATCTTTACAGTTTCACAGAAAACAAAATATTATGTTACTCAGATCCCAACCCCTAAGACAGCCATATAGCTGTTTTCTTAGACCTCTAATGTCATACATCCATTTAATGGATTGAGAAATAAAACCTTTCCTTTTTAGAAGTTATATTCACTCCTCCTTTGTTCGCCCTCCGGCCTTTCAATAAAAATGAGGGAGCTCACTCTGGATAATTTGGATAGTGACTTAGCCAATGTGTCACTTTGTCTCTCTGCCGTCAAGTCTATATATATATGTATGTTTTTTTTTCCTACGTTTATCCTTATGATCCCGCCTAGTTGTCTATTTAAATTTAGACCCTCAGTTGAATTTAGACAAGAGTTTTACCCCATAATGGACGGCAATCTTCTTTACAATTCCAATTTATATAAAATACTAATCCAGAGAGTAATTCAGTTCAATATCATAAATGACAAAAGATTTCATAATTACCAATAGCAGACAGAGCTGGAAAACCACTCCAATTAAAGCTCGTCCCATGTTCTGCATTGTCCTTTCATCAGATTGACTCAGAATTATCAACTTTTTTAAAGTTTGTCATTTTACTTAACCCATCTGTAATGATAAAACACTAATTCCAGAAGTTAATGACACAATATCCTTAAAATCAGGAAATAATAGTACCCCAAACTAACACATACAAGACATGACGTGCAGTCACCAACAAATACACACATTCATACCTGACTATGAACTGCTCATATTCATATATTTTATATTGTTGCTAAAAGATTAAAATTTTAAATAAGATTTTAACCTTTCCATTTTCCTGTAGCTTCTATCTAATTTTACATGGTCCCTAAACCAGTTTCAAAGCATGCCTGTTCATTATTCATTTGATTTTAACAAGGTCAGCTGGGTTGTTTTGGTTCATTAACATTATTTTGTTTAAGCTTGCTCTAGCAGGCCGATAACAGAAAGACAGACACAGTTACCATCCTTTCCTTCACTCAAGCAGTCTCTCTCACTATGAACCTTTGACCATTCACCTTTGTTAGCCAGACTTTTCTTGAATCTACAAAAACTGTCTTCATCTTTAGTCACCACCATGTCTAACGACCTTCAGAAGTTAAAACTATGTTAGACATACTAGTTCAAACTCAACACTATAATTTTCCTTGCCCATAAGGCAACCGACATCAAAAAGTTTTATTACTGTCTCCACAACAACTAAAGGGAATCACTTCATGGCCCCGACTGAACCCCGAAAGCCCATTCCTGTTAGCTCTTTATCTATAACCTCCATCAGGGTGTTTTTTTTTTTTTTCCCCTGGCATATTTGCAGACGCTTGTCACAATGAAAAACAAGCCATACAACTAATGCGGTTTCTTCTGGTGAGTGGTATAGAGGAGCTTTGCTTTATTGGGGAGACATGCCGTAACTCGTCACCGCGTCATCTCCCCTTAACGGCATAAGGACGCTGCTGGCCTCACAGCTCCTGCTCAACTCTCATACCTGTCTCACATAAAACATCTCCATTCAGGAAATGCCCAGTGACTTTACGTGAATCCACTCTGGCTTAGGTTGCCCCCTGTCTGGCCAAAGAAGGTCTTACCCGTCATAGAGATGGTCACTCGTGCCCACTGGTGACCGCTTTTTTTCCATCACAGAATCTTTGACCGTTTTCTTCAACAAAATCTGTTGTTCTCTGGAGCTTAGGAAAGACACAATCAAGAGTCACCAGGGCCATTCGGACTGCCTAATAGTTGTAACACAGGGAGACAGGTTAATAACAACAGTATTTAATCACTTAAATCCATTAACCATCTTAAAAGCAGCAACCTAGCTACTCAGTGGATTTAGATCACAACCGTACATTCAGTGTAGAGTTTCTGTAGCCGAAGGCGTCGGCCCACCCCCGTTTCATGGTGGGGACTAAGATCAGACAAAGAAGTTACTGGTCCTAAAATAACCTAATCAAAGATGTCACTTCTATAGTTTAAGGTCTGTATTATTATTTTAAAGACTTCTTTAAAGTCATTCAGTTTTACATTTAAAACATTTACAAATACAAATTGCCCTTTATGGCAATTGTTTCTTTAAACATCTCTGTGTCTATGATTCTTCAACTGAAACACTGTGTTTTAATTCAAATAGCTTATTATCACTAATGACAGGCTCAGATAACAGCTTTTAGCTGACATTGAATGAGAGAGACTCTGAGACATTCAGGACTGGCACACTGCACTCTCATAAACTTCTAACATCAAACTTTTATCTACCATCCTATAACTCTATCCCAGCTTAAGGCATATTTGCCAGAAATTACATGTGTTTCCAAATAAACATAATTTTTATAGTTGTCTTTATTTAGACATTACAAATTTCCACTCAGATTGAGTCTCTGTTGCACTGGCAGTTTCAGCCACAGTACACATCAGATCCAGATAAGCAAACTGTTTCATTACAGCCAATAACAAACTTATCTTTTGAAAGCAAAACATCAGCTTCTAGTTCTTTCATGGTCAACTTTTCAAGCTGTTTGTTTAATCAGCATTCAGCAACTGTTAATCCAGTCCTGCTTATGCTTATTTGATCTTCAATAAAAATAATTATTTTAGTTCTAAATAATGTTTCACATTTCTCAATCTTGATTTTAGTGTCAAGTTCTCAACCATAGTTTAATATTTGACTTAAGTTTTCTCTTGGAGTTTATGCATCTCCAATTAGGATTCACACTAACTTTGACGAGGCTAGACCTATCTGCTTGTGATACTTTTGCAGTTATTGTAAATCATCTGTGAGATAAGTCTCTCTATATCATCTAAAACCTTTTTAAAATGTTTAATTATAACACAATCATCCTTTTAGTTACTTTGATATATTTTGCAACTCACATTTGTTGGAGTCATTAATTTTACATCAACTAGTGTTCATCAATTCACTTGTAAAAATTACTATTATAGATCTTTTCTTCAACAAGATTCACTTTAAGACTTCAATCTTTTGACCTTGTTTTTTTATCTCTTATTTTTCAGACGAAAAATGTTAATGTCGTCATTTAAACACTGATCAACTTTCAAACCCACATTAATACCAGAAATTTGTCACTATCACATTTTTAAACACCTTCTGTCGGCTCCACTTACTGCACACTCTTGAAGCAGCGTGTGTCCCATTCAGGAATGCAAACAGAGCCACTGATAAGCAGTTCTCTGTATTCTTTTACAGTCCACCAGTGGCGGATTTAATCATAATAGCCAAATCATAATCTTCATCATTATCATTGGCAGAACATTAATTTTCATAAGCTGCATGGAAATGCTCAAAATATTGTAAGTTGTTTTCACAAAGTTTCCTTTTAACTTTAGTCGCTTGTCGAGGGAAATTATCCCCGACCCAGAATTTACTTCACTTGCTTTTTGTAATCATCGTAAGCAATACAAGGCTAAACATTTAAATTTTCCAGTTTCTTTATTTGTTTGTAGCCAGTCAAGTTGTTTAAATTTCCAATCAGAATCAAAATACTGACTACCATTTACTTAATAATTTCTGCAAATTTCTTTGAAGTGAGGGCTTCAGAGCACAGCTGCTAACAACGTTTGCTTTCCTGTCTCACTATTTGTTTCAGGACTGCCATATCTTAATCATGGTTCATACTCACCTGAAGTTATTGCAGAAATGGAGGCGGCGATCTTTTAACAACACAGCTCGGCTTCTGCGTGATGAAACTGCAAAGTATACTCCAAAATCACAGTTACATATACTGGTCCACGCCAATTTGGGTCACAACTTCTTCTTTTTTTTTTTTTTTTTCTCTCGGAATCGTTCCTGATGCATCCCTGGCAAACAACCCTATTATTGTTAGTATCCCTAACTGCCTGATTCACTTCACTAAGTTCGGGGATCCCCTATCTGAGATGGAAGAGATTGAGCAGGTTTTCGGTGCCACTGGACCTACAATCCAGGGACGTACTCTGCTGGGGTGTTGCTATACCAACAATGCCCAATGGGGCCCCCACAGAGCACGCTTCGCTTGCGCTGTCTGCTCTTGTTAAAACTTTAAACAATGCTATCAGCGACTTCCTTTTATACTTTAACCTTCAGTATAATTAATCTTCACTCTCCTCATCGGAGTGAAGCTCTCCCGCTCCCCTTCAAAATCTCTCCCAATCAGATAGCCCTAACCAAATAATAAAATTACTACCTTGTTTGTTGATTAGCCAGGGATGTCACCAAAGAATAATTGCCGCGTCCTCCACCATAACTGTAAGGGGGTGTACAGTTAAAGACCCAGAACCAGATATGAAGAATGAAGACCCGGAGTCAGAATTATAAAAAATTAAAGAAAAGTTTTACTGAAGATAGTTTGCAGTTTCATCAGCAGAAGTCAGCTTCAAGACTCACACAGGAGTTCGTAGGCCGCCTCCCTTACAGTTACAAAGATCACAGCAGTTATACCATTTCCAAGGTCTAAGCTACGTCATTGCTTACAGGTTGAATGATTCTCATTGGCTAAGAAACATTAAGAGCCTAAACAATTTAACACATGTGAGGAGATAGGAGTGCCTATCGCCATTAATAAAGATAGTTGTCGTCCACTCAATAGATTTAGGTCTGTGGTGGCCTCGCCGGTTAGAGCAGGGCGCCGGGTTGTCTGGTCCGAACGTCCAGAACCTACATAGAATGTCATACGCACACACACAAATAACAGACACTAGCAAATAACAGCTCCCATCAAGGCTGAAGAGAGTCTGAGCTCCTTACTATCAGTTAAGTATACCAAAACATAATGCTAAAACATTCACTCGTTTGGGAGAAAAACAGATAACTGGCATTTACTCCCAAGGAAGGAAATATACTGGAAAGAATACACTTTAATACAACAATTAAAGTTCAATAGTAACGCTCAATATAGCTTGACCATCTGTCCAGCGAAGGATCATATGTGTCCACGCTGCCTTTAGGACCCTCTAACCTTTCTTCTGATACCAGAGAAAGAGACAAACGGCCTTGTGGGTTACATGGCCTTCGTGTCCTGCGTGTACTACGTGCAATCTCAAAGTAAGATTGGAATGCACCTAGAAGAAACTGGTTACTTCCATCACATGCATTTAAGAAAATATAATTTCACAAGCACAAAGAATATAAAAATAAGTATGTGATAATGAATATATTTGATTATTGATTTTTTATAAGGAAGTATATAAGCATCCAAAAGGATTTATGATTATAGATGTATTTGAAGAGGCAAGGGATTTTGACCAACCCTTCAAGACGCAGTGGCTGAGTTTTGTTTTCGAAGGGAATATTCCTCACGATCAACGTCGATGCTTTCATGTTTGCGCGATTCGCGAATCATTTCTCACCAGACTGCTTAATAAACGAGGGTCAGACTCAGTATAAAGCTGATTTTGTTAAGAAGCTGCTCCTGAAAAAAGAATCTGTACCAACTATTCGTGTCCCTGCTGCACCTCCAGAAGAAGTGAGTGTAAAATTGTATATTTTATATTAATCTTTGCAAATCGCTTGCACGCTTTACGAGGAATGCGGCTAAGGTTTACACTCAGGGTACATTACGGCATGTTTACTATACGACGTTCTCAATATAATTCATAATGCCACATTTATAATGAACAACGCGTTATGGTTATTGTGTTATTACAAACTGAGTACGTATACACATAGCGTTCGTACATCTCACTAAGTTACTCTACCCTGCCAGTGCATACAAAGATAGATCAAAGTGACATTGTTAACCAACCATTCAGAAACGTCCTGTTCGAGACTTAATTGTCGAACTTCTTCGGGCCATCATCTTGTTCCGGGTCCGACTCCGGTTCAAACTGATACGGCTGCACAGATGTGTCCTCACTCCTCAGAGACTCCTGCTGCCATTCTCTCTCCAAAATATACCCTCAACTGTTGTCAAGGCAACACTCTACGTGCGTTGTCAAAAAGGGGCGGAGTGAGCGAAGCTCATTATCTTTTAAAGGCATATGCACTGAAACGGCGTGCTGAAAACAGAGCTGTTTTTGACCAGGTAAAATTAGTGTTTTCCTACAATACTAATGATAATTTTTAATTAAAGTATATTACAAAATTTTCATTTAGACCCTAAAGAATCAAATTATCTTGTATGAAAATGGCATTATATGACCCCTTTAACGCGCTCAAAACCGTTGACGTTCAAGCATAAAAACCTATTTTAGTAGAGGCCAAAAACAAAATCAAGACTTTGAAAAGGGGCATAATAGGCCAATATAACTATGAAAATGCAGCCTTCCCCCCCTTGGAGTCATATTGGCTACGTTTAGCATGCTTAACTGACTGTTTGTGTTGTTTTTCTCAGACAGGGCTTTGTGACGGATGGTACGCCTGTGAATATACTGATAGAGAAATATCTTCCACTCGAGTATCGGAAACTTCTCATCCCAGTGGCCACCAGCGGAAATAAAGTCATCCCAACACAAAGAAGGTGAACATGCAGACGTGGCGTCTTCTTTAAACACTGGAGTAGATGGCTGCGCATATCTGCATGTGCTCTTGTAAATATGTTTATATGTTCAAAACATAAATACCTTGTTTTGTAAATAAAGATTTGTGTAATATATATCTGTCATTTTTTAATGCAGCACCATTAAGAAAACGAATACATTTTCAGTTCACTGTATTTTTTAGTCATTCATGTATAATTTCAAAAACGTTCTTCAAAGCAGACATTAAAAACCACATGGTATTTAAATTGAAGTCCCTGTCTTATTTTTCATGATTCGCCTGTGCTCAAATGCCTTCTTCAAAATAATTTGCTTCAAAAATGTTTCTGCCATGGAAAAATATAAACCACAAACATCATAGCCTTCTGATTCTGTGCTGGAAATTATTCAAAATACTAGGGATGCTCCGATTGATCGGACGCCGATCATGATCGGCCGATATTGGCTAAAAAGATTGATCGGCGAACCCCAAAAAAGCCGATCCCGTGACGTAAATTACTCGCGCGACTTTTTCCCGCCTGCATGCGTGGCGCACGGGCACACAACAGCAGAGTGGAGCTTGGCAGTGGCAACATGAGTTCTCCTTCACCGGAACGAATAGGGAGTCTCCCAACGGATTGAAGCGCGCGTCCGAGTGAAGACTGTGCACCGAGCGAGCCACAACAGAACGCGTTATCTGCGCCACTGATCGCTGCGGCAACGAGCACTTTGATCACTTGATTAAAAAAAACCCATTTCAGCGCTAGATCGCCTCTTATTTTACAAATGAACAAAATGAATGCTCTGAGTTAACTGGAGATGTTTTTATTTATTTGTGTTGGTACATTCGTGCCGCGAGATGTTTCAAAAGTGGTGGTGGTATTTTTTTTTTTTTTTTGATCTGACGTAGTTGGTTCCTCATCAACTTCAGATTCAGATTGTTTTATTTAATGCCATGTCAGCATTCAAAGCTATTTTCATGGCAAAATTTTAATTATAAAAATACAAAAATCATATAAATACAATAAAGCAAAACAAATACAAACAAGAAGTCATTTTAGACAATATATATTTTAAATGAACATATGATAAAAAATCCAAAACCTTTTCAGGCATAATCTCATTAAATATGTCCTTTAATGAAGTAACTTCATAAAAGAGCATTCTGCTCAACTACATCAGACGTTCATAATAATAACAGAAAAAAAACTTGCCATAGTTTTGTCTTTTATCGGTAGCCAGTTTTGGTGTAACAAGTTGTACATTTTGTTGCCAATTAGTAAATGTAGTGGGTGTATTAAGAGGCTACAATTTCCAAATATGCCTAAGTGTAACTTGATCCCCTCCCATTAGGTTGTGTTGGTCTGCCTGACCTCTACTTGAAACGGGTATCGGTATGGTCAGTCAGTTTTCTCACGATTATATGCATTTGGTTTGTTTGGGAGTAATGAGGAGGCTCTTAGATTTGTGGTTTGGCAGTTCTGGCCCTCTTCGGTGTCGTCGTTCGGGTCGTGACATGCAGGAGATCTCTGAAAAGCTGATAAGTTTGAAGGCATTCGTCCCAGTTGAATTTGCTAGGAAGCCAAGGAGTCTGGCAGAAAGACTAAGGTGGAAGGCAACTGAACTCAGGCAGTTCCTTCTGTACACCGGTCCTCTTGTTCTTAGCGGTGTGTTACCTGAGGAGATGTATAACAACTTCATGCTGCTGTCAGTTGCCATCTCGATTTTAGCCAATCCCCGCCTTTGTTCAGCTCTGAATGGTTTTACGAAAAGGCTACTTGTTTCATTTGTGGAGCACTTCAGTAAATTGTATGGTTCTGAGTTTGTTGTCTACAATATACATGGGTTGATTCATCTTAGTGATGATGTAATGATTCATGGTCATTTAGATGTGATCTCTGGGTTTCCATTTGAAAATAAATAAAGAATATCAGGAAAAAAAAAATCAGGAAACCACACAGCCCTCTAACTCAGGTGATCCGTAGAGTGTCTGAAGTTCACAACCAAAAACATAGCGTTGAAGTTAAGTGGCCAAAAATGCAAGTAAATATAGAGCATAGAAATGGGCCTGTACCAGACTTGTTTGAGGGGGATATTCTACAATTCAGAGAACTGGTAGTGAATGATGTGCACGTCAGAATTACAGGAGGAGACAATTGTGTTCGAATCAATCAGATTGTTGCTTTGGTGGAAAATATTATTGTCTATAAAGACCAGGAGTGCATCATCTACCGTGAATTTGCAAAGATGGAGACATTCTTTCATTACTCAGGTGATTCTCAAGAAGTAGGAGTTTTTGTAGTGTCAAATTTGTCTTCAGATTTAAAATGTACAAGGCTGAATGACGTATTAAAATATTTCAGGATGCCATTTGGGGAACAGGGCAGTTTTGTTGTCTTTCCCCTTTTACATCTGAAATAACTTCATTCCCCTCCAACCCTCAGTGTATTTCATAGTGAGCTTCATTAAGACAAATGAAGTGGAGGTGGTGCCAGCTGTGTGGGTAGAAGGAGAGGTTTGTAAATGGCCTAACTACAAACTCGATGCCATGTTGAAGGCCATTAAGAACTGTGAGATGCCTAAGGAGACCTGGACAAGTTATGATATCAGGGTTCTTTACAAAGCAAGTGAGTGTTCACTTTAATCCATTATTCATGGTTCAAGACTAAATTAAGCCACCTTTTTTATGTATTTCTTAAAATTTAAATCTAATGGTAACTCTTTATTTGAAGGTGTCTACATAAGAGTGTGCCTTATTAGCATGACGCACATCATGAACATTAATGACATTTGTTTATGACTGGTGTCATTAAGTGTATTTATTTGTTTTGTTTTTTTACATAAAAAGTTGACACTGGGATTCAGACATTACAAGAACCAAATGATTTATTATATAAAAATCATGACTAATACCGGTTTGGGTAAAGCTTTGTTTTTCACTTGGTTCCCATTCTTGACAGATAGCTTTAGTGAGGCAAGGTTAAAACTTCGCCGGGCAGAAGATGACACAAACCTCTAGTCAGAAGCAGAGGAGGGGAGGCCAGAAAAAAGAAAAAAACAGGTATGTCGCAAATCTGCTGAATCCAGGATAATGTGTGTTGCACTCAGATTTTGCTCAGTTTGTCTAAACTAAGGCATGTAAAAAGATTTAAGCATTAAGTTGCCAAATTTCTGTAAGAAGTAGGGATGTAACGATATCAAAATCTCACGGTACGATACAATTTCGATATTGACCTCACGGCACGATATTTATTGCGATATTGTGGAAAAGCTCACGGTATTGTTAAATAGCTCACGATAGTGTTTGTGATGATAATAGTGAAAAAATACTGACATTTATTCTGCTTTTGCCAGTCAACAGGCAATTTATTGTTGTATTTATGGATCATGACAACATAAAACGCGGATCACATAGTATTTAAAGTGCAAGTTGTAGTCAGAAACATCAATATTCTGTATAGTAATATTTGGTTGCATAACTGATTCTTCTGTCCACTGTTCAAGTTAAGAAGCAACTAAAACAATTGTAAACAATAGGGAATTCCCTTTAAGTACAAACAAAGATCAAGTTAAGTCAGGTTTAAATGTGCAAGGCAAATAAAAGCAGCCTTTTAAAACTGGTATTTAGGAACATAACTTAAACTTAAATAAAATAGTAGGTCAAAAAGCCTTTTAAAAAACACTGACCTATCATTTAGCAAATGTTCAAGTTTTTCTTTAGAAAGATCAAAATATCTACATTGCAAGGGAGAAGAAGAGACCTCTGGGCATTTACAATATCCCCTGCTGTTGAAAATACCCTTTCACTGGGCATCGAGGTAGCGGGTATACACAGGTAGGTCTTTGCTAATGAAGACCGAATAGGATACCGCCCTGCATTGTCTCTCCACCACTTAAGAGGGCAAGCAGACAGAGAAACTAATGCTTCTTTGCAGTAAGAGTCAATTTCTGCCTGAATTCCACCTGTGACTTGAATACTGCTAAAAGAAGAGCCAAGGAGGTCCTCAAGGGCATGCTTCTTAAGAGGAGGCACAAAGCTCGCGCTGCTGTCGTCCAGATCTGCTGGATGTGGGCTCCTGGGCAGCACATCTTGGTCCTGGTTCATAAATGATAAAAAGACATTATATTAGCATTTTGTTACATTTTATTGTATTTCTCTCAATTTTCTCTATGGCACAGCGTTAACATCTTTTACCTGTTGTTGCATCTGTGATGCTTTGAACTTTATTCTTTCAAAGACGTCCTCTCTCTCTCCACTGCCTAGATGTTGCAAGGTCTGAAAGCGTGGATCCAAAGCACTGCTCTCCTGCATGAACTTTTCATCCTCTCCTTGGTATCTGTCAGAAAGATCCTTCAGAATGGCTGCCTTCATCTGAGCAATGGCATTTGAGTCGTGATTATCTGTGGCCATGCTGTCTTGAATCATTTGTTTTACTGGTGAAATGAGAGATATTGTTGGTTGCGACTCATCACAGAGAACCGTTGTGGCCTTTTTTATTGGTAAAAGAATCTTCACAAGATCCTCTGCATTTGCAATGTCAGAAGTGTCCAAAGTTTCACATGTCTTGTGTCTGTTCATCACTCAGTAGGGCTGCAGCAACAGCTTGTTGTTGTTCAAGGTAGCGCTCCACCATGTCCAGAGAGCTAAGTGTGTAAGTAAGTGTAGTAAGTGTGAGCTTAGTCATCAAGTTTAACGGCATTTAAATGAATGGAACTTTTTTTATTTAGGGTAAATTTGTTAACGTTACCTTTGTCCAATTTCGATCTTTTCACAGTGACCTGAAAGCTATCAACAAAACGGACAACATCTGCTATTCTTACTTTTGTCAGATGTATGAATGACTGAGAGAGAAAACCATAGACATTAAAAGAAAACAAGCTGTTCACGGTCCATTTTGAGAATGAATGGCGATCGTAGCGGGCGGCGCGGCGGCGCGACCGGAAGTATCGCTACCCTACTTCCGGCCTCGGTCGCCATTTTGTGAAATAGGCCTATCGCAAAAACAACTTTTAAAAACATAAATCAAGCATTAATCCAACTAATACGTTTACAACGTTGATGTAAACATGTATACACGACATATAACGGTTTTTTTTTTTTCATTTTAAAACTGGTCACCGTCGTTGTGAATTACAGCCACATACTGCGGTATAAATACTGTCGGAACCCTTTCAAGAACTGTGTTGCAGGAGAGGTCCTAGGAGAGGTGCCTGCAACATGGTTGGGTAAAGCTGCCAAGGATTCGTAGCATCACATTGTGAACGTATTTCCTAGGAGCACAACCCAACCTTTATTCTTTATGTTATTACCAATTTTTTCTACATGGTGCATGATGCAGAACTCAAAACTACTCCGTTTTAAAATTAACACATTTCTTACACTTTTTGAGAAATGTGAGCATATTTACGGCCTTAAAATGATGAAAAGTGAATTTAAGACACAAGTGGGGAACCCTGGTATTGACGGAATTCCGTCGCAGACTCTCGACGGGGAAATGTAATCCCGGTCTATATATTAAGAAGTGTATTACTTAATATAAAATTACATACATTATATATTAGTAAGTATATTGTCTCTCGCATTTTTAAATATATGAAGATTCCTTATGTATTTTTCAATAGATTGTAATATATTAACACCATATATTATTCTGTACATTTTCAAATATGGTGTGAAACCATTCATATATAGGGAAATATATTTTCTTTTCATAAGAGGACCCCAGACAGTAAAATGTGATTTTGTAACATCATGATTTTTTAAAACATGTCATATCACTCACTCCATTCATGTTCTAACCATGATTTATTTTGTATTATTATTATTAGCCTTCATTTCATTATTAGACCTACTAGCAACGTTAGGTGGAATTCACTGTAAAGATGTACAATTCTTAGTTTCATTCGTGGTGTTGACACGAAAATTGAGCCATAATCTGGTGGAAGATTGCTGCAATCTCCTATAGACAAACTAACACTTAATAACATGAGGTTTTAACAAAAGCCACTACATTTCACTCACTCAGACATCATTTTATTGTATTTATTTATTTATTTTGTTTAGATATAGTAAGCGTGAGCTTAAGTTAGTCATCAAGTTTAACGGCATTTAAATGAATGGAACTTTTTTAATTTAGGCTAAATTTGTTACCTTTGTCCAATTTCGATCTTTTCACAGCGACCTGAAAGCTATCAACAAAACGGACAACATCTGCTATTCTTACTTTTGTCAGATGTATGAATGACTGAGAGAGAAAACCATAGACATTAAAAGAAAACAAGCTATTCACGGTCCATTTTGAGAATGAATGGCGATCGTAGCGGGCGCCGCGGCGGCGCGACCGGAAGTATCGCTAACCTACTTCCGGCCTCGGTCGCCATTTTGTGAAATAGGCCTATCGCAAAAAACAACTTTTAAAAACATAAATCAAGCATTAATCCAACTAATACGTTTATAACGTTGATGTAAACATGTATACACAACGACATATAACGCATGGTGAAAAGTTTTTTTTTTTTAAACTGGTCACCGTCGTTGGGAATTACAGCCACATACTGCGGTATAAATACTGTCGGAACCCTTCCATGAACTGTGTTGCAGGAGAGGTCCTAGGAAAGGTGCCTGCAACATGGTTGGGTAAAGCTGCCAAGGATTCGTAGCATCACATTGTGAACGTATTTCCTAGGAGCACAACCTGATCCTTTTTCTTAATGTTATTACCATTTTTTTCTACATGGTGCATGACGCAGAACTCAAAACTACTCCGTTTTAAAAATTGACACATTTATTACACTTTTTGAGAAATGTGAGCATATTTACGGCCTTAAAATTATGAAAAGAGAATTTAAGACACAAGTGGGGAACCCTGGTATTGACGGAATTCCGTCGCAGACTCTCGACGGGGGAATGTAATCCCGGTCTATATTAAGAACAGGGATGTAGTGGAGGCTAAACGCACGTAAACGCCGTTTACGCACCTCCCAATATTCGGAAATTGCGTTTACCCACCTCCAAAGTGCGTTTATCCACCTCTAAATAGCGTTTATCCACCTTTAAATAGCCCGTAGTTCCTAAGACATTTTAAATTAAGCTTATGTCGTTTTAGTTTCATATTGTTCATTATTAGTTTCATAGGTTGTTAAAACTAAGACGAACTCTTTCATATTGCGCTGCATTACTGTCAGTGTTGTTGACTTTTACTGACGGACGGTAAGGTTGCGCTGTTGACGCTCGCGCAGCCTCTCGAGGAGAAATCTACACAAATGAGCGCGCACACACACACACTCAGTTAACCAGTTAACAACATACTGCCTATAAAAAATCTAAATGTGGAGTTTTTATATTTTTAACATTAAGCAACCTCAATTATTTTTCCTGAACACCATCACGATTGAAAACGTGACATTTCCTACAACAGTTCAATAAACAGTTAAAATTAAGTCACTTACATTTTAGATGCAATATTGGCTGTTTTTGTTCTGTTTCACCAGCGAAAATAGTTCCAAACTAAAATCACAGCAGAACCACGGCGCATCTCACAGGAAAACTCAACCTGTTTTCATTACTGAATGATTCAGCATTCTGAACGAATCGATTGAGTCAAAGATTCAATGACCCATTCAAAACATCTGTCTCATTCTTGAATAAATCAGCCGTTTGAACGAATCGTTTGTTGGTTTGAATGAATGAATCAATGACTCACTATTAAGACGGTCGCCTGCTGCCACCTACTGGCGGTTTAGTGTTATGTTTAAAAGTATGTTATGTATCATTCTTTCCAATGTTTCTTATATGTAAATTTAAATAAATTTCATAACATTATTTTACACAATTGTAATTTTTCAGTGTAAATTATTTAATTTGATCAGCCCCTAGGGTAACAGCCATATAGTGTCTTATTATTCTAAATAATTGAATTTATTGACCAAATTTATTAATTTAAAATGAAAGATGAAGCATACATTTAATGATATTGGGGGAGGGGATGCCCTTTAAAGGTGCAGATATTACAATATGCCGATTTAATCAAAGCTGATTGAACACTGATGAGAATAATCAGAATAAATGAGAATATTGTTTCAGAATAAATTAACACACACACACCAAAAAAAAAAAAAAAATCCGGACGAGCAATTTTTTTACTCGGACAAGTGAATGACAGATTTACTTGTCCGAAGGACAAGTGAAAAGGCTTAATGTCGAGCAATGTTAATGTCATCAGGTAGGCAGTGGCCCGCCTTACCGGGTGACCATGTCGTGGTCCACCAGAATTTATAGTTTACCCACCTCTTTTTTTACCATTACACCTCTGATTAAGAAGTGTATTACTTAATATAAAATTACATGCATTATATATTAGTAAGTATATTGTCTCTCGCATTTTTAAATATATGAAGATTCCTTATGTATTTTTCAATATATTGTAATATATTAACACCCTATATTATTCTGTACATTTTCAAATATGCTGTGAAACCATTCATATATAGGGAAATATATTTTCTTTTCATAAGAGGACCCCAGACAGTAAAATGTGATTTTGTATCATGATTTTTTAAAACATGTCATATCACTCACTCCATTCATATTCTAACCATGATTTATTTTGTATTATTATTATTAGCCTTCATTTCATTATTAGACCTACTAGCAACGTTAGGTGGAATTCACTGTAAAGATGTAACGTTACAATTCTTAGTTTAATTCGAGGTGTTGACACGAAAAATGAGCCATAATCTGGTGGAAGATTGCTGCAATCTCCTATAGACAAACTAACACTTAAAGGGATAGTTCGGCCAAAAATGATATTTAAACCATGCATTACTCACCCTCAAGCCGTTTGAGATGCATCTGTCAATCTTGTTTCAGACGAACACATTTTCAGTTATTTTAGAAAATGTCTTAGACCCTTCAGTGGATATAATGTGAAGCAATGGGGTCCACCTCCTTCAAGTCCCAAAATGTGAATACATCCTTCACAAAAGTAATCCATCCGGCTCCAGGGGGATAAACGAAGGCCTTCTGAGGGTAATCCGTGCGGTTTTGTCGTAAAAATATACATATTTAAAACTTTATAAATGAAAATATCTGACTTCCGGCAACGATCGACGCGCGTTCACGGGTGATGGAAGTCGGCGTACGAGGTAAGACGTAGCGTAGGAACTGTTGTGACGTAGAACGAACGCGCCAGCGCAGCCAGAAAGCAGAGCAAAACAAAACTGAAAGCGCGTGAACGCACGCGCGTCGATCGTTGCCGGAAGTCAGATATTTTCATTTATAAAGTTTTAAATATGTATATTTTTAGGACAAAACCGCACGGATTACCCTCAGAAGGCCTTCGTTTATCCCCCTGGAGCCGGATGGATTACTTTTGTGAAGGATGTATTCACATTTTGGGACTTGAAGGAGGTGGACCCCATTGCTTCACATTATATCCACTGAAGGGTCTGAGACACTTTCTAAAATAACTGAAAATGTGTTCGTCTGAAGCAAGATTGACATATGCATCTCGAACGGCTTGAGGGTGAGTAATGCATGGGTTAAATATCATTTTTGGCCGAACTATCCCTTTAATAACATGAGGTTTTAACAAAAGCCACTACATTTCACTCACTCAGACATCATTTTATTGTATCTATTTATTTATTTTGTTTAGATATAGTAAGCGTGAGCTTAACGTTAGTCATCAAGTTTAACGGCATTTAAATGAATGGAACTTTTTTTATTTAGGCTAAATTTGTTACCTTTGTCCAATTTCGATCTTTTCACAGCGACCTGAAAGCTATCAACAAAACGGACAACATCTGCTATTCTTACTTTTGTCAGATGTATGAATGACTGAGAGAGAAAACCATAGACATTAAAAGAAAACAAGCTGTTCACGGTCCATTTTGAGAATGAATGGCGATCGTAGCGGGCGCCGCGACCGGAAGTATCGCTACCCTACTTCCGGCCTCGGTCGCCATTTTGTGAAATAGGCCTATCGCAAAAACAACTTTTAAAAACATAAATCAAGCATTAATCCAACTAATACGTTTACAACGTTGATGTATGTATACACAACGACATATAACGCATGGTGAAAAGTTTTTTTTTTTTTTCATTTTAAAACTGGTCACCGTCGTTGGGAATTACAGCCACATACTGCGGTATAAATACAGTCGGAACCTTATTAAAATCTGTGTTGCAGGAAAGGTCCTAGGAGAGGTGCCTGCTACATAGTTGGGTATAGCTGCCAAGGATTCGTAGCATCACATTGTGAACGTATTTCCTAGGAGCACAACCTAATCCTTTTTCTCAATGTTATTACCAATTTTTTCTACATGGTGCATGATGCAGAACTCAAAACTACTCCGTTTTAAAAATTAACACATTTATTACACTTTTTGAGAAATGTGAGCATATTTACGGCCTTAAAATTATGAAAAGAGAATTTAAGACACAAGTGGGGAACCCTGGTATTGACGGAATTCCGTCGCAGACTCTCGAGGGGGAAATGTAATCCCGGTCTATATATAAAGAACAGGGATGTAGTGGAGGCTAAACGCACGTAAACGCCGTTTACGCACCTCCCAATATTCGGAAATTGCGTTTACCCACCTCCAAAGTGCGTTTATCCACCTCTAAATAGCGTTTATCCACCTTTAAATAGCCCGTAGTTCCTAAGACATTTTAAATTAAGCTTATGTCGTTTTAGTTTCATATTGTTCATTATTAGTTTCATAGGTTGTTAAAACTAAGACGAACTCTTTCATATTGCGCTGCATTACTGTCAGTGTTGTTGACTTTTACTGACGGACGGTAAGGTTGCGCTGTTGACGCTCGCGCAGCCTCTCGAGGAGAAATCTACACAAATGAGCGCGCACACACACACACTCAGTTAACCAGTTAACAACATACTGCCTATAAAAAATCTAAATGTGGAGTTTTTATATTTTTAACATTAAGCAACCTCAATTATTTTTCCTGAACACCATCACGATTGAAAACGTGACATTTCCTACAACAGTTCAATAAACAGTTAAAATTAAGTCACTTACATTTTAGATGCAATATTGGCAGTTTTTGTTCTGTTTCACCAGCGAAAATAGTTCCAAACTAAAATCACAGCAGAACCACGGCGCATCTCACCATTAATATCATATAGAGACTAGATGCCCTATTGGCCGCTTGAAACCGAGAAATCCGGCCGCCATCTTGAACCGGTCGTATTCCTAGTTTCGTTGCGTGGCAGCAGATAAGATGCCAGAGCATTGTGGAGCATTTTCCTGTTCTAATCGTCGGACCATCGAAAATAGGGCTTTTCACAAGTAAGTCTTAACATTACCGAACTATTGGTTGTATTTTGTGAATAGAATATTACCAGATAATCAAGAAGGAGCGAGGATATTTGCTATTACTGTACTGAAATCGGTGTTCACCCAGCATGGAGAGGTGGGGTAACTGTTAAAGTAGTAATTACAAGAGCTTCTAGGTTATCAGATTAGCATTCAACTGCCCTGTTGTATAGGTTATTTGTGTTTGCGCATGTAACAGGAGACCAGTTACACGCACATGATATCAGGAAGCAATGTAAATACAAGCATTGCAGCGATGCGCAAATTGAGTTACCCCTCCAACTTCTAGTTTTATTGATAACCTATATCTTATCACATGCGATTTGGCTATTGATATTACAGAAGTCCTGTGGTAAAATTACATTATTAACTTACTCCATCTACCCTTGTAAAGTTAATCCGAATAGGGCTTTAGTCTCGACATTTTCCCCTCCCACATCCACATACAATAAAAAAGGTATAGGCTTAATGTTGTCCGAATTAAATTTTTTAGAAATTACTGATGCAAACACGTTGAAAAGCTTCTTCTCAATTTTTATTACAGGTGGCTGCGTTCGGTGGATTCGGTGGCTGGGTTATGTGTGTGAAATTGTGTGTGTGTGTGTGCATCTGTTCGTGTTTGTTTGTGTGTCTGTTCGTGTGTATGTGCGTGTCACAAATCATAAATTGTTTCTTCAACTTATTAAAATATCTGACTTTACTGCAACTATCTGTTTCTGCTTCTTTATTATGTTTATAGTGTGTGATTTATAAAATACATTATATCCTTCATCACACATATTGTGTCTGGTCACTTTATATCTTATATCAGAATATTATATTACTGTTAAGCCTACTATGGATATTAAAATACGCCGAATCATGTGTCCTGTATCATAGCTACATGAATGACCTTTGCAGCAAAAAAAAAACGCGTGAAAATCAGTTCAGTATTCAGTGAGATATGATTAATTTAATGCGCTGACAGCTCATTTCACCTGCCATTCAGATTACACTGAGCGGAGCGGATGACCGGTTTAAGATGGCGGCTCCAATTCTCGTCCGTGCCAATAGGCAGTAGCGGTCGATAGGGCGTCTACCTATATGATGTCTATGCATCTCACAGGAACACTCAACCTGTTTTCATTACTGAATGATTCAGCATTTTGAACGAATCGATTGAGTCAAAGATTCAATGACCCATTCATAAACATCTGTCTCATTCTTGAATGAATCAGTCGTTTGAACGAATCATTTGTTTGTTTGAATGAATGAATCAATGACTCACTATTAAGAGGGTCGCCTGCCGCCACCTACTGGCGGTTTAGTGTTATGTTTAAAAGTATGTTATGTATCATTCTTTCCAATGTTTCTTATATGTAAATTTAAATAAATTTCATAACATTATTTTACACAATTGTAATTTTTCAGTGTAAATTATTTAATTTGATCAGCCCCTAGGGTAACAGCCATATAGTGTCTTATTATTCTAAATAATTGAATTTATTGACCAAATTTATGAATTTAAAATGAAAGATGAAGCATACATTTAATGATATTGGGGGAGGGGATGCCCTTTAAAGGTGCAGATATTACAATATGCCGATTTAATCAAAGCTGATTGAACACTGATGAGAATAATCAGAATAAATGAGAATATTGTTTCAGAATAAATTAACACACACACCAAAAAAAAAAAAAAAAATCCGGACGAGCAATTTTTTTACTCGGACAAGTGAAAAGGCTTAATGTCGAGCAATGTTAATGTCATCAGGTAACGTTAGGCAGTGGCCCGCCTTACCGGGTGACCATGTCGTGGTCCACCAGAATTTATAGTTTACCCACCTCTTTTTTTACCACTACACCTCTGATTAAGAAGTGTATTACTTAATATAAAATTACATACATTATATATTAGTAAGTATATAAATAGGCCTATCGCAAAAACAACTTTTTAAAACATAAATCAAGCATTAATCCAACTAATACGTTTACAACGTTGATGTAAACATGTATACACAACGACATATAACGCATGGTGAAAAGTTTTTTTTTTTCATTTTAAAACTGGTCACCGTCGTTGGGAATTACAACCACATACTGCGGTATAAATACTGTCGGAACCCAAATATGAAATATGTTGCAGGAAAGGTCCTAGGAGAGGTGCCTGCAACATGGTTGGGTAAAGCTGCCAAGGGTTCATAGCATCACATTGTGAACGTTTTCCTAGGAGCACAACCTAAACCTTTTTCTTAATGTTATAACCAATTTTTTCTACATGGTGCATGACGCAGAACTCAAAACTACTCCGTTTTAAAAATTAACATATTTATTACACTTTTTGATAAATGTGAGCATATTTACGGCCTTAAAATTATGAAAAGTGAATTTAAGACACAAGTGGGGAACCCTGGTATTGACGGAATTCCGTCGCAGACTCTCGACGGGGAAATGTAATCCCGGTCTATATATTAAGAAGTGTATTACTTAATATAAAATTACATACATTATATATTAGTAAGTATATTGTCTCTCGCATTTTTAAACATATGAAGATTCCTTATGTATTTTTCAATATATTGTAATATATTAACACCATATATTATTCTGTAGGCCTACATTTTCAAATATGCTGTGAAACCATTCATATATAGGGAAATATATTTTCTTTTCATAAGAGGACCCCAGACAGGAAAATGTGATTTTGTAACATCATGATTTTTTAAAACATGTCATATCACTCACTCCATTCATGTTCAAACCATGATTTATTTTGTATTATTATTATTAGCCTTCATTTCATTATTAGACCTACTAGCAACGTTAGGTGGAATTCACTGTAAAGATGTACAATTCTTAGTTTCATTCGAGGTGTATATTTATATGTATACTTATATTCCTGGGCCCATGCGCACGCAGCGACCGGCAGTGAAAAGTTTGGCGTTCTCATGTCCGTGTTTTATGTTTTTTATCTTTATTTTTAGTTCTATGTCTTAAAGTTTATTCAAATTTACTTACGGGAACTACACACCTGTCGAGGGGCTTGCGCAAAAATGGATCTATTTTGTCCCATTGTCCTTGTTGGTGAGTTTTATGGTATTAGGTATGTGAACACCCAAAAAAATTGGGGACAGGATTTGAATAGTCTAAGTGGTTGTAAAAAAAAAATAGTCACACTATTTTAAGGGTTAAGGAACAAAACGGATGAACTTCAGGGGTATGTCCGACTCCAGAAGGATTTTAAAAAATGTGGCACACCACACGCTCTCACCACACTCTCTCACTCTCACCACACGCTCACTCTCACCACACGCTTACTCTCACCACACGCTCACTCTCACCACACGCTCACTCTCACCACGCTCACTCTCACCACACGCTCTCACTCTCACCACACGCTCACTCTCACCACGCTCACTCTCACCACACGCTCACTCTCACCACACGCTCACTCTCACCACGCTCACTCTCACCACACGCTCTCACTCTCACCACACGCTCACTCTCACCACGCTCACTCTCACCACACGCTCTCACTCTCACCACACGCTCTCACTCTCACCACACGCTCACTCTCACCACGCTCACTCTCACCACACGCTCACTCTCACCACGCTCACCACGCTCACTCTCACCACACGCTCACTCTCACCACACGCTCACTCTCACCACACGCTCTCACTCTCACCACACGCTCTCACTCTCACCACACGCTCTCTCTCACCACACGCTCTCACTCTCACCACACGCTCACTCTCACCACACGCTCACTCTCACCACACGCTCACTCTCACCACACGCTCTCACCCTCACCACACGCTCACTCTCACCACACGCTCACTCTCACCACACGCTCACTCTCACCACACGCTCTCACTCTCACCACACGCTCACTCTCACCACACGCTCACTCTCACCACACGCTCACTCTCACCACACGCTCTCACCCTCACCACACGCTCACTCTCACCACGCTCACTCTCACCACACGCTCACTCTCACCACACGCTCTCACCCTCACCACACGCTCACTCTCACCACACGCTCACTCTCACCACACGCTCACTCTCACCACACGCTCTCACCCTCACCACACGCTCACTCTCACCACACGCTCTCACCCTCACCACACGCTCACCCTCACCACACGCTCACCCTCACCACACGCTCACTCTCACCACACGCTCACTCTCACCACACGCTCACTCTCACCACACGCTCTCACTCTCACCACACGCTCTCACTCTCACCACACGCTCACTCTCACCACACGCTCTCACTCTCACCACACGCTCACTCTCACCACACGCTCTCACTCTCACCACACGCTCTCACTCTCACCACACGCTCACTCTCACCACACGCTCACTCTCACCACACGCTCACTCTCACCACACGCTCTCACTCTCACCACACGCTCACTCTCACCACACGCTCACTCTCACCACACGCTCACTCTCACCACACGCTCTCACTCTCACCACACGCTCACTCTCACCACACGCTCACTCTCACCACACGCTCTCACTCTCACTCTCACCCTCACCACACGCTCACTCTCACCACACGCTCTCACTCTCACCACACGCTCACTCTCACCACACGCTCACTCTCACCACACGCTCACTCTCACCACACGCTCTCACCACACGCTCTCACTCTCACCACACGCTCACTCTCACCACACGCTCTCACTCTCACCACACGCTCACTCTCACCACACGCTCACTCTCACCACACGCTCACTCTCACCACACGCTCTCACCACACGCTCACTCTCACCACACGCTCACTCTCACCACACGCTCTCACTCTCACCACACGCTCACTCTCACCACACGCTCACTCTCACCACACGCTCTCACTCTCACCACACGCTCACTCTCACCACACGCTCACTCTCACCACACGCTCACTCTCACCACACGCTCACTCTCACCACACGCTCACTCTCACCACACGCTCTCACCACACGCTCACTCTCACCACACGCTCACTCTCACCACACGCTCACTCTCACCACACGCTCTCACCCTCACCACACGCTCACTCTCACCACACGCTCACTCTCACCACACGCTCACTCTCACCACACGCTCTCACTCTCACCACACGCTCACTCTCACCACACGCTCACTCTCACCACACGCTCACTCTCACCACACGCTCTCACTCTCACCACACGCTCACTCTCACCACACGCTCTCACTCTCACTCTCACTCTCACCACACGCTCACTCTCACCACACGCTCACTCTCACCACACGCTCTCACTCTCACCACACGCTCACTCTCACCACACGCTCTCACTCTCACTCTCACTCTCACCACACGCTCACTCTCACCACACGCTCACTCTCACCACACGCTCACTCTCACCACACGCTCACTCTCACCACACGCTCTCACTCTCACTCTCACTCTCACCACACGCTCACTCTCACCACACGCTCACTCTCACCACACGCTCACTCTCACCACACGCTCACTCTCACCACGCTCTCTCTCACCACACGCTCTCACTCTCACTCTCACTCTCACCACACGCTCACTCTCACCACACGCTCACTCTCACCACACGCTCACTCTCACCACACGCTCACTCTCACCACACGCTCACTCTCACCACACGCTCACTCTCACCACGCTCTCTCTCACCACACGCTCTCACTCTCACTCTCACTCTCACCACACGCTCACTCTCACCACACGCTCACTCTCACCACACGCTCACTCTCACCACACGCTCACTCTCACCACACGCTCACTCTCACCACACGCTCACTCTCACCACACGCTCACTCTCACCACACGCTCACTCTCACCACGCTCTCTCTCACCACACGCTCTCACTCTCACTCTCACTCTCACCACACGCTCACTCTCACCACACGCTCACTCTCACCACACGCTCACTCTCACCACACGCTCACCACACGCTCACTCTCACCACACGCTCACTCTCACCACACGCTCACTCTCACCACACGCTCACTCTCACCACACGCTCACTCTCACCACACGCTCACTCTCACCACACGCTCACTCTCACCACGCTCTCTCTCACCACACGCTCTCACTCTCACTCTCACTCTCACCACACGCTCACTCTCACCACACGCTCACTCTCACCACACGCTCACTCTCACCACACGCTCACTCTCACCACACGCTCTCACTCTCACCACACGCTCACTCTCACCACACGCTCTCACTCTCACCACACGCTCACTCTCACCACACGCTCACTCTCACCACACGCTCACTCTCACCACGCTCTCTCTCACCACACGCTCTCACTCTCACTCTCACTCTCACCACACGCTCACTCTCACCACACGCTCACTCTCACCACACGCTCACTCTCACCACACGCTCACTCTCACCACACGCTCACTCTCACCACACGCTCACTCTCACCACACGCTCACTCTCACCACACGCTCTCACTCTCACCACACGCTCACTCTCACCACACGCTCTCACTCTCACCACACGCTCACTCTCACCACACGCTCACTCTCACCACACGCTCTCACCCTCACCACACGCTCACTCTCACCACACGCTCACTCTCACCACACGCTCTCACTCTCACT
This sequence comes from Tiaroga cobitis, assembly GCA_030578255.1. Taxonomy (NCBI): domain Eukaryota; kingdom Metazoa; phylum Chordata; class Actinopteri; order Cypriniformes; family Leuciscidae; genus Tiaroga; species Tiaroga cobitis. The sequence continues at coordinate 6,536,170 of CM060611.1, forward strand.
CTCACCCTCACCACACGCTCACTCTCACCACACGCTCACTCTCACCCTCTCACCCTCACCACACGCTCACTCTCACCACACGCTCACTCTCACCACACGCTCTCACTCTCACCACACGCTCACTCTCACCACACGCTCACTCTCACCACACGCTCACTCTCACCACACGCTCTCACTCTCACCACACGCTCACTCTCACCACACGCTCTCACTCTCACCACACGCTCACTCTCACCACACGCTCACTCTCACCACACGCTCACTCTCACCACACGCTCACTCTCACCACACGCTCACTCTCACCACACGCTCACTCTCACCACACGCTCTCACTTTCACCACACGCTCACTCTCACCACACGCTCACTCTCACCACACGCTCACTCTCACCACACGCTCTCACTTTCACCACACGCTCACTCTCACCACACGCTCACTCTCACCACACGCTCACTCTCACCACACGCTCACTCTCACCACACGCTCACTCTCACCACACGCTCTCACTCTCACCACACGCTCACTCTCACCACACGCTCTCATCCTCACCACACGCTCACTCTCACCACACGCTCTTACTTTCACCACACGCTCACTCTCACCACACGCTCACTCTCACCACACGCTCACTCTCACCACACGCTCACTCTCACCACACGCTCACTCTCACCACACGCTCACTCTCACCACACGCTCTCACCACACGCTCTCACTCTCACCACACGCTCACTCTCACCACACGCTCTCACTCTCACCACACGCTCACTCTCACCACACGCTCACTCTCACCACACGCTCACTCTCACCACACGCTCTCACCACACGCTCACTCTCACCACACGCTCACTCTCACCACACGCTCTCACTCTCACCACACGCTCACTCTCACCACACGCTCACTCTCACCACACGCTCTCACTCTCACCACACGCTCACTCTCACCACACGCTCACTCTCACCACACGCTCACCACACGCTCACTCTCACCACACGCTCACTCTCACCACACGCTCACTCTCACCACACGCTCTCACTCTCACCACACGCTCACTCTCACCACACGCTCACTCTCACCACACGCTCTCACCACACGCTCACTCTCACCACACGCTCACTCTCACCACACGCTCACTCTCACCACACGCTCTCACCCTCACCACACGCTCACTCTCACCACACGCTCACTCTCACCACACGCTCACTCTCACCACACGCTCTCACTCTCACCACACGCTCACTCTCACCACACGCTCACTCTCACCACACGCTCACTCTCACCACACGCTCTCACTCTCACCACACGCTCACTCTCACCACACGCTCTCACTCTCACTCTCACTCTCACCACACGCTCACTCTCACCACACGCTCACTCTCACCACACGCTCACTCTCACCACACGCTCACTCTCACCACACGCTCTCACTCTCACTCTCACTCTCACCACACGCTCACTCTCACCACACGCTCACTCTCACCACACGCTCACTCTCACCACACGCTCACTCTCACCACGCTCTCTCTCACCACACGCTCTCACTCTCACTCTCACTCTCACCACACGCTCACTCTCACCACACGCTCACTCTCACCACACGCTCACTCTCACCACACGCTCACCACACGCTCACTCTCACCACACGCTCACTCTCACCACACGCTCACTCTCACCACACGCTCACTCTCACCACACGCTCACTCTCACCACACGCTCACTCTCACCACACGCTCACTCTCACCACGCTCTCTCTCACCACACGCTCTCACTCTCACTCTCACTCTCACCACACGCTCACTCTCACCACACGCTCACTCTCACCACACGCTCACTCTCACCACACGCTCTCACTCTCACCACACGCTCACTCTCACCACACGCTCACTCTCACCACACGCTCTCACTCTCACCACACGCTCACTCTCACCACACGCTCACTCTCACCACACGCTCACTCTCACCACGCTCTCTCTCACCACACGCTCTCACTCTCACTCTCACTCTCACCACACGCTCACTCTCACCACACGCTCACTCTCACCACACGCTCACTCTCACCACACGCTCACTCTCACCACACGCTCACTCTCACCACACGCTCACTCTCACCACACGCTCACTCTCACCACACGCTCACTCTCACCACACGCTCTCACTCTCACCACACGCTCTCACTCTCACCACACGCTCACTCTCACCACACGCTCACTCTCACCACACGCTCTCACCCTCACCACACGCTCACTCTCACCACACGCTCACTCTCACCACACGCTCTCACTCTCACTCTCACCCTCACCACACGCTCACTCTCACCACACGCTCACTCTCACCACACGCTCTCACTCTCACCACACGCTCACTCTCACCACACGCTCACTCTCACCACACGCTCACTCTCACCACACGCTCTCACTCTCACCACACGCTCACTCTCACCACACGCTCACTCTCACCACACGCTCACTCTCACCACACGCTCACTCTCACCACACGCTCACTCTCACCACACGCTCACTCTCACCACACGCTCTCACTTTCACCACACGCTCACTCTCACCACACGCTCACTCTCACCACACGCTCACTCTCACCACACGCTCTCACTTTCACCACACGCTCACTCTCACCACACGCTCACTCTCACCACACGCTCACTCTCACCACACGCTCACTCTCACCACACGCTCACTCTCACCACACGCTCTCACTCTCACCACACGCTCACTCTCACCACACGCTCTCATCCTCACCACACGCTCACTCTCACCACACGCTCTTACTTTCACCACACGCTCACTCTCACCACACGCTCACTCTCACCACACGCTCACTCTCACCACACGCTCACTCTCACCACACGCTCACTCTCACCACACGCTCACTCTCACCACACGCTCACTCTCACCACACGCTCACTCTCACCACACGCTCACTCTCACCACACGCTCACTCTCACCACACGCTCTCACTCTCACCACACGCTCACTCTCACCACACGCTCTCACTCTCACCACACGCTCACTCTCACCACACGCTCACTCTCACCACACGCTCACTCTCACCACACGCTCACTCTCACCACACGCTCTCACTCTCACCACACGCTCACTCTCACCACACGCTCTCACTCTCACCACACGCTCACTCTCACCACACGCTCTCACTCTCACCACATAACTAAATTAAATTATCAGTTATGTATGCTGATACTGAGGATTTTAAATGAACTTGAAGCCTGAGAACGTGGATCTTATATGAACTTGAAGCCTGAGAACGAGGCTTTTATGTGAACGAAAACCTGAGAACGAGGCTCCCTTTGGAAATTGTAACCAAATAAAATGCCTAGAACAAGGCTAGTAAATCCATTATCTTTAGTATCAACAAAAATATGGTTCTGTAACTGTCATCTCCAAAACCATCAGGAGGAAGAGAATCAAGGAAAAGTATCTCCCTTTTAGCTACCAACATAACCTGCAATGGGTATTTTGTTAATATATCCATGAAAATAGAACACACTTAACCCTACCTTTTGTAAATGTTACAGCTATAAAGATTATAGAAAAAAAACTCAACACAGAGCAGATAGTGATCCGCTTCATTCGGCTGTCTGCTCCAAGCTGGAAATATATCAGATCCTTGGACCTCACGTTTTCCTAATAGTATTGGAACAAAATATTATTCAATAATCATATACTTCTGTGCCTGTTGCCAAAAGAGTTATTTCTTGGTTGATGAGTATGATAGCAAAAAAAAAAAAAAAAAAAAACACTTGCAGGCAAACAATGCACTGGGTCCAGATTTTGGTCTTTCCAGGTGGGAACCACACATTCTTTCCATCTTTTCCCTTATGGAAAGAACATTATAAATTACTGAACACGCATACATTAAAATAAATACTTTTTAAAATAAGATATAATAGTATGAAGTACATGTCTTTGTGCAGCTTCTTCCACAATCTTGAGGCAAGCATTTCCGATCTGAAATTAATTGAAAAACGATCACATCCCAGTGAAAGCTGCCTTGTGTAACATTATGCATTATCAGTGAATTTCGTTTTTTTGTGCTGTAAACTAAGATCGAACATATGCACATTAGATTCCATGCACTGGCTTAAACCCAGGCTCCAGAAGTCTTCTCGGGTGAGGCAAAATTTGCCTTGCTTTATGATCAGTTCTCCTGACGGACGATTTTTGTCTAACACATACTTAAACTAAAAACAAAAAGCATTTGACATGATTAAGTAATGGCTATTTAAATATGCAAAGTTTTACTAATTAGACAGAATGCTTACCAGTTCATCTTGAATAGGGCCCATGTCCTTCTCCCACTTTGCTCCTGAACCAGCATATGGATGCTCTATCTGCCACTCAAAAATTGAGTTACAGTGGTCCTGGAGAATCATCCTCTCAGTTGGTCCATCTGATGATCCACAAATACGTGACAATTAGTAACAAGAAATTTTGTGGAATTTAAAAAAAGAAATCCAATTTCTGAATCTAGCATGTAATTGTAAACTGTTTTGTACAAAGTTTATCGAACACTCTTACTTTTCAATCTGTAGTATGTCCTCAGTTTCGACACATTAAACCTCTGGCAAGTTGACCCTTTCACAATAGTAGCCACCCCTTTGGAAGAGATGCTGGCCACAGTAAATGGTCCTTTGTGCTGACTCGTAAACGTGTCTCCTGTCCGTCGTTTCTTGGGGTCAAAATTCAAACTGATACGGCTGCACAGATGTGTCCTCACTCCTCAGAGACTCCTGCTGCCATTCTCTCTCCAAAATATACCCTCAGCTGTTGTCAAGGCAACACTCTACGTGCGTTGTCAAAAAGGGGCGGAGTGAGCGAAGCTCATTATCATTTAAAGGCATATGCACTGAAACGGCGTGCTGAAAACAGAGCTGTTTTTGACCAGGTAAAATTAGTGTTTTCTTACAATACTAATTGTCACGGCCGGCTCGCGAGGCGCGACAAAGGAGACAACACGTTGGATCTTGCTCAAAAAAATTACATTTATTAAAGTAAGAACAATTAAATAAGACGGAGACGAGACGGCAAGCAACAAAAAACAAACAGAATCCAAGACACAAACGTACTCGTTACTAACGTAACCTCGGTTCTCTCTAGAGAGGGAACGAGTACTGCGTAATAGCTTACGCTATGGGGAAAACCTCTTTTCCACAAGATATTGAAGCCAAAAATTATCCTTAATTTTTTATTAATGTAAAACGCTTTGCAGCAGCAAGCAGACATAGGCGAAACAGCTCGCGCGCCTATTGGCTGCTCTTGCGGCAAATGCAGCAGCCTATTGAGAGAGGCGTTGTGTGACACATATCCAATGGGGGCATTTCGCGCCCATTTCGTCACGTCCCGCCAGAAAGGGCGTAGTCTCGCCCTATAAATATAGCTCGATAAGGCTGGTACACTGGTTTTCATCGCCGAAGCGAACCAGCGCTGTTGTATGCACGGCAAGATACGCAGTACTCGTTCCCTCCCTAGAGAGAACCGAGGTTACGTTAGTAACCGAGTACGTTCTCTTACGAGAGTATCTCTCGTACTGCGTAATAGCTTACGCTATGGGGAACACAATGCAACACGCCGTGCGTACAGGGATCCAACACCAAAGTCCCCGGGGCCGAAGCCCAGGGGCCCATATAGTGCATACCGTAAAACTTCAAATAATAGCCGAGTCCCAAATAGACGCCTGTCTCTTTTACACGCCTGGTGTGGCTGCAGGTTTGGGTAAATAAAGGCCGGTCTCAAATAGAGGCCGGGTCTGTTTTTTAGTTTCGGGTTGTATTTAATCCTCTAAAACCGTCAGATCGTCCGCTTTTTCGCGGCCGCCAAAGCAATTTTTTGTCCCTCCAAAGCTTTTTTTGATCGATGAGTGATGTAGAATAGAATGACTGCTGCGCTTGACAGGGCGCGTTACGAGCAGAGAGAGAGAGAGAGAGAGAGAGAGAGAGAGAGAGCGCGCCCCGGCCGCGCGCGCGCACTCTCACATCTTCAAACAACACGAGCGCTGTCTTGCTCTCTCTCCCTCGCGCATATTAATCAAAATCAATTGACGACGCGACAGTAAAAGGTTGGAAGACCGCAGTTTAACGTGGAGCATTTGGAGATTTTTATAGATTAGAGACATACACTCAATGACCAACATCTCAACACTAAATTATAAAGGCCTGACTCATATAGACGCCTGTCTCAAATACAAGCCGGTGCAATTCGACGGTTTGGGAAAATAAAAGCCCGGGCTACTATTTGAAGTTTTACGGTAATCACCATAAACTCACATAGAGTGGAGGAAGAGAGGCTGGAAGCGTCATTCCTAATAAAATAGCACCCAGAGGGGCTAATCATGTGACAATTAAACGCGCAGCCAGGGTGAAAGCTTTCAGCCTGATCTGGGTGGCCATACATGTGTCAATACTCATGGGGCTGAAGTAAACTCAGTATCTGGGCCGCACAGCGGGGCAGATAGCACTGAATTCTAGACCGCCAAAAGCTTAGCCTGCAAGGCGGGTACCTCCAGGTTATAATACTTTATAAATGTAGACGGCGAGGCCCAGCCCGCGGCTGTACAGATATCTTGCAGGGTAACCCCGCTAGACCATGCCCACGAAGAGGCCACGCCTCTCGTGGAGTGCGCTCTGACACCCAAGGGGCACTGCAGCCCCTTTGCAGCGTAAGCGAGCGCAATGGCATCCACTATCCATCTGGATAGGCTCTGCTTTGAGGCGGCAAGTCCCTTGGAACGCCCGCCAAACAAAACGAAAAGCTGCTCAGTCTGTCTGAAACCAGACGAGCGTGACACATAAGCTCTTAATGCCCTGACAGGGCAAAGAAGACTCGCGTCTTTCTCCTCATTGAGAACCGGAAGGGCAGACAGGGAAATTACCTGGGCCCTAAACGGTGTATTGAGGGATTTTGGCACATACCCGTGCTTCGGTTTGAGAATGACTTTCGAGTCATTAGGCCCAAACTCCATATATGAAGCGCTTACTGAAAACGCCTGCAAGTCTCCTATGCGCTTCACTGAAGCGAGAGCCGTGAGAAACACTGTTTTGAACGACAGGTGTTTCATGTCCGACAGTTGGATTGGCTCGAACGGGGCGCCTTTCATGGCCTCCAGGACCATGGAAAGGTCCCACGTCGGGACTGAAGGGGGCCTGGGAGGGTTTAGCCTTCGAGCTCCCCTAAGGAAACGCACGACTAAGTCGTTCTTCCCCAGCGGCTGGCCAGGCACCTGTTTTGCAAACGTTGCTATGGCCGCCACGTATACTTTGAGCGTGGATGGGGTCCTGCCCCTATCCAGTAGCTCTTGAAGGAAGGAAAGCACTTCCGAAACCCCGCAGTCCACAGGTGAAAAGCTCTGGGCTTGACACCACGCAGAGAACACCGACCATTTTGAGGAATAGAGCCGCCTGGTAGACAGCGCTCTAGCCTGCGCGATCGTGTTTAACACTCCCTCTGTGAGGTTAGCGGGTACCCGTTGATGGCCCATGCGTGTAGGGACCACAGCTCCGGGCGAGGATGCCAGATCGAGCCCTCCGCCTGAGAGAGGAGGTCTCTCCTCAATGGTACAGGCCATGGGGCAGTGCTGGTCAACTGCATCAGGGCAGGGAACCACGTCTGGTTCGTCCAGAGCGGAGCTACGAGCAGCACTGGGTATCCGTTTTCCCTGATTCGTTCCAACACTTGAGGCAGGAGCGAGACAGGAGGAAAAGCGTATGTGGGACAGCGGGGCCAAACATGAGCCAGCGCGTCCTTGCTTTTCGAGAAAAACTTCGGGCAATGAGCGTTTTCGTGGGACGCGAATAGGTCCACCTTTGCTCTGCCGAACGTTTTCCACAGCAGCTGGACCGTCTGCGGGTGCAGCGACCATTCCCCTGCTGGGACATTGTTCCTGGACAGTCTGTCTGGTCCCACATTCAGGTGACCAGGCACGTGCGCTGCTCTTAGTGAGAGCAGGTTGTGCTGAGCCCAGACCAGGAGGCGTTCCGTCAGCCTGTGAAGGTTTCATGAACTGACGCCTCCCTGGCGATTTATGTATGCCACCACTGACATGTTGTCCGACCGGACCAAGACGTGGTGGCCAGTTACCTGGGGACAGAAGTGCCGTAGCGCTTTGTCGACTGCTATCATTTCCAAGCAGTTTATGTGAAGGAGCTTTTCCCGTTCTGACCACAGGTCAGCTAGCGGTCTGCCCTCGAGCAGCGCTCCCCACCCCGAGGTGGAGGCGTCCATAGACACCACCTTCACACTCGAAGCGGTCCCCAGACTCACACCTGACTGATACCAGTCGGTTATTTTCCAAGGTTCCAGAGCTGAAACGCACTGTAGGTCGACCCTGAGGCGAAACAGACCCGCTGTCCATGCCCTGGGTGGAACCCGCGCTTTCAGCCACATCTGCAGTGGGCGCATGCGAAACAGACCCAACTGGAGTACAGAGGCTGCTGAGGCCATCAGACCCAGCATTTTCTGAAACCTTTTGAGCGGAACTATCGAGCCGTGGCGGAAGGATTTCGCGACGTGCTGAATATTTAGTCCGCGCTCCGGTGACAGGCGTGCCATCATGGATAGCGAGTCCAACACTGTTCCCAGAAAGGAAATTTTCTGACTGGGAGACAGTGAGCTTTTCGCCCAATTGACTGTGAGGCCCAGCTTCTCGAGGTGCTCGAGTAATGCGGCCCTGTGTTCTATGAGCTCCGATCGTGATCGAGCTAGAATCAGTCAATCGTCCAAGTAGTTCAGGACTCGCATGCCCTGAAGTCTCAGGGGTGCGAGCGCCGCGTCCATGCACTTCGTGAATGTACGAGGTGCTAGAGACAGGCCGAACGGCAGGACTGTGTATTGATATGCCTGGCCCTCGAAGGCGAATCTCAAGTATTGCCTGTGATGGGACGCTATTTGTATTTGGAAATAGGCGTCTTTCAGATCTATTGACATAAACCAGTCCCCGTGGCGCACTTGCGCGAGGATTTTCCTGGTCGTAAGCATTCTGAACTGGCGCTTCACAAGCGCTCTGTTCAGCTGTCGCAGATCTAAAATGGGTCTGAGACCCCCATCTTTTTTCCGTACCAGAAAATATCTGCTGTATAGGCCCCCTTCGCTCTGAGCCTGAGATAAAGGTTCTATAGCCCCTTTGCTCAGTAGTTTCGCTATCTCGGCACGAAGTAGATGAGACACTTCGTTTTTTCACCGTAGTTTCGACACGCGCCGTATAACGGCGAGGGCGTCGAGCGAATTGTAGCGAATAGCCTCTCTTTATAGTGTTCAGCACCCATTCTGATACCCCGGGAAGCTTTGACCACGCATCTGCGTGAATAGCTAGAGGTAGAATGAAATCCGGGCTCTGGCCGCGGCGAAACGGCAGCTCGAGAGCCCTGGTATACTGGGAACACAACACCGTGTTTACAGCGTTCGAGGCGGGGGGCGTGCTGATCACAGCGGGCAGCCTGGCCGCGCTCAGCTTCTCTATGGCAGATTGTGCAGAGAAAGTGAGCGGGGCGGATCCCGTAGGATTCGGTGTGTTTGTGAGAGACTGCGGGCGCGGGACTGCGGGCACATCTACACTGAAAACACTGTCGGTTAGAGCCGACTGAATGTGTGTTGGTTTCGTTTTTACAGAAACCAAGGGACACGCAGCGTGCAGTGTAAGCGGGCATTGTGACATGGGCGCGTTCACTACATTGTCTGCACAATCGACCTGAATCGATTTTATTTGTGCTAGCCCTGCACCGCGGCGGGCCGTGTCTGGATGTGGAAATGGGCACTGGGGGGTGGGCATTCTTACAACACTCATAACACCATCGGCCGTGGCCGGAACACCAGAAAATGCACTCTTTATTGGATTTATCTGGGTAGCCGTAAAAACGGCTTTTGTGCGGAGGCAAGCGGGCTGAGACACCGGCTGGCTCACTGCGAAATACACTGGGACAGTCACAATGCTTGGAACTGAACGAGCGAGAAGTTTTGGTGGAGTCTGGCCGCGGCGAGACTTAAACACCGTCGGTTTTAGCTGACTGTATGTGTGTTGGTTTCGTTTTACAGAAAACGTGGCACATGCAGTGTGTAGCGTTTGTGGGCACTGGGTTGTGGGCACATTCACTACATTTAATGCACAATGACATGAGTCGATCTCATTTGTGCGTGCCCTGCACTGTGGCGGGCTGCGTTTGTGTGTAGAAATGAACACTGGGCTGTGGGCATTTTTATTACACTCATAACACCATCGGCTGTGGCCGGAATACCAGAAAATACACTGCTTATATGATTTTCCTGGGTCGCCGTGGAAACGGCATTTTTGTGCAGGCAAGCGGGGCCATTGTACCGGCTTGTTTACTGCAAAATACACTGGAACAGTCGCATTTTCTTGGAACTGAAAAGTCTGGCCGCGGCGACACTAAATTTTTTATCTGCTGCGAGACCTGGGATCGAACACAGGTCTCCCGTGCGAAGGCTTTGGGTTTCGCCGCTGAGCCACAGGGGAAACCACAAAAGATAAATAGCTCGAGCATATAAGAGAGCGTCATCACAGTTTGTGTGTGTTGGCGTTTGTTTGCAGACGTGCGTGTTATACAACAGGCTCATTGCTGCAATATTGACATTTTCAGCCGCTCAAACTAAGAGAAGCTGAGAAATGTTTGAGAAATGGAGATTTGTCCGGCCTCGGCGGGACTAAAAACAAACTCTTTCCTCATTTCGCCGGTGACGCATGCCCACGGGGGGGCGGGGTAGCTTTCTTATAACGTAAATAAAGCTAGCCGCGGTTGCGCGGGCGCCTCCCAGTCGAGGCCGATGTTTTCCACGGCTTGAGAGAGCAGACGCATCAGCTCAGACTCAATGCCGGCTCTCTTCCCAGTGGTTTGGCGGGAAACGCTAGCGGAGGGGAGATCCACGGAGCTCGCCCAATCCTCGCTATCAGACGCTAGAAGAGAACACGCCTCGGTGGGTTCGTCGAACTCGTGGACGGATGCGGCGGCAGACGGCGGCCGTTGTCCGTCAGTGAGCGACTCGAGCGAAGCCGGCAAAGCTGGCGGGCGAACCGGCGAGCTTTGGCAGACTGGAGAGAGCTCGGGAGCGCGCTGGGCGTGGCGCTTCTTGCGGCGCGGCGTCACGGCGGGCTGTGGTGAAGGCTCGGAGAATGACGCCAGGCGAGTCCTCAGAGTCACCATAGGCAGAAGCTCGCAATGAGGGCATCCGCCGTCAGCGAGCGCGATAGCCGCGTGATCCTCACCCAGGCAGGACACGCAGATGACATGACGGTCCCCGTCGCTGAGTGGGGCGCGGCACGAGCCACAGGATGGCATCTTTAAAAAGACGCAGCTCTTTTGTGATGAGAGGTGTAAGTCGCGTCACGTAAGCGAGCTAACACTCTCAGTAGAGTAAGGATAAAAAGGATACTTAGAACGCCGGAAAGCGCAGCAGGTACGGCAGTTGAAGGCGGCGAGGCCCGCGACTCCAGGAGCTCGTCCCGCTGAAGGCTTGCGTCGACGGCGCGGCTTCTCACTCCGGATCCAGCGATGCGTGTGCTTCGCTGAAGAGATGAAAATCAGTGTACCAGCCTTATCGAGCTATATTTATAGGGCGAGACTACGCCCTTTCTGGCGGGACGTGACGAAATGGGCGCGAAATGCCCCCATTGGATATGTGTCACGCAACGCCTCTCTCGATAAGCTGCTGCATTTGCCGCAAGAGCAGCCAATAGGCGCGCGAGCTGTTTCGCCTACGTCTGCTTGCTGCTGCAAAGCGTTTTACATTAATAAAAAATGAAGGATAATTTTTGGCTTCAATATCTCGTGGAAAAGAGGTTTTCCCCATAGCGTAAGCTATTACGCAGTACGAGAGATACTCTCGTAAGAGAACGGCACGAGGATGGGAGAGCGCGCGCCGTCACAGCTGAAGGGAACAGCTTTTAATTGCCGGCATCAGCTCCAACACAGGTGTAACTCCTTAGTCAATAATGACATCACTCACTAACTCCATCCTGTAAACCAAACAGAAAGAAACACACAACCTACAAATATAACCCATAGCCTACTGGGTTCATAACACCCTCCCCCATAGAAAAGGGTTTACACTAGGGCTGTTGGAACGAATTCCGAAATTCGAATATAATTCGAATATTAAAAAAATCAATACTATTCGAATGCTGAAGTTACTATTCGAATATTGTTTTTTTATATTTATTTTTAATTTTTTTTATACCGTAAAACTTCAAATAATAGCCGAGTCCCAAATAGACGCCTGTCTCTTTTACACGCCTAGTGTGGCGACAGGTTTGGGTATAAAGGCCTGTCTCAAATAGAGGCCTGGTCTGTTTTTTAGTTTCAGGTTGTATTTAATCTTCTAAAACCCGTCAGATCGTCCGCTTTTTGGCGGCCGCCAACGCAAATTTTTGTCCCACCAAAGCCTTTTTTGATCGGTGAGTGATGTAGAATAGAATGACTGCTGCGCCTGACAGGGCGCGTAACGAGCAGAGAGAGAGAGAGAGAGAGCGCCCCGGCCGCGCGCGCGCACTCTCACGTCTTCAAACACGAGCGCTGTCATGCTCTCTCTTCCTCGCGCATATTAATCAAAATCAATTGACACGATAGTTAAAGGTCGGAAGTTTCACGTGGAGCATTTGGAAATTTTTAGAGATTAGAGACTCTCTAGGCCTACACTCAATGAACAACATCTCAACACTAAATTATAAAGGCCTGTCTCATATAGACACCTGTCTCAAATACAAGCCGGTGCAGTTAGACGATTTGGGAAAATAAAAGCCCGGGCTATCCACCTGTTTCCGGGGGGCGCTACTGTAAAAAATAAAGTGGGTGCAACTTCCGGTCAGGCGGCGGAAGTAGCATACCAATGGTATTTTGTGTGCTATTTAGCGAAGAGGCTAGGTGTTTTTCAGATAATATTTTACTATTTAAAATAAGTCGCAAACCTTTATGGGAGATGTCGTTACGGAGCTCAGGGACAACATGTGCTGTTCGCGGTTGTAGGCCTACATAGGCCTATAACCGGACTAAACTAATTCAGTGGCAAATTGTATTATCCAACAATCTTGGACTAAAGATTTTAAGTGAAGGCTACTGTGAAGCAACATATTCAGAACATGAATGACACACAGCAAACATTTATAGTATATCTAATATAATATAGGCTATATATATATTTCTCAGGTCTGTAAGGCAAGTAGACGCTGAGTTTCGGTTCATTTATGAGACGAGCTGCAGTTCAGGCGCCAGCGCCTCCGTGTCTTGATTATTTTCTGCTATATTTACCGCTACTTATTATTTATTAAATCCAGGTAAATTGTTGATGAAACATTGATTGAAATTAAGATACAATTAATACAAAACGAAATTAACTTTAAATAAAGGCTCAGTGCTTTCAAAAAGTTAAAGTTTTTTTTTTGTGTCACCCTCGTGTATTTCCCTCATATTAAATACAAAATGCATGTGCTATATATTTCTAATGTCTGGACTCCTTTATTGATATGATATGATATATGTATATAAACCGAGGTTTCAATAGCCTAAATGCATTTTCGGAGAATTTATATTTTGACTGCAAATGTCACGTCCATAATGCTGGAATCGCCCAATTTTAAATAATTTATCCTCAACTAGTTTTGTGGTGTAGGTCTGCAAATTTTATAATGTTAACTTCAAATAATACAAATAGTAAAGATATGGTAGCTATATTGGATCTGGACGGGAAGGATATCTCTGGGAGTGGGAAGGGCGTATCGTGATTCTGCCTTCCCTGACCGCGACACAGGTCCGTGGATCTGAGTATCGCGATTTCGGTTTTATTTAACATGATTCTTTTTTATTACTATTTAGGAACAAACAAGGGTCTCTGTTTAAAAAACGCCGACTCGCACCGGCAGTCCAGAGCACCGCAGCGCATATCTTCAAGTTTAGCCATAACCGAATGTCCAGTTTAACTGCCACAAGTTGATCTTGTAATAAAGAACTCATCGTGGAAAAACACGCTGTATTTTTGTATTTTCATTGCATTTGTAATTGATAAAAAGTTAAACAAATTAAATAATACATTTTAGTATAAATATGAATGATTAATCGATAGTCGAATGAATGAATGAGTGTCACGTTTCGCTTGTTTACTCCGAACCGGAAGACGCACCCACTTTTGACGCAAGGCCTCATGGGACGAAGGAAACTTGTGGATTATTTGAAGTTTTACGGGTATGCAATCTTACCTTTCTCGCCACCTTGGCTTACACACATGTGAAAATGAAATGCTTTTGTTTCGTCTAATGAGCAATAAAGTGTTTAAATCGTAACACAATTGTGCACGTTATCCACGCTGTAGGTATCATCAAAAATGGTAAATGTTTAACAACGTAAAAAAGCGCCCGTGAAGCGCAAATATCTCGGTGAAAACTCAACGGATTTGGCGAGCACCGAACTCGTTGGAACCGTCTAGTCGAACTGAAAAGAACGATATAAGTTTCAGAATTTTTGGTAGTGTTTTAGCGGAGATATTTGCCGAAAACGGTAGCGGTTCAACCATGAATAAAATGTTTATTGTAATGTTAGATGTCCCTCTAGTGGACAGAACGTGTAACAACAACCACATGCTATAGTGGCATTGGCGACCCATAAGCCTGAGTAATGTCGTAAATATTAATAATAGGATGAATTTGAGCATTTAATATTCGAGTATTATTCGAATATTAATTAAAATAAGGAATGGAATTCGAATAGTATTATAGAGGAAGATTGACAGCCCTAGTTTACACTTATGAAACCCAACCTAAACCCTTCACCCGATACCCCCCACATTACTGTATAACACCAACTTCATCTTACCCCCAATGTCCTCAGCAACTACGGGCCCTGTAGAAGCAATTTAAGAGAGTAAAGGGAAGCAAGACAGAACATTGCTTGTAAACAGTTAGGAAGAGTAAGGAACTCTAGACAATGCGTCTGCCACCACATTGTCAGTACCTTTGATGTGTCGAATTTCAAGGGCGTATGACTGTAGGAAGAGGCACCAACGAGTCAAACGTTGATTTGGGCACCGCAAAGAGTGTAAATAAATAAGTGGATTGTGGTCAGTGTAGACGACCAAAGAATCTGCACTGATCCCACATACACCTCAAAATGATGCAGGGCCCAAATCAGCTCTAAAGCCTCTTTCTCGATCACCGAATAATTTAACTGATAAGAAGAAAACTTCTTCGAAAAATAACTCATGGAACGGTGAATCCCCTCATCGTTAGCTTGTAACAATACAGCTCCCGCACCCACGTTGCTAGCATCCACGCACAACCTAAAAGGGCGGTCAAATCTAGGAGCTGCTAACACAGGAGCGGAAGTAAGCAGTGATTTAGCTGCCTCAAAAGCCTCCTGACAGACAGAAGTCCAGATAAAATCGGCTTTTGCCTTCAGCAAATCAGTGAGTGGGGCTACCACGGTGGAAAAATTCCTACAAAATCCCCGGTAGTAACCCACTGACCCTAAAAAACGCATCAACTCCTTTTTAGTGGAAGGAGAAGGTTTAGGAGAAGGCCTTACCCAAGTAAGTCACGGTGGCCTTGGCAAACTCACATTTGGCCAAATTGACCGTCAGACCAGCCTCAACAAAACGGGAGAACAGATCTGCAATATGACTCCCATCTATCATCTATCAAGTGCTGCTCCCACGAATCACTAAAAACCACCACATCATCTAAATAAACTGCGACTCCCTCCAATCCAAACACAACCCTATTCATAAGTCGCTGAAACGTTGCAGGCGCATTTCTGAGACCAAAACTCATAACATTATAAGAAAATAACCCCTCAGATGTAATAAAGGAAGAGATCTCCTGAGCCCTTGGGGTCAACGGGAACCTGCCAGTAGGCCTTGAGCAGATCGAACTTACAAATTTCGCTGCCCCAACCCGATCAACACAATCCTCAAGACGAGGAAGTGGAAAGGAGTCTGGTTTCGTCACTTTATTTACCTTCCTATAATCTGTACAAAACCGATAAGTTCCATCAGATTTATTGACCAGCAAGCAGGAAGATGCCCAGCTGGAAAATGATGGCCGTGCAATGTCATGATCTAGCATATATTGAACTTCAGCAACCAGGTGTAAAAGTTTATTTGGGGACACACGATAAAAATGTTGGCGAATGGGCTCAGCCTCACCAACATCAATATCGTGCTCCGCCCAATGTGTACACGAAGGTACATCACCAAATAAAGAGACATGATGATTAATAAGAGCAGTCAAGTCGGTACGTTCCCTCTCTGTTAAATGGATTAACATTTTACTCACATTTTTCAAAGTCTCTGAATTTTTAAGACGTCCCAACAGCACCGTATCCTCAGGGAAAGAAACCCCTTCATCAATTAACTCTTCCAAAGGAACAGGTGAAAAAAACTCTCAACTACCAGTGCAGGTTTCACATCTGTTCTGGTCTCTCTAACGCTTCAGGAGAACGACAATAATAGGGCTTCAACAAATTAATATGACACTGCTGTGTTGACTTCCTTCTCTCTGGGGTGGCAATAAGATAATTTAAGTCAGTAACTTGCTTCACCACTACATACGGACCAGTAAACCGAGCTTGAAATGGTGAGCCCTCCACAGGTAACAGAGCCAACACTTGATCACCAGACATAAATTGTCGTTTCTCAGTTCGCCGATCGTAAAGTGACTTCATACGTCCCTGCGAAGAGTGCAACTGTTCCCTTGCCATCTTTCCTGCTTCATACAATCTGCGCTTAAAGTCGTTCACATAACTTAACAAATTCTGAGGCGGTGTATCTTCAGTCCAGTTATCGCGGAGCACAGCCAGCGGTCCCCGAACGGTGTGCCCAAACACTAAGTCATTGGGACTAAAACGAGTACTTTCCTGGGTCACCTCACGCGCTGACAACATCAACCACGGCAATCCCTGCTCCCAATCACCCCCCAGCTCTGTACAATAAGCACGCAGCAAGGACTTCAGCGTCTGATGGAAACGCTCCAAAGCCCCTTGGCTCTGAGCATGATAAGCACTAGCTTTATTGTGCTTAATATGCAACAGTTTCAAAACCTGCGAAAACAAGTGAGATGTAAAATTAGAACCTTGGTCACTCTGCACAATCTTTGGAATGCCAAAGATAGAAATGAATTGAGTCAAGGCCTTCACCACCGATTTTGCAGTGATTGTACGGAGGGGATAGGCCGCAGGGTACCGAGTCGATGCACACATCACAGTGAGCAAATAAATACTACCTGATTTTGATCTAGGCAGTGGGCCTACACAATCAATAATCAAGTGCTCAAAAGGTGGACTAATAGCAGGAATTGGAAACAGTGGAGCAGGTTTGATCTTCTGATTCAGCTTGCCTGTGAGTTGACAGGTATGACATGTCTTGATATACTTTGACACATCCTTCTTCAATTTAGGCCAAAAAAAATGACGAAGGATTCTGTCATAAGTCTTTCTTACCCCTAAATGTCCAGCAAGTTTATCATGAGAAATCTCCAACACCAATGATCGATATTTCTCTGGAACTACCGCCTGCAAGATAGGATCCCCAGCAAAGTCACTTCCATGAGGAATCCATTTCCTCACCAACATTCCATCCTGCAAAAGATAACCCTGAGCAACATGCCTAATTTCATCAGGAGACATCAAACTCTCAAACAATGTATGGAGAGAAGGATCAAGCTTCTGCTCCTGGATCAAATCAGAAGAGGAAACAGAAAAGTCATCAGGCAAGGAAAATGCTGGTCCACCCAAAGAATCAGATGTTAACCTTGGCTGTGCAGAGGTCATGGATTGAGTTACAGCACAAGCAGTAAATACCTGTGGAAAGTTCTTGTTGCTCTCATCAGAACCTGGAAGGGGAAAAGATGAAACCACAGGAGGTGAAAAGGTAACAGGCCAAACCCTACCCCCTGCCAAATTATTTCCAAGGATGATATCCACCCCCTCCACTGGTAACGATGGACGCACTCCAACCACCACTTCTCCATTCACAAGTTCAGATGACAACATAATTTTATGTAACGGGACAGATAGGATATTTAACCCAATTCCTCTAATAAGAACACTAGTCTCGGTATCACTCGCAGAGGATACTAACTAACTCAACCCTATAATCTTCATGTGGTTATTGGTGAGGGGTATTTTAAGCACCAACTCCCACTAGTACGAAGAAAAGCAACCAGCACGCTGGCGACTCACTCATACCATGGATATGCACCCAAGACAACTGCAAATGTTGAAATGACTGAAATGACTTTCTGGGCCGTCCGGTGTCATTCCCTTAGGGAGCCTATGTAGCAGTCATCAACCTCTCAGATTTAATCATAAATATCTTCATTTGTGTTCCGAAGACGAACGAAGGCCTTACGGGGTTGGTACAGCATGGGGGTGAGTAATTAATGACTTAATTTTCATTTTTGGGTGAACTAACCCTTTAAGGTCTCTGCTAAATAAAAGCTCTTTGATTTTGAAAGCAAAGAAAGACATCCATAAATATTTGTATTATAATTTTACTTTTGTTCTGTAAATAAAATTATTATTATTCATAAATACTTGTTTTTATTTTACAGTGCAATATTATCATTTCATAATATTTTCTGTATTGACTTATTTTTATCATTTAATAAAATAATATTTTAAATAATAATGATAATTATAAGAAGTTTTCCTTCTTTGTCCTTAACTGTTCAATTGCCTGTCCAACCCTATATCTATTGCCACTTGGAATTGGAAAGTCACAGAAGATTAATGTTAGATTGGAGGCATATTGTTGTTTGAAGTAGTCAGAATCTTTATTATGATGTACTATGATCACTCCTTTGTCCCAAAGACTAGTTTAATATGCAAAAATACCAGATCTAAAAATGTGTCTGAGTGCAGTGTCCACTAGGTGGCAGTCACACTCCATCACAGAGGAGTTTAATAAGCGTGTTAGTGGTGTTACAGTTGCATGCTTTTGAATTATACACCACAAATTTTATTATAAAATGGATCATTCCGATCTTGAATGCTAATTGGTCAAAACGATGTTGCAAAATATGTAGTATAGACTATATCACTGCACAGCACTAGAAGGTTACATGTCAGGTATAGATCTTACAACATGCATTCGCATGTTTTTATTTTGCATTGACTTTTATAAAAGCAGTAAGACATGAATATTTTGTGAAATTATAGTTTTGTCTGACTCGAAGTGCACATTTTGAAATTTGCAATCTTTAATTACTTAAATTTTCAGTTCCGCTATCGAGCCAAACCTTGACCTCTTATTCACAATATGCCACAGCCTCTTGTACCTTATTGTTAAAATAACTTCTTTAATATTGTGCAATGTTGTATAGAAGAGTTTAGGTGAAGTTCAAAGTAACTAATGCACCATTTCACCAATCTTTCCCTCCAGCTTTTTTCCTTTAGCTAATGACTGAAGCAGATGTGTATGTGTGAGTTTTAAAAGGCCAAGTCTGTTTTTGAGATTTGCGGGCCCAGACAGACGCTGGATTCCTGTTTCTTTCAAAACCTCTTCCAGTATCTCTTGTATTTATTTACTGTCAGACTGGATTTAATCTTTCAAAGCTTTCACTTCCAGATCCGGCTCATGTTTCACACCCTTCTCATTGGGGTGTCGCTATAGATTGATCCGGCTCTCCAGATGTTGGGTCCCTGTGGCCCTCTGGGGCCCCAACCTCCTCCTCCTCCTCTTCGCCTCCTGCTTGCAGTGACCCTTCCACATTCTCCACAGTATGAGTCAGCACTGCAGCCGCTCCAGCAAACTCCATCTATCATGTTGAGTTTCATTACAATGTAGCACTTAAACCAAACATTGCTCGAAAACGAACCTCTGACAAGCCAATCTGTTCTCTGTCTCCTTCATAAAGCCACAAACGTGGGTCACACAACGCTGCGGCAGCCAGAACGCTCACGTCATCTTTGCATGAATCACTGGGTGAGAAATTATCCTCGATGTGGCTGGATGTGCAAGCGAAACACGTGTGTGAAATTAGCTGACTTATTGTTTAAGATGAGATTTTCAGCAATGGAGAGAGCGATGTGAAACGAGAGAGCTGTCGTTGTGAAAGCGAAAAACATTGACCCTATCTACTTTCCTAATACAGTTATTACAAAGAAAAAATTTGTCTGCCTAATCTTTCAAGTGTAACAACTTGCCCCGCCGCTGAAAAAGCTTTCTTTGCAGCTGACATCATCAAGCACTCTTATTTTGTTAGCCCCTCCCCTCCAACTACCTGCCGTAAAATTAGTTCCTGATGGAAAAACATTTGTACTTGTTGAAAAAAAATAATACATAAAGTAGTAAAATAGTTTGCAGATTTTTCCTGTTGACATTTCAAAGATATTTTTTTGTTTGGTCATCTGATCACAGTGAGCACTACTGAGGGGACCATTCGTATGTAGACTAACTGCATTCCATTCAGGAGGGATCATCCCTATTCTGTTCCCTTTTAAGGCTCCACAGTGAAAGCTTTGGAGGTTGAAGGGTGAACAGACTCATTTGAAATATCATACTGAATATATCTTTTATGTGGCAGAAATAGTATGCCAATATGCTGTTCTGAATTAAAAAAATATTGCCATGAGTGTCTCCCTTCAGAGTGCCCTGGAAAAGCGCCATTTGGAACACACTGTAAGAAGCCGTTTACAAATAACGTATTTTTTCATTCCGCTGCGCTGCTTTTATATTGTTTTTCTATGTTAACATGCGCTAGGCTAGATGGATGTGTTTGACCGTTGGGCTCGCTTCCTGCAAATGACACATCATTCTAAAAAATACCTTGCTCAAGTTCAAAGAATTTAAACTTTAAAAAAAAAAAGCATGTCATGTCTCGTCTAGACCTTTCGTGACCTTTTGCGTGAGTGCGTGTTAGAAATCAGGAATGGTGAGAGAACATTGTGCTTGGTACGTTTTCCGTCTTCAAACCAAAGTTGGGTCTTCAGCCGACAGTTTAAATCCCGTCTGGCTAGAGCTCTTCCCGTAATGTTTACGTGTTAGTTCAGTAGGCGGAGAGTACACTGTAAAAAACAATTAGTTCAGTTTACTTAATTTAATTATGCAAACTCGTTGCCTAAATTTCATAAAGTAAGCATAACTTAATTGCATCAAGTTATTCTTACTTAATCCATTTAAGTTTTGTCAACTTAATTATATCTGTGATCTGAGGAAGTGTACTCCCAGAGTGCATTGCGGCATGAATAAATGAATTGCTTTGCTTTGGGGTTATACTGACAAGAGACAGCAAATAAAATTGTAATGGTCTAATTAATTAAAAAAAAAAAACATTTTTTAAATGTTACCATTGTTGTGGTTTGCATGCTGAATGTTGAAGTTTGTGTGTGACAAGCAAAATTGGAAGATATCATCACAAATATAGAGGGATTATATCAACCCAATGAAAGAGTTATGCCATAAGTGTTAGCAATAAAATGATAAAAGATCATTATTATACATGAAATATAGCTATGTTATAATTAATACATTCATTCATAACATGGAAATAATTTAAGTATAAATATATATAATATTTATTACTTCACTTCCTTTGAAATCAAATATTTGTGATTTCATGTTCCATCACTGCATCAATTGGAAGATAATTACAATAATATAAATTAAGTTCCAAGTGCCCAACCAAAGGGAACATTAATCACAATAATGGTGAGAAAAGGGAAATCAACATTAATTTATGAAGTCAACTAAAGAATTTTTATGTTCTCTTAAAATTTGTAGGTGTATTGACAATAATATTCAAGATGACTGGACAATGAGCGAATGCAAATAAGAATGATGACTGCAAAGTGGAAGAAATGAGTGAAAGGTCTATTAAGAATTGCCCCACCTCATAAACCATTTGCTCCGCGTGTTTTTTTGTTTGTTTGTTTTTTTGCTTTGGAAAAATGGTACCCAGACCAGTCAAGTAATGTTTACTAGGTTTTTCTGAGTAACGAAGGCATAGCATGCAAACAGTACAGATTAATAAGAAATTTTAAGTAAGTTCAACAAATTATTAGACATTAAGTAAATTTAACTTAAAAATTCTTAGTAAGAACAATGTTTGATTTTACAGACGGTCTTTTGTGGCTGTTCGAACACATGAGCGTTTACACTACGAAAGCAATCCGGTCGAATGCGTTTTCGACTAGCTCTAGAAGTGGTTGAAAGTGGACAAGCTCAAAAGGTTTTAGACCCTGTTTACACCTGTATTTAGCGTCGTCCACTTGTGATCCGATCGACCAAAACGCATCTTAATACCAGGTGTGAACTAGCCTGACTTTGTCATACTCATATTCTAGTCAGAATGTGAGTCTGATACTGCTCCATAGGGGTTTGATTATGAGGCGTGTCTTAACCGAACTAGGGAAAAAAAAAACTCTGCACTCAATTGGATAGACCTACAACCAATCAGAGCAACGCAGTAAGTCAGCTACATAGTTGCAAAGCATAGTTGTCAACAGAACTCAACTGCACGCACGCTGGAAGAAGTAGTAAAATAATGAGTGTTGCTTCTTTTACTTGGTCTTTCATGAGTGCGACCAAAGGAGAAACCACAACGACCACAGGGTTTCCATTGCGCCCCATCTTCTTAGCGACCATCGGAGAGGGCTGGTAAATTAAACTTTTGCCGAATCCCGTAGGAACGACGGCAAACACATCTTCCCGACCAAAAAATGTTGTGGGCGGGGTTCGGGCTGGCATCCAGGCTAGGTGTGTACAGGTCTTAAGAAGCCATGCTGGTTATTCCCACCCATCGTGGAATCTCATTGGTCACATTTCATTCCATATAGCTAAATGTTAAACATCAAAAGTGTTCTGATTGGATGATTGAACTTCTGAATAGCTAGTATAGATATACAAAGATGGTGCACTCCTATGAATGGGCTAAACTGCAACTCGCAATCTGGCGGAATAAGCCCCGCTTTCCAATTAAAAGAGCCAATCCCAATTGCGTCACTTCAGAAGTGCCGGTTCGCTGGTCTAGCCTGAAAAAGAAAACTCTATTTGAGCATAAGAAACAACATTTATAAGACAATTCATGTCAAATTTTGTTGCTGATTTGAAATATGTTATTTAATTGCGAGTTCGTCAAGCAGTTTTTGAGATTTCAGGATTTCAAGTAGATAGGACTTGGTCTTGGGTACCAAGGCTGCGTTCCAGTCCACTTTTAGACCGCACTTGCGAACTTCCCTAAGCACTTCCCCTCGGGCGAATCCCTGCCGCCATTTTGAAGTGCGTTCCACTTCGTGAAGTGGACGAGTGAAGTTTATATGAACAGACGCAATTAAAGTAGATGTACATATGAAGTAGACTCGCTCCCTCGGTCAAAATCAAGGGAGCGAGTCTACTTCATATGTACACTTCAGGCAGCTCCATATACCACAATGCAACACGACTGTGGCGTCAACGCATATTGCATCTAATTTACCCCACCACAAACAACTCTGTTATATATATCAATTTTTGTAAAAATTTTTTTACATGTAAACAACTCAAACACACCTATATACATATAGAATGCTGCATTAAACAATTTTGTAAGGGAAAAAAATAAATAAAAAATCAACACCATAGTGGATTCTAAGTGATCAAGGGCTTAGCACGTTCCAATTCAGCCTATTGCAGTTTCCGCCAGTAGTGGGCACTCATGCAACGTAAGCAATGAAGTACATCCGAGTGAACGAGACGGAGGGAAGTTAGCGAGTGAAGGGCATGACAATTTTGGACTGGAACGCAGCCCCAATATAGCTGCCCGGAGGCGTTGCAAATATGGCCGCCGTGTGAACAGACTTTCCTTGAAAGGGACTTTGATAGCTAGCTAGCAATGTTGTTTTGTTTGTAAACACTTAGTAGCACACAAAATAGCTCATATTATGTGGTTTATAGGAAATTATAGACTGAAAATTTGCTCCTGTAGACAGTCATGTGTGACATTTTATGACATTCTCTATTGGTGAGGGGTGACATAGGCCTAAAGCTTTTTTTGGGACAACGTAGAAAAGACATTAGAATGTCGTCCAGCTATCTGTCCTATATCTCTAAGTTTGAACGGTCGACTTATCCAAAACAAACAAGTGAAGCTCAAGCAGAGTTGTGGGGTCTCTCGTCCAGCGCTGGTCACTAGGCGCGGATGTTTTCGTGTTGGTCTGTATCTGTTTTCACAGTGTTACTTGTGTGAATGTTTTCTGCTCTTCTGGCTGCAGGGGAAGTTTCCGTGTTTCTGGCACTTTTTCTCGTCCGTTCTTGCCAGAACTTGGACCCAGTGGATCTGCACCAATTTCATCATCAATGTTTGACTGAGTCACACTGCTACTTAGCAAAGAGAGTGAGAGAAGGATCTGCCCGGCCAAAAATACTTGAATACTATACACCAGATGGTAATAAAGTGAAAAGTAAATAGAAAAACAGAAATAAGGACAAATATCTAGAAGGGTCTTGCTTTCTGGTCGGATCTAGTTAGACCTTTCCACGGGCAAGAACCACTCATGTTTTCTTCGTAACATGTCATCTAGTTAGTCATACTATCCTCCGGCAATATTAGCTAATGTATTCTAATTGTTGTGTATGGCTTTAATTACACACACAAACAATTTTTTCCTATGATTTCTGGCGGACGGACCATGACATTTGAAATCCCAAGTCTCAAAAGCCACAAAACGAGTCATTTCCAGGGGAGATGAGGGTGAGAACTACGTTTCCCAGAGCACAATGTGGCCTCTGTTCACCAAGTTGGCTTTGTAGTGTCCCAACATATTTAGTCTTTATACAGTAGGCCCATGCTTCCCCTCATAAAGATGCCACAGTCCAGATTCCTTTTCAAGTCTGGAACGTTCTTTCCCATTTTGAGGTTGATCCCTCTTTAAAGGGATAGCTTTAATAAGGTCTCATTTGTTGACATTAGTTAATGTATTAAAGGGTTAGTTCACCCAAAAATGAAAATTAAGTCATTAATTACTAACCCCCATGCTGTACCAACCCCGTAAGGCCTTCGTTCGTCTTCGGAACACAAATGAAGATATTTATGATTAAATCTGAGAGGTTCATCACTCCTCCATAGGCTCCCTAAGAGAATGAAACTTGACGGCCCAGAAAGTCATTAAAGAAAATGTTTAAATATTCCATGTCGCAACAGTGGCTCAACTATAAGTTTATCAAGCGACGAGAATACTTTTTGTGCGAAAAAACAAACAAAAATAACGACTTTATTCGACTATTCCTTTTCTTCCTTGTAGGCCTGAAACGAGACTTCAAGAGATTTCCACGACGCGCACGCGCGAGAATTGCGATCTCCTTCAACTACTTCAGTTAAGTTCTCGCGCGTGCGCGTCGTGGAAATCTCTCGAAGTCTCGTTTCAGGCCTACAAGGAAGAAAAGGAATAGTCGAATAAAGTCGTTATTTTTGTTTGTTTTTTCGCACAAAAAGTATTCTCGTCGCTTGATAAACTTATAGTTGAGCCACTGTTGCAACATGGAATATTTAAACATTTTCTTTAATGACTCTCTGGGCCGTCCGGTGTCATTCCCTTAGGGAGCCTATGGAGGAGTGATCAACCTCTCAGATTTAATCATAAATATCTTCATTTGTGTTCTGAAGATGAACGAAGGCCTTACGGGGTTGGTACAGCATGGGGGGGAGTAATGACTTAATTTTCATTTTTGGGTGAACTAACCCTTTAACTAATAATGAGCAATAGGCATTTGTTGCATGTATTTATTAATCTTTGTTAATCTAAGTTTATAAAAATAGTCTTTCATTGTTCGTTCACAGTGCATTAACTAATGTTAACAAATACAACTTTAGATTTAAAAAATGTATAAGTGTTGAAATTAACATTTAATGCTGCAGAAATTGTTCATTCTTAGTTCATGTTAACTAAAGTAGTTGTACCTTATTGTACAGTCAAGTGTTACTGGGATAGTTCACTTAAAAATTTACATTCGGTCATTATTTATGTCCTTCCAAACCTGTATGACCTTGTTTCTTTCATAAAAAATGAGGAGATATTCTGGATGGTCGCTGTTTCCCGCACAATTGCCACAGAGATCGGAGCTTTCAAAATCGAAAAATGATACGTAAGTATGCTACTTTAAAAATATATTTGAATAATCATAAAAGTGCACCATATGATTAATGCACTATATTTAAAGTCCTCTGAAGTCATAGCTTTGTGTAAGAAACAGACTGGAATTCAAGTTTTTCATTGATCATCTGTGTTTGCAGTGGCCAGTCGGAAGGAGTCAGTGAGTTGAATTCGAGAACAGCATCAGTGATTCATAAACGTTTCGTACAATTTTTTGAATCCGACATCGCTACTCTTCTGAAAACCCCCAGGCCGCATGTCAAGATTTTCATTAGTAGCCTAATGATTACAATTTTCAGCTGCTCTTCACAAAAGATATATAGCCTACCTTTGAACGGTCATTTTGGATTTCGACCACCCCAGTCCTCATTCACTTTCATTGTTTTGAAAACAAGATATTTATCAAAAATTCATCTTTTTTTTTAGTTCCACAGAAGAATGAAAGTCGGTTAATGACATTCTCGAGAGTTTCAGTGCTTATGTGTGTGTGTCAGACCACAGTAGGTCTATCTGTATCATCATGTCTAGCTGTAGACTTTCAGGCCACCTCCAGCATACTTAACGGTCCCGGCCACTGACCACATTCCCCCGCCCCCTTTCAGAAAGATGGGGTGATGGATGGAAATTCGGGATGATGGCTGTTTTTCCTCTATTTCGCTCCCCTCCCCTCCCCCTCCCCTCGTCTTTCTTTCATGTCCTGCTGAAGATACAGCTTCCTGCCTGAATGTACACGTGGAACTCCTCTCATGTTCCTTTTCCTTCTCTATCCCTCTTTTTCCTGTCTTATATTATATTTCCTGTCCCTATTCCTTCCCTTTCTTGTTCATATCTTCGTCCCTTTTAGCATTTTATTTTCATCCACAAAAGATTCTCTCTCTCTCTCTCTCTCTCTCTCTCTCTCTCTCTCTCTCTCTCTTTGTGCGTACATTTTTTTATTCAAATTTAAAGGTTAAAATTGAAAAGGTTTTTGAAACTGTGCCATTACAGTTAATTGGATATGTTTAGAATGGCATAACTAGTACTTCTGTAAAACAAACAAAAAAAGCATGTAGTATGCATACTGCACGGTGTTTGCTGTATGCATGGGATACTTTGTTTACTAGTTCATACAACAGAGCAAACTGCATGGAATACTGTATCTCACAATGCAAAGAGCTTGATTTGACCTTTGATATGCAGTTTTTAATATTTGAAAAGATTGCCAAAAGTTTTTACACAAAACTGGATTAAAAATGCAAAATAACAGTTCTCATTTCCAAGGCAAATATTGCTGACAGCACTTGCTGAATTAACAACGTGCGACATGATGAGATCATGTGAAAGCCTTTTCTTTTTGAAAGACTAAATTGACTAAAAGTGACAGTAAAGACATTTCTAATGTTACAAAAGTTGCAAATGTTACAAAAATGCCTTTTTAAAACTTTTTAAACGGAACCTATGAAAGCATATTAGAATGATTTCCGAAGGATCATGTGACACTGAAGACTGGAGTAATGATGCTGTAAATTCAGCTTTTACATCACAAGAATGAATTACATTTTAAAACAGTTTACAATAGAAAACAGTTATTGTAAATGGTAATAATATTTCACAATATTACGGTTTTTACTGTATTTTTTATCAAAATTAATGTTGAGCAGAAGAGACTACCTTCAAAAAGCGTTATAAAGCTTACGCCGACCTCAAACTTTTGAACTGTAGTGTAGTTTGCAGTATGCAGTGATCACTAGTATTCTGGACATACATTTCTCCCAGGCTGTGGCTCTGTCACCAGTTTTACTGCATTTGCTGCATGATGTCCCTTTACTGTGAGGAAAAGACCTAATGGTTTCCTCTCTGGGAATAATTCAGGATCGCTGTATGATGACACATTTACACTCCTTTTACTCACTATATGTACTCTTTTTCTTCTGTAATCGGAAATTCTGATTTTCTAGGTATACATCAGACTGTATTCTGTCTCCATCCACGTGTGTCCGCGTGCGCCAGACTCGTGTTTTACCCCGGCCCGACCGCTCCAAGGGTCTACACTCCAATGAAAGCCTGGGTGTTTACCTTTCCAGCAATATCTCGTTGATTTAATTAGCTGTGATTAGTTGATGGTCGGTTTGTATGATTGGCTGTTTGGGGAAATGTTCTGCTCATGTTTATACTGGCACAGAGACGCTAAACCAAAACGGCTAACTGCACTACTTCCAGGACCATGTAATACAGACACAAGTCATTCAACATAAGTCTAGTTTATGCTTTCTATCCCTCCATAGACAGCCATGCAACTATCACT
This sequence comes from Tiaroga cobitis, assembly GCA_030578255.1. Taxonomy (NCBI): domain Eukaryota; kingdom Metazoa; phylum Chordata; class Actinopteri; order Cypriniformes; family Leuciscidae; genus Tiaroga; species Tiaroga cobitis. The sequence continues at coordinate 6,564,535 of CM060611.1, forward strand.
TTGATGCTTGAAGTTCATAAAGAGATCGTAAAACTAATGCATGGACCGTTTAGTCTAAATTTGGACTCTCGCATTGTCAATACAAGATCTTGACCAAAAAAAATGATGTAATAAATGTTGTGATCAATGTTTGCTCAAGATCTTGTATTGTCAATGCAAGAGTCCAGCACTCTGTAAAGTCTCCTCCAGCACATCCCAAACACTTTCAATGAATTTAAGATCTGAACTCAGAGGAGCCGATTCATGTGTGAAAATGATTCTTCAAGCTCCTCCCAACCATTCTTACACAGTCTGAGCCTGATGAATCTTGACATTGTCATCCTGGAATATGGCCATGATGTGTCTTCCTACATGGTTGTTTAAGAAATGAAAAGCTACACACTCCATTAGAAGAACTGTTGCCGAACATATATCATACTAGAAACATAATAATCACTGCGATAATGATCCAATCATAGACTCACTCATAGCATTTGCCTATTTACAGTTTTTTCTGATTGCTTAAGCACATTTTTTGTAACTATTGGCTATTTTTGCAAAAACTCTACACACAAATAAGAAAACCTTTCACCCAATTATCAAAACATTGTAGTTCTCTTGCAAAAGCGAACACAGCTAGATTAACTCTTCACACCTCCGTAAAAATGGTGTTTTCATATCAAACAGTAAACACAAGCCATCATCTACTAAGCACACAATGTGCCAACTACACACTGATGGTATGAATACAAAACACATCTGGCTTTTGCTTTCTCTGTGTACAGATGTCAATTTGAGGTCATCCTTTTGTCGTAGTGTCATGTAAAAATACAATGATCCAAACTTCAAGTATTGGTGTTTATTCACACTCATCAAAACCAAGACAAAGTCAGAACACAAAATAGTAATTTCACAAAAAACAAAACAAAAAAAAAACAACAACAATCAGCCTACATCATGTCGTCTTTCTGGGTCCGGCCACAAAATTTCGTCCACATCGCATGCGATATCCTCCAGTCCAAGGCACCAGGGAAAATATCTCCTTGAATGCCGTATCCAGGCCTGATGTGATGATGTGCCTGGTTAATATCTCCACATGCCTCCTCCATTGCCTGTAAAAGGCCTACCTGTTGATGAGGATGACGGTCGTACACTTTCCAGCGCCAGGCAGAGAAGAACTCGATGGGATTTAAGAATGGAGAGTATGGAGGGAGGTTAAGTACCATGAAGAATGGGTGGTCTGTAAACCAGTTGGGGACCAAAGTAGCCCTATGGAAACTAACATTGTCCCATATGATGACATATTGGGTATGCTATGGTCTCTGAACAGTGAGCATGTCATGTAAGGTGTCCAGGAATGCAATAATGTGTGCAGTGTTGTATGGGCCTATGGTTGCATGATGGTGAACAACACCATTTTGGCTTATAGCTGCACACATGGTTATGTTACCATCACGTTGTCCTGGGACATTGATGATGGCACGTTTTCCAATAATGTTCCTGCCACGTCTCCTGGTTTTACTGAGGTTAAAACCAGCCTCATCTACAAAAAGTAGCTCATGTCCCATGGCATCTGCTTCTAGTTCCATCACTCTCTGGACAAGACAAAACAAATGCAACACATCAGGCCCATGCACAGCACTACAGTATGCACTTCCAAATTCAGAACCAATGACACTATAGCTTACCTGCACATAGTCATATCGCAGTTGCTTTACACGTTCTGTGTTTCTCTAGAAAGGAACTCTGTAAATTTGCTTCATTCTTATTCTGTGGCGCGCAAGTACACGACTTAGTGCAGAAATTCTTACACTGTATATTTTGAAAGATGGTGTCATTATCAATTGTGCGCTGCTGTATTTCGCGCAGTTTTATTGCATTATTCGCAATCACCATGTTCACTATCTGGGTCTCTTGCTCTGGAGTGAACATTCTTCCTCTGCCCCAAACATCTGGACGTCTAGCAATTCTGTAAAGTAACAATTTAAGTATTTTTGCATGTATGGTACTGTTGTGTTTCTCATTAGAGTATGGCAGTGCTACAAAGAACTTAACGATTCTCATTTCGAAATGTCCTAATGATGCTTGCCACAGTGTAGCGGCTCAAATTAGGCCGAACCCGTTGGCCAGCTTCCCTCAGGGTCATCCCATGGTTCATGACATGGTCCACTATTGTAGATGTCCTCAGTTATTCTATTTCTTACTCTTCTTACCCTTCCTCTTTCCCCTCCTCGTCATCTTCGTGCTCCTCCTTGTCCTCTAACTTCTTCAACTCCTTGTCCTCTTCCTCCAACTTCTTCACCTCCACGTCCTCTTCCTCCAACTTCTTCACCTCCATGTCCTCTTCCTCCAACTTCTTCACCTCCACGTCCTCTTCCTCCAACTTCTTCACCTCCATGTCCTCTCCCTCGGCCTCCTCGTCCTCTTCTTGCTCCTCCTTGTCCTCTTCCTCTAACTTCCTCTAACCCTCTCGCTTCTTCACCTCCATGTCCTCTTCCTCTAACTTCTTCACCTCCACGTCCTCTTCCTCCAACTTCTTCACCTCCACATCCTCTTCCTCCAACTTCTTCACCTCCACGTCCTCTTCCTCCAACTTCTTCACCTCCACGTCCTCTTCCTCCAACTTCTTCACCTCCACGTCCTCTTCCTCCAACTTCTTCACCTCCACGTCCTCTTCCTCCAACTTCTTCACCTCCACGTCCTCTTCCTCCAACTTCTTCACCTCCACGTCCTCTTCCTCCAACTTCTTCACCTCCATGTCCTCTCCCTCGGCCTCCTCGTCCTCTTCTTGCTCCTCCTTGTCCTCTTCCTCTAACTTCCTCTAACCCTCTCGCTTCTTCACCTCCATGTCCTCTTCCTCTAACTTCTTCACCTCCACGTCCTCTTCCTCCAACTTCTTCACCTCCACGTCCTCTTCCTCCAACTTCTTCACCTCCACGTCCTCTTCCTCTAACTTCTTCACCTCCACGTCCTCTTCCTCCAACTTCTTCACCTCCACGTCCTCTTCCTCCAACTTCTTCACCTCCACGTCCTCTTCTTCCAACTTCTTCACCTCCACATCCTCTCCCTCGACCTCCTCGTCCTCTTCTTGCTCCTCCTTGTCCTCTTCCTCTAACTTCCTCTAACCCTCTCGCTTCTTCACCTCCACGTCCTCTTCCTCCAACTTCTTCACCTCCACGTCCTCTTCCTCCAACTTCTTCACCTCTACGTCCTCTTCCTCCAACTTCTTCACCTCCACGTCCTCTTCCTCCAACTTCTTCACCTCCACGTCCTATCTCTCGGCCTCCTAGTCCTCTTCTTGCTCCTCCTTGTCCTCTTCCTCTAACTTCCTCTAACCCTCTCGCTTCTTCACCTCCACGTCCTCTTCCTCCAACTTCTTCACCTCCACGTCCTCTTCCTCCAACTTCTTCACCGCCACGTCCTCTCCCTCGGCCTCCTCAGCCTCCTCTGATTCTCACTCTTACTGCTCCTTCCATTGTACTCCACACAGACAGCTTACCTGTGGCTTATTTATAGTGCTTAGGCTGATTGCAAAGTGAACTAATTATCAAAAACAGTTTTCACATGTGAAAGTGTGCCAGACAGTTGGCAAAATAGTGTTAATGATAGCCATACATGTGTATAATTTTGCTAGGAGTGAGTTGGAAATTTGGTAATTGAGTGTAATCAGTGAGTTGTGTTTAAAGTTCTGCAAAAAGAGTGTTGTGCAGTGAATTGTGCCTACAGTTTTGCAAAGTGTGTGTTACAAAATTGCAAACTGAGTGCAAAGCAGTGTGTAACAAAGTTCGAACTATAAGTTGAGGAAGAAGGAGACAGGGTCGGCGAGACTGGGACTCGTACGTTTTATTTTCTCAACAAAATAATAAACAGTGCGCACACAGCGCATTCACCGTAGTCGGACTACAGCAGCACGTGTTGGGGAATTTCATTTGTCTCATACATGTCTCATACATGGGTCTGAATATAAGATGCTGTAATATTGGAGAAAACTAGGCCTGAGGGGAGGAGATGAACAGAAAACTAGGCCTGAGGGGAAGAGATGAACAGAAAACTAGGCCAAAAGGCAGGTTAAGTAAGGACCGGAGAAGAAACTGGGTGAAAGGAGATGAAAAAGGCAGGTTAGGTAAGGACAGGAGAAGAAACTGGGTGAAAGGGCATGGAAAAGTACCTGAAAATCATTTATAAAGCCATTTTTAAAAGATACGCATGCGCAAAGAAGGTTACCCAAATTACCCAAATGAATAGAGGTTTGGTTGCATCCTGAATCCACCAAAGCCTGATAAGTACCCCCCTTTATACTCACGGGTATTTGGTACAGGCCGCCTTGATCGGGGGCGGCCCTGGGCGCGTCGGGGACCCGAACCAGTGTCCCCACCTCCATCACCGGACACCGGTCGATGAAGTGGCCCGGGTCCCCACAGCGCCAACAGGCCAGCCCAGGTTTTACTGCCGTTCCAGCGGCAGGAAGCGGGGCAAGGGATTGACGTGGGGAGAGAGGTGCCAGCTGCGCCAGGGTGGAAGGTTCCCCAGCCGGTGTCCCCCTCGTCGCCGTCCTCCCGGCCACGCCATTGTCACCAGACCACCCTGACCTCCACCTCGGCGCTGGTCTGGGTGCGAGGCCTCCTCGCGACCTAGGAACGGGGACAGGCTTAGTAGAGGGGGAGGGGGTAGAGGCTGGGGAAGAAAAAGAGAGAGAGGGAGAGAGAGAGACAGATGGGAGGGTTTCGCCGACCCCAGAGCACGCCACCATGTGATCCTCCGCCAGTTGGATGGCCTGGTCCAGCGACATCGGGCGGTGGCACTGGACCCACTGTGCAGTTTTCTTGGGGAGCTTCACGATGAACTGTTCCAGTACCACCTACTCGATAATCTGCTCGACGTCGCTTCCCCCGGCCATCAGCCATTTGCGGCAGGAGTCCTGGAGCTTTTGCGCCATCACGACGGGCCGGCCGGACTCGTCGAGGGTCAGAGACCTGAAGCGCTGGCGATGCTGTTCTGTGGTCCGGCCGACCCGCTGCAGGATGGCGCGCCGTAGGTCTTGATAGACCAGGAGACTCGCGACTGGCAGCTGGTGGGCGGCGACCTGCGACTCTCCTGACAGGAGCGGGATGAGACGCAGGGGCCAGTCTGCCTTGGGCCACCCCCGAGTCTCGGCCATCCTTTCAAAGGGGTCCAGGAACGCCTCCGGGTCGTCAGCTGGGCCCATCTTCGACAAGGTGAGCGGCTAGGCCGAGACTGATGCTGAAGTGGGGGTGGCTGGAATCTCCCGGTCTAGACAGCTCCGGAACAACTCGCGGTCTTCCTGCTGTCCTTGGAGCAGCACCCGAAAGCACTGCTCATGCTCCTCCTTAACGCTCAGCAGGGCCTGATGTTGATCCCTTTGAAGAGCCGCCAGTGATTGGATGATGTCCGCAAACGGCGTTCCTGACGGGTTCTGCATGGCGGCGGCAAATCTCCTTCTTCCCGGGTTTCGGCACCAATGTAACAAAGTTCGAACTATAAGTACTTAACTGAAGTAGTTGAAGGAGATCGCAATTCTCGCGCGTGCGTCGTGGAAATCTCTCGAAGTCTCGTTTCAGGCCTACAAGGAAGAAAAGGAATAGTCGAATAAAGTCGTTATTTTTGTTTGTTTTTTCGCACAAAAAGTATTCTCGTCGCTTGATAAACTTATAGTTGAGCCACTGTTGCGACATGGAATATTTAAACATTTTCTTTAATGACTCTCTGGGCCGTCCAGTGTCATTCCCTTAGGCAGCCTATGGAGGAGTGATGAACCTCTCAGATTTAATCATAAATATCTTCATTTGTGTTCCGAAGACGAACGAAGGCCTTACGGGGTTGGTACAGCATGGGGGTGAGTAATTAATGACTTAATTTTCATTTTTGGGTGAACTAACCCTTTAAGCATTCAGAAAAATCTGTAAATCCAAACAGGGACTTTTTTTTTTTTGGCCGGGCAGTGTATACACACATAGTGTTAAAACAGCTGTTTTTTGCAATTAAAAGATAAATCAAATCATGTCTGGAGCGCAAACGGTGCAGGGCTGCATGCCAAAGTTTAATACTATTTTAAACACTAACCCTCAGTATGAGAAACACTAAAGTGATGCTTGACATCAATAATGAGATCATTTGATGAGCGATTTATGTATTGTTTATAAGCCTTTTGTGTATTGTTTGCATGTTTGAAGGCACATGTGAGGTTTCTTCACGCTGCCGAGGCCTGTAGGAAAACCTCTCAACCTTAGACACCCAGATCTCACTTACTTTTTAAGGCAGAACCGCATGAATACACTGGAGCTAAGACCATCTTGTTGCTAAACCAGGGAAAACCTCCTTAAAAGGTCATTGAGGGTGTATACTTTATGCATTTTTGTTGCCCAATAGAAAGAAATGCCCCCTGCTCACTTGCAAAGTATTTTCAAATGCGCTGGATGCTGCCAATGGAGAAATATTGAGTAACCGTCCAGAGTCTTCAGTGAGGCTGTATGTGGGAGAGAGAGAAAGAGGTTCAAACATGGCACTATACTGGAAAGTGTTTTGATGAATATTGGTGTTGGCCGCTGGTTCTGACTCCCGGATCACAGCGATGGGCTGCTTCTCTGCTGAGCTGTCAGTCTTCACTCCATCCGCTGTAATAAATGGAGGTTTTTCTGTGTGATGGTCCAGTCACTCTGCTGAAAAATGACTCAGAGCTTCAGCTGTTCTGATTTCCCTTGAAATAACATTTGCTTTAACATTGCTTTTAAAAAGACACTTGTTTCAAGCATGACAGAGCTGGATAACATCATACATACGCGATTATGAAAATGAAAGACCTGATTTCATCAAAAGAGACCTGAAAGTCTCTCTATTAAATATTTTATTTTTTTTACAGCCTTTGTTTTTAATTCTTATTAATTGATTAATTGACCCATTGACAAAGTTATTTCCTTTAAAAGTACTCTGTAACATAGGACTTTATATGGAAACGCCACGGTACTTTGTTTGGGTAATTCATATTCCATGGTAGGCTACTTTTTCATTGATCCGATTCACTTATAAAAAAGTTAATGTTTTATTGGACATTTACTATGGTAATCTCAGAATTATTTTGTTGTAGGCTACCATGTAAATACTGTGGTAAAGTCATTTCAGTACCATATTATATATCTTTATTCATTTACCATTGTATTTAAATAGCTTTTTGTTTAGTATGTAAGGTAAGATATTTTCTATTGTTCCATATAGTAGCCTAAATGTTTAGTTTAAAGGCCTGTTCACACCAAGGACAATAATGATTAAGATATAATCTTTCTAAAAATAAAAGCACTAAATAGCAGAGTCCACACCACAAATAGTGATAATGACACAGAGAAACGATATAGTTGGAATCACTTTGAGGCTGATTTTTTTCCAGATGAATGATAAAAATATTGACAGCCAATAAGAATCCATGCATTCGTGGATGAAAAATATCCATATTTAAAACTTTATCGACTAAAATAACTAGCTTCCGGCAGACGGCCGTACGCATCAATGTACGGCGGAAGAGTAACAATTGACCTTGATGCACAACGTAATGACGAAGCACTGTTTGTTTGAACCTCGAGAGGCATCAAAGCTTACGCCACTCCTACATCCTATACGTCATACATCGTCAAGTGTTACTCTTTTGGCGTAAGTCGACTTGCGTACGGCCGTCTGCCGGAAGTTAGTTATTTTAGTCGATAAAGGTTTAAATATGGATTTTTTTCTTACAAGAACGCATCGCTTCACTTCAGAAGGCCTTTATTAACCCCTCAAAGACGTGTGGAGCACTTTTATATGGATGGATGCACTTTTGGACTTCCAAAGAAATATATCCATTCACTGCCATTATAAAGCTGGGAAGAGCCAGGACATTTTTTAATATAACTCGGATTGTATTCGTCTGAAAGAAGAATGTCATATACACCTAGGATGACTTGAGGGTGAGTAAATCATGGGCTAATTTTCATTTTTGGGTGAACTATCCCTTTAAGGCTTATTCATATTCTATTAAAGGGATACTTTACCTCTGGAAAGATGAATGTGTATTTAAAATGGGTCATTTATGTAGAAGAAATGTGAAATTATTTTTGAATTTGGAGCTTTCTAGACTGAGAAAAGCCAGAAAATATATTTTTGGCTTATGTGGATGAAAGACAACAACTCCCAGAATGCACTTGCTTCACTGCCCTAGGTGGCCACGCCTACCGGTAACAGAGTAATTGATTAACGGTAATTAAATGCACACTCATTTTATCAATTGATATTTGACTGACACAATGTTCTCTTTGCCGTTAAAATAAGTGATCACATTGACTTGTAAAATAGTGAAAACGTCATCTAAAAATGTACATGTGTGTTTGTACCGTGCATGCTTTTCTTTATGCATCCTTCAGCCAGATTTATTTACGGTGGTGTTGCCGAGTGACGATCCAAACACGGCCTCCTCTCTACAGAATCCCCATCAGCTCTGCCTATGAATGCTGCTGACCCATTTAACTCCACACACACACATCTGGACTGAGGGAACTCAATGCCTTTGGGATGTCCAGGTGCAGTTGGGAGTTTGAAGTGAATGAGAGCGAGATTGTCTGCATGAGAAATACGGAAAGACATATTAAATGTGGTTTTCATGTTCAGTGTTCAATCCATTACTACTACACTCTTCAAAAACAAATCTTTACACTCCCTGAAGAAAAGTGAGTGATGCTTATGTATCTATATCTATTCACCGGCCACTTTATGTTGCTATACCAGATTGGACCCACTTTTGTCTTCAGAACTGCTTTAATTCTTCATGGCATAGATTCAACAAGTTGCTGAAAACATTCCTCAATGATTTTGGTTTATATTGACATGACAGCATCTCGCAGTTACTGTAGATTTATTGGCTGCACATAATGCTTTGAATCCTATTCCAGCACATCTAAAAGGTGCTCTAATGGATTGAGATCTGGTGACTGTTGGAGTTTAGTGAACTCATTGTCATGTTCATGAAACCAGTTTGGGATGATTTGAGCTTTGTGGCATAACGCATTACCGCGAAGTAGCCATCAGAAGATGGTACTCTGTGAGATGGACATGGACATGGTCAGCAACAAAACTCAGGTAACAAAACTGGTGTTTTAACGACTCTTAGTTGGTACTAAGGGGTCCAAAGTGTGCCAAGAAAAGATCCCCAACACCATTACACCACCAACAGCCTGAACCATTAATACACGGCAGCATGGGTCCATGCTTTCATGCTGTTTATGCCAAATTCTGACCCTACAATCTGAATTTCGCAGCAGAAATCGAGACTCATCAGACCAGGCAATGTTGTTCCAATCTTCTATTCTCCAATTTTGGTGAGCTTGTGCGAATTGTAGCCTCAGTTTCTTATCTGTTCTTATCTGACTGCAGTGGCACCAGTGGGATCTTCTGCTGCTGTTGCCCGTCTGCTTCAAGGTTTGATGTGTTGATCGTTCAGAGATGCTCTTCTGCAGACCTCGGTTGTAAAGAGTGGTTATTTGATTTACTGTTGCCTTTCTATCAGCTGAAACCAGTCTGGCCGTTCTCCTCTGACCTCTGGCATCAACAAGGCATTTTCTCCCACAGAACTGCCGCTCACTGGATATTTTCTCTTTTTCGGACCATTCTCGGTAAAATCCAGAGATGGTTGTGTGTGAAAATCCCAGTAGATCAGCAGTTTCTGAAATACTCAGACCAGCCCTTATGATACCAACAACCATGCCATGTTCAAAGTCACTTAAGTCAGCTTTCTTTTCCATTCTGATGCTCAGTTTGGACTTCAGCAGATCATCTTGACCATGTCTACATGCCTAAATGCATTGAGTTGCTGCCACGTGATTGGCTGATATTTTGAGTTAGTGTGTTGCTAGGGTGTTACGGTGCAATTGCTGAGGAGTTCTGCATTGTGTGGTTATGCAGTTGCTGGGGTGTTACATCCAAGGCAAATGTTACCCCCACCATATCTTCCTCTTTGGCTTGTGTGTGTGTGTTAGTCTGATTTTTGGATGCAGAAACAGTGCAGGAAGCAGAGCCCATGATGACATCACCACCCCTCTGTTCCAACGCACATCTGGAAATGCTCAAGTTTCAGAAAGAGAGAGAACAGCAAGAACGTGAGGGAAGAGTACAAACGATCTTGGCATATCTGCACCACCAGCACGAATAAGGAAAAACGGGAGAGTGGGAAACGGGAGAGAAATTGAGGTGGGCTGTTGAACAGAATCAGAGTATGAATTATGGGGAGGTTTGACCCTCTATTTAAGGTTTGAACCCCTCCAGCGAAAGCAAAATGTTGAAGGGTGTTACAATTATATACTAAACCGTTTAAATTCTACATATTACACGGCGCTCTGGAATACTTAATTCTGATTGGTTGATCGCAGAATTCTGCAGCCAAAGATTTTGGTATAATGACACTAAACTGTATAATTGACTATTTTCCCAGGCAACCGATTTCCTACATCACATTTCTCATAGTTTTTCTAATCACATAATGAAATAATTTAAATTCAAAATAACATTTCATGTTCATTTTTTATTTGAACTGCATTGTCTAATGCTTAAAGGGTTAGTTCACTCAAAAGACTTTTGTTCATCTCAACACAAATGAAGATCTTTTAAATGAAATCTGAGAGCTTCTGTTGACAGCTACGCAACTGAAACTTTGACGCTCCAAAAAGTTCATATAGTGATCGTAAAACTAATCCATATGAATCAAGCGGCCTAAATTCAATCTGTTCATCATATAAAGTGGTCGAGTCTCTTCAGAAACTTTGGACTAAACCGCTCAATTCATATGGATTAGTTTTTCGATCGGACATGGCCTCGTGACGGGAAGCAAAGATGCCTCCTCCAAATTCTCACGACTGATTCTGCTCCTTAAAATACTGGCCGGCTAAAGCTAAGACAATTCCAGAACTAAAACCCAGTTCTGGAGCGTCTCAGAGTTGGTGGGTGGGAATTCTGACAGCTGGCTGGAGGAAATCCTGTTTCCAGTTGACATGTTTTTTTTCCCCGTCTCACCTCCACAGACATGCACACCTCTCCTGCACACATTTGGAAACCATTAACTCAAGAGGACATCCAGTTTAGGAAACTAGACATATATCTGCTTTGGTTTCATAAACAAGAATAGCTTTTTCCCCTATTTGGTAATGATCTGTGTTTGCCTTATTGTAAATTTCTTCTGACCAAAGTTGTTATCGCAATCATCCAAAAGTACAGCAGTACTGTTGTGTTGTTGTGAATTTTGTCATATTAAATTTGTATTATTTACAGTATGTTGCTATGTGTCATCATGCGCAGATGGAACGATTTGTGATGTTAAGTTTTGAGGGGTGCAAACTAAAACTATAAACTAAGTCATCATTTAAATATAGAAAAGAAATTATTCATGCACCAGTAAAACCAACTAAAAATAAATAGTGAAATTGGTGTGTTTGGCATATCCTGTAGCAGTGTGCTCTGTTTCTCAGTAACTGTGAGTAAAAGGGTTCGTATGGGGACCAGGAGAGCGTCTTCCGCAGTGACTCTCATGGCCGCTAGTGGGCAGATCGTCCTCAAACGCCACGCAGGGGTCATGTGACTAGCTCTGCAAATGAAATCATTACCACACAGGCAGCATCTGGGTTTGCCTCTCTTACGTTTTACTGGGTTTCCCACAATACATTTATTTGTACAAAAGTTTTAGAAAAGAGCATTTACCATAGATTTAAATAGATTTTGATACCTGTAGCACATCAAATATAAATGTAACAGTGCATACATCAGGGTGTTTCCTTTTACATTTCTCTTCCTCTGCTTAAAATAATTAACATTCATGCTCTTATTTAAAGATTTTTTTTATGGTTCATAATTGTGTTTTGGGAGCTTTTGAGTCCAGAGTTACACATGAGACACATCATCCACTCCCTTACATGATTATATATTTGGAATAGGCCAACAAACTTTCATCTCTTGCTCTTTGTTTGTGTATGAAGGACATGGGAAAAACTAGAGAATAGAATTAGTCACTGCCAGCATAAGCAACGGATCTCCAGTGTAGACAGCTCGGTTGACAATAACTGTTGCGTTCTCTCTTTCTTTCTCCCTTTATCTGTCCTCAGTTCTCTCCAACTCTCTAAATCTGCACGTTTTTCGACAAACTAACTCATTCACCTAAAGGCAACACAAGTAAATGTGAATGTACACGCACTCCTTCTGTAGTCTGGGAGAGAGATGGGGAAATGATTTGCTTGACCCACGGGATAAGGTGGAAAGAATGTACCACAGCTGGTCAACACGTTAAAGACGAGAGAGGGAAAAACGAGAAGGGAGAGAGAAAGAGGGAGTAAAAGAAGCAGAATGGGGGGTGGGTTGCTTATTTGTGTCATTATTTCCACATTCTTGTTCTGTGACCAATCCAGCCGCCAGTCCAGATCTCACCCACTCGTTCCCCTGATTTTTCCGTCTGTTTCTCGCTCCAGGGGGTCTCTGTGATGTGGCCTCTGAGAGGGGCCAGAGTGGTGCCCACGTGCCCAGCTGAAGCCCTCCGTCTTCAGAAGTGCTCCAAGCAGGGATTCCCCTGTGTCTTTGCTTCTGTGTTCTACATTCAGACTGTTGGCTGTGAGTTCTGCACTTTTCAGGTGGTTGGCAGTAGGTTCTAGAAGATTCCGATGGTTCACTGTCGATTCTGTTCGTGGGATTAATGTGGGCTCCATTTCTTACACACTTATTGCTGACTAATTTGGAACTTTGAGTTGATTTTTGAATTCTAGAAGATTCCGATGGTTCACTGTTGGTTCTAAAACTTGGATTGGAATCCATGTGGGTTAAAGTTCTTGCACACTTATTGCGGTCTGATGTGATACTTTCAGTTGATTTTTGAATTCTAGAAGATTCCGACGGTTCACTCTCGGTTCTAAAACTGTCAGTGGGATCCATGTGGGTTCCAGTTCTTGCTCACTAATTGCTGTATAATTTGTAATTTTGAGTTGATGCTTGAATTCTAGAAGATTCCGATGGTTCTCTGTCAGTTCTGTCAGTGGGATCATGTAGGTTCCAGGTCTTGCACACTTATTGCTGTCTGATGTGGTACTTTCAGTACAAATGAGGAACACCGCAGGACGTTTATCAACAATATTCATTGTAAACAATGTAAAAGGTCAATTCTTAATGTTTAAGAGGGATAGAGGTGGGCTCAAGAGTTTTCACACATCTTGCTCTCCGATGTAGAACTTTCAGGAGAGTTCTAGAACATTCACACGATTCGCTATTGGTTCTAGAACTTTCAAGTGAATTTCAAGTGAACAGATTGTGAGTTATTGAATACATGATTGGCATTTCACTCAAGAACAAGATAATTTTTTTACAAAATGTTTTGGTCAGTGCATAAGTTAATGAGGCCGAAGTGAGAGTTTTGTTCACCTGGTGTTTCAGTCTGTCCTCAGCAAAGATTATTGATGTCATACTGGACAGCATCATCCAGGAATCTCATAAATATGGAGAAAAAAATTAAACATTATCAAATTGTAAAACACTGGCCATTTATTTCTTATTGGTGCAATAACCACTTGTCTGCAGTCATTTCCAGACCTACCAGCTTGATCTGCCTCTGATCAAACCAGACTAGCCAATCAATCACAAATTGTCCAAAACGCCTCCATCTTGAATCCTTCTAACCTCTGGATCTGTCCTGTTCTTATTTTGCACATCACTCAGGAAAAGGAAAGAAGATTAAGCTTGAGGGTGAAGAGGCTGGTAAGGGGAGGCTGGAAGTCTGTGTCCCAGGGCATGATCCCTATGTCTGGAATGACTCAACAGGAAAACATCCCTACTCATGGTTCCACATCAGCAACATGGGAGATTTCTGAGAGGTGTGTGTGTGTATTTGTTAGTGTTTACAGAAGAAGTTTTTCTGGAAAAAGAGTTACTCCCATCCATCACTACTAAACTAAACACACTCACCTGCACTAGACACACTAACCAGACAACCAGATAAATGAAGCAATTCAGCAAAACTGGACAATAAAATAACAATGTTTGGCAGTAAATCAGAACATATCCGGACGCTGACACATCAACCAAAACGGTACACGCATTTACCCCTACATTTCTCCACCATCTCATTGCCTTTCCATATGCTTCTCCCCCTTTTCCACCGCCGTTGATCCTGAGGTTTTAGGAGTCGCTTAATAATGGAAAAAAAGCCAGAGAATATTTTCCAGCTCTCAAAACCCCAGAGCCCTTAGTGATTTTATGGAGTGAGTCAGGCTGTCTGCTGAAAAGTGAGAGAGGGGGCGCAAAGAAAGAAAAAATAGTACAAAAAGAAGCCGATTGTCTTTATACAGTAGGAGAAAACATGAAGATCTGTTGTTTCATTCTCTCCCTTGCTCACTGCATCAATTATTTCTGACTGTCTTGTTTCATTGAAGTTAAATGCTCTCTCTCTCTCTCTCTCTGGACGTTCTCCGTGGATTTCTTGGCTCCTGTGGATCGCAGACATAAGGATCGAAAGAGAGAGAGGTTAAGACGTATACGGAACAGAAGGACAACTGAGGTCTACTGAAGAAAGAGATCCTTCATGGTCATGATCATTTTGTAAATGTAAAGAAAAATACAATTGCATTCTCACTTACAAGTAGATATATTTTGTGCAGTTATATTTTTCTTTACGAAGTCTTTTTGCTTTAATGCTTCACTAAAGGAATTTTGGAAATGTACCATGAATGCCATGGTATTCTTTGAAGTAGCTTGGAGTACCATGTAAATATAATGGTAAAAAAATTAAATGATGTGCCATGGTTTTTGTGTAGTATTATGACATTTCCAAGAATACCATGGTACTACAATGGTAGTACCATGAAAAACATGTCCAAATATCATGATGTGCATGTTTAACACTATGATATTGCCATGGTATATGTCAAAAATACAGTGGTAGTACCATGATACAGTACATCTTCAAAATACTGTACCATGATAGTATCATGGTACAGGTCCAAAATACCAAGGTACATGTCTAAAGTACCATGATAAAGTACATGTCCAGAATATCATGATAGTACCACAATGTTCAAAATACCATGGTACATTTTTTTAAATATCATGATAGTACCACAGTGCATGTCCAAAATACCAATGTACATGTCTAAAATATGCCATGATAAATGTAAAAAATAGTAGTACTAAAGTGCATGTTCAGAATATTATGGCACCATGTTAAAAACACTGGTACCATGATACAGTTGTACCATAATAGTACCATGGTGCATGTCAAAAGATATACCATAATATCATCATGGTGCTTTTTTTTGGTAAGTGACCAGAATATTATGGTGCTACACTGAACGGGACTAAAAGAATTACCATGGTACATGACCTAAAACACCCTAGCACCATTGTAAAGGTCTATGAAAACATGGTATTTCTGATACTTTTATAGTTTGCTTCAGTTATACCCGTTTATCACCTTTTAGCATTCAGTCAACTTTGGCTGTATCCAAAAAACTAAAAAACAAAACATGGTATTATGCCCACAAAACCATGGTACTCTTTTGTAAGGGCAGTGAGAGTAATTGTTGTAGTTATGAATGCTGCATTCTCGCTGTTTCTTTCCCGTGATGGATGTTGAATGCTTGTTTAATTCTCTGTATTCAGTCTTTTTCATTGTCATCTGAGAGTCTTTAATGGCCGTCTGTGGTGATGCTAGTCTGGAATGTTCTGTCAGGTCTCAGTGAAAGGGAAAAACAGCAGAGGAAAGTTGTACTCAGAATTAAAACATCATAAATCAGGATTAATGTCACACCTGCTGACATCCAAATGACACACACGTCCCCAGGCCAAGGCTTTTAAATACGACAGTGCTTTAGTGAACGTGTGTGTTCCCAGGCCGCTATCCATAGGAATCTGTTGAAAGCTTTCAGAACTGACCTGCTCTTCATCTGAGCTGTGATTTACACCGCTGTTGTGTCCGTGTGTCAGAGCGAGAGGACTGACAGTGGCCATTACTGAACCCGAAACAAGCACACACTCTCCCAGCGCAAAGCCAGCTGATTACAGGTTTACACCGCAAACTCGACTCGTCTGACCGAAGATGTCATTCACCTATACCAGAGATGCACTACATTCACTTGCTTGTGTAGGAAGTCACTTAAACAGAGTGTAATTTTCTTTATGGCTAATTCTCAGGAAAAATTTTTTTTTTTGCATGAAGAAGCTTTAAGGATGGATTCACATTACATAATAAAATAAGTGCTGGGAAATGATTAATCGCATCTAAAATACAAGTTTTTGTTTACATGATATATGTGTGTTTACTGTGTATAATTATTTTGTATATATAAATACACACACATGCATGTATATATTAAATTTTTTTTTTTACATTTATATATAAAATATTTATATATATATGTATTTATAATATTTATATATGTATAAATATATATACAGTATATACATGCAAATATTCCTTATATATATGTGTGTACAAAATAATTATACACAGGACACACACATATTATAGAAACACAAACTTTTATTTTGGATGCGATTAATCGTTGACCAGCACTAATATATTTTTATTCAGATATAATAATAAAAAAAATAAGAATAAACTAAAGGCAGTACAACAAATACTACCATGATGTGTGAATATTTACGAATATTTTTCGAATTTTTTTTATCAATACAATATTTTGCACATTATTGTAATGATTTCTTTTTTTTGTGATGATTTCCGCATTGCAGAAATGAGAATTGTTGATGTTAAGAAATACATTTTTAGGAATTTTTTTTTGCAATGTGGCATTCTTTTTAATGTAATTTATTGTAATACGTAACGTCTAAACTTTTTACTTTTGATTCTTTTTTTGTTATTCCCATTATTCTCAATTATGCTCAATTATTACATTTTCATAAAATATTCGTTCTTTTTTTTTTTATTATTACGCATTTATAGGCCTACCCTATGGTAGTTAATAATCTATAAAAAAATTATCTATATATATATATATACATTTTAAATAGTATATAAATTGTAATGCTTTAAAATCTAAATGATATTTGTATATTGTATTTTTATCACTTTTATCACATTACAATAACGAGAGTTCGATTTTTTTGCAGGTAAATGTGCTTAATTACCATGAAAATAATGTCACAATATTTTTTTTTAGAGTGAGAGATTCACCCTATTTGATCAATGGACAGTTCTTATGTAATGTAGGAAATGTAGTTTTGTGTAATAATCCTGTTTCTCTTTCTCCTCTCATCCTCTTATTTGTCTTTTCTGTCTGTCTAATTCTTTATTTCACTCTGTTCCAGACCAGTTCCCATTTATCTGTGGAAAAAGGTTGGAAATACTCAATAGTTCCAGGAAAACTCTTTAGATTGTCACCAGAGGAGGGGTGTGGGGTCTCATCCCAGCCCCGTCAGAGGAGTCCACATCGGACACAACCAGATCCTCAGGAGTGGAGTGTGTTAAACGTGCACATATTTCAGTTGAAAAGCTCTGACACAAATTCGACGCCACATGATGCAATTTGTCTGAAAGAATCCTGTCTGTCTCACTCTGTTGACCTGTCTTTCTCTCTTTTATAACTTTCATTTGTGGTGCTTTTTCAGTTGTCCATTCCGGAGGTCCCTCCCCTGCGTTGTGATTGGCTGTTGCCGGCGTCTCAGGTGTGCTGTCATTGGCTCGGTTTAACGTAAGGCTCCAGGTGAAATAGCAGAGCTCCAGTCATGCTTAAAAGGTGAAAAGACACACACACACACACACACACACACAAAGAAATGCTAACTGCACAAAATCTGGACCAGTAGTAAGCAGACTACATTGGCAAACTACGTTGGCAAAGACTCATGTGAAGGAAAGAAAATTGATGCAATAGTCATAAAGCAGGAATGGAGTTTGTTCTGTGCGTTCACCGTGCGTCCCCCACCCTCCTGCTGGACCATGCAGTGAGCTCAGATGATGTCAGGGAGAGAGAGCACATATGTTTCTGCTGTTACAGCAACCGTATGGAGAAAGAAAGGGGGAGGGAGAGAAAAGAAGAAAGGAGAGAGAGGAGGGGAAAAAGAGTTATCAGAGACGGGGGGGGGGGGACTGAGGGAACTGCTGGGCGGATCTAATCTGTGACAAACCACGCCTCTCGACAATAAGCCACGCCCCCTCTCACTCCACTGGATGTGAAGAGAATGAAATTCTCTCATATGTCACTGAAAGTTGGCAACTCTCATTAAAAATAAATGACTTGGTTGCTTTTTTTTGTTGCTGCAATTTGCTATCAGTGTGATTCCCGTTTCCTCATTTGATAAATGAATGTAGGTTGTTGCTAGCAAATCTGTTTGTAACCCGCTGAGGTGCTGTTATGCTGACTAGTTAAGTCTTTTTCTGGTTAGTTCATTTCTTATGCATTCTTTTGTCTTGTTTTTGCATTTCTTATAGATAAAGACACACACACACACACACACACACACACACACACACACACACACACACACACACACACACACACACACACACACACAAGGAACACAGTTGGGCTTTAACATAGACAGTATAAGAAGTGGACAGAGCCATCTCATAGAACTCAGTTGAGACAGTTGAAGCCCATTTTTAGCAATTTTTGAGCTCTTCCGTTCCTGACGCGCAGACTCAAACCGACTCAAACTAAGCTTGATGACGTGAGAAACCTGTCTGACAGACGTAAATCTTCTAGTAGCTGTGCTTGAAAATTGCCAACGTTAATCTTGCAGAGACGGGGAACTTGAGCAAAGATTTCTTTGGCGTGAGTGAGCAGGAGTAAGTATTCTGATTAATTATTCATTTGTATAGTATAGCTTTTATGGACTCATTATCTATGGGCTTCTCCCTTGACGGGACGTCCCCCCCGATTGCCTGCGAGCTTCTCCTCCTGTCTGTACGGTAATTTCTGTACAGCGCGACAGAGAGTCGAGTGGTTATGACGCAATCGTTAGCCTATTTTTACAAAAACTGTTTCTACGGGGCCATAATGTAACATAGAAGGTAATGGAGCCATTTATACATTGTCCTGTTTCTTTAGAAATAAATACTGGACAAATGGAGTCTTTAAACGTCTCAGATGTAAAGTTGTTCGCTGTCAAAGTGACGCCAAAATGAATGGGAGTCAATGGAAATGCTAACGCAAGTGAAGTTCTGCTACAAGATGGCAGCACCCGGCCGGCTTCAACTTCCGGTCGATGGATTACCCCCTTGGGCTTTAACCCTCTCTAATGTCTTCAAAACTGTCTCTATATCCTGCAGTCCATGTTGCATCCGTCCAGACTCCAGACCATGAGAAAGTTTTAGGAACATGGTCTGTTTGTAAACGTCTTCACGAGTGTTGATCAGGGATCCGGAGTGGAGCAGCTGTTTTTTATGGCAGAGATTTACAGCTCGTCTGACTGTTTGTGGTTGTTATGAATTTGGTGTTTGCTATGATAATGATTTGAAGTTCGGTGACTCATTCATATTCCCCTCGTTATGATTCACCACAAGGAAACGTTGTGTAACGTGCACGATAATTAGTTGCACTTATCCTGTTCTCATTACAACGACGAAACGTGCAAATGCAGACGTCTGAAGACTCGATCGGTGTGTGCTGGGTTAACTGTTTATCTGTGTGGTGTAGCATCTACATCAGGTTTGCACACGCTGGCTGTGTGACTCTGTTTGCATGTTTAGAAGCAGGATAAAAGTAAAACAATGAAATGTTTCACCGACACTGAAATATATGTAACGGAGGCCAGCTAGTAGTTGCTGTGCGAGTAAACCTCACTCCTCTGATCTCAAAAGGCTCTCTAGCGACAGATGCTAGAGGCTACAGTCTTTAGCCTCCTTGGTAGAGCGCCTGACTCTCACGCCGGAGACCCGTGGGATCCGGGTGGAGGGGTTACATATAGCCGTGCATAGCTCCAGATTGTAGAGTTCAAAAACCCAGAGGCAATTTTACTAAAGAGTACAAGTGAGAGCTGGGTGTGTGTGTGTGTGTCTACATTTGTGTGAGGTGATGTCACACAGACCTTCAGCTTTATGCTATAGAACTCTTAAAGGGACCAATTACACACCAAAAATTAACATTTTGCTTTTATTTTATTTTTTTATGCATTGAAAAAATATGGTAATACAGTGTGACCATTTAGTTATATATATAACTTAATGGTATATATAGTATATATAGTATAGTATTTATATATAGTATAGTATATATAGTATATATATATATAGTTATAGTTATATTTAATTTTTCATAATAAAACCCACTAAAAATTTATAGATTTATGCTTAAAAAATAATTTGCCAAAGGAAAAAAATATTTTTTTATTTTTTTTATTGATCTTGTCTAAAGGGTGTTTATTTTTACCGGACAACAATATTAAAATACTGTTTAAGAAAACTATATATATATATATATATATATATATATATATATATATATATATATATATATATATATATATATATATATATATGCATTAAATTGATTAATTGATGCATTTTCAAGATTGATAATAATAATAATAAATGTTTCTTGAGCAGCAAATCAGTATATTAGAGTGATTTCTGAAGGACCATGTGACACTGAAGACTGGAGTAATGATGCTGAAAATACAGCTTTGATCACAGGAATAAATTACATTTGAAAATATATTTAAACAGAAAACAGTTATTTTAAATTGTAACATTTCATAATATTTCAGTTAATGCAACCTTGTTGAGCCTAAAGTTACATTTAATACATTTAAATCTTACCAACCCTAAACTTTTGAATGACAGTGTATACATATAATCATTTCCGCTAATGAAAAGTGCTTTAAATGGCTGACGTATGAGTCTTTCTCATCCGGGGCAGAGAAATGAAAGGCTTAAGAGAGAAGTGAAAGGCTTTAGTGAAATAAGAAACAGATTTTAAACCAGATGGGCAATAATTTAAGATAAGCTTCTTCAAACACTGTTAAAAACATTCACTGTTTCTGTCACACACACACATGCGCGTGCGCATGACATGACACATATTTACAACTAAACTAAATCAGTGTGAAAGATGCCTGTCCTCAATATTCCCTGAACAGTCACTACAGAAGAGAGAATACACAGTGTAATTCAATGAAATAAACACACATGCAGCACATTTTATTTGAATCAAGAGGGTTTATTTTTGCAACACTATTTCAATCTGAATGTCCTTCAACAATATTGCTCTTCTCTGCCAGTTTAAGGTGGTTACCGGTTTTACAGAGTTTCTACAAGCTGTTCATTATAGCTGATTCAAGCAATCTTTGATCCACTGGGTTCATAGACATATAAAGACCACTTTAAGTTTGCATTATCTGGTTTTTCCAAGCAGAAATTGCTGATGTGGTTTTTCAGCTAGTGCATTACATGTTACAGATGTAGTCCCCCTCATGCAGCTCTGTAACTGGCCTCACTGGGCTCATTGTGGAGCTGCTCCATGGGGTTTACCTTAACTGAGTGGTGTTCTACCATGAGGAATCATTCTCTCTCTCTCACACGCACGCACACACACAGACAGACATGTTACTCACATTTACCCCTAAATGTTAGATCCAGCGGGGACCGGCCGGTTCCCAGCAGCATGAGTAACTAGACTCAGTACATCAGAGGACTGTAGCTCTAGAGCTTCAATATAACATCATCAGGAAAAATCAGCCTAGTGATCTACAGAGACACTTACTCATACTGGAAACATTAATGGTGTCCTTCATTTATTTTATTTTAATCAAAAATGTAATATTATATTTTATCTCAAACCTCAATGAAGTTCTTATTTCATTTTATTTGATATAATTTTTGTTTTATTGCTTTACCAGCTTCATAAAACCGTTTTTTTTTTTATTAAAAGTGTAGTATTGTATTTTATCCCTATATCAAAGCTTCATAAACCTAATGGAGTTTTCATTTAATTTTTTATTTTATTGGAAGGTGTAGTATTATATTTTATTGCTAGAATGTAAACCTAATAAAGGTATTTTATTTTTAATTTTTATTGCTATATTAGCTTTGGAAACTTATTGGAGTTCTTTTTTCATTTATTTTATTGAAATGTGTAGTATTTTATTTTGTTGCAATAGCTTTGTAAACTGAATGTAGTTATTTTACTGTATTTTCTTTTCAGCAGTGCTTTTCATCCTGTAATATAAATGAACTTTTGAAAACAGTTTTACAGTGTTTAACTGCACCTGCATGTCAGTATTTTATGAATCCATATTTATTTGCATTAGTTTTGAATTGATCTCACTGGTGTTATGAGCAGGGTAATCTGTTTGTTTTAAGGGTTTTATATGTTATATGAATGTCATTTAAAGCCAAAATTTGGTTTTGAAAAATGATATGGAAAAATATTTTAATGAAATGTTTAATTTTGTAGAAAATGATTAATAGTTTCAGGAAATGTGCTTTAGTGATTTATAACAACTGTAATGAAATGTTGCTTGTAATTTTTTTCTGTCACTCTCTTGCACATTGTTTCCTTTATACAGTTTGATTAAAATAATAATCAGCGAGCACAAACATTTATTTGCCACATCAGACACAGACCATCTTTAGAACTGTGTATGTGTGTGTGTGAGACGCATCTGCCAGTGGGCATGTAGGTGATGTTTCTGTGCGTATAAATGGTTTATATCCACAAGTGTGTTTACCGTTAATAGTTTAATATTGTTATATTATAATATATAATATAGTGTAATATAATATAATATAACACTATGATATACTGTTAATAGTTTATTTTGTCGTTCATCATCAGGACACGCTGTGTTTGTGCACGTGTGCATGAGTCTACCAGTGACTCTGAAATCACTAGATCATGAAAAATTAGTGAAGAGAAAGCAAGCAAGAAAGAATATAATAAGGAAAAATGCTTATTCAAGAAGACAACTGAAGATTTAAATGATTATTCAATAGCAATAGAACATGATTCATTCATTTATTCAGGCAAATATCCCCAAAGCGTCCCAATAGCTACATTAGATGAGATGCGGTTGATCTTATTATTTCCTGCGTGTTTGTTTAAAAGGTAATTGCAGTTTGAAGTAATTTGACCTTTTGACCCCCACACTGGTGGTCTGTGGATCGCTACAGCAAAACTAGAGAGTGCGGATGACCTTTACCCCCAAGTATTCTCAATAAAATGCACTAAAAATGTCCAAATATTTGATAAATGTTCAATGTAAACATCCTTTGAATGGTTCTGCTTCTGGGAAAATCCTCACGTTTGTAGCTGGTTTCTAGTCGATCAAGGTTAGTTTCAGTCAATATGACCTTTGACCTCCCACACTTAAACTGACCGAGAGAACGCGAGGCTTGTTGGTTGAGTTGCAGGCAGCACTAAAGGCTCAAGGGTAATTGTTTTTGAAGGACTGTCTGCGCTGAATGATATGGTGGTTCTGCATGTTCTCTGACTCACAGACATTCCTTCAGACAGCTCATGCTCTCAGTTTATCTGACCGCAGTCTGGAGCTGTTATGAAGCAGACGCTCTGGAACATTTCAGCAGGGACCATTTTGTCATTCAGCCATTTATCTGTCGAAATTTCAGGATGATCTGAATTTGTTTATTTCATTTAAAACTCACCAAACTCCTCTTGGTGGGTTTGATGTTCATTGAGGTGATGAATGTCATGATCTCCTGCAGCCTTAGAGTAGCTCAGCAATGCTGAAAACACAATGCGCCTACAATACATATACAGTTCAGTGGCTCCAAAAAAATACACTTAAAAATGAATGTCGGTGTATTACATAACAAAATGTGGAACCAAGTGGTGTACATTTCAAAGAAAGAGAGCACAAACACACTATTTAAAGAAACCATTATGCAGAAAGGAGTTTTTTGATGATCAATTTGTGTTTGACAATTGTTTATTCATCACTGTACATTGTCAGAATAGTTCAGCAGCGTTTCTGGAATTGTTTGGAATCTTCAGAGTTACTGAAGCCACTGTAGAACATCTCGTATAGTTCTGGGATGCAGCTGAATAGAATAATGCTGACTCAGTCAATGTGTGGCTTTGTTCCATATAGTCATCCCCCCCCCCCCCCCCCCCCCCCCCCCCGGGTCCTTCCACCGCAGCAGAACAGACTCAGAGATTCCATGAACCAGGTCTGGAGAAACCTCTCACACTCCTTCATTAAGTCTGATGAAGCTCTGGAATATGTGGGTGGGTTTTTTCTTTCTTAGCATGTATTACTGGCACAGACGAGACCATCTTATAGCTGGAGTCACTTGCAGGAACTCAATGTTCTGTTTCAAAAAAAAAAATCTAATTTGTCCAACGTGTGTCCTGACCGACTAACAACCCCCACTGTTAAAATTTACTACTGAAAAACGCTCTCAATTCTGACTGCAATTTTCTGGTCAAACTGCAGATTTTCAGTTGTTCCAGATTACAGATATTCTTGTTGTCAAGCCATTTCCTCATACACTCTTAAAAATTAAGCTTCCAAAAGCTGCCGCAATGCCATATTTTGGGTTCCCCAAAGAACTTTTCAGTGAACAGTTCTTAAAGGAACCATTCACTATAAAAAACCTTTTGTGATTCGAAAAAGGTTCTATGGATGTTAAAGGTTATTCACTGAACCGCCGATGCCAATAAAGAACCTTTATTTGACCTGACAGAAAATATATTTTCAGCTAAACTTTAGATGGAGTTACTTGGATGCTAAAACAACACAAACAGCGAGTCTTATTGTCTCATTTAATTTGATTTGAGATGTCTAAGTCTAAAAATACCCAGACATGACTATTCCTGGGAATCTCCTAACATGTTTTTTTAACGGCCTCCCATTATTCAAGAACATGAAGTCTGTGTGAAACTGAATTACTCGACACACAGCCTCAGATCTGCCCTTTAAAACATACTTACTGCGGCCACACGTAATTAACAACAACCACACAAACAGATTCTGACCCTGGATCAGTTTTATGTAGCCACAAGTATTAGCACAGACACATAAACTGTTCTCAGATCAGCACTGTATGGGTGGAGTTCAGACAGTCAGTGAGACACGTTCAATTAACATTACAGGCGACAGCTTTCTATGCTTTCATGTGAGATTTTTCGCTCACTAATTTTTTTTTTTTTTTACATTTTTCGACTGTGTTGCTTTTGATTGTGAATTTCACTTCACTGCAAGATATTTGCACTCAGAACCTTAAAGTCTGTTTATGAGACAATATAGATCATTTTATAAACTAATCTATGTAGACTGCAGATTTCCTTCAATACTGAATGGTATCAAGAAAAAAATTATGAATAAAAACTGACTATTTGGTACTGTTTTTGGAAGTAAATTTTTTTTAAATCATCTTATAATTTAGATAATTTAATGACATTCCCAGAATCACTTGTGTGACATTTAATGGTTTTCTCATTTTAATAATTATGTTTCTTCTTATGTTTTTTTGTTTGTTGTTGTTGTAAATTACAGTTTTAAAACGTACGTTTTACTGGTTATTCGGTAAATATGGAATCTTGTTTCTTCCTAAGAATAGTTTTTTTTGTGCAATTTGATGTTATTTTTCTAATTTGCGATTGCGACTTTATTTCTTACTTTACACTTTATCTCACAATTTTTTTACCTTTATATATAGATTAGGGATATACAGTGTGGCTTTGATTTTAAATCTATGACAAGTGACTAAATCACTATAAACCAGAAGATAACTAATCAGTGCTTTAATCTCACAGGTCTTTAGAGAAAATGTTCAGTCAAAAAATCCCCCATCTGATCCATCTGCATCACCACGGTCTTCTTCAAACAGAGATTGAAGGTTTTTGCCAAGAGATTAGGTAATTTACTGATGACATTTATCAGGAAATTCAACAACATTTAGACTAAGCCTTTCTGCACTTGGAGTGAATTCAGCTCGAACGATCTCAGCCAAACACGCTGGAGATTCCCTCGAAGGCCTGTGATGGAGAGCACTGAGCAGAAATGAAAGGAGTTGCTGTGAAGGATAAAGGCACAGACGGTTTCCACATGTACAGACACTTTTCTCCTTTTGATAGATGAAGCTATATTTGATGTTATATCTGCATGTAGTTCTTCAAACATGTTTCTGAAATGGAAAGAAATGCTTTTGATTTGACCTCAAAATAATCCACACCAAACCAAAGCTTACTAACATTTCAAACTCAGCTGTTTTAGATAACATTTTGGAAATAATGAGTAATGTTTTGGAAAGTGCCCCTTGATTATGCTTTTTCGAATATTACCTTTCATGCAGTGTGTAATATAGCTGATTGTAAACATGAAAGGTCTGCAAAGTTTCAAAGATCAAAGTGCACGTCAAATGAAGTAATTGTCTCCTAAAACAAGGAATCAATTCAGTAATCAGAGTCGTCATTCACAACAGACTGGGCCATCTGACCAATCAGAGCAGAGTAGACCAATCACAACAGACTGGGCCATCTGACCAATCAGAGCAGAGTAAACCAATCACCACAGACTGGGCCGTCTGACCAATCAGAGCAGAGTAGACCAATCACAACAGACTGGGCCGTCTGACCAATCAGAGCAGAGTAGACCAATCACAACAGACTGGGCCGTCTGACCAATCAGAGCAGAGTAAACCAATCACAACAGACTGGGCCGTCTGACCAATCAGAGCAGAGTAGACCAATCACAACAGACTGGGCCGTCTGACCAATCAGAGCAGAGTAAACCAATCACAACAGACTGGGCCATCTGACCAATCAGAGCAGAGTAAACCAATCACAACAGACTGGGCCATCTGACCAATCAGAGCAGAGTAAACCAATCACAACAGACTGGGCCGTCTGACCAATCAGAGCAGAGTAGACCAATCACAACAGACTGGGCCGTCTGACCAATCAGAGCAGAGTAAACCAATCACAACAGACTGGGCCATCTGACCAATCAGAGCAGAGTAAACCAATCACAACAGACTGGGCCATCTGACCAATCAGAGCAGAGTAAACCAATCACAACAGACTGGGCCGTCTGACCAATCAGAGCAGAGTAGACCAATCACAACAGACTGGGCCATCTGACCAATCAGAGCAGAGTAAACCAATCACAACAGACTGGGCCATCTGACCAATCAGAGCAGAGTAAACCAATCACAACAGACTGGGCCGTCTGACCAATCAGAGCAGAGTAGACCAATCACAACAGACTGGGCCATCTGACCAATCAGAGCAGAGTAAACCAATCACAACAGACTGGGCCATCTGACCAATCAGAGCACAGTAAACCAATCACCACAGACTGGGCCGTCTGACCAATCAGAGCAGAGTAGACCAATCACAAAAGACTGGGCCGTCTGACCAATCAGAGCAGAGTAGACCAATCACAACAGACTGGGCCATCTGACCAATCAGAGCAGAGTAAACCAATCACAACAGACTGGGCCGTCTGACCAATCAGAGCAGAGTAGACCAATCACAACAGACTGGGCCATCTGACCAATCAGAGCACAGTAAACCAATCACCACAGACTGGGCCGTCTGACCAATCAGAGCAGAGTAGACCAATCACAACAGACTGGGCCATCTGACCAATCAGAGCAGAGTAGACCAATCACAACAGACTGGGCCGTCTGACCAATCAGAGCAGAGTAGACCAATCACAACAGACTGGACCATCTGACCAATCAGAGCAGAGTAAACCAATCACAACAGACTGGGCCATCTGACCAATCAGAGCAGAGTAAACCAATCACAACAGACTGGGCCGTCTGACCAATCAGAGCAGAGTAGACCAATCACAACAGACTGGGCCATCTGACCAATCAGAGCAGAGTAGACCAATCACAACAGACTGGGCCGTCTGACCAATCAGAGCAGAGTAGACCAATCACAACAGACTGGAGTATCTGACCAATCAGAGCAGAGTAAACCAATCACAACAGACTGGGCCATCTGACCAATCAGAGCAGAGTAAACCAATCACAACAGACTGGGCCATCTGACCAATCAGAGCAGAGTAAACCAATCACAACAGACTGGGCCGTCTGACCAATCAGAGCAGAGTAGACCAATCACAACAGACTGGGCCATCTGACCAATCAGAGCAGAGTAGACCAATCACAACAGACTGGGCCATCTGACCAATCAGAGCAGAGTAAACCAATCACAACAGACTGGTCCGTCTGACCAATCAGAGCAGAGTAGACCAATCACAACAGACTGGGCCATCTGACCAATCAGAGCAGAGTAGACCAATCACAACAGACTGGGCCATCTGACCAATCAGAGCAGAGTAAACCAATCACAACAGACTGGGCCGTCTGACCAATCAGAGCAGAGTAGACCAATCACAACAGACTGGGCCATCTGACCAATCAGAGCAGAGTAAACCAATCACAACAGACTGGGCCGTCTAACCAATCAGAGCAGAGTAGGCTCGCAGAAAGGAGGGGTTTAGAGAGGCTGAATCTTCAAACGTTTTCAGACTCTTTGAGAAATGAGGTGATGTGCAAAATGTATATATTTTATGAGAAAATGAAAGTGGTTTTTTACCTTGAATGTCTGTAAACCTATTGTAGGATCCTCCAAAACAAAGCTAGGTACCTTTAAAATAGCATAATAGGGGCACTTTAGAAGTATGCATGTACAAAATAATTGCATGTTAGCTTCTCTTAGTAGATATCAAAACTACAAATTTTTTTGCATTTTGTTTGCATAATATTTGTACATTTATTCAGTTTATTCTAAAGATATTGCAAGACTGAAAGAAACGACATACACTCCTTCCCCACATCCCCCACTCTTGCAGAGGTGAATGATTATTGTTTAGTGTCATTTTAAAGGTCTCAGGATGACTGGTAAAACAAAACTGGTAATCCCAAGTAAAACAAAAGGTAATAAGGTTTTTTAAGAGTTTAGGAATAACTGGCACACAAAGGAATGTGGTCTCTAGGCAATCCCAAAGGTGTAAATTCATGAATGCTCATTTCCACTGTTGTTAGCAGATGGTCAACTTCTACTCCCAGTAACTATGGTGGGGGAATACAGTAAATTTCCACTAAACTCATGTTTTACATATCAAATAAGGTCTGGCTATATAAGGAAAATGCAACGAGAGCTCAGGGCTGCTTTTTCTGTATCAGATCAGCCCGTGTGGTTGAGGGTATCGCGACTCTCTGCTCACGTAGCCTACATTGTCAGGCAAAGGATTTTCCTCTTTGTTAAAGAACATTTGATGGTTTGATGGAATTGTAATAATACATTTACCTGACATAATAAATTGTTATATTTGATTATTCTAACAGACTTTGACTTTATTTTCATTAGAGTTAAAAGGAATAGTCAAACATTAACGTATATTCAATGATGCACAGATATCATTGAAAAACCTTTTCATTTTATGGATGAAACGAGTTAATATAAGATAAAACGTATTGCATTTGACTAAAAGTTCCTTTGCCATGGGAAGAGACGGAACACGAGTGAGACCTTCACCTCTAATCGAGTACCGCCATTGGATCGATTTAGCAGGCCTTACAATATAAATAAGCAGTATAAGCTCTGAAGAAACGCACTTGTCTGTGCATGTATGAACAGTCCTGATCTAAAAGTGTTGAGTTGAAATCAAATTCTCACCTCAGAAAAATGTTCGCGGGATTGAAAATGTGTGAAACCTTTGATTGAGATCCAACTAATTCTATAATTACTCGTCATCTCTGATTGCTTTGCACGTCGTGTTAAAATTCACCTTTCATATTTATGGAACCATACACAGGTTTATTAATAAACACTGATTCATAATTCATTCCTTTATATTGACTGATGGCACCCGAGGGAACGTGAAGGATGAGCCACTGATGTTCTGGGCGAAGAGAAATCTCTCTTTGCCAATCTGTTCATCGGTTATTTTCGGTGTTCTTTTGGAAACAGTTTCCCTCATTCTTTTTCTGGGGGGTATTAAAGTCTTATAATGTTAAAGTGCCCCTATTATGGATTTTTAATTCACCATTGAAAAAAGTTACAAAGACACTATAAATACCGAAACAAAATAGCTTCGACCAGCCCTACAAAAAAGGGTCTTGCCTGGTCTGTTAGCTGGTTTTATATCACAGTATGCTCAAAAAAACAAAAAGTATGCACAAAAAACTAGACTACACCACTGGGCATTATAGACATTATAAAGTCTATGTTAAGTGCCCCTATTATGGATTTTTAAAAATGACCTTTCATGTAGTGTGCAACAAGTCATAAGCCGTTTCATTGTGACGTCAAGACGAAACATGAGCATATTGCCCGCCCACTTATTGCGCGTGCAGACACCAGGGAAAACTTGAACTCCCTAATCCTAAACTTTTGCTGTGTTCCCTTTATTTTACTGACGACTGCTTCTCAAATCTTGGAGTTCAATGCAGGAATCGCAAAACCGCTTGCTCTTGAAAGATGTTATTCAAATTACTTAGTTTTGAGTTTTATATTGTGTTGGTCTTCTGCTAACTGGTTAACTCACATTATTACTGTCTTACTGAAATACTTCTGCTAATCAGTTGTGGGCCACTGTTACCTAAAACTGTGTCTATTAATGCAGATTGTCTGTTGTTCTCACTACTTTGAGGAAAGATTAAGCATGGAGCAAGATTGGTTTCACCAACGTTTATGTTACATTAACTCATTCACTCTAGAGCTCGGCTAATTTACATTGCATACATGCACTCAGGGACGTGCACAGGGGGGTTGCTCAGGTTGCCCGGGCAACTGCCCATATGCCCTTCTGGACTCAGATTGCCCTTCCGAGAAAAAAAATAAAATAAAAAAAATCGTACAATGGATGCAGAATTTCACGTAGGCCTAGATAAAAAAATAAAAAAAAATAAAATCTCAAAGCCTCATTCACTTCCATTGGGGCATTCAATACTCAGGATAGAAAGTTCAAAAGAACAGCATTTATTTGAAACATCATTTTTTTGTAACATAAAAAATGTTCATCCTTGCTGAACAAAACTATTAATTTCTAAAATCTTACTGACCCTAAACTTTAGAACAGTAGAGTAAATCAATTCAAATGTCTTCAATAAAAACGTACGTTTTGCTTGTGTACCATCTGTAGCGAGGTTTAAAAGCTCAGGGAAGAAGGTTTTAATCATAAAATAAACAAACACAAAACGAAAGTAAAGCAAAAGCCCCTCACGGATGATTGGTGCACAAACATACACAAAACACAACGCGAAGTCCAGGCCTGGTCCTCTCTCGCCCCTCACTGTCGTCACTCCTTTTATCCTTCTGGAGCTCCTGCCGTGTTTAATTCTGCAAGCTATTTCCAGTTATCATCAGTTCAATCAAATTATGATTTTTGTCCCTTATTTAGCACTAGTGTAGCTGCTTTTTGAAAGTAATTTGTGGTGCAGCCATAGTTGCTCCAACTCTGAAAGTTCATATGCATGCATATGCATGTCCTTTTTTCTGACAATGTAATGTTTGTCTTTTCAAAAGTCTTTCCAACTGGAATTTAAAAACTTCAGAAATGCAGATAGATAAAAAGAATGACAGCTGAGCAGTATGTCCCACATATTTAACTTGTTAAGAAAATGAATACTGTTGCAGTGTAAATCTGAAACGATTTGAAATGTTTTGCTTTTATCCAAGCAAAAGACAGCTGCATTAGTGTCTTAATACACTGAATCTAGTGATGAATACTGTTTACATTTATGAGCTTTGTACTGTCTTGTTTCTACCGGTCATGTTTAGGAACTTGCTTTTCCATAATTAATAATGGCTGGAGTGAAGAACACGTGCATCTGAATCTTTGTACGATGGAGAGAGTCAGATTGGCAGAATCCTCTGAATCAATCACTGATGGAAAACAAACTCTTTCGTTTCAATGTTTCTTTCCATGTATGTACAAATCAGAAATCAATATTTTCTTTGTTCTATTCATTGCTTGTTATTTTTTCCTTCTCCTCTCTGTCTCTCATCCGTTTGTATTTTTATTACATTACATTATTTTGTTTTCCTCTCTTTCAAGCATCTGTTTTTAAACCACAACCACAGAAGCAGTAGAATGTTTTTCATGATCATTTACACCAATCACAGCCCAGCTTTGTGCCTTGAATTGCAACATTTTAACCAATGTTGAGGATGAATGTTGGGTTGTGGGTTAGTGTGGAGTATTCTATGGGATGATTATAGTATCAAAATGATTAACACGTGCAAGCACACTTATCAATGAACTTGATACATGTTGCAGAAATGTTTTATCCATGACTCAACTTGCGTGTGCAAAATTCAAAATTGAATGAATGTGAAGCAATCTGTTCAAATAGAGACATTTTTGTGAATACAAATGTTTTCCTTTGTATTAGTGTATCATAATTTGCACATACAACACAGAAGATGTGCATGTGTGGATCAGGTGACACGCGTGCATTCATTGACGTCTTTTCTGAGTCGATCTCATTTGATTCATTTGGATTTTGAGACTTTCTTTTCGCGGTTTTTAAGCATTTCACAACCCACACACAAACAACTACAAATGAATAGGCCTGGTGCTAATTATTAATGTGTGCACAACTACCCATCTATTTGACAAATTCACAAATGTGCGTCACTACATTTAAACTAATACAATACAACTTGTGTGTGCAAAATCCAAAATCACATGAATGTGCAGCATTTTGTACAAATAGAGACATAGTTGTTAATACAAAACCTCGATTTTGTATTAATGTAGGCCAGAATTTGTGCATGCAACAAGTAAGATGTGCATTTGTGGATCAGGTGACACGCGTGCATTCATTGACTCGTTTCTGAGTCGATCCTATTTGATTCATTTGGATTTTGAGACTTTCATTTCGCGGGTTTCGCCTGGCAAGATCCACACACACTGTCTGAGAAAAGCTGCTACCACTAGATGGCAGTGTTCTGCTAAAACAGACAACGGCAGCATAATCAAGCGTTCTTCCGCATTTAAGACGCTTAATGAGAGTGATATTGATGCTCCAAATTTAGTACACAATAATATAGGCCTACCTTATTAATAAAGCATACTTTATTGAGGCAAACATTAGATCAGATTATGAACAACACCCATAGAAAACCATTAGTTGCATGTTCAATACGGTATATTGGCTATTGACTATTGAGTTTAAATATCACCGTCTTACGGCATGACGTTAAGCTTTTTCTTTATAATATGCTCTATGGGAGGGAAATATATCCTACAGACAAGAGACTACATGAACGCA
Source organism: Tiaroga cobitis (assembly GCA_030578255.1). Taxonomy (NCBI): domain Eukaryota; kingdom Metazoa; phylum Chordata; class Actinopteri; order Cypriniformes; family Leuciscidae; genus Tiaroga; species Tiaroga cobitis. The sequence continues at coordinate 6,597,728 of CM060611.1, forward strand.
ACGAACGGCGTTTCAAGTTAATGGCATTTTCCTTCCCGTTAAAAAAAGGTGAAATTTCGCAGTTGCGTTAATATTATATGCTTATTTTTATCTGACTACACACTGTATACATAGTATACAAGCTTTGGAATTTGAAAATGTCTGTTTTTAAATATTAAAGACGATTTTCGCAGTACATTTGTTTTCCCTTGACCCTTAGGCTAAGCCACTGTTATAGGCTATAGTCTTAGCACGATGAGTTTTAACAATATGCAACCATTGTATATCGACATGAAATATTAATTGAAAATCAACTGGCGTAGCGGGCCTGTAACTGCATTCTACATGAGAATGCTTTGACGCGCTAACCACAGCTCATGGTGCACAAGGGAACGTCTGCCAATTTCACTAACTGTGTTAAAACCACTGATCTAATGTCATTCTATATAGATCAGTGGTTAAAACGTATAATTTGTTTTTATTCAAATTACTTTTAAAATTTAATAACAGACATTTTCAAATTCCAAAGCTCGTAGAATGTTTCTGTAAGACTGACTTACAAGTAAAATTTGGACAATACTTCCCTTCATGTAGCCTGTATTCTGCAGAAAAATACTGTAATTCACCAAAAGGGTTTTTTCATGCAAAATGGTTGTAGTATGTTCCTATAGTGACTAGACTGGCTTACTACAGGTGCAATTGTCCCAATACCTCCCTTCATGTAGCCTATTTAAACAATTATTATTTTATATAAAAATGACTGTAATTAACCAAACGGGTTTTTGGTGACTTAGCCTACTACAGGTGAATAATGTAAAATTTCACCTGACTTATCACTAGGAACGTAGGCTACTACAACCTTTGGAACATGAATAGAAAAACAATTTACAGTAATTTAAAAAATTGTACCGTTCAATCGAGATATTGGCTGGATATACAGTAACAGTAGGCTAAGTCAGTCTGCCCACTAGACTTCCAAGGTTATAATATAACCTTGGAAGTATGTTCATTTGAATGAATGACTGGACGTTTATATATATTTTTTTGACTGAGTGGAATTTGCAGATGGTCCCTTTATAAAATGTGGCGAATATTAAAACTAAAACTTACTTCACTGCGCTCTCGGACCGGTTGCTCTCCCATTCACATGCAAAGTTAAACGCAACTGCAGGATTTCATGTTAAGCTTTTTCTTTTTAACAGGCTCGGGAAGGAAAATTTTATTAACTTGAAACGCCGTGCGTTGCGTTCATGTAGGCTAGTCTCTTGTCTGTAGGCTATATAGTTTTCCTCCCATAGAGCATATTATAAAGAAAAAGCTTAGGCCTAACGTCAATGCAGGATGATATTTAAACTCAGTAGCCAATCCACCTTACTGACCATGCAACGCGCGATTGCACGTTAAGCGTTTTATAATGGTTTTCTATGGGTGTTGTTCATAATCTGATCTAATGTTTGCCTCTATAAAGTATGCTTTTTTAATAAGGTAGGCCTATATTATTGTGTACTAAATTTGGTGCATCAATATCACTCTCATTAAGCGTCTTAAATGCGGAAGAACGCTTGATTATGCTGCCGTTGTCTGTTTTAGCAGAACACTGCCATCTAGTGGTAGCAGCTTTTCTCAGACAGTGTGTGTGGATCTTGCCAGGCGAAACCCGCGAAATGAAAGTCTCAAAATCCAAATGAATCAAATAGGATCGACTCAGAAACGAGTCAATGAATGCACGCGTGTCACCTGATCCACAAATGCACATCTTACTTGTTGCATGCACAAATTCTGGCCTACATTAATACAAAATCGAGGTTTTGTATTAACAACTATGTCTCTATTTGTACAAAATGCTGCACATTCATGTGATTTTGGATTTTGCACACACAAGTTGTATTGTATTAGTTTAAATGTAGTGACGCACATTTGTGAATTTGTCAAATAGATGGGTAGTTGTGCACACATTAATAATTAGCACCAGGCCTATTCATTTGTAGTTGTTTGTGTGTGGGTTGTGAAATGCTTAAAAACCGCGAAAAGAAGGCTCAAAATCCAAATGAATCAAATGAGATCGACTCAGAAAAGACGTCAATGAATGCACGCGTGTCACCTGATCCACACATGCACATCTTCTGTGTTGTATGTGCAAATTATGATACACTAATACAAAGGAAAACATTTGTATTCACAAAAATGTCTCTATTTGAACAAATTGCTTCACATTCATTCAATTTTGAATTTTGCACACGCAAGTTGAAAGTCATGGATAAAACATTTCTGCAACATGTATCAAGTTCATTGATAAGTGTGCTTGCACGTGTTAATCATTTTGATACTATAATCATCCCATAGTATTCATGTGTCTGGCAACTGTGTTTCACTTGAAAAAGTTTATAATTTCTGAAAATAGCAGCATTTTAGTAGCATAATAGGATTGTTTTATTTTCAAACCACACTCTGCATTGATTAGAAATAACGAGGGAGAGAAAAGCATTTAAAAGGAAACAGAAAAAACTTTGAGAATTTTTTGCCATCCACGTGGCCTTTTATTGTGGCCATGCAGCCTAAGGCACACCTGTGCAATAATCATGCTGTCTAATCAGCATCTTGATATGCCACACCTATGAGATGGATGGATTATCTCGGCAAAGGAGAAGTTCTAACTAACACAGATTTAGACAGATTTGTGAACAATATTTGAGAGAAATAAGCCTTTTGTGTACATAGAAAAAGTCTTAGATCTTTGAGTTCAGCTCATGAAAAATGGGGGCAAAAACAAAAGTGTTGCGTTTATAATTTTGTTCATTGTATAAATTAACTAAATTGATAATTTTTTTACATATAAAAAATGAACCATTACTGAACTTACCTAAAGGGATAGTTCACCCAAAAATTAAAATTAGCCCATGATTTACTCACCCTCAAGTCATCCGAGGTGTATATGACATTCTTCTTTCAGAACAATACAACTGGAGTTATATACAAAAATCTCCTGGCTCTTCCAAGCTTTATAATGGCAGTGAATGGCTGTTTCTGTTTTGAAGTCCATAAAAGTGCATCTATTCATCATAAAAGTGCCAACGGGGGTTTAATAAAGGCCGTCTGAAGTCAAGCGATGCGTTTGTGTAAGAAAAATATCCATATTTAAAACTTAACAAAATAAAATAGCTTTCGGCCAAACGAACATACAGTACGGATTCCACTTAAGTCTAAGTGCAACTTATGTGAGTAATGCGACGTACTGATATTTACACTACGCCATGATGACGCACTACGCTACTTCCGAGAAGAAGCTAGAATTTTACTTTGTAACGTGTTAAATATGAATATTTTTCTTGTACAAACTCATTGCTTCCCTTCAGAAGGCCTCTATTAACCCCCCAGGCTTCAAAACAGAAACAGCCATTCACTGCCATTATAAAACTGGGAAGGGCCAGGAAAATTTTTAATACAACTCCGATTGTATTCGTCTGACAGCAAAAATTGCATGATGACTTAAGGGTGAGTAAATCATGGGCTAATTTTCATTTTTGGGAGAACTATCCCTTTAAGTTGGACTGTGATGCTATTTTTTTCTTGAAACAATCTGTATTATAAAAAGTGCTATATATAAATAAAGGTGACTTGACTTGACAAACTGTGTCAAAAGTGGCTTAATTTGCCTAAATGAACCCTTTATACTGTTGTTTAAGAATAATTAATAGGATTCGAACTGGCAATCAGACATCAAAATTATACCACAAATACTAATACTCATTATATTCCAAATTAATATAATGATTCTCTGAGAGTGTGTTAGGTGTTTTAGTGTTAATATGTTGATAAACGTGTGTGTGATGCTTGCTCTTGTGTGTCTGTGCAGGCTTGGGCAGCTGTGGATAGCTGTTCATCAATCTCTCATTTCAGGCATTATGATGATGGATGGATGAGCAGGCAGCAGTGATTTCTGGGGACGAATGCATGTGTCTGTTTGTGCATTGTGTATTGTAAACGTGGCTCATCCTGTGTGTGTGTGTGTGTGTGTGTGTTGTGTATGCATGTTCCCTGTGTATGTGTGAAGATCCATACTCCTGCTGAATGATCCAGGCTTTAATGAACATATGCGAGCCAAGGAATTTGTACAGGTGTGTCCCGGCATGTAATACAGAGAGACGGAGAGAGGACGTCTCTGTTAAAAGAGCCATAAAAGAGTGCAATCATGAAATCTGTACTATATCTCATAATCCAAACACTAATATTTTGCCATGTGTGTTTGGACAGTGATGCTTTGGAGTATCTGTAACTCATAAACATTCTCCTTTAACAATTTCCAAAATTTAAGCTTAACAGTGTTTTAGTCTCTCTTTGATCGCTGCATTTTGTGTGTGTGTGTGTGTGTGTGAAAAGGTTTGTAGGAGGGGATTCAAGAGAGACCAGAATATCATAGAGAATTGAGAGAATTGTCTGTTTTGACCTTTTAGGCAAAAAAGCAGACAACTAGCAACCACTTAGAACACCCTAGCAACTGCACAACAACATGCTAAAAAACAATGTTGTTATTGTTAACTAAAACTATTAATAGTTTTAATCATTTTTGTTAATTGAAATAAAGCTGATTAAAAAAAATAATTAAATTTAAACAAAAATGGAAAATGTTGCCTTGCCAACTAACTGATTACATTCCGAGAAAATCGAAGCAACGTTCTAGGTGGAGTTCGAAAAAGTAGGTTTTTGAAGTAAATCAAAATGGCAGACTGGAAGTTTGGTCGACTATGGCAAAATTGGTATGTTCTTGGCATGACACAAGGAATCTATTAAGACAGTAGGGTAAATTAATCAAAAGCTATTAGTATTTTTTTATTTTACATTTTTTATAATTCTTGACCATATGGTGGCGCTGCCCTGAAACTTTTTGAGTACCTTCAGAGTATGGTGCTGATTACACAAACCGGGTTTCATAACGATACGCCAATGCATTCGTAAAATATATAATTTTACGACAAAATTCAAAATGGCCGAAATGGGAAAATTGGGTATCGTCAAAGTCCCTATAAGACAAGTCATTTCACGCCTTTTGGGCATGCAAGTGCATTTTCTATCTCTTTGAATGGGGAAACATCAAATTCTCCAAAACTGCTCGCCAAGCTTACGAATAAATTCCATACTTGAAATCACCAATGAAATCTGACAACAACTGTTTCTAAATGCTCGAATCGTGACAAAAACTGAATTTTTCAGGCTGGATCAAGCTACTGCTCATGCGCAGTCCTAAGCGCGCGTCTCAGAACACTCACTGTTTCTATAGGAACCGGAGCTTCTAACGGCAGCTGCAGTAATCGGCAATTGGCTCTTAGTTATTCCGGGATTGGCTCTTATTTATTCCGCCATATTGTCCATTGCACTTTCTCCCATGAGTGCAGCATCTTTCTGTATATAAAGTCTTTGGTATCGTTTGACTCGGCATGCTGTACCAAATCTAAAGAGACCAATTTCGTGGCCAACCCGTTTAGAAGTTATAATCCAAAATAGTAATTCAATTTTCATAAAAATTGGAGTATCGGTCTAGGATGAGTTCGAAAAAGTACGTTTTTTGAAAAATTCTAAATGGTGGAGAAATTTATAGGGTGCAATCGAATCGTCTTGAGCCAAGGAATCAATGAATTGAGCCAATTTTGTTTCTAGCCCTTACAGTTTCAAAGTAATTAGCATAAACACAAGTGCAAATTTGGGCAGTTGGTGGAGCTAGAGGGATTGAGTTAGAGATTCCAAAATTGCTGTGGTTAATGTTCAGACTGTCCTCTATCAGTGTACCAAATTTCACAACTTTATACCATACAGTTCTATGGGCTGCCAAAGACTCAATAGCGGAAGAAGAAGAAGAAAAAAAAAGAACACTAATGGATACAGGTGCCTACGGACCTTCGGTGCTTGGCCCCTAATAAAATGCTCCGTACCCCATTAGCAATCATCTAGCATTGCCCTGCATCAAAGCGGTGACTTGTACATGGGCGAGCATCACTCACATTTTCTTCCGGAAATGTTAGAATATAGTTCTTTTAAAAAAGTTACCTTTTTTAAAAGAACTATATTCTAACATTTCCGGAAGAAAATGTGAATGTGAAACTGAATGCTTTATTTACCTAAAGCCAATTTGTAGTCCCATCTGGCACTTGGGTAGTCTTAATTTTGGACTTCGTGTGTGTTTTATGGGTTTGTGCAGGAGTGTCTGCCCCCCGCTGGCTCAGGGACACCCTGCACAAAACAAGCTGCATTCTTCACATTCCCTCTGAGGAGAGTTCCCGTAACCTGGGGTGGAGTGAGACATCAGTCCGTACAACCTGTGTAACCTGGAGCTCTCCGGGCCTGGTATTCCCGTGAAGACGTCATTATGTACTGTAAACCTCAGCTGAACTACAGTATGATGTCACCTCTGGCACATGGGCTTTAAATCAACATGAAATCAAATCTGACCCTATTCACTTAATAACATTCCATGATTCATAACTGCACATTATTCCAAAGAAAGAAAATGTTAGTCTTCATCAGTGCCATTGAGAGAGGCTCTGGTCTTCGTAATCGTTCACCAGTTGCTCCTCCTCTAAAATGACCTTCCTTTTCAATGAATCCCTCTTACATTTTTTCATCCTTTAAACACTTTGCTTAATTCTGGTATATAACACCCACTTTTCAGGATTCAATCAGTTCCCAAAGGACAAAATGAATTTCCTTACACTTCCAAATTCCCAGAAGTTCCCATATTCTCAAACTTCTTTTTCTTCTCTATTTTTCTCCTCTTCTCTAGCTTGCTTCCTAATCTACTGTAGTTGTGTAATAAACCTGGAATTGTATATTATGAATATTGTTGGCCTTTTGACAAATTGCTTTATTCCCTTCTTTTCTAAGTCACTTTGGATCAAAGCATCTTATAGGTCAATATTAGGTCATATCACGGAGTGAAATGAGTTGCAAATATCATTTCACGTTGACTTTGTTGACTTAATACATGTCTAACCTGGTTAGTATGTTTTGATAAACACAAGCCAAAAAGAAATCTTCCACATCTTACTCACATAAGCATGCAACTCAGTTTATTGTGCATACTGTACCTATTTTATCTATGTATTAAATAAAATAATTGATTCATTTGTAAGGGAAGTAACTGGCTTCATTTTGTTTTACATTTAACCTGAACAGGATTCCCTTCCCCTCGATACATTCGGACCCGTGTCAAAAGGTCATCGCCCTTGTGGCCTTGTGTGCGCCAGCTGTCGCGTACGTCAGGAGGTCCTGAATCGTTTCAGCCTTAAAATAGTTTGCAAACTTTAATTTTAGGAATGACTTGAAATAACCCTTGGCTCCCATGCACAGCACCGTTCCTATGCTAGAATAGTTCACAGAAGGACAAAGCAAGTTATGTATTTTATACACAGTGGTGATTAAAAGTACTTTACATTGGTCCATTATAAGGATAAGAGGATTCTGATTGATATCTAATTATTATTGGTATTCTGATTGATAATTCAAGTCAGATTGTCATTATTTCAAATAAACCATTCCGCACAACACAAAATTAATTTTAAATGATTTGTTTTCATTTCAATATGTATTTTTACAGCCTTTATGATACTAGACAAATGAAGAACTCTTTCTTTCTACGTTATTTAGGATATTAGGCTACCTTAACAAGAGCCATCCTTTAACTGGATGATTGCCCTAAAATGTTTTTTGTTGCTACACCCATCAAATTAGTCAAAAAATACTAAAAGACAGTCTGCAGTGGACTAAAAACTTTCAGACAAAAAGTGAGAGAGAGAGTAAATAATGTCCCACACTGTAAACTTCCCGCCTACCAATAGTAATGACCAATCAGAAACCGAGCATATTTTGTACCGCTCTCCGATTGGCTGCTCGCCGCGTGACTGACAGTCTGTGTGAATGAAGTTTTTTTCCCCCACTTTGGCTCCGCGAAGTTTCAGTGACGGAGGCATCACTGCAGCGCACTGAGGGGAAGGAAAGAACAGAAGGGAAAAGAAGGGAGAGAGGTGCCCCATCCATCCATCTATCCATCCTCTGAATTTTCCTGCAGGACTTTATTAACGTATGGCTGCATGAGAGGCTTTGAGCTCTCGCGCTTTCTCTCTCCGGGACTGTTGGGTTACTGTCCTGATATCAAGCAGTTGTCATAATAATATCATCATACTCTACGCGTCAGGACGGACGCAGGTGGTCATGGATACACCTATCAGATGGAAAGTAAAGCGGAGGTTTAAGGAGGTGCGACTGTCGGTACTCCTAGTATTCCTGATGTTTGTCACCTCACGAGTAAGCGCAGGTAAGCGGCGAATCAGCTGTTCCCAAACTGTTACTTTGTGCCTTTGGCCGCGCTCACCCGGGGCTCCGGTTCTGTTGCGCGAGCGCATTCCACGGTCAGCCCGCCGTCCCGGGACTGGAATGACCGGAGGAGGGGATGGGGGGCCCTAGAGTGAGATTTTTTTTTTGCGTCCGAAGTTCAGTGGCTGTGACTTTTGTTGTGCACTTTTTTTGTGCGTCAGCATTAGAGCAGCAACGAATAACGGAATGCGGGAAGTTTTCCCGTGCAAGGCAACATGCGTGAGGAAATCGTGATGGACCATCTTATTGTGGCATCAAATTCATTTACGCTGCAACACTCAACAATTCTTATGCAAATTAGCAAACAAAGACCTCATAGTAGAAATCTGGATTCCATGTGCGTGAATAGGTTCTTCAGTGGTCCTTTTTTTTTTTTTTTTTTGCATTTCGCATTTTAGATTCTTCACTTCAGAAAATTGGTTTCTGGCATCTGTAAAGCAGCATAGATAGCATAGTTTTCAAGAAACTTACACTCTCATACACTCTTAAAAATAAACCATTAGGATCAAATTCCATAGGAATCAAAGTCACAGGAGAACCTTCTTAAGTTCTGCTTTAGAAAACCATTTGTGTGATGCTTCACCACCAGAACCCCGTAAAACCAATACGCGGATCTACCTAAACCCTATGCAGTGTTTTGAGTTCTTTGCTGAATCTCAGAGACTTCAAAAAACCATTGAAGAAGCTTTATCTTTAGGGGAGTACGACATCAGGACCCCTTTTGGTATCAGACCATACAACCTAGAATGGTCTTTGTAGACTTTTTGGAAGATGTTCCAGATGCTTTTTAGGGGATCTGGCAGAAAGTAGTTTTCCTCCAGCAGGCGCGCTAACTGCAGAACGTAATTGGAAAAATATGCAGGATGAGAAACACACCAGGAGAGAGAGAGCCACAGAGAGTTTATGTTTTTCCATAGGCTCATAAAAAAACGAACCCATCACTCTGGCTCTCCTTTTGTTTGGCGAAAGACAGATAAAAATAATAGATACATGTAAATAAACGCACGTTAGTCTGTCTTGGTTCCTGGTAGATGGTCTGTAATGAAGAACATCAGTGGGTCAGGGTGGAGTCGCTGCGTGTCTTCTCTAGTAGATCAGAGATGCTCGAGGTGAAGCTCGCAATTATCTTGTAAACCACTTTACTCAGCAGACTATGTAGAACAGTTATTGTAGAGATATGCATTTATCAAGTCACATGCATTTTGAAATGATCAGCAATATGCCATTTGTTAAAAGTCGAATTGTCGAAAGTTGTTGTTTAACCAATATTTTCCATGCAATATGCATGAAAATCTGTTTCTTTTTTAGCAAATAAGAAGCCAACTTTCAATGGTTAGATCAGTTGTTTGTTCTGGTTTTAGTATTCCCTCATTATAAAGCTCAGTATGTCACACTGATAGTGTGGAGTTTACTAGTGAACGCGAATCTGTGGTTTGTACAGTAATGGCGGAGCCAAAGCAGACAAGATATGATCTCTCATTCTCATCCTCCTGGTTTCTCCAGCCTGTCCCAGGGAGTACGCCTCTCTCGCTCGCTCTTTCTCCAGGCTGGAGGGAGGGCGAGAATAAGGGGGAGGGATCGAGAGAGCGGGGTTGGAAATTCTGCTCTGCATGTGTGATTAGATTCGTGTCTGGTCATGGCCACTTGGCTGCTCATTATACCGATGGAATTATTGAGCTGTTTTAATTATAACAAGAACATTTTGGTCGAGGAACATCTCAAGAACATGCTTACATGCTTAAATCAAGATTCCCATTAGAACCTAAAGCAGTTTCATAATTTGACTTTACCTTCCCAAAGAACTTTTTAATTCTCCAGTTCTTTAGAAAACCATCATGTACTGGTGCTTTAAAGAACCCATTATGCAAAACACTAATCTGAAGAACCTATAAGGAAACAGCAAGAGCGTTTTAATCTTCAACGAACTATATAATAACCTTATCAAGGTTTCCACAGTCATGGAAAACCTGAGGAACTAGGGATTTCCATTTTTAAGAGTGTATCCAAAGTGTTGAGCAGTGAAAACTTGTCAGCCTGCGTGAGTCAAGGCTGAATTAATTAGACTGATTCATTGACTTGACTATGCATTAGAGACATCTGTCACAGAGCATCTGCTACAAAGATGCTCATTAGTTTCAAATTGGATTGAAATGCATTAGTTATTTGGTTTCATTCGCAATCTGGAATGCTTTAGGCAACTGCGATCCCTATGTAGTGTATATTATAGACTTCATCACTGTATGCTTCCAATTTCTTAGTGTACACGTGTAGCGGGGTAATGCAGAAAAGATGATGGATTTGATCCGCAGCCAGACTCACAAGTTTTCAAGGATGCACTTTTTTTGAGCTGTGAAGCTGAGTCAGTCAGTAACACTCACTGCTTCCGCGTCGGTGATGTCATGCAGTGGGCGGGGCTAATCAAATCTGCTGGTATAGAATGACGTGCTGTCATAAAGTTTATGGTGGGACTGGCAGTGCATTGTGGGATACAGGGGAGCTCTTACTTCAGAGTAGACAGAAGCTTGTAAAGGCAAAAATGGCCAACGGTGATGTTGCTGCACTTCCTGTGCTGGGCTATTCTGCTTTATTACACACACTAGTGCTGTTTTATGAGATTTTTACGAACACTCTCGGCGGACCGGCCTCACTCATTCAGCCTGTTGGGTGTGCTGCACTTTTGAGAGTACACACCTTTCAACAAATGGCATGTTGTAACGATTGTTTATTGCCCACGTGTGTTGTTTCTGGTTTTGGTTACTCTTGTTGTTGTGTTCTAGAGACTCTTAAAGCCTTCAGAGGAGAAACTCTGGAATGTTTGGAGCCAAAATTTCACACCCTTGGAGCCTTTCAAAAAATTTCTAGTGTGATGAAAACAAGCTGTCCATTTCATCTGTCTTCATTCAGCGATTGATTTAGTACGAATCAGAGGAACGTCATGACTTGTGAAGAAATCAAATTCGTGTTGCCTTTGGCTCTATTGGTCCCATTAACAGAACAAGTGGTGTCTTCCTCTGGCTATTAAAAGGTGCCTGTCCAGTTCCAACAGGAAAAGGATGAAGGGTTTCCCTTCTAATCAAACTCCCAGAATTCCTTTTTTTGTATACAAACTATCCTGTGCCGTATGCAAGATTAAAATGAGTGTGTTCCTAATCATAGTATGTTGAAAATGTAATGTTAAAAGTGCCTGGATGAATGGGATACTATTTAAGACTGTTTTTTTAAAATATGTATTAATCTCACACTCTCCATATTAAATAGGATGCAAGATTAAGAGTAAACAAACACCCTAAAGCATGCAGGAAATAGTATATCAGTGACTGGATGTCAATATGTGCAAGTATGCATCTGTTGACATATCATCAATCTTACATAGCCTGCAATTTTAAGATTAATGCATCTCAAATCATGGTATGTCAAAATGGATTGGATTGCATAGTATTTACAGTACATTTTTGAAGTATGTTTCTGTTTCAAGGTTAAGATTAGTGCATCTCAAAAAAATTTATATTGAAGGTGCATGGATGGTATACTATTTACAGTGGATTTTTTAAAGTATGCATCTTTATGCATACTATACATAATACGTAGTATGCAAGATATAGATTAGTTTATGCTTTTACACTCTCAATCTTGTAGTATTCAAGATTAGGATTAGCACATGCAAATCACGTTATGCTGTATACATAGTACCAGTATGTCAAAAGTGACTGGATGGCATAGTATTGACGATGGAGTTTTGAAGTATGCATCTGTTCACACACTATTTATCTTACATAGCTTGCAATATTAAGATAAGTGCATCTCAAAATAGTATGCTGGAAATAGTATGTCAAATGTGACTGGATTTCAGTATTTAGTATGGATTTTTGAAGTATGTTTCTGATTCATATGCCGTCTATCTTATAGCATACTATGGTAAGATTAGTGCATCTCAAAAATAGTATATTGAAGGTGCATGGATGGTGTACTATTTACAGTGGGTTTTTGAAGTATGCTTCTGTTTTATTAAGATAAGGTAAAGATAAGCATGTCCCAAATCATAGACAATAGGATGTCAAAGGTGTCCAGATAGCATACTACACCTGATTTTAATTGGAAATTATGCATATTTTCACTATAAATCTTATATAGTATTCAAGATTAGGATTAGTGCATGCCAAATCATAGTAACAAAAAGTCATAGTTTATGCTGAAAATCAGATACCCAGATGACATACTACATCCATCCATACATCATCAGGTACCCAGATGACATACTACATCCATACATCATCAGATACCCAGATGACATACTACATCCATACATACATCATCAGGTAGCCAGATGACATACTACATCCATCCATACATCATCAGGTAGCCAGATGACATACTACATCCATCCATACATCATCAGGTAGCCAGATGACATACTACATCCATACATACATCATCAGATACCCAGATGACATACTACATCCATACATACATCATCAGGTACATCTGCTATGCTAGCTTGCTTCATAATTAAAAGCACAAACTTTTACTTTGCGAGCACAGTATACACTTTTCAAGGTCAGTATGAGTATGCAAATTGATAGTAGAAGTATGTGAATAGATGGTCCAGTAGTTATTACCATGTCAGCAGTTATGATTTTGTGTATTACGTAAGACCAGACCAGCTCTCGGCCCTGTACTTGGCTTCAAATTCTAGGAGGTAGAAATGAAGGTTTTTTTCCCCTCTCGGTTTGTGTGGTTTGGACTTTATAGCGTGTGTTTTAGAGTTGCATTTTTTTATGATTGAAAGTGTTTCAAGTCTCCCTTCAATCTAAAGCCACATTTGGGAGGGTGATAGCTGGTGAAACCTTCAGTGTCTGCAGTTCACACACTATAAAAACCAGATATTGCCTCTTTCAGACATGAGGACCAAACCCTGACCCACATGTCTGTTGGGTTCACATATAAAGTTTCTCATGGATCATTATTTTGAACTAGTGTTTTATATATATATATATATATATATATATATATATATATATATATATATATATATATATATATATATATATATATATATATATATCAGACATATTGAAGACGAGATAGCAAATTCCATTTTTTAATATTCCAAGTGAATTACAATATAAGATATGTATATTTAATATAAATATAAATAGAATAGATAAGTTGAATTGGTTCACAAAGCTACAATGCAATATTTATAATAATAACGATTAACAGCGGTATTTAAGAAAATATTTATTTCACTTGAGTGATGACTCAAAAGAATCATTGAATCGTTTTCTGAAGCAGTTCATTGAATCAAATGGTCTGAACTGCTAAAATGATTCTTCTAGTGAGAAATGAGGTTGAGAAGTGTTCAGGACTGTGCGTGTTTCAAGGAGAAAGGACCAGAGTAAGAAAGGAGAAAGTGAAAAAGACAAGTGATTGAGGGGAGAAAAGAAGGTGAGTTATAGTAGTTAAAGACAGCAGACCTACAGGAGATGAGGTCACCGGGTCAGAGGTTAAAGGTGGCATACTGTGGGTGGTGCTCTCTTCAGATTATGACCACCCCAGAGGTTTACAGTGCCCCATCCTGAGACATAACGTCTTGGAAAACACATCACTTTGAGTGGGATCCATTTCACACTGTTTTGATGTGAGAAATGACTTAAAACGGTTTGTCCTAAAATTTTTATACTTAAAGTGTGTCAAAGTTGGTGAATTGTTAATGTGCTTGTTAAATCAAGCATACCTATTATTATTGCTCATATACACTACCGTTCAAATGTTTGAGGTTGGTGTATGAATTTTTTATGTCTTTGAAAGAAGTATCTAATGCTCACCAAGGCTGCATTTATGTGATAATTAAATGGTTGGAAATTTTTATAGGACCATATCTATAGACCAGAATATCACCGATAGAGACTTGCGAGTGGGCTCTTTTGACTTGGCAACAACCTTGTAGAAACCACCCAGAACACCTTAGCAACTGCACAGCAACTCCCTTGCAACCACGAACACCCCAGAAATCTCTCAAAACACATCAGCAACTGCATAGCAACTCCCTAGCAACCACATGGCAACATTCTCACTGCATAGCTACTCCCTAGCAGCCACATAGAACACCATAGAAACCCCATAGCAACATTCTTAAAACTTAAACATTCTTAAACCTCCTAACTGTATGCTAATTGTCAATCATATTTGATGATAGTGGTCCGGACAGAATACCAACTCCCTAGAAACCACTTAGAACACCCTAGGAACCCTATAGCAACATTCTTAAACCTCCCAGAACACCTTCGCAACTGCATAGTAACCCCATAGCAACCAAATAGAACACCCTAAAAACCCTATAGCAAACATTCTCATAGCATAGCAACTATTGAACATTGTTAGAACGTCTTAGCAACTGGAAATGAAGTACGTAGCAACCATAAAGATTCTCACTGCATAGCAACTCCCTAACAACCACATTACACCACAGCAACATTCTAAAACCTCTCAGAGCATATTTGTAACTGCATATTGACTCCATAGCAAACACAGAACTCTCTAGAAAGCCCAAAGCAACATTCTTAAACCACTCAGAACAACTTAGCAACTTTATAGCACTGTAGTGGAGAGTTCTGCATGGGTTTCTGCTCACATTTTCAGAAAGTGAATCTAGTTGCATCAGTATAGTGGTGGGCAGACAGGGTTTTAGTCTTTCGGATTACACCTGGTCTTGATACAGCCTGCCACCCCTGCTGCACACACACACACACACACACACACACTGTTGTCTGCCATGCATGCGTGTGTGTGTGTTCAGATCTCTGGTTCCCAGAGTTTGAAAGTTGAAGTTTTCGAGTATTGTATTTCTGTCTGCTCTGTTCTGTATGAATGGACTCTTTCACAGAGCTTTTAAACGGACGCCATGTTTGGGCTTTGCTGAGGCTTTGTTGTGATTAATTGGGGGGGGGGGGGGGGTTCCAGTGTGTGTGTGTGTGTGTGTGTGTGTGTGTGTGTGTGTGTGTGGCTTCTGTAGAGTTCTAAGCACCCCTACAACGGCCTGAGGTTCCCTTGGGCTGTCATGAAGCTCACACATGTGCACACACTTCCTCTGAAATAACATTCCCTACATACCTGCACTTGAGCTGCTAACTCGGTGTCAGCATGACTAGAGCACCCCAGAGCATCATGGGGTATGTGTGTTTTTGGAGCAAAAAGCCACAGATGGACCAGCATAGATGGTTTTCTTTTATTACTCGGCATTTAGGATTGGAGAAATCAGAGGAGCGAGTGAGAGCGAGAGTTTGTGTTCTTACATCTGGAAGCTATAGACGTCATTGTGCTGTCTGCTGATCCCAGAGAAAAAGAATGAAAAAAGAAGGGGGGAAAAAGGAAAAATGCCTTCCAGATGTTTTTTCCCCTCCCCTTGCTGTGGAACAGCAGAGGAATAAAATACTGTTTCATTAAGACAGAAGAAAAATACATAGTCCTCGCAGTGAGGAAACGAGTGCGATTGTCGGTACGGAGGGTTGCAAAACGTGCTTCGAATTCACACTAATCACAAAACGGTGTGTTTGTCTACATATTCTGCGCTTTAAGCGGTTATGCCCATGCAGACCTACTGACCTGACCCTTTTTTTTGTAGATTTATGCATTTATGTCTGTTTATTTGTGTGTTTTTCCATGTGTGTGATGATAGTGTGAGATTGCAGAGCTTTTTTGAAAGAGAGGATGAGATGTTTCAATCTGTTTTTTTTCAAGGTTTCTTCTTTCGTTCTTACTGCCAGATGACTTACACTGCAAAAAAAAAAAAACTCCATTTTATGTTAAAAAAAAAATGATTCCCCCAGGAGAACTATAAAAACATCCTTAATTATATAAAATATTTTAAATATATGTTAAATATGTTAAATGTATATAGTTTGTAATATATAATATAATATATTTTATTATTATTATTTGCACTGTTGACAATCTTTTTTCTTTTTCTTTCTTTTTCTATTAATCATAAATCTCTTTTCATTTTCTTAAGATTTATACTTAAATTTGTCAGTGGAGCAAAAAAAAAATACACTTAATTCACATATATTCTCTGAATATCATCATAATGTCCTAATCTGAGTAGCTTCTGAACTAAATTAATCTTGTTTTAATGATATTTAGATATGTTGCAACATGTATGGAAAGCAAGACAAGCTATGTGATGTTATCATTTGAAAATATGTTCACAAATAGGTGTTTATAACAGAAATCACGTGAATCAAACAGGCTCAGAATGGGAACACTTTCTGACACAGTTTTCCACGTTTCATTTTTCATTTATATACATATTGATAGTGTGTAATAGAGTTGCATTTGCAAAGTTAAACTCTGATCAGGTTTGTTGCATCGTCCTCGGATTCTGTCACTCATGTCACCTCAAATCGACAACTATCTATGACAATGAGTGACTTTCTGCCATTTTTGTCTCTTTAAACTTTTGCCATTGAGTATGATTATGTATTTTGCTTGTGTGTGTGTGTGTGTGTGGGGACCTCTGTTGTGGCAATTAAGAGCCCTCATATCTCACATGCCACATTCATGACCCTGAAACAGGGAATTATGGGATTTCCCGGGATTTATGACCAACACACATGCTCCCTCTTGCTTTTTATGTGACTGCAGATCTATCTTTCCATCTCATGGAAAGAAGAGACTTTTTGTGTGACAAACAGATGAAAAACGTTCATTCATATGCCTCAGAAATGCCACAGATGTTCACATCACTACAAAACATCAGATGCCTGGATCCCTCGTCCAAAAAGTGACCCACATTTTTTTGTTTTCTCACTAAAATGTACCATTATAGTCTCAGTTTCTGTTAAAATACTATAGTTACTGTACTATTGTTATTGCAAGATAAGGGATCTCTTGCAAACAGGGTAAGATGCATTCAGAATATGTCTGTTTTTTTGTATATTTTCATATGCCAGTAGTCACAAATACCAGTTTACCACAATTGTAGAAACAATAACATTAGTAATTATGGTATTTTAAAGAAGACTTCCATGGTAAATGTTTGTACGGGTCAGTACACATGAGGTTTCAAAGCTTCTTTGAGTTTTGATAAGGTTTCATTATCCTGTGGATGAGGAATCACTTGAGGGCAGCAGTTGGTCCTGTAATGCTTCATTTGAGCAGTATGCTAAAGGTTACGTGCTTGACTCTTTCACGTCTCTCTCTCTCTCTCTCTCTCTGTGTGTGTGTGTTTTACAAAGCTTTACTATAATGTGCATCTCAATCAATCATACACTTCCATGTGTGTGTACAGCACATAGCCTATTATTTATGGACCAATGAGGTGGCCCATAGATCTTATTTTATTTGACCTATTTTATTTTATTTTTTACTTCCTGGAGGTGATCATCATGTGTATTTTCTTTTCTTTTCTCTTCTTTTTTTACTTTTTCTTTTTTTTACATCCTTGAGGTGATCATCATATTCCCCCTATTAATTTTATTTTACATCCTAGAGGTGACCATCACATGCATTATTTTATTTTGTTTTATATATGATCTCATTGGCTGTGTTTTTGTCACTTAGTACACAATTTTCACTTTCAGTGAGGACAGTAAAATGATGTCTCGCACCTTGTGCACATAACATGCAAAAGTATATAGCGAGTGAGTTTTGTCGAAGATCCAGTATACAGTTCAATAACATCACCAGCTCCTTTTTGACCCTGCACACCTGGAATATGCACATGCTATTGAACACTTTTTTGTTCTGTGAATAGTTGCAGGTTTTCTTGGGTTGCCGAAATGTGGAGTCGGTAATGAGTCATTAATATTGTTCAGTGGGTTATTCATGAAATGTTTAGGGAACCCTGCAGGTCCAGACATGTGAGAAGAACTTTAGGATTCTGGAGTGGTGTGCGGAAAGCTGACATTCCTTCCACTGGCCTCATACTGAGAATATAAAATAGTCTCTCTCTCTCTCTCTCTCTCTCTCTCTCTCTCTCTCTCTCTCTCTCTCTCTCTCTCTCTCTCTCTCTCTCTCTCTCTCTCTCTCTCTCTCTCTCTCTCTCTCTCTCTCTCTCTCTCTCTGTCTCTCTGCAGTAGCAGTATCACATTATGAACTGGCCACAAAAACCACAGAAACGTTCAACTTTCTCCAGAAAGAATTAAACACACACACACTTCACTCATGCTTCAGCGCAGGACAGAGAGGCTTTTGTTCCAGAGTTGTAATAATCTGGCGATACTATATGTACAATAGTATGTCGTGTCATGTGACTGAAGTCATTTTAATGAAACTTTGATAAGCTGTTTTATGGTTATCTGCAATTTTATTAGAGTCAAGTGAAAAATTACAGTACCATACAGTACCATTTTTTGTACAAGGTAACAAATCATTTTTTTAATTTTTTATATTACCCTGTTTTTTTGTGCATGATGATACCATGGTAGTTCTGGCGTTTACATGTACCCTGATTATACCATGCTTTTTGGGGATTTACCATGGCATTACCATATTTTTTGTACATGGTACCATGGTAATACTGTTTTTATATGTACCATGATAATGCCATGCATTTTTGGCATTTACCATGATAATACTATACTTTTTTGGTACATGCACCATAATACTACTGTATTTTTATACTTGGTACCATGGTAATACTGCTCTTTTATATTTACAATAGCATTACCATGCTTTTTGGAGATTTACCATGATAATAGCATATTGATACGTTACCCTGGCAATACCTTGTATTTTGTACATGGTACCATGTTAATACCGTGTTTTTTTATTTATTTATTTTTTTTATATACATGTAACGTGATTATACCATGATTTCTTTGGACATTTACCATGATAATACCATATATTTGTACTTTGCCCTTGTAATACTTTGTTTTTGTTCACAATACCATGTTAGTAACATGTTTTTTTTTAACGTGTACCATGATTTTTTGGATATTTACCATGATAATGCCATATATTTATACTGTGTTTGTTTTGAAATATAATACCACGTTTTTAAACATAAAGGCATTATTATATTATGTAGCATAGTATATATTTAAAAAACCATGGTACATGAATAGTAGCGACATGATTTAAATCAAAACACCATAGTATTTCCATCTGAGACTGTCATTGTATCATGGTAGTTCATTTGTCAGGGTGTTGCTGGAGTTTTGTTCTGCTTTGATCTCAGCATGGGACCAGTTTTTATGGGGTTGGATGAATTTGTAGTTGAGTTTGAATGTTCTTTGATGCTTTTAACGTGCATGTCTCTTTTGTAATAAATGTGTGTTTGATTTCACGGGAAGGGATGTATGCTGCTCTCTTCTGAGTGTGCAGTTGTTCCTGCGTGTGCTGATGGAATTGGATGCATTTGTACATGAATCGTGTGTGTGATTGAGTTGTGGTACAGCAGCAGATGAGTCATCCTTTCCAGTGTCTAATAATGCACATGCTGAACACCAGCCAGCGATTCAGTCAGTGAACGTGAGACATGGAAAAACATTACACACTCTTTGCTGAAAGAGAAGCTTTTTTTAAACTTTATTAGACAATCAAAAAACGATGAAAAGTGTTGTGAATGTTGCAGGCAGATTAAATGTTTTTTGCTGAATCAGTCAGTCGTTGATTGCTGCTCTAGTTAGTGGAACCAGTGAACACCACACAGTCTAACCAAACCACACATACCATTATAGTGTACTTTAAACAGCCCACTTTAAGAGAGAGAGAGAGAGACAGATAAAAAAACATATATAATGAATTACTAGGAAATATACTTTAACCACGTAAGAAGCTCAAAGCACCTAGTCGGAATACCTGCAATTTTACCCGTTAGCCCTATGAACCCTGCCCTCCCTCTCATTACACCTCTGTCCAGGTCAAAGGTCAGTTGGTGGACAGTGACCTCCTGCATGCGGCAGAAGTGAGGTCGTAATATAGATGGCCATCACCATCCGTGCACCCACAGCCACAGGGCACTCCTCCCACTTGATTGGCTGCTATTGGTTGAGGAGCTGTCAATCACTCAGATGGACCTATCATTAAACTGTCAGCACCGGCCTCCTAAAACCCTCATCTTAGTGTGACAGGATAACAAAACACTCGAGTTGCGTCTCATATTACACACTATACACTATGCACTTATACACTATGTACTCATCTATAGTGTATGAACTTTATAAGGTTATTTTGTCATTGAACATCAGAGTCTGAAGCCCCTCCCCCTCTGCTACATAATTAAAGCTGCGATAGTTAAAGGTGCTCTAAGCGATGCTGGGTGACGTCACTTCTTGTTGACGTTCAAAGTATTGTCAAACAAAACGGAGGCTAGCTAGACCTTCCCTCCTCCTCACCCCGTCCCCTCCCCCTGTAGTTTTACTGATACTTCTTTCGAGGTGTAATGTCGCCAAGTGAGATAAATGCTTTCATATAATACAAAAAAAAGAGAAACATTAACAGAAAAACACGATAAAACGTTTCGCCACCTGAGGATAACTTTAGCTCCCATACCAGGACGCAATAATAGCAAGATAAAGTTAGCTTCAAATTTTGTCAAAGTTGTCAATAGGCTATGAATGAACATTCAATTTCATAATAAATAGTTGGTGAAAACAATCATTCACACAAACTGTCGCCCTACTGTGAGTTTGCTTGATTATTTACAATAGAGATCGATAGCTAGCTGCTAGAAACCTATATGTTGTATTCACCAAAGTTAGCGCTGACTGAATTGTTCTAGCTAATTATATCCTTGTGTTTGTTAGGCGAACATGAAAGTCGATTTAGAAAAAACAAACTGGATTTACCCACCTGTAAAGCAAAAAAGTTACCTGAATGTCGGATTGGAAGCCCTTCTGCCGGCGGAGTTCTCACCACCTTTCAAAGGCTTTTCCAGTGTAAATTCGGGCTCCTTTTCCCTCTTCTTTGTATTTTTGCAATCTGTTCATCAGAACGTCGTCTCTTTGGTCGTGTGTCGGCCATATCAAACTTAAAGAGTTCAAATTATAACTTTCCTCTTCACGCTTCTCTCCTCCCATGTACGCTCACTAACCCCACCCCCAGGCTGGAACACTGTTTGTTTTGTTTCGTGGAGCGGGTTGCCCCAGTTTGTTTTTGTTGCTGTTTGTGGAGCCTGGGCTGTCTACAGAGACCGCATTTTTTTACAGTGTGTTCAGGGGACAGGCAGCTAGTGATTAGTGAGGAGATGTTTGCTGTATGTGACAAAAAATGTTTTAGCCTAAAAAAACGTGTGACATCGCTTAGAGCACCTTTAAGTTATGAAGAGAGAGATAGAGAATGAAGTGACCAACATTCTTTCATTCAGTTAACCCTTCAATGCATGAATGTTTCATTATTACATATTCATGTCTTTAGCGACCCGGATCTATATCTAACACGGATGGATCTGTCGGGATAATATAAAACTCTCCTAATATTAGAGTAACAATTACAGAAGAAGAATATAAAGCATCTGGAGCTTGGACGGGTTCAGTTTGAGCAGATGTTTATACTGTCATCACTGTCCTTGTCAGAACTTATTTCCCAGTACATTCAGTACACTCGTATTCTTGACCTCAAACATATTCTCAAAACTATCAAAACTAATCTTCAAAATCAATATTTTGATCGCTGACAGCTTTTTTCACCAGATCCACCATCAAGTGACAGTGATAGTAATATTTGATTGCGTTCAGTACTTGCTCTGCAGTAAATCGCTGAGCCATTCCAAGTTTAGCTGATGATGCTTCCTATTCTTTTGTTTTATGCCTGCGATAACTATGAGTGAAAAGCCACTTCATCATTGTGAATCAGACATTGACACCTTGTGAAATAAAGGTAAAATGCAATTCAGTAAAAATATACTACACACTATAACACACCATGGGTCGATAGCGACCCTAATACATTTTTACAAAAAATGAATGGGAAAACAGGCATTCTTTTATAATTGTATACATTTTTCATTTTATATTGTTTATAATGAATTGATTGAGGAATACTAAGAAGGTTGATGGCTAACTTGAACAAATGAATGAGAAGGAGGGTAGTCATTCATGAATGACGTTCCGAGTCACTAAAGACCCGAGGTATGCGTTTAAGGGTTCACACCACTCGCACTATTTAAACTACAAATCGGCATAGAATAATGCATAAGTGCGCGAATTGGGACGCACCTTCGTAATATCATAGCAACATGCTAACAACTGATCAGAATACCTTAGGAACCACCTATGGGTTGCAAAAGGGCGGGAAATCTGTGCCGCTGCCCCTCAAAACACACACAGACACTTTCAACATAAGGGTCGAGTTTCAGAAAGAGCCTTTAACTGCTGTCTTATGCATGCAAGTCTTTCTCTCTCTGAAGTTATTGCTTCACAGATCTTACATTTTCCTGACACGCTTCCAAACCACTCAAATGTGTCAGAATCAAATGCCACTGTAAAGCTGTGCTCCAATGAACAATGACATCACAATGTGATTTAAATCAGTGATTGACACCTTTTTCAGGTTTTTTAAGGTCAGATTTTCATGGATTCATCTAAAGTGGTGGCGCATACGAGTAATTTCTCCATCATTACGGTCTGATGTGGTTTCGTATTTTAATGCAACACGTGTTTCTGATATATGGAACATTCTAGGCATCCTAGAACATTCGAAACCTTTCTTGGTTCAAAATCCACAGAACCGCCGTAAACATGAGACGTTTCACTCGGTCCAGATGTGCTTTGGATATGCACAGTTAAGTTTTGTGAAGGAACTCAAATCTTTTTTGGTCTGTGTGCAAATGTTGCATTGTGGAAAACGTATTCTACTAGTTGTGACCCTATTAGTGTGAATGTTAATACTTTTAATATTTTAAAAGTATTAGAAATTAAAGGGTTAGTTCACCCAAAAAATGATAATTCTGTCATAAATTACTCACCATCATGTCGTTCCAAACCTGTAAGACTTTCATTCATGTTCAGAACTTTAATGAAATCTGAGAGCTTTCTGTCCTTCCATTGACAGTCTACGCAACTACCACTTTCAAGCCCCAGAAAAGTAGTAAAGACATCATTAAAGTAATGTGACTCCAGTGGTTTAGCCTCAGATTTATGAAGCGACGTGAGTGCTTTGTTTGATCAAAAATGACAGTTAAGACACTTTTAATGAACAAAAGATTTCTATTTCAAATGAATACTGTTCTTTACAACTTTAAATTCAGCAAAGAATCATTACTTTTAATACTTTAATGTTAAGTAATGTTCTTTACATTATATAAAGCTTAATAGGTTACATTATCAGTTCATTAACAGGGATAGTCCAGTCATGTGATTCCATCTGGTTAAAGGTTTAGCTGGTTAGCATGGCTCAATTTGCCCCTGCTGGTAAATGTCAAAACTACACCGTCTAGACCCTTCCTGTGTACTCTGTATCACTTGGGGTTTGACCAGTAAGATTTTTTTAGTCTTTTCTGCTCTTCAAGGCTGCATTTATTTGATCACAAATACAGTAGAAATAGTAATATTGTGATAATTATAATAATTTTAAATGTTTTCTATCTGAATATATTTTAAAATGTAATTTATTCCTGTGATGCAAAGCTGAATTTTCAACATTATTCCTCCAGTACTCAGTGTCACATGATCCTCCAGATATCATTGTAATATGCTGATTTGCTGCTCAAGAAACATTTCTTATTATTATCAATGTTGAAAACAGTTGTGCTGCTTAATATTATTGTGGAAACCGTGAACGTTTTAGGTTACTATGCAACACTGAAATGCCAAAAGTCAGGAAAAATATACATATATTTTTGTTTACACTATGTGAATGTTTGATAAATGAGAAGTTTACCATCTCACAGGCACAGTGTTATCTGTACACATACACACACACACACACACACGCACACACACACACACACACACACACACACACACACACACACACACACACACACACACACACACACACACACACACTTGTATGTGGTTTTTAGAGGACTCTCCATAGACTGTTGCTATCTGTTGCTCACCAAATCCTCTGTCATCGTCCTGTCAGTCATCTCTCCTTAATATCCTCATGTGATAAATGAAATCTGATGTACTGTAATGTAACAGACTACCGCAGCAAGCCTAACCATGTCACTTTAGGGCCTTCGTAGTATACACTATTTATTTTCCGTGCCTTTCCGAATTCGGATTTGGGCCTCGGGGACATCCCTAATAATTAACATATGTATTATATGCAAACTGTTGTGGGTGGATGCCAGTGTTTTTAGGGTATTCTGTATGTCTTGTGATTATAGTGATGGTGCTTAAGGTATTTAAGCTCATGGGATTCAGTAAAAATATAAATGCATGAAATTGGATGTTTTATGTCTGCCAAATAAATATATGTGTCATTCTCTTATCTCGTCCATTTCCTGTTGTTTTGGCGATTAAAAATACTTAGTCGGTCACTATCTCATGATGGGAATAGAGAGAAAGTGAGAGAATTCAACTTGCCAACAGTCTTCCTGTTGCTCCTCTATTCACCTTCCTGTGTGTGTGTGTGTGTGTGTGTGTTTGCTAGTTTCTCTGCCACATGATTGTGTGTTCACAAGGTCCAAACTGTTTCCCAACCCTGCATGCATATTGGAAGTATTTGCACGTCATGCTCAAGTGGAGGTCAAAAATAATGATTCATTTTATACAGAACGACCTCAGTGACCCCAACAGAAGCTCAGAGCCCTCTGCTGAAAGCAAACTGGATTCTGTGCCGAATATTGAACATCTGTTTGATTCTCATGAAATGTGATGAAGATCCAGGTCATCACGTGATCGGTTATTCAGCAAGTTCTAATACTTTTATTCAGCAAATAAGTTTTGAACAAAAACCCTGAATAAAAATGTATCACAGTTAACACACAAATATGAAGCACAACTGTTTCAAACATTGGCAATAAGAAGAAATATTTCTTGAGCTGCAAATCAGCGTATTAGAGTGATTTCTGTGGCAGTGAAGAGTGAAAACTAGAGTAATGATGCTGAAAATCCTGATTTGATCAGAGAAATAAATGATATTAAAATATATTCAAATAGAAAGCAGTGATTTTAAATTGTAATAGCATTTCATAATATTTCCTTTTTTGACTATATTTTTCCTCAAATAAACGCAGCCTTGGTGAGCAGAAGAACAAACTCTTACTGACCCCCAACTTTTGAAAGGTAGTGTATTTGAAAACTGAAATGTGATTGGTCTTAATTCTTTGCATTTATTTACATATAGAATTGTAATTTGTGGAATGTCTTACATATTTTTTTAACCTGTATGCTGACAATGCGAATGAGTGTCATGGCAGTGACATATCATTTATGCAAACTAAAAATAAAATAAAAAGTAGACTTGCCTAAAATATTCACATTATTCTCCTGCTCTGGAAGCAGTGTTATTTCCTTCAGGAAGTTCAAATCTAGTATTAGCATCACAGTAAAGCTCCTTAATTCAGTGTGATTTGGTTTAATGAGCTTTTGAGAAGCTTAAACATTTATAATGTGATCAAACAGTCAAGTTTTGGCCTGTTATAAACTGATCTGGGGTGTTTGGTGTTAAAGAGTTCAGGTGAGCTGTGCTGTTTTTGAGTTCAAATATACCCAGCTAACAGAGAACTTCTGGCAAGGTTATGAACAAACGTTCTTCCAGTAACATTAATATAACGTTTGTTTGTTCAAAGTTATCTGGTATTTAATTACTTCAAACATTAGCACAAAATTGTTATTCTAATTGTTATTTATACATCATTATGGAATGTTTTTCTGAATGTTTGTCTATTTTTTAAACGTTACTAGATGGTTCTGAGAAAATTCAGAGAATGTTCACATAACCAATAAAAAACATTTTAAAATATTAAAAAAATCTGGACATTCTGTAGCCTGGCTAACGTCAGACCACGTCTCATTGACATTGAGACGTGGTCTGGGAACCACATGTTCATTTTCTCGTATTTGAGGCGTGGTTTACGAATGCCCAGAGCCATTTATCGGGTGCTACGAATGTCTATCAAATGCGCCTGTACGTAGCTCATAGCCAATCGTTTCAATTATACCAGATGACGTATGTAGAGCGAAAGAAATTAGACGAGGAAGAAGACGATGTCGGTCAGAGATTTATTTGCGTTCTAAACTACTTAGAACAATATCCAAGGCTGCATCGAAAGGTAACTTCGCGTCTGCTGCCATGTTTGATCCATAGGTATAAACAAACTCCTTCGGTGTGTCGCATAGACGTCGTCATCGTCTTGCTGCTCCCTCCCCGTTCTGTGATTGGTCCCCTCGCTGAAGTGAAAATCTGGTCCATGGTATCCAGACCATAGATATCCATAATAAAGGCTAGATGTCTCGTCCGGGCTGCTGGCCAATGGAGGTCGACGTCCGGACCTGGCGGCCATCTTGTCACAGGCAGCTCGCTCACTCTGTGGGAAGGACGAACGCTCACATTGTTTTTTAATGGTGCATGTGCTATTTAAATAACCGTAACTTGCTCAATTTTCTACCGATTTTCAAACGGTTTGGTTTGTTATAAACGTCAGAGATGTAGTTATGACACTGCATACTTATGAATAACAAGTGTATAAATAAATAGTCATCCAGAATTATAGCCACGTTAATAACGTTTGTAAGAAACCAAACCGTTTGTAAATCCGTCAAGATTTCAACGAGATAAGAGTATTTGTGTTCGTGCTGATCACTCATCTTACATCAGGCACCACAGAGCCCGCCAGAAAGCTTGCCTGTGACAAGATGGCCGCCGGTGATGACGATAGAGACTCCACCGTAAGACATCTAGCCTTTATTATGGATATCTATGATCCAGACTGCCTAGCCGCGTGAATAAAATCACGCTGCGCAAAGGCAGTATGGGGAAACCCAGGCTAGACATTCTGAGCATTCTGAGAACATTCGGAAATGACTTTCCATAACTTAATGGGAACTTTAGCAAACTTCGACCATATTTTTTGTTTACTGGGCATGTTTACGCAAAGGTTTTCAAAACCAGTGCTTACTTAATCACACTTTAATTTGAACATTTTAGAGCAACAAGTCCAAACTAAATTTTAGCTTTTAACATTAATAATCTTGGGCAGCTTTCCAAAATAGTGTCAGATATCTGAGAGCAGGAGTAGTGTGTGTGTGTGTGTGTTGTGCAGTATGTTAAGCAGTGTGATTTTGTGTGTTGTGCGGTTTTGGATGTGGTTGTTTTGATGTGTTTATGTTTTGAACTGTGTGTGTGTGTGTGTGTGTGTGTGTGTGGCATCTGTTTTGCTGTTGATATGTAATTAAAAGTTAGCACTGAAACCCAACACGTTTAATGCTCAGAGAGACGGAGAGATTAGTCATTATGTTCATTTGATTTATTCTTATTTCCTGTGTATTTTAATTGCAGACATTTTTGTCTAATTATAATCATCTCAGGATATGTGTGTGTGGCAGTCGATGTTTAAGAACGGCAATTCTTCCTCCTAATAAGGTGTGAATGGGAATGTTTACACACACCTGAGCTGTGGTCTGTGGGTGTTTGCAGAGGGAAATACTGCGGTGACTAAGTAAATCTCAACAGGTGATGTCTCTGTTCCTCCACTCTTTAAGAGTGTAAACACACACACACACACACAGTGTAAACACTCCTGCTGTGTGGTTGTAAGGTGAACCCGAGTGCTTCACCTGAGCAGGTCCTGTATGTGTGGGTGATTTTAAACATGACATTTTAAAGGATGTTGATAGATTCCACTTTACCCGAGCTGTAAAGTATGTTGTAAAACATCAAATTCACTTACGGCTAAATATGTACACACAAACCCACCTGAACGGGTAAAACACTGACTGAGTACACACAGCCGACACTTAAAGGGGTCATGACATGAGAAACCAAATTTGCCTTGATCTTTTGGTATATAAGAGATCTATCTACTATTAAAACTTCCTGCAAGTTTCATAGCTTAAGACGTCCTCCCCATTATAAACGAAGCATTTATTTAATCAAGCTCTAAATACAGCTCGTTCTAGATCCTTTGTTCTTAGTGACGTCACGGTACGAAGTGACGTACCAGTCGTTTGCATATGACCGCCTCCAGCGCAGGACAACTACGCCTCATTTGACATAATCGCATGCGCTGTCGTGCAGCGAGTGGGTCTGTTTACAAGATGACTGCGATGCCACGCAGATGTGCTGTTCCTGGCTGTGGACAAGCAACATGTTTGAATACGCTGCCGAACGATCCAGACGTCAAGGAAAGCAGTTGGATGCAGTTTATTTGCGCCAAAGCTTTATCTTATCGGTAAGTGATGTAGATGAGTGTGACAGGGCAGGTTACTGAAAGAGCGAGCAGAGAGAGAGAGAGAGAGAGAGAGAGAGAGAGAGAGAGAGAGAGAGCCACGGCCGCGTGCGCGCCTTCAAACTCTCTCTCTCTCTCTCTCTCTCTCTCTCTCTCTCTCTCTCTCTCCCTCGCGCATATGAATCAAAATCAATTGAGAATTGACACGATGGTAAAAGATCGAAGACCGAAGTTTCATGTGATGGAGCATTGTGTAGCCTACATGTGATACAAAATGATTAACGTTAATAATTTATGCATAAGCAGCACTGACGTTAGCCAATCATAACAATGGGCGTCAACACTGAACTCTTAAAGGGGAAACACCTCCAAAACAGACCGTTTGAATCAGAGGTTGAGAAATAGGGTGGGAAAAGGTCATAAATCACTACTTTTTAAAAAAAAATTTGTACAAAAAACTATAGTAATACTATAATTGCACCTAAGGGAACATAATAAAACAAAACAAAAAACCATGTCATGACCCCTTTAACACTGCACTGTACACCTGAGACAGCAGGCTACAATGATTAATTTATTTATTTATTTTCAACCATAGTAAGTTGTGTTTTTAGACCTAAAACTGTGTCAAAACGTTGTAATGCACAAGGCTTTTTGGTTTTTTAAATTGCGGCAACAGAAATAAAAGTCTCCAATGTTCACGACATTTTTTTATGTATTTATAATGATTATAATCATTGTTTTCAGGTACATTAATAGTTCTGTTCTTTATCTGTAGGCTGTTTATTGCAATTTGGTTCAGTAATGTAGAATTTACCACAGCTTTGAGCATCCAATCAGAATTAGAGCCAGAACTATCGTTTTTTTTATACATCTTTTTCGTTTGTTCTAGTGATTTGTGTCTCAACTAAGAATTAAATTTTGACGATTAAGGTTCTAATTAGAACCTGAAAGTTGATATGTATATTATTATATACATATATTTATATTATTTACACTAGTTCAACAGTTTTGGGTCACTAAGATAATTAATACTTTTGCATTAAATTGTTCAAAATTCACAGTAAAGATGTTTATAATGTTACAAAAGATTTATATTTTTAATAAATGCTGTTCTTTTAAACTTTCTATTCATTAAAGAATCCTGAAAAATATGTATCGTAAATATTAAACTGCAGCTGTTTTCAACATGGATAATAATAATTATATTAGTGAAATATTTAATTATATATATATATATATATATATATATATATATATATATATATATATATATATATATATATATATATATATAATATTTTCAAATGGAAAACTGTTTTAATTGAAAACTGTAATAAATTTCACAATATTTCTATTTTTACTGTATTTTTGATCAAACAAATGCAACCTTGGTGAGCAGAAGAGGCTTAATTCAGAAACATTAAAAAATCTTACCAACCCCAAACTGATCCGAAGCACCTATAATGAACATGTTTAATCTTTAGAGAACCATCCAGCAAAATGAAGAGCTTTATTTTAAAGAGTGATGGTATTTCTTGGTCGAATGGAGTTCTCATGTCTATTTTTTAATGCTGAAGTTCTGTAAGTGGGTTACTGGGTCACACTGTGTTTGCAGATTCCCTGCTGTGGGTTTTTGTGTGGAAAAACAGCTGTAACACATCGCCTCCATTTACAGCTTTTCCCCTAAACATCCTTAAGAAAGCATATATATACTTTTGTGAAAGTTTGACCCGTAGCTAATGCTTTCTGAGGTAAATATTAGCTCTGCCTGCAAGTGCTCATGCCTTCTCCCCCAGTGCCGAGCTAAATGTTGATTCTAGCAGCATCTGGACCTGTGTACATGAGAGATACTTCATTATATACACACTATAGAGAAGCGTTTGGTCTTCTACGTGCAGTAGATGTGCGACAAACCTTCATTTCTGCAACTATTACCATTTATGCATGTCAAAACACCTGCTGTGACTTAGTATGGGATCACACATTTTACTACTTCCGCAACTGTAAAGTTCAGGCGTGCATTTATTTTCCCACAGTTGGCTATGCTAACAATATGCATTCTGCTAAGTCTAAATTAAGATGTTGTTGACTGACACCACGTTATCATCGAGCTGTTAAATCATGTCATTTTAAGACCTATATATAAAACAGCTAATTTTGTAGAATTCTTATATCCTTTAACCATAGTGATGTGCTTTACCTTAGCAAACCTCATTGCTACTTTGACAGGGACTGCCGAATAGCTTTGGCTAACCCGAGAACCTCAGCGTGGTTCACCGATCCGCCTCGCTCTGTCGCCTCGCTCTGTCTCAGCAGTTCCCACAGGTGCTCAGAAGAAGCTCATTATATTGTAATCTTGTAATCAGTTGCAGTTGCTGTGTAATTTGTAAAAGTACAAGTGCATCTCTGATTATAGTGTCCCGTTCACGATACTAATCTACATCTAATAGATTCATCTAATTCCTCAGGCAGTGAAAATGTGTTTGTGTGTGTGTATACATGATCTTGTCTGTTGATGATGTTACTTTCATGTTCGCATCAGCCGCTTGCCAAAGTCAATAACACGAGCTTTGCCGTGTGCCAAAATAAGCAGATTTGCAATTGGTGTGTGAATTAATCTTGACTAAAATCAAATGATCTGAAATGAAAGTCTTTGGACGAGTATTATATTGTTATGTGTGCATTTGTTAAATGTGAATTCAGTTTGTAATATTGCTATTTAGATCAGTTTCATGTGTTTAGAGTATAGTCACAATGTTCAGTATTTTTACACTTTCATTAATTCATTTATGTAACATTTACCTTTATGCATTTTGGCTGACACTTTTATCTATTCTATTGCATTCAAGAGACATATTTTATTAAGCTTATGCAGTTCCTGGGAATTGAATCAATGATCTCAGTGTTGTTACTGTCATGCTCTACTACAGGAATGCCATTATACAAAAAAAATATTATACATATTTTTTTAAATGTTAATATTTGTTTATTTTGACAAAATAATATACTATACTATACACTATATTCTATGAAATATTATAATATTAACAAAAACATATTTTTTATGATAGATTTCTATTGGCCATTAAGTCAAAAAGATTTTACTTTTTAGCACTTATTATGTCAATAAGTAAAAATGAAGTTAATTGGTCAGAGAAATGGATCGCCCCACACCAAACTCATGCTATTAGTCTTGGAGAAAATACGTCACATAAATTGGTGTTTGCAACCCATTTTAAATCTGTAACGGGATGTGCTGTAGAAGCGAAACAGGATATTCAACAAAAAAATATAAAGGGCGGGGCTTGATTTTGTCCATCGAGAAATTGATTGGACTGTTAAAAGTGGGCGTTACATAAAGCAAGACAAATGAGAGTTTGCTAAAACAATGACTAAATATCTGGCTGTATTTCTGAGGATAAGAAAGATGTTGCATTTTGATGAAAGAAACATGCACATCATTCAGAATTAAAAAAAAAAACATGTATTAAAAAAGCGAGTGTCAAATTTGGTTTCATGATGACTTAGTGAAAAAATGCCACACTTCAGCTTTAAAGATGCGCACTTTTCAAATATTCTCTTTAGTTTCTCTTTGCAAGCTGCAGTGAAATGAACAGACAGACATTCATATAAATACCTCAAGGAAAAATGTAAACGCTCTGAAGCATCTCAGCGCTGTCTTCTAGACTAAATCAGACTGACATGATCAGAATCACACCAAGAGGTCATGGATAAACAGTGTCTGCGTTTCATTTTGTCACTCTGTCTTCAATGTAAATAAGACGTGCTTAAGATAATGACCAGGGATGTGTGTGTGTGTGTGTGTGTGTGTTCCTCGAGTGATTTTAACAAGCGGCAGCTGGAGGTGATTTCCAGACAATAAAATTGTTCCTCAAGTTGATCACCTAAACACACACAAACACTTTACCACAAATGTGTGTGCATAATGTGCATTTGAAGCCTGTCATAAAGCAGACGTAGGAACTGTGTGTGGTCTTCACTCGATATCTCCACTAGAGTGGAAAGGTTGTGTGTCTGCAACTTTGTAAACAGTGTTTCCAGTGTTCATATGGTCATCCGACCTCTAAAGACATTCAACACTTGGCTGGGTTTGTTGTTCTGTGTTTGGTCGTTCTCATGGTCGTTCTGATGGTGCTTTAGGTTGCGGGTCTATTGGCACAAATACATATTATGCAATGCATAATGCATACTATTTTCAGCATGCATACTTACATGATTAAAATGGTAGTATCCTGTGTTGTTGTCATGTGGTAGTATGCTATGTTGTAACATGACCTCAGTATTTTGCATGTTTAGTTCTATTAAGTCGGTTATAGTTGCAAATCTTTTTTATATAACTTTCCAGAACTAAGACAGTAACAAACAGTCAACACAGCTTCATGGGTATTTACATGGAAATTCTTTCAAAATGTAACATTTAAAGCTACTCTGTGTAACTTTTTTAGTTTATTCTTAGCTAAAAACACTTAGTTCTTTCAAAAATATATGTGCTCATTAATGTATATTTACTTCGTTCAAGTAATAAAGTATTCTCGTGAGTGTAAAATATGCCATTGAAAATACATACGGGTAAGGGGTTCTAATGTCGGTCGCCATGTTGCCCCTCCATCTTGAAAGTACATTAGCCAAAGAGGGACATACCCGTTAATTCAAGCTTCGCCTTTCGCGTTTTAACACTCGATGGCACCGTGTCGAATGTGAAGAGGGGGATTGCTTGAGACTGATATATAAAAACCTGAAAGCCTTTTTGAAAGTCTGTTGCTGATGGAGGATCACTCTTATTCTCGAGGATACGTATCAGAGTCGCCAAGGAAGCGAACAAGAGTTAAAAGTTAAAAATAAAAGTTACTTTACTAAGATTAGCTTGCATTCGTCTGGGAACCTGATAATTGATGTTAGCAATCAAATGGTAAAAAAATTACGAAAACATAAAACTATTATTCATTTTACATTGATGTCATAACCTATATGTTACCTGACAAATTAAATTACTGCAAATTATAATAGTTTTCTAAAACAACCTCATCACTTGAAGGAACACTCATGGACGAGGTCGAACTGGAAGCCATGTTAATCTTGGACTCCATTGGCCACCGTAGGAGTTAAAACGAAATCGGAATTGAGAGGAACAGAAACTAATATTCACTGGATGGTCATATACCTTTTCACCGCTAGATGGGGGTAAAAATCACACAGTGTAGCTTTAAAGAAAATAAAACCTGTTTCCATAATCGGTTAGTACCAGAGATCCTCGAGTAAAAATAAGTCAGCAAGTTATCATGTAAACATGTATACATACTGTATATGCGCTTAATTATAGACACACATACATACGTAGACATACACAAATACTCTCATGTCTATAGCCATACTTTCAAGGTTATTTTGCAATTCTAATGTAATTTAAAGATGCCTTAATTTCTGCTGGCCAATCAAATAATGAATAAAAATGAAAGTTAAAAATACAAAAATAAAATTATTAAAATGCTCTGGTTGTGTAATGCACTTTTTTTGTTTTTAAATGCAGCATTTTTTTCTATTTTTAACACAAATTGACCAATCACATACAGATTTGATGGTGCTGAATTGTTTAATGATATAATGTAATATAAAAAAGTTGTTGATCTTTATATGTGACTTGAAATGGCTGAACTAATTTTGTTTCTCTGTGTCTCTCCTTTTTTTGCAGCTGAGCCAGCCGATCTCCTAAAGATTTTAGATTTTCACAGTTTGCCAGAGGGCGTAACGAAAACTACAGGCTTCTGCACACACAGGAAGTCATCAAAAGGGCCTGATGTCGCCTACAGAGTCACAAAAGATGCACAGCTTAGCGCTCCTACGAAACAACTCTATCCCTGTGAGTACCTGAGCACGCATGAACCCATAAAAACACACAGGTGCACCTGTTTACTCTTCTTCATTCTTTCAGTGTGTGTTTGGGCTGCTGCTGTCTTTTCAGAGGACACAGACACTCCGCCCTAAATATTCAACTTCACATCCTCTGTAGACACACTGTATAATCTATTTAGACAAATGAGAGAGATGATGCAATCCCTCTGTATTCTGTTAATGTGACTGCATTTCTCACACTTTCTTTTTTCCACACTACACATTTTCTATGCAAGGACGCAGGCGTAAAAAAAGACCAATGAACGGTCCTGTTGCATGAGACCACATGGAAATCTTCTTTTTCTTTTAACCTGGGATTTAAAAAAATATAATAATTAAATAAAACCCTGTAAGATCATATATATATATTTTTTATTTATTTATTTTTTTTCAGTAGAGTAAAATGCTAAGAGTCTCTGAAATTTACATTTATTCAACTTCATTTAAACTTTTCGGTAACACTTTATTTTACGGTGTCCTTGTTACATATGTTACATGTACTTACCACAGTAATAACAGTAAATTATGCATCATTATATGCAACTAACCCTCGACCAAATCCTAATCCTACCCTAACTCTATAGTGAGTACATGTAGTTGCTTAATATTACTCAGTACTTAAATATATAATTACACTGTAACAATGACACCTTAAAATAAAGTGTAACCAACTTTTCACCTAGATTTTTATTATTATAATTTAAAGGCACAATATGTATTTTTTTTTTTTGCTTTAAAAATAGCAGAAATAACTGTATCTATGTTATATATTTCTATGAGATATGTACTTACATTATCTCGACAGTTTCCAGCAACTTTCAAATCCAGACAAATGTATAGTTTAATTCGAAGACACGGGCCGTTTCTTTATTTCCCTTTTGTCGCCCGTCTATGGCGTCATTTAACCTTTGACTCCTCTATTTTCTCTAACTTCCTGCGGAACCGCCAAACACAAAGGGGAACACCGGACTACCGCCAATAAAAGAAAAGAAAACAACGTAGAAAAAAAAGTAGTAGCTAGTATCATTTTGCAACTGTTACTGCACCAAACTTGAGGGGGGTTTGGCTGCACGCGCAAGATCTCTCACTCGCTGACCTCTCTGACCTCGCTGACCTCGCTGACCTCGCTGACCTCGCTGACATCGTGCGCGTACGCGGTTAGGAGCTCAACATCTGTCTCGCATGCACGCTCGCTCTAGATTACAGGATATTTTAACTAATTTGCGGTAAAACTAATGGATCACGAGTGGCTCAACAGGTAGATCTATAGATAAACTCATCTTTCTGGCTTTGACCGACCGGGCTGACACTTCAACGTGAGAAATCGGGGATGTGGTGTGAGAGCGTGAGAATTGGCTCAATTGCGTGATATGACAGGAGAAGAAGCATGACACGGGTAAACTGTAGGGTTGCATTTAAAAAATGTAGAGAGCTTTGTGACAAGCTAAATATAGGCTACAGAGAGATGGCGATCTCGCTTGCATTGTAATAAACAGGTAAGCACCCATTCAGCTAACTATATCTATCCGTATATTTTGTGAAATGATGTCATGTGTAAAACGCAGACGGGCTAGCTCTCATGTAGCTATAATGTAAATTCATATTTGTTCTATATATAGCTGGAGAAAGTAGCTTCATATGCAGTTCACTAACATTATGTTGTTCGATATCATAGTATAAACGTAATTATATTTTTAACGAAAGGTGACCGTGTTTTTTAAACATCTATTACAGTAATACTAGCTAGATGGAATATTGATTCAATAGGGGTCTGATAATTCATATATCTCTCTGTTCGAAAAGACGTGATTATCAAAATACATAGTTAGAATGAGTGAGGAATGACAGATCGCGCGTGTTCCAATGAACATCGTATCGCTGGTTCGCGCGCGCTCTCCCTCCCTCTCTCTCTCCCTCAGAGGGCTGGTTGTCATTGACAGCGACAACAACTCCCGTGAGCCCACGCTCTTTCCCGACGTCATCAAAGTACGTCTTTTGTTATTATTTAGATCGAGTGCCCCCTGGTGGCCAAAAATTACATACTGTACATTTAATTGTATATATATATGACTTTTTATTTATTTATTATTAACTGATGCAAAATAGCACCATTTGTCACACTTTAGATTAGGGTCCAATTCTCACTATTAACTAACTATTAACTACGACAATAAACTCCTAATTACTTCTTATTAATAGTTAATAAGGTAGTTGTTAAGTTTAGGGTAGGAGCAAGGGGTGTAGAAAATGTTAATGCAGAATAAGGCATTTATATGTGCTTTAAGTACTAATAAACAGCCAATATCCTAGTAATATGCATGCTAATAAGTAACTAGTTAATAGTGAGAATTGGACCCTAAACTAAAGTGGTCTTAGAGTTTTGGAAACTGTACTTTACATGCTAATATCCATTTTTCACTAAAACACAGATGTTCTTGTGTTTTCTTATGAATTGCATTCAGACACATTTCGGAAGACGGTGACGTAAAATATAGCTTACGTAGCTAAAAACATTGTGTAATTAATTATATTTTGGGCCTTACTGTACGTGTCGCTCTCTGACCTGTCTCTGTCTGTGTGTAAGTGTGTGTCTCTACACAAAGGGCCGGAGAGTCACCGTGCCCTAAACTCTGCTTTTGGCAGGAACTCTGAAAATCTCAAGAATTTGATGGAAGGAGCGAGAGACGAGGCAGACGAGGAGAGAGATGCAATACCAGCATAATGAGACTAAACTAGTTGAGGCTAAATCAAACTGAGTCACTTACTTCAGCTTGCAGTGGCTGCGTTCCAAACTCTAGTGAGCTGCCTACATAGACAGTATTTTCTCAAGCTTCATAAGTTTGTTTCAGATGCAAAGGCTTATTTAAAACATAGAGCATATACATATAGCACATACTACTGCCTACTAAGATAGCTTTTTTTTTCTTTTCTAAAATCGAATGCACCATAGCATAGTTTTCGTATTGGAGAAGTATATTTATTCATTACTACATTTTTTTTAAATAAATTTTAAGGGAAAGATAAATCATTATTTATTACTACATAAATACAATTAAATAAAAACTAGCGAATGCTAGTTTAACTACTTTTCGAATGCAAATGTATTTAGAATTTGTCATTGATTTCTGTTGCCTTTAATTATGCTAATTCATATTTAGTTTTTTTTTGGTCCTAATTCTAAAAAAAACACATCTCTTCATTTATGATTCATTTTACCTTTGAGGAATGTCCCCAGATGTCCCCAGAAGGGAGGTTTTGTCAGATTTAACTCACTCCTGGGGATGATTTGGTCCCTTAAGTACAGCTAAGTAAACACACACTCCTGACTGCTTGAGAAACGTACAGGCAGAGTGAAAGCACATGGAAGAAATGAATCATCTATCGCTCCAAATACAATGCATCTGTTCTTTCTCTCTGTACACTTTTCACTCAGATGCTCAGGATTTACTTTATATACACACACACACACACACACCAGGACTCCAGACTAACTTTTCCACTGGTTGCACTGGTGCTACCAACTTTCTCAGTTGGTCGCACCAGCATATGATTTGGTCGCACCTTCCTTTTTTTTTGCTACATGCCATGGGATTAATCAATGCATGCTGATGAATAGGGGTTAAATGGACCAAAGCTAGTAAAGGCTTTATGGGTTGCAGCATAAATACCTGTAATTTATTATATAAAAAC
The DNA here is from genome assembly GCA_030578255.1 of Tiaroga cobitis. Classification (NCBI taxonomy): domain Eukaryota; kingdom Metazoa; phylum Chordata; class Actinopteri; order Cypriniformes; family Leuciscidae; genus Tiaroga; species Tiaroga cobitis. The sequence continues at coordinate 6,635,952 of CM060611.1, forward strand.
ACATGTAATATTTGGTAATTATCATGGCCAAATTTCAGGATTTTGGACAGTAATTTTAGTCTGTAATTTTAAGCATTTTACATTTGAATTATATACAATCTATCTATCTATCTATCTATCTTTCTATCTGTCTGTCTGTCTGTCTATTATCATCTTTCTATCTTTTAAAAATCATTAAACATTCAAATGTATGCATTACATTTGAAAAGATTACAGTATTATAATACGCTGATACAGATTTTTCGTTATCAAAGTTTATAGTTGTAACAAAAATCAGAAATCTCACACTCCTTACCTTCTGCATTTGATAATAATTTCCTTTACTCTCATCTAACCGCTGAGAGACGTAGGAAGGGGCTCGGGTGAGACCTTTTAATTTCTATATGCCTTAAAGGGTTAGTTCGCCCATTTAAGACATGAAGTTGTATGCAATCCTTACCAGCACTATAGTGCATACACACTGACCCACTCTGTAGTCACCTCCCTGGTCAGAGTTCTGGCCGCTGGAAGTTTTTCAAGAAAATACTCCCGGTTAGTTTCCGGGGCCTCAAAACTGCGTTTTTTGCGGCCAGAACTCTGACCAGGGAGGTGACTACAGAGTGGGTCAGTGTGTATGCACTATAGTGCTGGTGAGGATTGCATACAACTTCATATCTTAAATGGGCGAACTAACCCTTTAATTCCTGAATTCGTGGCGCGTTTCACCATCAATGTGCAATGCGCGTGACGTCTACGTTCGTCAATAAACTGCAAGTGTCTTGCGGAAGAACACTGTAGCCGGAGCTACTTCTCTCCGTTAATGTCTATGGCGAGTCACGCAGGCACTGGGCAACTCCGCAACCGAGTCGACCCCGGGATAAAATAGTCCGAATATAAACGCTTATTATAGGCGTACCGTAGTGATTCAGGATAAGTCAAAAACACGGTTTGGAAAATGGATTGATGATGTACTCGCACTCGTTTGAACATAAGTTACGGACTGTAGCTGCTGATACAACGGCGTTCTGTTGCGCGAGCGTCCACTCGCACAAATGCGACCACATACAATTTTTACTCGCACATTCTCAAAAAATGGTCGCATATGCGACCAATTTGGTCGCAGTCTGGAACCCTGCACACACTTGCACACATGCACGCGCAGCAGGATAAGAAAAATTCTCATGGCCAAAATGTGCCTATTCTGCCTAAACTCATGTTTTCATAACTCCTCCTCCTCCTCTTGTCTCTTTCCTCCTCCTCATCCATACCCATAAGGCCATTGTCTCTTTTCGGTGCCGTGTCTTTATGGTAACAGAGAGGGGTCGTAGGTCACTGGAGGTCTGGAGATGGTTTGTAAACATGGTGGAAAGTCAAACCTCTGTTGAAAAACAGAGCCGGGTCAAAACGCTGCTTACAGAGATGGCTCGTCCAGAATTTAAATGTACTATATATGTATTTCAGACCTTAATGGAAATGTATCAAAGCTGATTTGAATAGCTTTAGTCGGTCTCCCAACCTGGTCTAATTCGCTGGTTTTAGAGCGGTTTTGGGCACATGTCAGCTTGGCCAGGCTGGGAGACCAGTGTAAAGACCAGCAAACCATAGGCTACTAACTTAAGTCTATGTCTACCTTAATTACTTTTCAGTCTTGTTTATAGTTATAACCAGTAGGATGATCTAAAAAAAATAGGATCTTGAACTCAATTCAGGTAGTCAGTGAAGGGTTTGTGTGCAGTAATGTGACTCCAGCATTCCTTTAGGTCGTCTGCATAAAGACTTAATTCTGACTCAGTGAGAGAGATGATGAGACCGTAGATATGACGTCCTCTCTGAACTCTGCTTTTGTTTCATATTGCCCTGGTGACGGGCAGACCTCGTCTCCAGAGTGATGGCCCTGACTCTTGCCCTTTGACCTTTGGTGTGTGTGTGTGTGTGTGTGTGTGTGTGTGTGTGTGCGTGTGTGTGAAGCTGGTACCATGACACTTGTGTGAACATGTAACAAACCTCTTGAAATAAGGTAAAGCTTTTATTTCTGACACACACACTTGTTTCACTATATTAGTGAGGAGGACATTGCATGGACTTCCATTGATTTTATATCAGGTTATAACGGTGGCTGCCCCAAATCAAATTTGATTATTTAATTAATGTAAATTTAATTTAAATTGTTCGGGCGCAACAAGACAAGTCAAAACTATGTAGGCTAATGAAGTTCAGTTTCCCATAAAATAGCTCAAACCACCAAAACACAAAAGTAATGCCTTCCAATACCCAAAATAACAAAGAATAGGGCTTAAATTACACACATTCACAGATTGAAGGGTTTCAGTAAAAAAAAAAGTATTTAGGAAAACATTTTACACACACACACACAAAAAAACAGTTACACGAAGTTCAATTTTCACACAGAGTTTGTATTTTTTTTCTTTGTCTCACATGACAAATGACAAAGTAATGAATGAAAACAAACAGTAAGGAGATTGCTGCTCAAGTTCAGTTCAAGTTAGAATGCCATGGTAATGTCACATGCCATAGAAGAACAATTTCTTTACAGTGGAAAAGGATATTCATAAAAATTCTGTTATGAACTGTTGACTGGAAGGTTCTTAGGGGAACTATGTCTAGATCTCTGTCATCACTGTAAAAAATTAAAAATAAAATTTTTTAAGAGTGTATCTCTTTTAAAGCCGTAAAGTGATCTGGAATATTGCTTTTGAATTCTTTTACCGCTTTTAGAGTGTCTCTTAGTGAGCAATAAAGTAATGACTATCTCTTATAATACAATCTAGGATATGTCTAGATTTTTTTTTAAGCAATCTAGAATATAATTAATGTTCTCCGTTTGCTCATTGACTGTTATTTGAATTAAGGTTGCTTTCAGTGACGGTTCTCTCAGCACAGCTTGTTTTAGAGAAACGCCTTTCTTTGATTTAAAGCATTTTCATTTCTGTCAGATGTTAAATATCTTGGGGTTTGTCTGGTGGCTGGTGCCATCCCTTCATTTCATGACATTCATACACAGGGTATGAAATTAAGCACTTAAAGAAAACAAACGCAGGAATGAAACTCTCCTGAACGGTTCCGATTATTAACATTTTTGAGATATTTAAGAAATCTGTGCTGATCAGACCTCAAATAACCTCATACATTTTTTTAATTTAAGAAATTTGAGTGAAACAATTCAGATAAGCATTGTTTTGCACGAATTAGAAGTTTTAAAGTTTAAATAAGGATTGCGAGAGATGCAGGAAATCTAGAAAAGGGTCTTAGTGTCGGCACTCTTAAAAATAAAGGTTCTTTATTGACATCTTTGGTTCCATGAAGAACTTTTCACATCCATGGGACTTTTCTATTCCACAAAAGGTTCTTTAAATCTCTAAAATGTTCTTCAATCTAAGAAAAAAAATGATTCTTTAAAGTAGTTCACTGAAAGGTTCTTTGAAGAACCAAAAATGGTTCTTCTATGGCATCACTGCGAAAACACAGTTTTGGAACCTTCTTTTAAGGGTTGTAATGGTGTGACTTGAGTAGAATGACTCTCAACTGACTGAAGACTCACAAAATATCTCCAGACATAAACAAAGGAGAAAAAGGAGGAGTTAGACATGGAGACGTGATTCCAGAAAAGCTGTCTGAAGTCTTTGAGGCGGGGTTGTAGTAACATGTTCTCTCCAAACCATTAGAAACTTTATGAAGTCCAGTAATGACTCTGAACCGGTGCAGTTGATTAAAGCTTTTCCACACAATGGCATAAACACACTGAACTCCGGACCAATCCTCAGGTGTGTTTACTGCACAGATGTATGGATGCTTTGTCTGTTGGACGACTGGAAAACTCACTTCCTGTCTGACCAGCCCAGATTTTCCCAGAGGTTTGGCGGCGGGCATCTGTTTGGCACATGTTGTGTGTGTGTGTGTGCATGTCTGTTTTTCTCATTTTAGAAAGAGACTGTTTAATTTCACGATTTTTTTCCTTCTCTTTCTTTTTTTTTTTTGAAGTCTGACTTGACTTAAAGTCTTAAAGGGATAGTACACCAAAAAAAAAAATGAAAATTCTGTCATCGTTTACTCGAAATGAAGTACCATAAAACTCTCAAGTCTTGTTTGCTGTCAGGTTCAGATTTAAATATATGTTATCAGATTTGATGGCAGTGATGACAAATGAGATGCGAGAGCAAATAACACTATATTTGGGTCATAAATACACAATACCATTCGAAGTGTTGGCAGCTGAATTTTTTATTTTTTTGAAATAGGAATTTTATATTCAGCAAGACTACATTTATTTGATCAAAATACAGTAAAAACACTAATATTGTGAAATATTATTACAATTTAAAAGAACTGTTTTCTATTTGAATATATTTTAAAATGTAATTTATTCCTGTGATCAAAGCTGAGTTTTCAGCATCATTACTCCAGTCTTCAGTGTCACACGATCCTTCAGAAATCACTCTAATATGAGGATTTACTGCTCAAGAAACATTTCCTAATATTATCAATGTTGAGAACAGTTGTGCTGCTTCATATTTTTGTGGAAACCATGATACATTTTTTCAGGATTCTTTAATGAATAGAAAGTTAAAAAAACAAAACAAAAAAAACCCCACTATTTATTTTATAATGTTAAATAGAAATCTTTTGTAAAATTTAAACGACTTAACTGTCAATTTTGAGGAATTCAATTCATCCTCAAGAAAATGTTTCTGACCCCAAACTTTCTTCAGAAGAATATAATGCACAAATCATATATTGATGATGCTTTACTGGCATTTTTGGAGCTTGACATCTCTAGTCACCATTCAGTTTAATTGTATGGAAAAGTGTCAATTTCTCGTTTTACATTTTTCACAAGAAAAAAATGGTAATTTAGAGTGACATGATGGTGCGTAAACGACGACTGAATTTTCCTCTTCAGTGAGCTGTTGCTTTAAGAATGTTGTTCATATATTTTTCTCTCTGTTTGTTCTCCCCACCTCTCTCTGCTAGATGAATTAGAGTAATAAAATGTCTCTTAGGGAACAGCTGTTCTCCTCATTACTCTCTCCATCTCTCTCTCTCTCTCTCCACTCCCTCCCAGTAGATCCAAGACTCTTATCAGCACAGACATACACACATAGACTGAGACTGTTACAGAGTTTCCCAAAGATTTGCCAAGTTCCCCTTGAGTTCCAACCGTTTTCCATTCTGCTCTTATCCGTGTCAAACACTTAATCTATGTTACCTGACAGCATCTGTGCGCTCAGAGACGTGATGTAATGCTCTGTCCCACACTATCCTTCGTCTTTTGCTCCCAGAAAACCCCCCAAAACACATACAATTTCCAAGAATAACACCGTCTCTCTCTTTAGCGTCCGTATTTCCTGAGGACTTCTCCATTTTGGTGACGATGAGGCCAAAGAAAGGCAGTCAGTCGTTCCTGCTGTCGGTGTATAATGAACAGGGCATCCAGCAGCTCGGTCTGGAAGTGGGACGCTCTCCTGTCTTCCTGTACGAGGATCACCTGGGCAAACCCGGCCCGGAGGACTACCCGCTCTTCAGAGGGGTCAACCTGGCAGACGGAAAGTAAGACACTCGCACAAGCTGTGTATTACAGTTTTTCTCAGTCGCTTTGGTACATTTCTTGAGCCATCCTTAAGATTTGCAAGCCAAGTGCATTTCTCTATACAATTCATACAAACATCATCTGCAAAAGCCTGGAACTTGCTCAAAATCCTTAGTTCATTTCTCAAAAGTAGATATTTATGTCAATGAACATATCATTACATATAAGTCTTTATGTCATTGTTCAACAACAAGATAGTCAAAAGTCGTGTTTAGTCGTGTTGTCAATATAACAGTGTACTCTGTCAGTATTTTCTGATGTAAACTATACCAAAAAATTTGATGTGATTAATTGAAAATTCACAAAACTGCACCACTTTATCTGAATGGCATATATACATTTCAACAGTACAAATTTACTCTATGTGGGGTATTGATTGCAAGAGACTGGACAGGATTCACAGTTACACTTTTACTGTTAGTCTGTCAACAAAGTGCAATTTCATTGTAATATAAAAAGAGAAAAATACAAGACTATTATATATATATATATAGTCTACAATAGTGACCCTTATTTCACCAGAAACATGTCTACAACCCTTTACCTCTTCCACTCTTTTGCCTCCGTACCCTTCCACCACGCATCCTTACTCCTCTTCTTCTTCCCGGCTGTTGACCTTGTTCGTTTCCTTGTTGTTCTTCCATTGTTAGAATTTGTAACTCTGTGTTGTGCTCTGTCTATATGCTTCAATGAAATTAAGCTTCATTTCAACCTCTGAGCTCTTGTAGAGAACTGGTTGATCATTGGTTGATCTAGTCCTTTACATTCCCCTTAGATTTACATTAGTGAATTTCAAAATTCACCTCTGCAATTCATCAATTCAGGAGACATTTACACAAAAAAAGGTCTAATACAAATGCATAGAAAGTATGCTTGACAGTTTCTGACAACTAGTTCAACCATTTTTGCATTTAATGACTTATGCAAGGAACTAATGCCTTGATGCTTCGAGGGGTTAGACTATTCAACAGAGAACCAGTGTAATATATTTTGATCAACATAAGCAATTGGTAATGTAGGACACAGCAGGATTATCAATTGCATGAATGTACCAAAGCATTTGCAATTTGTTCAAAAGAATGAGGAATTGCTTTTATGATGTCCACAAGTGACTAGATGATGTGGAGATTGAGCAAGTAGTTTTGAGAATTTCAGTTGTGGTTTGAGAAATGCACAAAGCGACTGAGAAAAACTGTAAACATGAAATATGTTCTATGTGTTTTTGTTGCATCATGCGACAGGTTTTCTTGACACTGGAAACTTCAGGGCCAGTTATACGTAATGTCTGGTTATGATTCAGTGTGTTTGGTTTTCATTATTAGCTTTGATGTGCAACATATGTAATCTGTCACACTGGTGTGAAGCCAACACCTGCACAGGTGAGCACACACAGGTGTAACATCCTATATAACCACATAAACACTAAAAACCACACATATACTAATATGTATATATTATGGAAAACTTTGGGTGGATTGTTAGACAGGCAGACAGGCAGACAGACCGACAGATATATATATAGATAGATAGATAGATAGATAGATAGATAGATAGATAGATAGATAGATAGATAGATAGATCGACATACATACCGACAGACAGACAGATAGGATAGATAGATTTAGGATAGATAGATAGATAGACGAACGGACGGAGAGATAGACAGAGATCACTCTATAACCCTCAGTTGTGTGTGTATGTGTTACTCAGGTGGCACCGTGTGGCAATCAGCGTTCACAAACAGACCATCACTCTGATTTTGGACTGTAAGAAAAAGGTGACACGGACGCTTTCCAGAAGCCCTCACCCCATCATCGACACCAAAGGCATCGTGGTCTTCGGGACGCGTATCCTGGATGAGGAGGTGTTTGAGGTAAGGAGGAACTCTAGAAGCGTTCTCTTCATCCATTGAAACTGTCAGCTATGTCTCAATTAGGTATTAGCTTTGTCTCTGATGTTTTTCCATTACTATTTTTTTTTTAAATGATTGAAAAAAAAATGTGTATGTAGATATTGAGTAAAAGACTATACAATCAATGTGAATAGCAACTCATATCATTGGTCTTTAACACTTGTTTGAGTTCATATTGCAATGAACTCTTGCTTCTGATTGCAGACTATGGCATCTTGATGGAGCTCAGTTTGAGTCATTGTTGTAGGAGATTTCTTCTGAAACTAGAAATCTTTCTCTCTAAAGAAATAACTGAGAAGCGTGAGACTCCAGTGAGCTGTGTTTTTTTTTTTTTTGGTCTTGTTGGTCAGTGTGTTCATGGTCTTTAGCAGGGGTCTGTGGATGTGTGTCTGTGGTCTTCACTGAGCCTTTCAGCATCTCTCTGCGACTGTCGAGTGGAGACGTGAGACAGGAACGTGGTTGTGTTTGTTTAGCACCTAGTTGTGGTTATGTAGTGCTAATGTAAGATTGTAGGGTAACCCTGTGCCACAAGGGTTTATAGACTGTCCTGTGTGCATGTGTGTGTAATGGTCAGGACAACCATACAAGTTTAAAATAAGCATATAGTACCTTTGAAGTGTGGCTGTGCTTGTATTTTTGGTCAGACTGTATTGCTCAATGATGATGACATATCATATGCATACTTTTTGTGTAGTATGTCCCGTAAACGGGCATGGTGATGGAAAAAAAAAAGATATGGGACGAAAAAATGATTTGAACGCTTTTGCATGTTCACAAAACTTTTGCATTCCCCTGAGAAACTTTGCATTCGTTTTGCAAAACTTTTGTGTCGGAAATAATTTCACGAGTTCACACTTACAGACAATTAGAGGGAGTAAAGTTTAATGCGTATTTGGCGAGCTCGGAGTTCAGAGTTCGGCCCTAACCCAGAGTACCCCCCCCCCCCTCTCGGCAAGAATCTCTAGGCACCCCACGATTCGATTCGATTACGATTCAGAGGGCTGCGATTCGATGCTAAATCGATTATCTGAATCTTTTTGTGTGACTATAAATACTTTGCTTTAAAAGTAAGTAATGACCCATAAAGAATTAACGTACAAAAGATTTTATTAACATTGCAAAGAACCAACAGGAAAATAAATGTGTGCCTGAACTAGCAGCATACTTGTAGTAAATTAATAGTATAACAACGACCGGTACAGCCGAGTGTTTTTCCTCCTCTGGGTGGAAAGGCGTCATATGGCTTCTCATATTTGTATTGTTTCCGAAATATTTTAGTTTTATTCTACAAAGCTTACAACTAGTGTGACTCTTGACTTTCCAGCTCCTTTCCCCCTTCAACTTCAGAAGCCAAAATATTTCCACACGTCAGCTTTTAACGAGTGTGTTTGGATCTCGCGCGCCATAGCGTCTCTGTTATGTGCACGCCACAGACGGTCCGGGCGGGCACTGCACTTCGCGCTTCAGAGTTCCGTCTTTTGCGTTCCGTCAATATTAAGTTATTATAAATATATATCTTAAAAAAATTTTTTTTTTTTTGAAAATCGATTTTTGACATTTGTGAATCGATTCAGAATCGTCCACGTCCGCATCGCGATGCATCTAAGAATCGATTTTTTCCCCCACCCCTACTGCTAACCTGTCAATGGATTGAGGTGAGACTGCTAAATCTATGTACACCTCTTATCATTGATTGCTGAGTGCTCTCCACTCGTGTTAATTATCTGAACGTGCTCCTCCTCCTCCCGAACTTTGTTAAGAAAACAAAATATGAGATGGGAGAAAAAAAACAAAACGTGAAAGTTTTTGCGAGCGAATGCAAAGTTTCTAGGGAAACGCAAAAGATTTGCGAGAGAATTAAAAAATTTTGCGAGAAAACACAAATGTATTAGGAGGGAACGCAACATTTCTAGGGGGAATGCAATAGTTTTGCGAGAGAAGGCAAATGTTTTGCGGAAAAAAATTATAATTTGTGAGCAAATGCAAAGTTTCTGGGGGAACGCAAAAGTTTTGCAAGAGAATGCTAATGTTTTGTGAGAGAACATGTTTTTCGAGAAAACGCAAATGTTTTGTAAACAAACGCAACGTTTCTGGGGGAACGCAATAGTTTTGCAAGTGAACAGTTAGAAGTTATATTTTTGAACAAGTTTTCTTGCTTCCAATTGCAAGTTTTGTGAACGCGAAAGCATTGAAAAAATGTTTTTCCTCCTATCTCATATTTTTTTCCATCTCTATGTCCACTTAGGGCCTCCGTAGTATGTGAACTTTGAACAGTATGCACATTTTCTATACACATATATTGAATTACCTAGAAAACATACTACATTTGCCAAAAGTACACTAGGTGGACTACTGCTCAGGCCCGGATTGGCTAATCGGGAGCACCGGGAGAATTCCCGGTGGGCCGGTCTGTTTTATTGGCCAGGAGGGGCGGTGTTGTCATGGCACTGGGTTGAATGCTCCAGTCACAGCGCAGCCCCACTATTTTTTTATTATAATTTTTTCGCAGTCCCACAAAAAAAAGTCAGTTGTTAGAGATGTGCGAACAAAAAATAAGAGATACAAAACATGGATAATAGGCGCAAAGGCGGCACTGAAAGGCGGCAGTGAAAAGGCCAGAATAATAAAAAATCTCTGGAAACTCAAGCGCCCAAATAGCCTCAGGGCCGTACCCACCATTGAGGTCTCCGAGGTCTGGACCTCTGTCATTTTTCTGAGTGTATAATGAACTTTGTGAAATGATTGCCTAATACTCTAATTAATAGCCTACTCAATGATTCGCATATCGCGACGATAACCGACCTCATAATCTGAGCTGCTTAAGTAGCCACTCAACACCGCTCGTCGGCAATGGCAAAATGTTTGAGATGACCGATCAAAGCAAGCGGGATTTATGTTCACAGAAGCGCGAGCCGTGGCCGCGCGCGAATCCCAACACGACGCTTCACGAGATAAGATGCAAGTGGCTAAACTAAACAGCTGTTTTACGATAGAAGTTTTAAACGACCGACATAATCAGTTTGCAAAGACTGTATCAATCAAAGCTCAGCTTCGGGAAGGGGAGATTTACAGGTAACCTAAAGAAAAAGAGACTGAGAGAAGAAGAATGAGAGAAGGAGATGGAGATGAGAGAGGAGATCAGGAAGAGCAATAGCCCATTGCATAGGCTACTGTGCCCAGAATGAGAATAACTTTATTACAATGGATTCCTATTCAACACAGATATACATGTTCTTTGCCAATGACAGTGGAAAAATAATATGCCTCCGAACCCAGATCACTTTTGGGACCTTTGTATTTATAAAACCCTGTGTACGGCTATTGCACTGAATAGAAAATTATATTTTTGAAAAATACAATGAATTACAAGGCTGTACAGAACAGTGCACTATTGCAGACTTATATACTGAGGGTTTAATTACATTATTTTGATATAGTCGGTCGGGAACTAAAGTGGGCCGGTCTAAGGTATGAAACTCCAGGGCTGAAAATTAGTCCCACTCCGGCCCTGCTACTGCTTCCCACAATGCAATGTGCATTTCCAATGTGGCGAATGAACCGGAAGCGATGTCAACACTGGGATTAGACAGCCAAAAGTTAAGACATTTTTGCACAAAACTGGACAAAAATGAAAAATAACAGTAAATAGTTTATATTTCTGGGATGAGGACTTCATGGCACTCGCTGAATTATACACACTCTGTAGTGAAAAACATTTATACTGTAGTAAGCAATATGTTAGTGTTCTATTCGGAACATGTACAAACCCAAAACACCTTAGCAACTGCATAGCAACATTCTAATAACTACTTTGAACACGTTAGCAGCGGCATAGCAGCACCCTGGCATTGTGGCATTGAGTTTTGCATAGAAAAGCACAGCTCACATTTTCTTTAGAAAATGTAAAAATTGAATTCAGTGCTTCTTGATAGCAAAAACTGAAGGATTGTGGGATTGGAACAGTCCATGTGTGGATGTGAGTCATTCAGAAGGACTGTAGGTAATGTTAGTGTTCATCCCGAGGGCTTTGACCGCAGACACACAGAGTTCGTGGAATGCTGATGTGTCTTTAAGGTTTGGTCTACCTTATTGTTTGAAGAAAATGGAAAGAGCCGTGTGTTTTTTTTCCACAGAGCGAGACACCGAGTCACCACAGAACCTTAACCAAACCCCTGCCGTATACACACACCGAAAACATATTTCATTTCAGAGTCTGCACATGTAATTCAATTCCCTTAAATGCTGACAAATTTCACTATGGACCTCTAAGATAAACAGAGAGAGAGGGAGAGAGAGAAGAGACGAAAGACAGAGAAGAATGTCTATGAATCTGAAAATCATAAAGACATTGAAGAAAAAGCGTACACTAGATGGTGTGTTATTTTCATGAAGCAGATCTATTTAGCAATACGGTTTAAATTTAGGTTTAAGTGCTTACATTTCTCTGGTTGATTCTTAATTTTTTTAATAGAAAATATTACGACATCACACAGACACCAGTTTGATTAAAATACACCCAATTTTTGTGTGTTCTTTGTGTTTTTGCTTATTATTTTAAGCTACCACTATCTTAACATCAAACTCTGTTGACATGGATTGTGATGTAGCAACTGCATACTAAAACACACAATATTTATGTGTTTTATGTTTTTTGCTTATTATTTTATGCTGTCCTCATGTTAATCATCAAACTACGTTGAAATCAGTTGTGTGAGTCGAGTATCTTATGTGCATGACTACAAATATATTATTTGAATAGTGAGTTTCTGCCTAGGTAGAGTGTTACAAATCAGTCACTTATACATTTCTTCTATTTCATTTAGAATATTGCGTTAGAAAGTACGCACATATGTATAGACAGCAGACAGCGAGGCAGATGTTTATCTTCAATCTCCTGGAGCATCACACTGATATCAGTTTTAGGCTTGTATCAGATGGAAAAGTTTGCTTCATAACAGAGCATAAATATCTCACACACAGAGACAAAGGTGATGTTTTTGTGGAAAGTTCTGGTCAGGATGAGGAGTTTGAGGCTCATGTCTCATGACATCATTGAGGGGGTTTCCACAGCACATGTACAGGTCAGCAGAAGTGTGTGTGTGTGGTTCAGGTAAACCCACAAAGATGGCAATATCCAAAATCCTTGTCCTTGTGGGAGCATTTTTCAGTCCCCATGAGAAAAAAAGCTTATAAATCAAAAGAAGTGATTTTTTTTGAAAATGTAAAAATGCAAGAAGTTTAATATGATGGGTGTGTTTAGGGGTAGGTCCAGGGTTAGGGGATGGAATATACAGTTTCTACAGTATAAAAATCTATTGCATTTATAGGTTTCTGAGTGGAGCAAAATATTGAGGAAATAAAGTAGGTGGGACTTCATATTATGCATCAGTATTTGATTGGCTTATTTTTTCTATATACAGTTCTGTTGTTCAAAAGTTTGTCGTCAGTACGTTTTTTTTAAAGAATTGAATGCTTTTATTCAACAAGAATGCATTAAATTGATCAAATGTGAAAGTAAATATTTAAATCGTTACAAAAGATCTCTATTTCAAATAAAGGTGCTCTTTTGCACTTTCTATTTATCAAAAAATAATTGATAATAATAATAAGAAGAAATGTTTCTTGAGCTGCAAATCAGCAATTTTTAGAATGATTCCTGAAGGATCGTGTGACACTAAAGACTGTGTTATAATGCTTCCAATTAGGGCTGGGGTAAACGATTATTAATCAAACGAGTAGCCTGGCGATTATTTGATCGATTAGTCGACTAATCTAACGACTGATTGGGCGATTAATATAACGATTATTTTTCTGCTGCTCGATTAATAAAAAAACATATGTATCTAAAATAAATAGCCTAGAAATAAAAGCGTAGCATAAGTTCTCAATTGTTACGTCATGTATTACCTTCTCATCTATCCATTCGTGTTCTAATACGTGAAGTATAAAAGATCCTTACTTACACTCGTCTGAGCTCGCAGATGCTGACGCTTTCACTTTCCACCATCCTCCCCACCTCCTCCAAGACGGTCTTCGCTCCATCCTTTCCACCACCACCAGGTCGGTCCCTTCCAAAATCCCAAGGGGGGGTCGGCTGCGCCCCTGCCTTCATCTTCAGGCAGGATATGCAGAATCCGCACCCTTGGATCGCGAGTTATGGACGGGGCCTACGCCAAAGAACTTTATTGCATATATGGCTTGCTGGGCTGTTAATAAAATGCATCATTGTACAGTATCTTATCTCCCGAGTCTGGTAGAACTAGTGTACTGAAATCATGATACTATAAGCTGGCTAACGTCTAATGTTGTGTATTTGAACACCGTCATTAGAACTCTATAACCGCCAAAACCGTGTTCTCCATAGGGGTACTGCGAAACCCCATTTCGCTTGGCTGTGTGCACGTTTTTTTTTTTTTTGTAACAGCGCGCGCGGCTCCGCGTCCGAGCCGAGGATGAACGACTTCAAGCCGAATCTGCCCGAGCCGTACGTCTCACCGCACCGGCCGGCACCCAGTTTGCGCGTCTAAATTGCAAAGATTTTTTAAGGGTTTGTTTACTGTGTGTGATTCATTTAATGGAAAGCACATTCACTTCTAGTTGTCTTCGTCCTCCATTCTGCAATGTTTCAGTCTCCCACGTGTGTGTGGCGAGCTGTACCGCCGGGAACGGTGCAAAAAATAAATAATTAGAGAAGTGTCGACTCAAAAATATGACGTCGACGTAATTTCCGACGCGCTGTTACAGCACAACTTCCAATGATGCTTATTTGGTTCTGTTTAAATCACACATGGGGCATTTAAATATGCAATATGTAAATAGAATGACTAAACTTTCCCTGCACATTTAAGGTCCTGTTTACACCTGGTATTAGGATGCGTTTTGGTCGATGAGATCACAAGTGCAGTAGACAACGGAGACACATTCCCGTTTACACCTGGTGTTTCAGTCCGTCTCTTCTGTCCACTTTCAACCACTTCTGTCCTGGTTTCTTCGAGGGGAGGGTCTATGGGACGGTAAATGTAGGGGCTTTTTCAATTATTTCGATCTAATAGACAAAATAAGCTCACTATCAACGCGACCGGAGACGACGGAAAAACACACGGAGAGCATCAGCTTTCGTTTCTGCTCTGACAGACACGAGACCAGCCGAACACTCTGAGTGTGTGTTAGAAATCAGGAATGGTGAGAGAACATTGTGCTTGGTACGTTTTCCGTCTTCAAACCAAAGTTGGGTCTTCAGCCGACAGTTTAAATCCCGTCTGGCTAGAGCTCTTCCCGTAATGTTTACGTGTTAGTTCAGTAGGCGGAGAGTAGACGGTCTTTTGTGGCTGTTCGAACACATGAGCGTTTACACTACTAAAGCAATCCGGTCAAATGTGTTTTCGACTAGCTCTAGAAGTGGTTGAAAGTGGACAAGCTCAAAAGGTTTTAGACCCTGTATTTAGCGTCGTCCACTTGTGATCCGATCGACCAAAACGCATCTTAATACCAGGTGTGAACAGGACCTGAGATACATTAGAACATTTGGTTCAGAAGTTAATCCAGCATTTATCGGCAAACTGATCCTAAAAAGCCAAGAATCTTTTGCTGTAGGGCCGGAGATGCCATTATAATCATACGGAGAAGTGAAAGTGGAGGTGAGTGATGTGGAATGGGAGAAATGAAGTAGCAAAACTTGATGTTGGTGGACAAAAATGCAGTGGTAGACATGCCTGTAGCTTTTGGCAAAGATCTTAAAGGTCTCCAGACTCTGCCACTGTGTGTGTTTTCACGTCATTGGATGGTTTGGTTTCTGTGGGTTTTTTTTTTATTCCTCTTGAGAATGGCCAGACGCTGCCTGGATGTGTGTGTGGACACCGTCACACGTGTGCATGTGGCGATTGTGGTCTCGAGTTCGCCCAGATATTTAGTCGTTCTTGTGGTGAGTTTCATGCTGCTTTGTTAAAATCTTTTCACAATCTCTCCCACTGCGAGAGCCCATGTTGTAGTGCGGATCACATGCGGTCTCTTTCCCGTGTCTTGGGCTGATGAGGTCATAAGCAGCTGCGATGATGTCATTTTTAAACAAACCTAATAAGTACAAGACCTCAAAAGCCTTAAAACTCCAGTTAAACCGGACAGAGTGTGTATGCATGGGTGAATTTAACACAACCTGCCAAGGTGTCGGAGCCATTTAACTCCAAAATCAGAACAATTAATCCGTTTTTTTAAAAAGCAAGATGTTTTCGATTGTGTCATAATTGTAATGATAATTAAACACATTTCCCCACAAACAAATTAAGATATACAAAACGTAAAGTATCATTGTCGTATGTTACCTGTGGTTTCATTGTACAGTTAAAAATACTGTATTAGTTTAATGAGAATCACCAATGAGAATAATGAGAATTGCACAAATACTCAAAAGACTGGCATGAAAATATTGTGATAATTGTGCATATATATCATATATTATTAAATGTATGATTTATCAATATAATGTTATTTATAACATTTACATTATAATACTGCTAATTTATCTTTAGAATATATATATATATATATTGCAATGATACATGCCGGTATATAATATATATTATAAATGATAAATTATATAATAATATTAAATTAATAATTATAACTTAATAATTAAATGATAAATTATACATTATTCTTATATTATAAATCTATAAATTATATATATATATATATATATATATATATATATATATATATATATATATATATAAATATATATATGAGAATTATAATATATAATGCATATATAATATAATATAATGATATATAATATATGACACAGACGTGTGTGTGTGTGTGTACATGTATATATATATATATGGACCATTAAGAACCATTTGGGCTGAAATATGACTCAGGCATGTTTTCATGAGATTCACGCAGTGCGTGTGTGTGTGTAAGCATGTTACATGTCTGTTGAAATGAAATATTGCAGGACAGAACAAGGAATCGAGATGTTTTCAAGTAGTGAAGGGAACGTGTTGTACTCTGGGCTCCCTACCAGAAAAGTTTGGGACCGTTCCTCCATTTTTGCTTATTTGTAGCAGTGCCGTCTATCGCCCCCTTCTGTTGACTGCATCCCTGTGACGCTAATTTTCGTAAAAGTTGTGGCGTTTTCGAAGCATTTAAACGTGTGTGTGTGCGTGTGTGTGCGCAGTGTTTTGGCTGCGTACGTCGCCACAGGCAGCTGCTGAAGCAGTTCGCTCGGCCTCCAGAGAGAGATGTGGGGAGTTTTGGCAAAAAAGGTGCTCGTATTTCAAAGTTGCTGACAATGCAATGTCTATTATTCTCTCTCTCTGTCCCACATTAATGTGATAAACTTCTCTCAGACACACAGAAATCCCAGAATAGATCAGTTGTCTCTGTACACCTCTCTCGCTCTTCCTCTGTTTCTGCTCTTCTCCTTTCATGCTATGCAAACAGAAATATTGTACATTCAAATCTCCAGTGATGCAGAAAGTGCAAGGGTTCATTTTACAGACCTGATTATTTCAGTATTATTTCAGTTTGTGCTATTGTTAGCGTATGAGCAGCGGAGAATGACTGTGATTAATCATAGATTCAAGGGAAATGGGGATTTATGAAGGACTATACCATGTTTAAGAATGCCAAAGGTTTTTAGGTCAGGGTTCATCTGAATTTTTTTGCATGGTGCAGCAGATGTGGTTCAATAATAGTCGAAAAGTTGGTCTGTCACCATTGTGTCCATGTAATTTGCTTTGCGTGAGAGGGCCTGTTAAAATTACAGCTCACTAATCTACTGTGATTATATTTAGTTTACATTAAGACAGTAGATTTGTCTTTGTGTGTTTTGGGCCAGTTCAAAGTGTGTGTGGATTTAGGAAACTCTGGATTTTGGGATCTGAATCTGGTGTCAGGTCCAAACACATGTTTACACTGGCAAACAATCCAGAGCAACAGCCAGCGAGAAATGACTACAGTCATTGTTCCTACAGTAAAGCCTTCTGAAGAAGTCACGAGTGACAAATAGAACAAAAACAGGGAATGAAACCAGGAAGACTGATGCTACCTCCACTGTTTGGAGAAAGCACGGTTCAGAAGTTCGAGGGTGGTGGAATTATTTGAAAGAAAACGTCTCAGGTTACGTATGTAACCCTGGTTCCCTGAGAGGGAACGAGACGCTGCGTTTGAGACGCGGTGGGAACGCTCTGCGTGATTGCGTCATGAAGCACGTGTAAAATCAGTCCAATGGAAGCCCGATACGTCATGGGTGACGTCAGACCAGGAAACTATAAAGCACCCTTGAAAACAGACCGCGACAGCTTCTGAAAAAGTCTGAAGCAAGTCGATCAGGGCATGCAGGAAGTATGGCAGGCAAACGCAGCGTCTCGTTCCCTCTCAGGGAACCAGGGTTACATACGTAACCTGAGACGTTCCCTTTCAAGGGAACTTCGAGCTGCGTTTGAGACGCGGTGGGAACCCCATACCCACTACGCCATAGTGACAAATGCCCGTTCTGTGTGAAGTCCTTGCGCACACTAGAAGCAAGCAACCTCGCCCCAGGAGTGGAGAGGTCAAGGTCATAAAACCTGACAAATGTATGTGGAGAGGACCAACCTGCCGCATTACAAATGTCAAGAAGGGAAACACCCGAAATTAAGGCCGTAGAGGCCGCCATACTCCTTGTAGAAAGGGCCCGTACAGCCATAGGTGAAGGCTGACCGGCCGCTTCATAAGCTAGTGAAATAGCCTCGACTATCCACTTGCTCATAACCTGTTTAGATGCAGGGCACCCTCTTCTGAGTGACCCAAAACATACAAATAATTGCTCTGACTTACGCCACAGGGCAGCTCTGTGAACGTAGGCATCCAATGCCCGAACTGGACATAACAGGTTCAATTGTTCCTGATCTGGGGTATTAAAAGGTGGAGGAAAAAGGCCTGCAGCACTATTGGGCCCCCAACATTGAATGGGACCTTAGGAATATAACCTGGTCTAGGGTATAGAAATGCTTTCACCATACCAGGTGCAAATTCCAAACATGACGGAGCAACCGACAGGGCGTGTAAATCTCCAATTCTCTTGATAGATGAAATAGCAAGGAGAAATAAAGCTTTCAAAGTGAGGAATTTTTCTGAAACCTCTTCAATGGGCTCGAACGGAGCCAGAGCCAGACCCTCAAGTACAATGGCTAAATCCCAAGCCGGTGCTCTGGAGTGCAGTGCAGGTCTCAACCTCAATGTACCACGGAGAAAACGAGTAATCAGAGGATCTCTCCCAATAGAAGTACCCCCCAGAGGGGTAGGAGATAATCCAGCAGAGAAACGGTCTTGCAGAAAATCGAGAACTGAACCAACAGGGCAGTTAACAGGATCTAACTGACGCTCACCACACCAGGTGGAGAATAATTTCCATTTCAGCGCATACAGTTTTCTCGTGGAAGGGGCTCTGGAATGGAGAATGGTCTCAACGACCTCAGTCGAGAGACCGGATTCTATGAGCCTGGCCCCCTCAGAGGCCAGGCCCACAGTTTCCACAACTCCGGTCGAGGGTGAAATATCGTGCCCTCTACCTGGGACAGCAGGTCCCTCCTGATTGGAATCTCCATAGGAGAGCCGCTCAGAAGAGACACCAAGTCCGAGAACCAAACTCGAGTCGGCCAGAAAGGGGCTACTAGTAACAGACGGGCCCCTTCCCGGCGAACCCTTTCCAGAACCTCCGGGAGCATAGATATCGGGGGAAATGCGTACAGGTGCAGCCTCGGCCACACCTGCATCATCGCATCCAGTCCGCGAAGAGCTGGCTGCGTGAGGGGGAACCATATAGAGCAATGCGTTGTACAAACGATGTGAAAGGTCGACTTGACTTTAGTTAGACCAAAGTTCTCCCTAAGAAGCTCCACCACCTCGGGGTGAAGTCTCCAATCCCCTGGGCCTCAGCCCCTGCCTCAACAGGATATCTGCTCTGATATACGAGACCATCAGTGTGTTGTCCGCCATTCGCCGAGCAACCACTCATGATCGCCCCCACTTGTGAGGGAAGCATCCGTCGATAGCAATATGCGTCGACAAGAAGCCCCCAACACTGGGCCTGGGCGAGGAACCAAGGTTCTTCCACATGACCGAAGCACGAAGGCATAGCCGCGTGACCTTGATCATGCGAAAACGTATTTCCCCTCGGAGAAAACCCCTTGGTCCTGAGCCACCACTGCAGGGGTCTCATGAACAGAAGGCCAAAAGTAAAACGTTGGACGCAACTGCCATGAGACCCACCCGTCTGAAACGGTTTCACAGTGAGTGACTGGCCTAGATATACCCCATTACGTTTGCTGTAGAATTGCTACACCTAGAAAAGTGGTCCTCAGAGCACACTCTTCTTGGCGTTGAGAGGCAACCCCAACATCCTTAATGAGACAGAACGACATCTCGATGCCGAACTGCCATAAACTCAGATTGAGCTAGGAACAACCAATCATTGATGTAGTATAATACGCGAATGCCCTGGAGTCTCAGAAGAGCCAGAGCTGCATCCACGCATACTGTAAAGGTGTGGGGTAATAAACCTAGGCCGAATGGAAGAACCCAATAATGGTATGCTTCGCCCCCGAAAGCAAACCTCGGGAACCACCTCATCCTCTTTCGGAAACATTGAAGTAATGGCTGTCTGCTGGGAGGAGGAACCCCTTCTACAGCTCCTTTTGCAGAAGTGATAGTACTTCCTGCTCCATAACCAAAGCCTGCTCGGGGTCCACCAATGAAAGGAGGACCCCTAGAAATCTGGGCGAACGAGAACCGAACTGAATTCTGAAACCCTTTTCTATAGTGTGCAGGACCCACTGAGAAATATGTGGCAGTAGTTTCCACGCTGCCAGAAATTTACTAGGGGAACCAGTCTCTCAAGACTGGCCTCTGGATTTATTTGAACAGTCACTACGGCGCCCTGAAGCGGCGAACCGGCAGGGAACAACCGAACTGACCATTCTACGACCCTCCTCGGAGGGTCGTATGGGGATGCTGACACCTCGGTGCCCTGAACGGCGAACCGGCAGGGAACAACCGAACTGGCAGCGCTGCAACCCTCCTCAGAGAGTTGCACCCCAGAGGAAAAACGATTTCTCAAAACCATCCCTTGGTTGAACAGTCACTACGGTGCCCTGAAGCGGCGAACCGGCAGGGAACAACCGAACTGACCGCTCTACGATCCTCCTCGGAGGATCGTATGGGGACGCTGACACCTCGGTGCCCTGAACGGCGAACCGGCAGGGAACAACCGAACTGGCAGCGCTGCGACCCTCCTCAGAGAGTCGCACCCCAAAGGTCGCCGAGGAGAAACGATTTCTCAAAACCGTCCCTGCCCCGGAGGAGCCCTCAGAAGCCTGATAGCCTCGTTTTCATGCGACAGGACTTCTTGTCTAAGCTTTATTAGAGATGATGACAGTCTTCAGATCTTGCCTACCTCTAACTAGCTTAGTTCCTACGACCCTCCTCGGAGGATCGTTGAAAAAAGCAGGCACTTCGGCGCCCTGAAACGGCGAACCGGCAGGGAAACCGAACTGACTGCTCTTCTTTTTTTCTTATTTGAAGGCTCGTTTGGGGACACTGACACCTTGGTGCCCTGAAACGGCGAACCGGCAGGGAAACCGAACTGGCAGTACTGCGACCCTCCTCAGAGAGTCGCACCCCAAAGGGCGCTGAGGAGAAACGATTTCTCAAAACCGTCCCTACCCCAGAGGGGACCACCCTTAGAAGCCTGATCGCCTCGGCGTCAGGGCTTCTTCTTTGTCAAAGCTATTTTAGAGATAAAACAGTCCTCAGATCTTGCATGTCTCTAACTGGCTAGACTGCGACCGCCACCCAGGTACCCCTCAATTGCTTTTGCACTTTGTGCTGAGAGGAGCTTAATATCTCAGGAACATTAGATTGGTGAGGAAGAATGATGAAAGGTTTATATCTCAGTTTTCTTGAAAGCGGAGCGTCCAGAAGAACAGACATAATTATATCTTTATTTTCCTTTATCTTTATATCAGAAAAACTTATATATATATATATATATATACATACATATATCACTCTGTGGCCACCAGCAGGAAACAACCGAACTGGCAGCGCTGCGACCCTCCTCAGAGAGTCGCCCCTCACATTCATCCATGTCCTTACATACTTTACCCACCAGCGCTGCCTAATAAAAAATGTATTCATTATTTAAGATGGCTGGTGGGTAACGCCGGGGTTAATAACGATGACGCCGACTCGGGAGAGAGAAAGCTCGTAAGCGTCTCTTTAACCCGAGGCAATGTCATACTATGATACTTAATACCCAAACATTACTATAGTCAGACATCTGGGGATTAAACACATAAAATACAAACCGGTTTATTCCACGATCTCGACACCTCAGTGTGGAGATAGGGAAAAACCACAGTCCCCGACGAGGAGGCTGAGATACAGAGTTTTCTCTGTTTAAGATACAGTTCATCTTTAACAAACTCTTCTTTATTTTCAATCTCATAATGTTCAGCTGGCCAGTAAATATTTAACTGGCAACAGCACTAGATAAAACCTCCTTTTTTCTTTAAAAAAGCTCCTCTTTATTCAACAGAGTTATGAGCTGGAAAATGTATTCATTGAAAACTCAAACATCTGCCTTTTTATAAAGATTTGTATTTGTTTTGTTCTCCTTCTTTTAAAACAAAACACTAACGATACCAATTCCTCGGAACTGGAAATCGCAGCACACTAGATCTGGCATGTGAAAGCTGAGAAAGGGCGGAGCCCGTCCCAACCCCCGCTGTCAGATCCGTTTACGAACCCCGAAATACGAGCCGTCTCCGAGCCTCGGCAACAGAGAGACCCGCTCGGGGAACGCGAACCGAACCGTCCTCCTCGAAGAACGCCCGGCGGGAGCGGAGCGTCCTCACGGACAGCTTCTCGCAATGCACAGTCAGATCCCTCGAGAAATGACTGTTGCATACTCCACTCCCAAACAGCAACAAAAAGCTGATGTGTGTCCCCACCCGTGATGTAACGAGGGCAGGGAACAACACAACGTCTATAATATTGCTTTGCTCGCCATAATGATAGATAGTGATATATATATTGGGCTTGACAAACAACAATAAATAGACAAGGACAGAATCACAGAGAGCGCTTGCTGAAGACTACAGAAGCTGTCGCGGTCTGTTTTCAAGGGTGCTTTATAGTTTCCTGGTCTGACGTCACCCATGACGTATCGGGCTTCCATTGGACTGATTTTACACGTGCTTCATGACGCAATCACGCAGAGCGTTCCCACCGCGTCTCAAACGCAGCTCGAAGTTCCCTTGAAAGGGAACCCGTGTGCTCATTAAGACTGCATTTATTTGATCAAAAATACCGTAAAACTGTAATATTGTAAAATATTGTATTGTAAAATGTTTTCTAATTGAATTTATTTTAAAATTCCCTCTAATGGAAAAGCTTTTCTGGAATGGAAGCATTTCTTATTACAGTATTTTCAATGTTGAAAACAGTTGCACTGCTTCATATTTTTGTGAAAACCGTGATTTTTTTCAGTCTTTACTGTCACTTTTGATCAATTTAATTCATCCTTACTGAATAAAAGTATTAAAAAATCCAGTGAATATGAACGGCATGGTAATAATATAATTATATCAATGAATAAAATAAATGAATGATGTAATGAAAGTGATTTTTGCACCGTAGCCCACCCGTCTCACTGAAATAATTACTTTTATTTTGTTTAATTAAAATGAAGTGAAAAATGTAATGCTCCAGGTCGCATTTGTTTAATTAAAACAGTTATGCCTTCAGTGTTTCCCATGTTAAATTACATGACTCCTAAGTAAACACATTGGTAGTTGTTGTAACTAATGTTTTTTGCTTAAAGTAAAACTTGTCAAGTTTCTCTGAGAATTCTTTTTTTTACCCATAATTCTCTCTGTTATGTAATGCGTCCTCTAG
Source organism: Tiaroga cobitis (assembly GCA_030578255.1). NCBI lineage: Eukaryota > Metazoa > Chordata > Actinopteri > Cypriniformes > Leuciscidae > Tiaroga > Tiaroga cobitis. The sequence continues at coordinate 6,659,387 of CM060611.1, forward strand.
AACATGTGTTCAGCGGTTAGGTCGACACTAGATCTCCACACAGCCTGGAGAGCCTTCTGCGTGTCTCTCTCTCTCTCTCTCTCTCTCTCTCTCTCTCGCTCTCTCTTTCTAGCTCTCTCTCTCTCTGTCTTGTTTTCCCATGATGATTTAAAACTTCTCCATTAGGTAATTTGTGTGTGTGTGTGTGTGTGTGCTCTAGTCTCTTCATGTTTGACTCTAAACTCATGTCAGTTCCAGACATTCATCTTCCGAGTTCACACTCACTTTGCCCACATTTTCTCCGCCTGCTTGTACAAGTTTCCTTGGATTGCTGTGGGAAAAATGTGTATTTGTGCGTGTATAACATCTGACTGCTATAATAAATCAGTGTGGTAATTCCTGCACTGACTATAACAGAAACAATTGGTGTTATAAACATGATCTAATAACAAGAATTAACAATAAACTAACACAGCAGTGCATCATGGGAAATCAAGCTGATGTCCCAATATTTTAATGTTTTTTTTAATTATTTAATTAAAATAACATTTATTATAATCAAGCCTGTTTATTAATGTTTATCTTTTAAACCGTTAACTTGTGAGTTTGTGAGTCTTTTCGACTGATTCAAAATCATTTCTGAAGCTCTACAGAAGAAGGAATTAGAAGCAGATTATACTGGTCATGGTTCAAAGTGTTGTGTGTGTGTGTATGTGTGTCTGTTTGTGTGTGTGTGTGTGTGTGTGTGGGAACAAGACAGAAATGCTCTCAAATGATAGTGTGTGTGTGAGTGTACAGGTGCTGGTCATTGTGCCCTAATTCGATTGGACAGTTTTGGCGTCCGCTCAGGTTCTGACTCAACTCTCTCCTCCCAGACTGTGACCCACTTTCACTGTGTGTGTGTGTGTGTGTGTGTGTGTGTGTGTGTGTGTGTGTGTGTTTCCTGTCCTATTTCAACAGGTGTTTCATCCCTTTTCCATACTGTATTCATTATTTTTTTCCACAAACCATGATTATTGAATGAAAGAGTACAGCTGTTTTGTAGAAAGCCCATCTTTCTCTCCTGTTTCTGTGTGTGTTTAGAGTTGTGGATGAATTTGACGTGCTGTTTTTACTTCCTGGTTCATTTGAATGCCCAGCTCGTCCAGATTGTGTGATTGCTGCTTGACAATTCTTCATGCATTGGTATACATTTCATTTGTAGGTTTGGCAACCAAGAACAGTGCTTATTAATTTTTTTTTCTGTTAACAGTTTCATCTGCATTCACCCAAATAATTACAAATCAGTCTGAGCAGTTATAATAATGATATTAATATGTATATTAATTTAAGAACTATGTAATAATAATTAACTACATGTAATTACTACAGGGTTAAGTTTAGGTTTGGGGTTTGGTTTATAGGGTTAGTTGCATGTAATTATGCATAATTATAGTTATTACATGTAACGTGTAACATGTTTACAAGGACATTGTAAAATAAAGTTTTAACATATATACAGTATATTATTGTTAAAGTTACTATTATTAACTATATCTTTTAAGCATTTATTTGTATGTAGAGTCCAAATAATTCACATTTCTGAATGAATTAGCCCTGTATGATGTATAAAATATAACTGCTTTTTTTTCTGCACTTCAATCCATTACATCCTTATTTTAATTGGATCAGTTTAGATTTGGCAGTCACTGTGGTCTATAGGGAGTAAAAGTGTGTCTCTCTCCGCTGGTCCACTGCCTCATGTTTCCTTTTACATGCCCTAGATCAAGTATAAAGATATGTCAGTCCTCTATATTTGTTTTGTGTTCTCTTCAGAAGTTTTAATGGCAGATTTCTCTGTTTCCAGGGGGACATCCAGCAGCTGATGATAGTATCGGACCATCGTGCTGCGTTTGACTACTGTGAGCACTACAGCCCCGACTGTGAGGTTCCTGCCCCAGAACAACCCCAGAACCAAGACCCAAACACTGATGAATATGTAAGTTCATACTTCCTCCAAGATTCCCTTTAGAGATGCAAGAGGGATAAGGTCGTGTATCCACCAAAGCTTTTCTAGCCAGCTGAAAGTGTCTTGCTGCAGGAGCTTGAGAGCGTTGAGACGCTTTGCTTGCTATGAACCGGAATATCCGCGGAAGTGTTACTAGTATCTCATTTCGAGGATAGTTTGTTTCTGAATATAAAAATGGCGATACAATGTAAAGTTTTTGCTCTGGGCTCTTGTTTTAAATAATTTTGTTCTGTTATTATGCTTGTTGTTGTCGTCTGTTGTGGCGGTTGGTTGGTGTGATATTTGTCCCAACCCTCCTTCACCGCGATTGGACGGCTGGGTAAAATGTGACGGTGATGATGAGCTCTGCGTTTTACCCGAAGTTCAAACTCTCTGCGTCCCCCCCCCAAAAATGAAAGCCTTTGACGTTTTTAAATACGTGGCGCTCCAATTGAAAACAATTGAAAAAATACTTTGGTGGACACACGGCCTAAAGGCCTGTTCACACCGGGATGAATTTCATGCGCGATATTCGCCGACGTTTAACGCCTTGTGAGTAAACAAAGGGCGCCAATGTGAGTGTGCACACCGACGCGAAATACGCCACGCGTAAAAGCGTCATTTTTTAAAAAACGCCTCGGGTTCGTTTTTTTTATTTGACACGCCGCGTCAAAAACAAACCAAAGAGATTGGCGCTTTTGCTCACGTGTCTGGAGCTTCTGATGTTACAGTAAAACACAACTTGGGGGCGCTCAAACACAAAACGGTCTTGCCGAGTACACATACGTAACAGCGAAGAAGATATACGCCAAGTATAGCGTCTACACTGCCGGGAAGAAATAAGACGAGGAAGATGCAAGGCAAGATGAATGTAGAGCTGCTGGTCTCGTTGGTGTCGGAACATAAAGAACTATATGACAAACGCGACAGCGACTACAAAATAGGACTATTTCTGTTTTACATTAAGCGCCATCTAATGTCAGGGAATGAATTTGCATGTTCACTCGGCTCATCGTCAGCGAAAATCGCTTGGGTGTGAACACATAAAACGCGTTGAAAAACGCTGGCGAATAACGCGTGCCGATATTCGTCCCGGTGTGTACGCCCTGAATCCTTGGTGTTCTGTTTGACCCAGTCTGAACAAAACCAAAGCAAAAAAGACAGCAAAGATCAGGTTCTTGTAGTCTGACATGAATCTTTGAGTGTTCGGACAGCCAAAGCACTTTTAAATCTTAATCCTGTGAAAATAAAACCATCACATCAGCAAAGCACTTAGCAATAATCCCTAGCCATGGCAGCTTTGATAACAGATGTGTTTTGACCGGAGGTCATAAGGGTGAGCCGGTAATGTCACTAAGAACTTAATTTATAATGGTAAATGATTTATTATTAGTGCAAGTAATGCTCAGGTTTTCCTAAGAAAATGTAGAAATCTGGTTTTGGTGTTACAATTGGCATATCTGACTGCACAAAGCACTCACTGTTTGACTATTTATACACTTGTTCAATTTTATTCAGTCTTTGGAATGAGAAGCAAATTAAAATGGAGTAATACTACCTGCCCACACTTGTGTGTGTAAGATTCAGGCATATTAATTCTTTACAGCTCTTTCCATTCCATCGGAAAAGACCCAGCTGCAGGCGGTGCAGAACTTATTTTTCCAGCCGAACGGATGACCTCATCAGTCACAGAAAGAACGAGCGAGAGAGTGATAGAGGGAGGAAGTGAGCAGGTCTCGGCCTGTAGAGCGTTTGGGCTCCGTATGTATTAACAATATGCAAAAAAATAAATAAATACAAATAAATAAATAATAGACTGTTTTGTCACAAAATAAAATTCTAAATTCATATTTGACACTTTCTGGTAGAAATAACACATTTAAAATCCCCCAAAATTGTATTTTGTCAACAATTAGGAGTGTATTAACATGGAAGAGATCAAAAATTGGCCACTTAATATTTCATGCGGTCAATCGTGTGTTCACTCGGTCTCTGTGCATCTGCGTTCACTCAGATGCCAATATCCTCTGAGCGTAATGGAGAGGAGGCGAACGCATTAAATGAAAGATAAGAGAGATTTAGCATGTGAAAAAGTTTAAGCTGAATAACACGGAGATGACCGAACGTTTTCAATTGATTCTCTATGGGAGCTAAGCAAAAGGCGCGCTCAAGGGAATTGTGGGAATGCTTGAGTTTAATGCAAACAAGAGGCGAAAAAAATAATTTCACTTTTATGGGACTAATAAAACTTCAAAATGTTGTTAGTAGTGCTGGAGTTTCTGGTGAATTTGATGCTTGAATCACACAGTTATATATTACTATGTTTAATTCTAGTTTTGTCAGGCTGGTTAATGAATGTGTATTCATTTGACTGCGTTTCGAAAAGTTTTTCCTTCTCTAATTCTGCATGCACCCTGAAAACGGTGCTCTACCATTGGATATTCAGGAACAAAAATGAACAAAAAAGTGAAAAAGAATCCAAAATTAAACTCACAGCTGTGAGTAATCTTCATATCTTTCTATCGGAAAACTGCTGTGGCCAACACATGGTAAAAACATATGGCTATCTCTGAGTTATGTCTGTAAAAAGAAATGACATACACGTGACTACAGCGTGCATTTTCAGCAATGAATGACTTTTACATCTTTCAGGGCTTTGATGTCAGTGTGTTGGCACGGAAACGACCCTCTGCTGACCTAGCGTTCACCTTTTTCACGTTTGTGTGTGTCAGGAGCTGTAAATCTGAGTGTGGGGTATTAGTAGGGGGCAATATAAAAAGAAAAGCCCCTGCACCTTTGACCAGTCCTTCAAAAGCCAAGTCCAAAGCTCTCTACAGATGAAAACGTGATGAGTTATCCGTCGCTCATGTGTGGGAATTAGGGAGAGAGAGGCAGAACAGCGGATCCGAGCGAGAGGTCGCAGAGCGGCTGGAATTCCTCACGTTCTTCTCTTTCTCGCTTGATAAGAGAGAACACGGATTTCCGCTGGACTCGATCAGAGGGAATCCCTCCTTTCCGTTGCTCTGCTCTTTCTTCTCAGGGGATTTCAATCTATTAAATCAAGACCAGTGTTGAACTGCTTAATTAGCATGCCATGAGTACAACTTATGAATGAAAGTATGAAAAAAGAGTGAAAAATCTGTATTTATATTGACTTGTTTTATGTTCAGATTTATTTTCAAATATACAGTATATGTATAGACATACTGTATATGTTTATTTATTTAAAAATGCAATGTAGAATATTTATATAAATTGTATATATATAAGTATAATAAAATAAAGTCAAATGAATATAAGACAAATTATCAAATCATTTGTCCCACCTGCAATATTGTGCTTTTTAAATATATGTATATTTACTAGTTTTATATTCAGAATATCCAATGTTTAATAATCAAATACCTGTACATATATGGATATTTATTTAATTTAAAATATACTAAAAATATTGGTAGATATAGATATAAAAAGTAAAATAGAAAAATGTATAAGAGAAAAAGCTTCAAATATTGTGCTTTTTAAATATATGTATTACTTTTATATTCAACATATACAATGTTTTTTACAATTCAGATACGTTTACATAATATTTGCTCTCACTTGAATATTTTTTATATAAAATAAGCACTAATGGTTGCGCTCTTTTTATCAAGGAGAACAAACAACATATGCTGCATTCACATCATGTCATAATTCCCATAATTACAGGACGTCAACGCTTGAGAGACTCTTGAGAAACGCTTTTGAAATCATGTTCGTGTCCTCAGGCTCAGAAATCATTTGTTTTTTGCATTGCTCAGATTGACAAATTGGATCCATGTGCAGGTTTATATCTTAATGGGTAGTATGTGGTGTGATGTGCTATTTTCCATCTGAAACAACAGCATTTTGCTAGCATAATTACTATGCATGCAGCGTGAATGATCTCATTCCACGAGACTGCAGTACATGGAATATAGTCAACTACCCATATGCACTTGCAAAAGAACTAAGAGAGCTAAAAACGAATAAATGCACGCTTACACACTCTAGAATATTCATATGAGTAACTCTGTAATTCTATTGTGGTGTTCTGTCATGTTCTAGAACACAGTTATCAGTGACTCAATTATCAGTACTCCTTTCTGGAACACTGGTGGTACTGTGTTTTAAATGTAATATTTAATAACATTTAATAACACTCAATATTAAAATGATTTTTCTTCAGAACACAGAGGATGATAACTACTATTACGAATATCCCTACTATGAGGACATGGACGGGGAAAAGACAGCAGAAACGGCAACTGATGAAGCGACTGGAACCGAAACTGAAGACCTAACGGTCAGCGTTGTTTTAATAGTATTTATGTACTATTTATAGTATTTATAAATATTTTGAATGAGGTTTTTTTATGCTTTCATTTTCATTTTAGTTTGAGCTTTAGTAATTTGTCATTTTTATTCGTTTTTGTATTTTTATGTTTAGCATACACTTGTTTGATCAGTTTTAGTTTTATTAATTGTATTACTTCAGCTTAAACTTTTTTTATTTGTCAAAGCAACATTTTAAATTTTTTAAGTTTAAGGTTTCATGTAATATTTCTGTATTTAATGTTTCTGTTTTATTTTAATTAACAAAAAATAAAATAAAATATTATGAAACAGTTAGGGCTGTGCGAAAATATAGATTTTTCTAAATTAAAATCGAATATTTATTCTTAAAGTCATCATTAAACTGTGTTTGTTGGCCATTTCTGTTCCATAATTTGACAAAATTATTTGCAAGTAAAAAAGATATTTAATGAATAACAAATGGTAGTGGGACTGTTGCTCAAAATTACTGTACTATAGATCGATTCACAGAGTTCCCAGCATTATTTTGCTGAGAATTTCTACACAGTGAAACTGAAATATTCCTAACTGGGATCAACTGGATTGAAACTGAATCTAAATGAATCAGAAAATCAGTGCCTATTCTTAAAAAGTGTCTATTTACTGTGTTTACCAGGTGTCTGTTCCGGATAGCGGTCGCGTGGTTTCCTCAGTTATCACTAGTGGAACAGGAGGCTCCAGTAGTTCATCGAGTAGCTCCTCCTCTTCCTCTTCATCCTCCACTTCTACCACCGCTAATGGTGAGGACCCGTATGGCGGCTACGATGGATACGAGAACGGATATGATACATACTACGACGAGTCGACCTCACGGCCGGATGGCTCCCGAACCATCACGGTCACTAGCACAGGCACAGGTGCTGGAGGAGAAGTAGATATTGGACTGGGTGAGGTGGATATGGGATTGGGAGGAGACCTGGACAGGCGGATCATCACATCATCATCGTCGTCATCAGGAGGAGGAGGTGGAATTGTCACAATCATTAGCAATGGAACCTCCGGCTCCGGCTCCGGCTCTAGTACCAGAATCAGTACTGGCTCCGGCTCCGGCTCCAGAATCAGTACCGGCTCCAGCTCCAGCTCCGGCTCCAGCTCCAGCTCTGGCTCTGACTCTAGAATCAGTATCGGCTCTGGCTCCAGCTCCGGCTCCGGCTCCAGCAGTTCCAGAATCAGCACTGGCTCCAGCTCCGGCTCCGGCTCCAGTTCTGGAGTTAGTACCGGCTCCAGCTCTAGCTCTACCTCTACCTCTACCTCAGTGAGTTTTGTTTTTATTGACTATATTGTATTGCCTATATTTTTAAAGAATTGTATCTGTTTTAAATGTATTTCATATGTTTTGAAAGTTTTGCTAATTTTTGCAATTACTGCAAAATTCACATTCAATGTCCATATATATTTATCAATATAATGTTGTTTATATTACTAACTATATATAATATATTATACATTTATTATTATAATTGTATAATAAACAGAGCACATATATAATATACATTAGATATAATAATAATTATATATATATATATATATATATATATATATATATATATATTAATATTATGAATTCTTCATATATTATTAAATGTATTATTAATTATATATATATATATATATATATATATATATATATATAATATAAAGTAATATTAATAACATTACATTATAATACTTCTAATTTATAGATGTATAATATTATAATTGATTATATATATATACATATATATATATATATATATATATATATATATATATATATATATATATATATATATATATATATATATATATATATATATTCACACATTTTGTTTAAAGAAAATAAAGCCTATTTTTAGGACTATGAAAATGCTACAGACTATAATGAGAATCACATCTGATAATTTGTTTTCTTTTGATTTTGGGTTGACATCTGAGATGGACTTACTTTTATAGATATTTAAATTTCCGAATCCATAGATGTACACAGTGCACAAACACTGAGTTATTGGTGGGTTATGATATCTGATGGCCTGTTAATGTTTTTGCAGGTTGATGTTGGTTATGATGATACCCAGTACGGTGAGGGTGATGATCTGACCTATGGAGAGGGATATGGAGAAGGATACGGAGAGGGAGATTACACCGTGGGAGGTGGCAGCAGCAGCAGCTCTTCAGGGTCCACAGGGGGCGGGACTGTTTCTGTTGGAGGCGGGGCTGTTTCTTCCAGTGGCTCAGTTGGGGGCGGATCCGCCAGTGCTGGGGCCAGTGCGGGGACGGGGTCTGTTGCCACGGGAGGACAGGGAGGAATCGGTGGAGAAGCAGATTCCATCGATGTTGACACGTTTAAGGAGGAGTCCATCGCAGATTACACCGATGCAGAACTGGAGAAGATGTATGGTTATGACGACCTATACACCGACGGCAACAAAGCGTTGCCTGCGGAGACAGACGAGTTCTATGGACAGGTGATCTCCAGTTACACCCATGCAATGCAACCCAGACATCTATCCAAACTTATGGGAAAATTCAATTTAAAAAAAAAAAATTCGTTTGTTTCCTCCATTGAGCACAAAAGGAGAATTGTGTTCCATGGAAGAAAGTCGTATGGGTTTTAAATGACATGAGGTTGAACTATCATAATAAGTTCTCAGAATTTTTTGTTTTATTTATTACCTGCAACTCCAGTTATAATCCACATTGTGTTTACACTGATATACACTGCATTAAATTGAGTTTGTGTTTCCAAAGGTGGATGGACTGAGAGGAGAGAAAGGCCAGAAAGGAGAGCCTGCGATCATTGAACCTGTAAGTGGCACTCAGTGTATGACACACTTACACTACCGTTAAAAAGTTTGGGGTCAGTAAGATTTTACACGCACAATTTAAAGTAACTGTTTAAAAAATAAAAATAATTCAAGTTTTAAAATGATCCTTCAGAAATCATGAATGTCTCTATAATTTTGAATACATTTATTCCATCCTTCCTGAATAAAAATATTAATTTATTTTACTGACCCCAAGCCTTTTAATAGTAGTGTATATATATATTAGGGCTGTCAGTTAAACGCATTATTAACGGCGTTAGCGCAAACCCATTTTAACGGCGTCAATTTTTTTAACGCGCGATTAACCCGTTTGGCCTAGCAAACTTTGTATTTTTTTTCACATGCTTTTGCAACAGGACGCGGCGCTGCGCTATGAAACCCATTCATTTCAATGGCTTGCGCCGCGCGAGGACGTTTTGTTGCTTCGTCGACCAAAGCGCAAGCGGATCTAGCTAGACCGGAAACAAAACAACAGGCGCGCCGCACACACTCGTTTGGGCTTGCGAGCCGGCCAAATAGTTGGTTAACGTTACGTTTTGAGTGGCGAGCGCGAGACGCCGAAACGGATGCCAATAAGATTCTGAATTGAAAGTTTACTTTTAAAAAGTTGCAAAATGGTTCCATTGACAAGACCAAAGTGTGTGTGTTCCAATCCAAGACCAAAGTGTGTGTGTTCCAAGACCAATCTGTGTGTTTTGTCGTTGTGAACTGAGCTATCATCATCGCGATCGCAGCACGTCCAGTCCAGTCTGAAATACCACTTGATGGCCAAGCACACACACACACACACACACACACAGCTGATGCGAATGCTCCGCCCCCTCGTCAATATCAGGACCTTGTCAGTATTTCTTTCACCCTTTTATTGATGGACAGTGTTACATTGTGTGAGAGATTATTTGCTCCAAGTGAGAATGTTAGTGTGAAATTAAACACAGTATATGCCAATGTCGTTTTCAATAAAAAAACATTTGCACAAAGCAAGCCGATCCACTTTTCCATGTTGATAAGAGGAAAAAATAATGAGACAAAAAGAAATCAAGAGACATTTAGAATAGATAAAAATGTGCGATTAATTGCGATTAATCGCGAGTTAACTGTGACATTAATGCGATTAATCACGATTAAATATTTTAATCGTTTGACAGCACTAATATATATATATATATAATATATAATATAAAAATGTGAATGTTATACTGTATACCAGGAGCGAAAGATTAACACTGTCCTAATCAGGTGCAATGCAACAAGTCATCCAGCCATGAGCAATTTGTCTGTCCACACTGAATATGAAACTGCGAAGCAAAATGACACAATCACAGCCAATCTGAACATGACTGATGTTTAATATACCAGTTTATGGAATGAAATTTTGTTCTGAGATAGAAACCAAACAATCAACAAAATATCCTGTATCTTATCTCTTGTTGCTTTATCTTGTCGCATTTCAATTCACATTTCAATTCACATTTATTTGTATAGCGCTTCTCACGATACATATTGTTTCAAATTCAAAGCAGCTTTACAGAAAATGCACATCTGCATTACAATTCAGAGTGATCTGTTATCAGAGGTGACTGTGTCCAAGTTATGTATTTCAGAAATGTACATATACAAAACATTCGGGCAGCTAAAAAACCTGAATCAGTCGTCTGTCTCAGAGTAATCTGGATTCACTCCTGATTTGCATTTGCATTCTAAAAAGAGGGATTCACTCCTGTTTCAGACTCCGAGTCTCAGATGCGTTTACCATGCTAAGCCTGACAATTATATTTGCATGATGGGAATCATTATTATCTGTCTTTGCAAACAGTATTCACTGCTCACGTGGCTCTGGATGTCTAACGGCTGTGAGATTTCAAACAGATGTCTCTGCGCTCTCAGCATGAGAGCATGGACGCGGCGCTAGAAGACATCTGGATTTAGTGTGAATGAACATCAGGATGTATAAAGAGGCTAGATCCCAGCTAACTGGCAACCTTCTCAGAATTTAAGCTAAGCTTTTGGGCAAGTTATGAACAAACCCAGTAACCCAGTAACATTAATAAAACATTCGTTCATAGTTACCTGGTCTTTATTCTCAAATCTTAGCACATAAACATTATTTATACATTGTTCATGGAACATTTTTACCTGAAACGTTTCAGAATGTTTAGAGGACATTAAAAAGTAACATTCCCAGATTGTTTGCAAAAACGTTTTTTTAAACAGTTTTAAAAACTGTACTTTTTGAACGTTCAGAGAACATTAAGAACAGAGAACGTCGTTATAACTTAAAGGGAACATTAGCAAAACGTTTTTAGAACAAATTTTTGTTAGCTGGGACCAGTCATTTCAGGGAAAGACCATGCAAAGTTTGGGTTTATGTGCTATTCAGAAGTTGCAGAGATACAAGAACACAACAATGAGAAGATCAGTGTTACTTCAGAGTCGAGGAAAAGCACAATCGTACAGATCAGGACAGCTGGTTTTAATGAAGGACGACCATGTGCTTTAGAGAAAGAAAAATGCTTAAATCACATGCTTCTTTCTGCAAGCACCCACATTCTCTGTCGTGAACTGGAGCGCGTCTCATAAATGAACCGAAAACTGACAGAAAACACGAGTTTATTAATAAACAATTCAAATGTTTCAAATGTAACAATTCAAATGAATTTAGAGGGGGGGGGGGGGGGGGGGGGGGGGGGGGGGGGGGGGGGGGTAATGGTTTATGGGTCAGTTTATGGATATCAAACAGCCAATCATTGCCGGTTTCGTCACTCACAAGTTTTTGTAAACAATAAAAAAAAAGATTCTCCTTTATGCCCCTTATGGTAGAGTCCAATATTTTGAGGCATGTTTTAATGAACTACAATAGTTTTATATCCTCTAGAACTCTTTTTTTATTCAGTTGATTCATATGAAAATTATAAAATTGATATTTTTGATATATTCACATGCTTCATAAACAGTCAAGGCCATGAGAAACAGGCATCAGTGTTTTAACAGACTTCCTGATGATGCTGTTTTCTATCATCCGTACAGCGACCTGTGGCCAAGTGCAGATCTCACACGCACACACACACGCACACACACACACACACACACACACACACACACACACACACACACACACGCACACACACACACACACACACACACAGTTTCAGCCCACAGACTTGAAATAAAAAAGGATAAGAGAAACGTACTGTATTTTTAAATGATTGATTTTGACCAAAGCTGTGGTGGTCTCACACTTAAGATCTTATATTTGCTTATATTTGTGTTGAAGGTTGTGTTTATGCTGTTATTTGAATGTGTTTGTGTTATTCTGTTCTTGTAGGGAATGCTGGTCGAAGGGCCACCTGGTCCAGAGGGTCCCACGGTAAGTCTACCTGTGTGCGTGTGTGTGCATGTGTGTGTGCGTGTGTGTGTGCGTGTGTGTGTGCGTGTGTGTGCGTGTGTGTGTGTGCGTGTGTGTGTGTGTGTGTGTTTCCATATGTGTACTTTGAAAGTACTTTGAAACTCTAGCTTTAGTTAAACTGTAGTTAAAATACCTATGTAGTTTTCTGAACTAAGTTACTAAAAAAAGGTTAATAATTAATAATTTTTAGGTGACAATCTCTCTTACCAAAGACCAGATTACTGTATTTTTCTGGCACAAAACAATATTAATTGTATACATTTATTATATATAAATAAATATATAAATATATATAAATATTATATTATATAAATTATATAAATGTTTTGATTATTAAAATTAAATATAAATATTAGATGAAAACATAAATAAACTAAAAAGAACTGTGTGAAAAATGTGAAATGTTGCCATGGCTAAAATAAATTATGTCGAAGTACTAAAATTGCTTAAAATAAAACTGTTTTAAAATCTTTATAGAAATATATAAAAAATCATATTAATTACAATGGCAAAAACAACAAAATTGCCAAAACCTATCAAATAAAAATAACAATATTAGCTGAGAAACTTAAAAAAAAAAAACTTTTAAAAAAGTGAGAAATGTTGCTTTGGCAACTAACTAAAATAAATGAAGTTGAAGTCCTAAAATTGCTACAAATAAGCTATATAGAAATATAAATAAATATAAAACAACAACAACAAAATTGCTAAAAGCGAAACTAAATGAAAATGAAAATATCAGAAAATAAATAAAAGCAAATTCAAAATTGTATTTAATACCGTAACAGTATTGAAATAATATTAAAATAACACTGAAAATAAAACAATGACAAATATAGCTGATAAACAGCAGTATTTAACAAATAAAGAGGATTTCCCCCAAAACTAGTTCAGAGAGAGACTGTACATTGTAAAAGAATAAAATCGTGTTGGAAACCTTACCTAGTTACTGGGAAACCTGACCTGTTTTTAGGCTCAGTGATTATTGCTGACAATGCTAAACAGCTGTATGTCTGTTTTGTTTCTTCAGTTTCATTCTTGACCTACTTATTAATAAAGCAACTCTTCTCTCAGCTGGTGAATTGATGGAATTGATGGCTCTATTGGGACTATAACAACATGAGTATGAGATATTGAGCAATGGAAAGAGTCCAGCAGTGATCTAGAGTCCTACTGGACCAACACCCATGCGTGTTTGTGTGTTTGCAGTGGCATTATGTGTGTTTCTGACAGTAACTTTGTGTTGTTCTAGGGTCTCCCCGGCCCTCCAGGTTCAACGGGATCCCCAGGTAGTTCTGGAGATCCTGGTGAGCGGGTAAGAAACCATGAAAACAACAACAAGCTAACGCATATGTTCAACAACACTTAAAATTGTGTTCTGGAAAATGTCGACTGGCGCTTCACTGATTGAAATAGATTACATTAAATATGCTTACCCACAATCCTCTGCTCTTGACAGGGTCTTCCTGGTCGCGCTGGTCTGCCTGGAGCCGATGGTCTTCCAGGACCTCCAGGGACTGTCCTGATGTTGCCTGTATGTAATTATGAGCACAATTAACCACATGCACATTTACAAAAACTAAACTACACATTAAAATTTCACCTTTTCACACATGCTTTTAGCTTGGATTCAAGCCCCATTTAACTGTACTGAGATCAGTTTTAGCCTGTAGCCTGTCATAATGAATGTTAATAGATGTTAGTTCTTGCGCTGGCTTGATTGATTTTCATTTAGTGGTTCAACAGTGATAATTATGTCAGAGAGATTTCAGAAACATAATCGTCCCTTTGCTGCTGTGATCCCCTATCAAACACGCGCTGGTGAATGCGCAGTGACACATTTCACAAATTCCACATACTCTCAGCTTTTCCAAATTTCCTCTTTCCCAGCTGTTACTCCAACATAGTTTTTTTATTTATTATTCCGGGACGTGTAGCGACTTCACAATGTCTTTCAGTAGAGGGTTCTGGAATGCTTCCATAGCAAATCCAGATGTTCTAGAACACCACAGTAAAAATGATGTTGTCCGGTGTGTTTACCGTCAACATTTGATTGTAATTAAACCCCACCGTATACACCACCTCTACTCAATCCGGGAAAAAAAAAAATACCCTTGAAAACCAATACAGAGTCATGCAACAACCAACAGCAAATGAGGATCACTTTAAAACTAGCAGTCTTACTCTTGGAAGTGCAGTGAATGCGTTCAGCCACCAGATGGCACCGCTGATCAACTTGACCCATGCACACAGATGATACTGCATACTACATACTAGTCACATTATTTCTGCCTTCGTTATTTTATATGGGAAAAAAATACTAAAAGTAGTATGGTCGTCTGAATTCCATACTACCTATATTATCTTTTTGCAGTACGTACTTTACTGTTTTATTTTATTATTATTATTTTTTTTTTTTAAATAGGTAGAACACTTTAAAGCTATTTTATTTTTTAAACACATTATTTTATTTGAACATATATGTAACATTTTAAAATAGGTGGAACACTTTATTATTATTTTTTTAATTCAGATACTGTATTTATTTCTATAACTAAATGCCACTCATTGAATTTAGCATGACACTTAAAAATGATGTAGAATTTATTAATTTTACCATTCTATTTTTTTTTATTATTTTTTTTATTCAGTATGCTAGTATTCCATTCTGAATACTTCCCTCTTCCGTATGCATGCTTAGCCTCACAGATTGATGTGGACTTAATTTGAACATCCAAAACGAATCATCCAGTCAATGTTAAGATGAAACACATTTATTTTCACTCTTGCTGGCATGTCTAACTTACTGTTTTTAGTCTGAATGTTAATAGTTTTGTGCCGCTGTGTCTCTGTAGTTCCGCATGAGTACAGGAGGGGACAGTGGACATAAAGGTCCTGCTGTTTCTGCCCAAGAGGCTCAGATGCAAGCCATCATGCAGCAGGCCAGGGTAAAAGACACACACTAATACACATTATATCACACACACATGCATCTGTATGCATACTAATCGCTCTGTTTTATTTTTATAAAGCTGGCGATGAGGGGTCCAACTGGACCGATGGGTTTGACGGGCCGTACTGGTCCTCTGGTATGTCTGTATACTATTATCATCTGTCAACATGACAGTACGTATGATTTTGTTTCAAGCTTGATTTGATTTTTCCAGGGTCCTCCTGGTGTGTCTGGACTGAAAGGAGAGTCTGGAGAAGGAGGACCTCAGGTAGGCATCACACATTACCCACAATCCTCAGCTATTTGTGCCAGATCTATTTAGATGACAATTAAAGGCGCTTCAATGCAGGATAGAGCTGTTCTGAGACCTGTGTGTGTGTTTTTAGGGTCCTCGTGGTCCACTGGGATCCGCAGGCCCTCCTGGAAAGCCTGGTAGAAGGGTAAGTTTGCGTTTTGTCCATAACCACTGAGTCTGTGCAGAAGCCTCAGTGATTATTATTGACTGATTGATTTATGAACAAGAATGGTGTTTTCTGTGGCATAGGGTCGACCCGGCTCAGATGGAGCCAGAGGGATGCCTGGACAGACGGGAACAAAGGTAAAACTGAAGAAGATTGACATATTGACAGACTTCTTTTATCAAAACAAATAAATATCAATAAAAAGTAAATAGGGTCAATTTGATAGCATATAGACAGATTACAGTTGATGATTATTTCTTATTTAAAAAAAAGTTAATATCCAACATTTCTGAACTCTTTCCTGTCTGTGTGCTTCACAGGGTGACAGAGGATTCGATGGTCTCGCTGGTTTGCCCGGTGAAAAGGGTCACAGGGTAAACATTTATTATTTTATTTTATTTTATTTTAATTCTCTGGAATACATGATTATGATTGGCCAATCTTAAGAAAATTATTTCAGACAACATTTAATGTCCATTTGATGATTTATTTGGCAGTAAACCGGTCACATGGTATGAATGTTTTAAAATAGTTGGAACACTTTAGAGCTATTTTATTATTTATTGTCTTTTCAAATACATTTTATTTGAAAATATATTAAACATTTTTAAGTATGTTGAACAGAGTTGATTTTTTTATTTTTTTTCCCAATCAAATGGCTCACTGTAATGCGTGATTCTGATTGGCCAATCTTAAAAAAAAAATTCAGTTGATGTCAACATTCAATGTCTATTTGATCATTTATTTGGCAGTAATCATGCAAAATGAAATGACAGTGGTCTGATCACCTGGTTGATTGATTATATGAATATTGACGAGTGTGTCTTTGGTGTTGTAGGGTGAGACGGGACCTCAGGGGCCGCCTGGGCCTTCAGGAGAGGATGGAGAAAGAGTATGAGCTCCTTATTTAATCCCTTCTTATTTCCTTCATCATCTGTACAATTTTTCTTTATCTAAATGTATCATAATAATGACATCATTTCCTGTATCCCAGGGCGACGACGGTGAGGTCGGACCCAGGGGTCTGCCCGGAGAGCCGGTGAGTTAATATTTCCTCCAGTATCCCAGCATGCACTCTTATCCTCTCTAATCCATCATTATTGTAAAGTGTTATGTAATATAGCGTTTCCTCCAGTGTAGTGAAACCACAAATGCATGTCACTTATTTTTTTGAGGCATTTTGCTCATTATGGATGTGAAGTGAAATGATCTATCAGAGAGAGGGAGTGTAGTGGAGATGAAAGAGGTTTAGTCAACTAACCACTAGTTTAACACTCTGTCCAGCAGGGTGCGCTCCATATTCACCATTTAGATTGGGAGAGACTTTATCCACTCTTGCCTATACACATAAACACACTCAGCTATGTCCGATAAGATATTTAAAGTACGTTTAAAGTCAGCATTAAATATTTCTGTACCTCAGAAATAAATTGTACTTTAGGCAAATATGTTTCAAATGAAGCACATGAGATGAAGAGTCATATATGTTGCATAGAAACACAACTCTCTGTTTCTCTGGTTTCTCTTGTTCAGGGTCCTCGTGGTTTGTTGGGCCCCAAAGGTCCCCAGGGGGCCCCTGGACCTCCTGTGAGTACATACTTTATCTTAATCTGAATCAATTATTTAGATTCTAACTGAATCAAATCATCAACAGTCATGTTATTTATACACTTACTCTATGATTAAATATATATATGCGATGTTTAATCTAAGAATGAAGTATGTTTTAATTTACTTTTCCCGTTTTAGGGTGTGACTGGCATGGATGGACATCCTGGACCTAAAGGAAACATTGTAAGTCTGAGACGCACACACTCTCGCACACAAACACTCTTATACACGCATTCACTTTATTATCCTTCTGTTTTCCACCCATCAGGGTCCTCAAGGTGAGCCAGGTCCTCCTGGACAACAAGGCAACCCCGGAGCTCAGGTATTGATCAAGCCACGCCCACTTAGACACTGTGGAACCCGCCCTTCATCGACTTCACATTAACCTTTACTCCTCTCCTCCTTCCACAGGGGCTTCCAGGTCCTCAGGGAGCGATCGGACCTCCAGGAGAGAAGGTGAGATTGGTTCTCTGGTGAATGGATTAGTGCCTTTATATAGAGTTTGCAATGTGCCTAGATTTAGAACTAGATTATTTGAAACAGGAAGTGTGTGCTGAGTGTTAATGGATTGTGAGTGCTTTATGCTGGTTTTCCCCTCTTCAGGGTCCCAATGGAAAACCAGGCTTACCGGGAATGCCAGGAGCCGACGGACCTCCGGTGAGTCCGGGAAATAGACACGCATACACACGCGCTTCACATCTGTTCATCTCAAGCTCTATTGTTCGTGTATCAGAGAGATTTCATTGTATTAATAATTACAGTACAGTGATCTGACTGGCAATTCTTTCTTCACAGACACACATTGTTCAGATCCGGTTTTCAAAGCTTTTTCTATCCACCATTTTCAGTGGTTTTATCAGATATTCATTCTCTTTATCTTTGTGTCACAAACACAGGGCCACCCAGGAAAAGAAGGGCCGTCAGGAGAGAAAGGAAACTTGGTACATTTTTATCCTTCATTCTGCTATCTAATGAGTTTTTATAGACAATTCTCTTGCATAAACGTAGCTTATTATTAATAAATCATAACGGATTGTACTTTACAGGGACCTCCTGGTCCTCAAGGGCCAATCGGATATCCTGGGCCTCGAGGTGTAAAGGTGGGTGTTTTTTGCATCTCAATGGTCATAGAAGTACACAAAACAATCTCTGATTGGTCAGTAGATATTAGTGTAGCTCTATAGTAGGAAGATGTCTGTGAAATGTCACCCAATTCGCTACTGAGTTTTGCCCCTAGCTTTTTCCTGATAAAAACAACAGCCTGTTGTGACCAATCGTGGCGATATCTGTGGTTGTGGCTCCTAAACAGTGGTCCTAGTACGTCGTACAGTGAGAGAGGTTCAAAGACGGCCGTTGTCACGGTCTTGCGACCAAAGATCGCCTGGGATCATTTTCTGACCGTTCCAGAAATGTAGCATCTCACAGTGTTTGCTGCTACCTACGTCTACTGACTAGCCAATAAAAATGCAACATGAAATTGCATATTGATCAACTCGACATGGCGCTAAAACTTAAAACTACAGTACCTCAAGCTCCATTTGCAAAACTGGGATGCCAAGTTGGCTCTTTTCCCTAGCAATGACCGCATACATATTCTCCTTTTTCGCTTTCTCCACTTTTTTCAGTGCCCATAAAAACCATAACTATCAAAATGCGATTCAACTTGCTCTATTTGTTTACCACTAGCACATGCTGATGACTTTTTATTCTTCTATACTAACTTGTGTCATAGCCTACCATTCAATAGGTGTCATCATCTACAGTCTACATACATGTCGTACCCAAGTTTATTAGATCGATGTCGTACAGTGTGATTTGTAATGATCTTATAGGATTGCCGAAATCGAAGTCTGTAGCAAGCATTAGTCCCCTTTTTTGCTCGTTCAATCGCACAACTTATATGTCTACATTCCATCTCTGTTATCACAAAACCCACGACACATGACAAAAACACAGCTCCGATCACGGCGTCCCCCATCCTCCAGTTGTTGATAAATGGTAAAGATAAATGGTTGGTAAATGCTGTGCTTAAATGACATCGGCCGGCATACGTCACCTCAGAGTTCCTACTGGGGGGCCCAAAAGCAACCAGAAAGAAATTCCCTAGGGGGAAATTAAGTTCTCAAGGGACCGCCCTGGTTGCTAGTTTCTATAACTACCCGGTGTGAAAGCCCCTCTTCACTTGTCAGGCTGCATTTCAGTTAGGATGCTTCAGCTTGTTTGCCTATCTAGCTTTGCAACATTCTAATAGAAAAGTCTATTGGAACCAGTTGTGTGCGGAATCTCCCATGCACTTTGCGTTCTAAATCTGTCACTCATGAGGTTCCAGTTCAGTTAGGATGCTGCCTATGTAGATAGAAGAGAACAAGGCGGCTTGCTAGGGTTTGGAACAAAGCTTTTATCACCTTTATGGTTTATGAACAGCGTTCTTGAGACCGTGAGTCCATCATAGGGGTTTGGGTTCTCAGATGTTTGTAGTTTGGATGGACTCTGTTGATCTCAGTTCTTTTTTTCTTTCGCTCTTTCTATCCGCAGGGTGCTGATGGAGTCCGCGGGCTGAAAGGAGGCAAGGGTGAAAAGGTAATTTTAGAGTGTGTTCGTGTGACTGTGTCTGTATGGATACGAGCTGTTGTGTGTGTGTATGTGTGTGTGTGTGTGTGTGTGTGCGTGCGTGTGCCGGCGGCTAATGCACTGCTCCTGTGTCATTAATGTTTCATTTCTGCTTCTGAATATGGAAACCATAACATACTCCAAGATGCATTTTTGACCTCCTCGCTTTGGTCATTAAAAAGTTTTATCCTGGGAGAGTGCAGCAGGAAAATAAGATCAGGCCCCGGCAAATAGCAGAAATAGCAGTTGCCATGGAGATCGGTCCCTTCGCATTTGTCAAAAAAGGGGTATTATGTGCGAAAGGAAGTTTGCTACGCTCTCAGTGTCAAATCTTCATCTCTTTCTTTCTCAGGGAGAAGATGGATTTCCTGGATTTAAAGGAGATATGGGCATCAAAGGTGACAGGGTAAGAGACTTATTCTCAGGTTGAAGAGGTTTTTTGTGTTTGGATTTATCTCTGGGGAATTATGGGATTTGATCTTTCCTCTCTGTCTCTTTACACTTGGGTTGATCTTTAATTCTCAGAGTGACTCTGAAGAAGCAGATAAATCACAGTGGGTCTATATTTAGTAGTGCATCACTATTACTTTTGCTCATACGCTTACGCAAATATAGATATTCACTGAAGAAAGGACCCAAGCCAGATCTAAGGACCAGCACCTGGGGATTGGTCACATAGAAATGTGCTAAAAACCACTCAGAACACCTTAGCCATCACATATCCCCAGATGACACACTCCTGAGTCCGTTTCACAGACTGTAGGATGCATTTTGCACACAAAAATTGCAAGAGATTTTGTCATTGAGGGCCCCAGAAGTCAGTTTTCCCCTCGGTCTAAGGGGACGTAATATTCACACTGCCTAATTGATCAGATATTTTGGGTGGTATAAAGTACACTTGCTCAGCTGCGTCGCTGGGTAAATGTCTGTAATGAGCAAGCGTGTCTCACTCTGGGTTATTAAAGGCCAATATGCAAATACTTCTGGATTTAAGTGGGTGGACATTGTCCCAAATTACCCTTTACTCTTGTTAAATGCCGTACACGCACTTCACTCTTCTCATGCTGCTGAAGTGCCCAGATTTGCCTATTATGTCTTTTAAAGTGGCTAAACATATCAAACACATACACACTAATGGCCAGATTTACTAATGGCTCAAATTTGCGTGAGAGCGCAATCCCATAAAAGCGCAGATGGGGGTGGAAAGTTCTGCGCACAAATTATAGGACACAGCCGGATCGTTTCCATAATGACCAACGCGATCTACCAATAACAGCGCAAATTAGCGTCTGGTATGAGACATGCTTTTTTTGGACGGTAAATAATGGCGCAAATACCAGTAAATTGACTAGCACAAACCTTAGTAAATCACCTTGCATGATTCATTTAAATACTCGCCTCCCATAAATTTTGCGTCACCTTAAATCAAATAAATAAACAGCTAATATACACCTTCACTGTCCACAACAATATTCAAATGCCTTTTTGATTAACTGAAATTAGGAGATTACAAAAAATAAAACAATTAAATTATAATTACACTTAAAATGATTCAATTGTAGGATTCCAGATGTTTGAATTAAATTAAGAACTATCTTAATTTTAGCTTATTTCAATGCTTGTTATATCCTATTTTAAAACATTTCAAGTCACATTGAGGCCCTTGAAAACTGCTCAGGAAATTAAAGAGACCATATTCTATACTTGTTCATGTATTTTTGCCATGAAGGTCACTTATAATATTAACTAGACATCCAATAATAATGTTAGTCAAGGATTCTTGCACCAAAAAGTCATAATTTAGTTCTTTAGACCAGTTTCCCTTAGGATGTCTATATGTAAATGAGCTCTGATATGATTGGCTTATATATACAGTAGGTGGTTTACTGTGTTATTCATCAGGATGGGCCTCTAAATTGATTGAACGACCTCTTGAATCTTGATGAGTGAATGTGTGTGTGTGTGTGTGTGTGTGTGTGTGTGTGTGTGTGTGTGTGTGTGTGTGTGTGTGTGTGTGTGTGTGTCTTTAGGGAGAACTTGGCGCTGCTGGACCCAGAGGTGAAGACGGGCCTGAGGGACCCAAAGGAAGATCTGGTTTGCCTGGAGATCCTGGACCACTCGGGCCGTTAGGAGAGAAGGTGAGTGTGAAACTGAAGCTGCCTAGACAGTATTTTAAGGTACACCCCTGATGCAAAGCCTGTTCCAGTAGCTATATGTTATAAGATACTTTCTTTTGGCCAGATTCTATGGCAGTTCAAACTGTTCAAAAGTTTGGGGTCTAACTGTTTACTCTTTGAATATATTTAAAAATGTAATTTTTGAGGGCAATGACTTGTCTTAAAGGGACTTTACCACACTGTATAGAATGTATGCAGTTAGCTTAGCAACATGCTAGCATTAAACTCCATTGAAATGAATTGTGAGTCAAGTCTCCTGTGCACTTTGCATGAGGAGAGCGTTCTAAACCAGTCTCAAATCAGAGCTTCTCATTTAGTATGATGCCTATGTAGACAGAACGGTTTTGTAACAGAGAGAACATTCACTCTGTCAATAAACTGAGGGCTTTATTCATATTAATTCTGGAGTGATGGGAAGCAAAGCAAGGTTGACTTTGTTGTTGCACCTTTTTCAATAAAAACAGATTTCATTCTTCATTCTGGGAAAGGCTAACAAGATTAGAGCACTAACAAAACAGAATCAACAGGAGTATAAAACATTATATACAGTAGCATTTGAATATGCAAATGATTCAATATCATTCAACTCTTTGTCAGTGTTTTGTCACGACTGATTAGTTATATTTCTTCTGTGTACTTTGGTTTTAGGGTAAGCTTGGTGTACCTGGGTTACCAGGATATCCGGGAAGACAAGGCCCCAAGGTAAATATACCGGATCTGCCTGTGATTACCCAGCATCCACAGCATTCGTGTTTGAGTGTGTGCATGTATTGATATAAGGACAAGGTTGTGTGTGTGCGTATGCATTAGAGTGGGTTTGGAAGGCAGACATGTTTGAACTTCTTGATCAAAGCTAAGTGGATTTACCCATAATGCCATCTGGTGTCAGCTTTCCGTTTGACCGTGACCCAGCATGCACTGCTGCAACAGCACTTTTCTTCTCTTCTCCTCATTTTATCCCTCTCTCCCTCCTCGCTTTGATGGACCTGTGAATTAATCTCTCTTTCTCTCTCTCTCTCTCTCTCTCTCTCTCTCTCTCTCTCTCTCTCTCTCTCTCTCTCTCTCTCTCTCTCTCTCTCTCTCTCTCTCTCTCTCTCTCTCTCTCTCTCTCTCTCTCTCTCTCTCTCTCTTTAGGGTTCTCAAGGATTCCAGGGATTCCAAGGAGCCAGTGGAGAGAAAGGCACAAGGGTGTGTTAAAAAGAAATCCATGTGGAGTTTTCCTCTCTTTTTTTTCTCTCACACACCCTCTTTCCTTATCCTCTTTTTTTTTTGAGTGCAGAAAGTTAAACTCCCTCTGGTTTTCTATTGAGTTTATGAATTTTGAGAAAGAAATGCATGATGATCATGTGACATAATACAAAATATATCATATAATATAGATTATGTAAGATGTAATATAAGCCATTTTAATAAATGCAATTTGCTGAATCCTGTGAAGTGAGCAAGAAAATCAACTCCTCTATTCCAATTAGACTTATTCTCTGTCATGTGATATCAAAATGCAATTCAGAAGTACGAAACTAAAACTATTAAAAACATTTTTGTAATTGGAATAAAGCTGAAAATAAAATAAATACATTTAAAATAAATGAAAATGAGAAATAATAAAATAAAATAAGTTTAATTTAAAGCACTAAAATTGCTAACTGGAATAAAACTGAAATAAAAACAATAATCAACCAAAATAGTAATATTTATAGTATAAAATGACAAATGCACATAACTAAATTACTGAAAATTAAAATGACATAATTAAATTACTGGGAATGATCTTCCCACCCTCATCCGGAATGCAGAATCCCTGACAGCATTCAAAAGACAACTGAAAACTCATCTCTTAGTGAGCACTTAACATAAAAAAGATCCTCCTTTTAATCCTCGCTTGTCTGGCTTATGCTACTCCGAGCAATGTCTGAACTTTGTATTTTGAGCACTTCTTGCGTTGTTTTTGGCTCTTCACGATGACTCGCTTGGTTTAGTCCTCAGTTGTTAGTCGCTTTGGATAAAAGCGTCTGCTAAATGACTAAATGTAAATGTTAAGTGTAAACTGAAAATATAACAATTAAAAGTTAATTCAAAATATTAGTTAAAAATATAATGTTTGCACTACATTGTTATACCAAACCTGTAAGATACCCATAATGATATATTCATCAGAATATATTATGCACAATGAAAGTGGTTGCATTCTGTGAAACTCTAAAAATGACAACAACACCATGAATGTACATAATAAAAGTAGTGATTTCGACTTGTGCACTATATATTAGAAGTACAATGCAGGGGTTAGTCTCAGTGTATAGAAGCTATCGGGTCTCTGAGCTGCAGTGTGTATCAGAGCCCTTATGGGCAAGAAAAGCTGGGAAATGCCCTGAGTAAATCACAGCTCTCCGCACGGATGCTTTATTGGCTGTATATCATCACTTTAAGCTGAGAGCAGCAGCCGGCTGCCATTAGGAAGACAATGCAGTCTCCCATAAACACATTATAATCCAAAAACATCTCTCTCACACACACACACACACACACACACACACACACACACACACACACACACACACACACACACACACACACACACAGGCTGGGTTCATTTGTTGATGCAAAACTTTCTTTATTCTGCTGTAACTCTCTGCATTAATTATTCATGAGATGGATGGTGCTAATATGATGTACAGATAATCAAATGAATCACAATGTGTTCTACTAGGCTGAAGGAAATAATGCTTGTGGTTTTGTTGAAATTTTGCAAATAACGGCTGTCCTTTTTACAGTATGACTGAAGTGAATCATGAGAATTTAACAGCTTGTATGTATTTAGTTATCTCTACTTCTCCTAAATTAGAATCCTAAATAATGTTATTATTAAAAACCGAAATAATATTGAATTAATAATTATTCACACAGTGCAGTTTAATGATTATTGATTACTCTTAATTTAAAAATGTATTTATTGTACTAGAATGTATTAATTATAGCATAATATATCATACAAATAAAAAATATATATTTATTTACACAATGCAGTTGAATTATTTTGTTATTGTTAATTTAAAAATACTTATTTATTTATTTTACTAGAATGTATTAATCATTACATTCATATCCATTACAAATAAATAATATTACATTGACAATTATTCCCATAATTCTCAGTTTAATTCTGTATTATGGTTCATTCAAAAATATGTATATATTTATTTTACTCGAATGTAATAATTATAACAAATCTTTTAATAATAATAATAATAATAGGGAACTGACACAAAATATTTTATGTTTGAATTTTCGCTTTAAATTCATGTGTTATTCTCTGTCACACATAGGGGACATTAGGGAAGCCGGGCCCCAGAGGACAGAGAGGACCCACGGTAAGGCAACAAAGTTAGGACAAAACAAATGATACGTACCCTTTTGATGACGAGTTTAGGACTGCTTTCTCATATTTGCACACTTCTTGTGATTCTCTCTGTAGGGACCCCGTGGTGAACGAGGGCCAAGGGGACCGACAGGGAAAGCAGGACCAAAGGTGAGGCTGTCCTTTCCCCCCACTAATTTACATTTGTAATATTATACAATGTAACATTAATAAATAAAAACTATAAAACACAAATGTAAAAACACAAAGAAAACATATCACACATGCATTCACGCATACATAGAACAATTGTTTGGCACATAAAAATTCAATTAGGAAAAGCACAGCACACCCTGACTGAAAACATTTCTGGCTTCAGGATATTTTAAACCTCTCTCATCAAGTTTTGTGGAGCCATGAAAGCTAAAAGCAGACACATCGACAGGAGCTAATGGAGCTTCTAATACATTTTAAAACGCAATGTTTGTCTCATCTGCTCAGCTGGAGCAAATTAAAATGCAACAGGAATTTTACCGTTCTACAAATCCTCCATCAGTCAAACAAATCTTTAATGGCAATAAGCATAACTTTTACTTTATTAATAATTGATCACATTTGCATGGTCATTTTATACTGCATTTACAAACTGAAATATTAAAAATGTTCTGTTATATTTCCCTCCGTCTCCTTCCTTTACTCATTTGCTTCTCCGTCCCGCCTCCACAGGGCAATTCAGGAAGCGATGGCCCCCCAGGACCACCCGGTGAACGGGTACGGTATAAATAACAATTGAATCCTTGCAAAGTATTGATTATTGGATATTGCTTCGGAAAGAGGTTTACCTTCCATTTCTGTGCTGTTTTACAGGGTTTACTGGGACCACAGGGACCTGCTGGATTCCCCGGCCCTAAGGGTCCACCTGTATGTGACGTTAACACTATAGATATAACTATCGACATGCCTCATACATCTTCATCATCCAATCATTTGTCCTGATTCCTTCTCTCTTTCTTGTTTTCAGGGACCTCCCGGAAAGGACGGACTGCCCGGACACCCTGGCCAGAGAGGAGAGACTGTGAGTGACGTCTGAAATTACCACAAACACTTTCACTCACACACTTATAGAAATAAACTCACTTATGTTTTCTTCTCACAGGGTTTCCAAGGTAAAACCGGACCTCCCGGACCCCCAGGTGTAGTCGGACCTCAGGTAAGTGGAACACAAAATGTTGAAAAAAGTTTGAATTTTCTGAATGATTTTAGAATCCACTTAAAAGGGTTAGTAAAACGAATGAAAAAACTGAGGGTGAATAAAAAAAAGTAAAAAAAAAAATGCAAAAGTAAAAGGATGCAAAACAAAATGCAAAAGGAAAAAATCCTGTTTTAAGACCATTGCATTTTTTCCCATTGTGGCATTGTTTGTATTCTCTAAAATACTAAAAACAAATATTTCTATTGACACCAGATGATTTGAATTACTGTATTAGAAATTGAGACAGAATTTTTTGAGAATAATGACAGTAGGGTGGGGGGAAAAGAATTCCAGTTGTCATGAAAATAATATAGCAATGCAAAATAATTTTTCAAAAGTACCATTGTATTAATGCAAATTAATATTTCTTAGTATTTATTTTAATGTTGGGGTGTAATATGACAATAACAGTGTTGATATTGCTTGCTAAAACTATAAAAAATATTTTTCGGTAATTAAAATAAAGCTTGAAATGCAATCTGAAAGTATTAAAACTAAATCCCATTCAAATCATCATCATTACACACTATAATAGTATATAAATAACACTTCATTTATCCAGGACCACAATATAAAAAAAAAAAAAAACTTGTGATCTTTTGAAGCAAACACCTCTCAACAATACAGAACTCCCTAGCAACCACATAGCAATGCCCTGGTACGAGGCAGAACCCCTCAGGAAATTAAAAAATCTGCTTTCCAAGGCTATGCTAATTTTAGCTGTTTTTAAGCATATTTCACATGCTTCTACACTCTATTGTAACTTTAATGCTCTGGAGGCATCAGACGCACTAGACTCTGGGCTGTATCTACGATCCACAGAAGAATAAAACATTATAAAGCATTTGGCTTAGAAAACAGCACACTCCATCTGTTTCTCCTGCATCAGTACCACAGGCTGAGGCCAGAGACATGCGATACATATTCATGAGGCTGTCACCATCACTCGGTCATCAGATTATCTTAAAGGTGTCCTAAGTTTGTCACTGGGGAATCATAATGGCTCCATTAGGTTACATATGGGCAGTTTGTTGGCCTGTCTGTGCTTTGTCTCCTGACATGCTGTTGTTGATGCAGTTAGATGTTGGCGCTTACTGGTTAATGAATTATTCATAAGCAATCATGATATTCTACTTTTTATGCAAATGTTGAGGTGGGCACAGGTTTAAACTGGGCCACACACACATATGGATATTCAAGTGCACATGCTCTGCCATGCAAATGGAAGGATATAATCTGATTTTCTTTCTTTCTTCATGTTGCATAATTTGCATATCCACTTATCTTTTAGAAACACCTGTAGCATCTTTATTATGTTTTCCAGACTTTTTGATTGCTTTCCTTTATTATACAGTAAAAACACTTTTTGAAATATGAAATAACTAATACAACAGTTCATTGTTTTTTCAAAGCATTGATCAAAAATGTATCGTATGGCTTTTGAAATAAGGAATTGTTTTTGCTCTAGATTAAAAATATCATTTGAATTAAACAGATTTCGATAAAGTAGCGACACACATATTAAATAAGTCATGTGCAACCTCTGTGAATTGCTTTGTTGTGGTAAATTAAATCATTCTCAATTTTCAAATTGCTTTTGAATAGAATTGATTCACTTACGAATCGTCATTTGAATTGATTCAAAGATTCATCTACCCTAATACCTTACCCATAATTCATCTCTCTTTTTGCTCAGGGACCAACAGGCGAGACAGGACCAATGGGAGAGCGAGGTCACCCTGGACCCCCAGGACCACCCGGTGAACAGGGTCTACCTGGATCTGCGGGCAAAGAGGGAGCGAAGGTGCAACAAATTTACGCTTCAGCATTTACGAATCAAAAAATTACAAATGCACAGGAATACACCACCGTATCTATTGGTTAGAAGTGGTTTACAACATCATATCTGGTTCTTTGTGTTCACAGGGAGATCCAGGTCCAGCAGGGCCAACCGGTAAAGATGGACCTCCAGGACTCAGAGGGTTCCCAGGCGAGAGAGGTTTACCAGGCCCTGTGGTGAGTATCAAGAATGAAACATGCGATTTGAACAAACCCCTAACCCTAAGTGTTAAAGGTAGGGTAGGCATTTTTCGGAGAGGCTAGCAATAGCAAGCTAGCTTTGAAAGCATAAGTTCCCACCCTTCCTTTAGAGCGTCTCTAAAGCCATGCCTAGGGATGCAGCAATTACCGGATTTCACAATTAACTGCGCTTTAAAACGTCACGGTTAATTAATCGTAAAGACTACACACACCGAGTGTTCTGCACGGAACGGAACTTTTGCACCTAACACAAAACGAAAACAAAGTTACACCAGCGGTGCACCAGCTTAATGCCGTGCTCGTCAACCACTATGGCAGAGGGACTAGCAGCGGCGCTCTATTTCCACCGAAAAAACGCCTTAAGGGCCTGTTCACAGATCGTGTCTTTTGCGCGCTCAAGTTCGTTATTTCAAATGTAGGCGCGCGGCATGCGCGCTCATAAGGGAAGCAACGCGCTCGTTTTTTCCAAGCGCGTTCGCGCCGCATCGAGATAAAAACATCTCTACTTTTTATAATGCCGCAAGCGCACCTTAGGTCAAGTGACAAGAACCAGCACAGCAACGACAGACGCCTCCGGAGCGCAACCGCCCTAGCGCTTTGGAAAAAGTAGAGAACGCGGCGTGCAACTTTCAGCTTTCAGTTCAACGTCAAAAAACAACAACAAAAAACAGTGGAATGTTTAGGTTACGCAAGTCTGTGGAAAACAGAATGTGACGTGCTCTCAAGAGTTTCAGTCAGTGAACATTTAACTTAATATCCTATTGCTTTCTCCTGTAAATGTTAGGCTTTGTAGTTTTAATATGCCCGGTGTAAAACACTAACATAAGATCAGGGCCGTGTAGACTTCTAGGACTACCAATTAACTGCATTTCAGTTATTAATAACACTGCATGAGAGATGTTCTCAGTTTCTTTATATAATTTGTACTTAAACTTCAAACAAACAAACCAAAATAATGAGATTATTATAGATGATTTTCTAAAGGCACATGTAAAATTTGGTAAACATTGGTTACCTATAAAGTTCCGTATTAATTACAAGGTATTGCTTTTGACTTATAAAGCTCTAAATGGTTTAGCTCCAGTCTATTTAACGGATCTTCTATCGCCCTACAATCCATCGCGCTCTTTAAGATCACTAAATTCGAGGCTTCTGGTCATTCCTAGGATATCCAGATCCACCAAAGGAGGCAGAGCATTTTCACATTTAGCTCCGAAGCTCTGGAATAGCCTTCCTGATATTGTTCGTTGCTCAGACTCGCTCTCCCAGTTTAAAACTAGACTGAAGACGCATCTATTTAGCCAGGCATTCATATAAATTTTTTTATCTTACAGTTACTGTAAATCCGGCCTCTAGTTATAAACGCCAGAGGAGAACTGGCCCCGACTGAGCCTGGGTTCTCCCAAGGTTTTTTTTTTCTCCATTGGGTCATCTGATGGTGTGTTAGGACACCTTTAGGTCACTGGATGGAGTTTTTCGGTTCCTTGCCACTGTTGCCTTTGGCTTGCTCAGTTGGGGATATTCAAATTAATTAACCAATCATACCATTGATCAGCTCTACCAAACTTGGATGTCTTTTTTTTCCAGTAATAAACAAACATTGTTAAGTTGTTTTGATTGATACTGTGAAGCAGCTTTGATACAATCTGTATTGTGAAAAGCGCTATATAAATATATTTGACTTGACTTGACTTGACTTAAAATTTGGATTAATTAAAAAAAGAGTTTTAAAATAAGTACAATAATATTGGAGTGGATAACATTTGGACTATATTTGTTTTCTTTTAAAATAAATACATAGTTAATATTTAGCTTACATTTAATTCAATAGAGCCAAATACTTTGTTTATTCTTATTTTCATTGGGATTTATTATCCCTTTATTTGTTTTTAAGTCAAATACCAACAAGATATTGTTTTCATGTTATCAAGTTTTCTACCTCAGGTTGAAAATAAATTTAGAACAAACTAAACACTTAATCATTTTGTGATCTATTTCAATCAAAGAGCCCTGCAGCCATTAATTTGTTATTTTTAAAAGAAAAATGCTGGATGTTTACAAAGCACTTCTCTTTAATTCCAAAGGAAGAGACTGATTATTGTTTGTCATTTTATAATTTTGTACTGTGTTGTGGCAAATAACACATTAAAATCTAGTGTTGAGTGTTCATGTGATATTATACATATAGTGTTGTGAAATTAATTGATGCATAATAATCGTGATAATCGTTAAATCGTGATTATTTCTCAGACAATAATCGTACTTACAAAATCTGTAATCGTTGCATCCCTAGCCCAGACTGATCTCATAAAATTGCGTGTGTATGACACGCCAATTCGTATTTCCATTTTTGGCGTGCTATCAACACGCATAATCGCTTTTCAGCGTGTTTATGAACGCAGTTGACTTAACGTTATTACTGTATATATAAATATATGACCTACCCCAACCCCGTCCCTAAACCTACCCGTCACTGGGGTTAATACCATTTATGAGTCTTCCCCTACCATCCTAGGAAAAAAAATATTGCTCCCCAGATGTAGATCTACATTTTGCTTCGTTTCCGCTCGGACATTTAATGGCGTGTACATATACGCGGAATCACTTGGACATTAATGGCGTAGACATACACGCATACACGCGGATAGCTCAAAATGCGTATAGATAATACGCCACTTGACTTGAAAGTGGCGTGTATGTTTACGCAAAAGTCATGATGTCATGTTGCCTAGCCACGCCTCCTTCAAAACACATGAATGCGTACAGCAGAGTTTGCAAAGCATCACGAGAGACGGCGTTAAACTACCTCATGTCTCAAAGCACATAACATTACAATGATAATGAACATAAACAACTTAAAGAGCCCTGACCTGTACCACATGACTGCTGCAGATTCATTTCGCCGTTGATAGTGTTGCCATTGAAACGCATAAATTCGAGTCACAAACCGCACTCCATCTCTTCCAAATGACAGTAGTTATGGTGTGAACGCAGAATAAGCTGGTTTTTTTGGTTGAGGAGGAACTGTAAAAGGCGTCTGCTGTTTCGGTTGCGCTGCTCGGTGACTGACGTCTGTCTAACTCTGCATAGCATGAAACGCGCTAGTGACGCGTGATGTCTGCGAGAGATACGCTGACAGGCAGGTAGGACATCGTATCATTGCATTCGGACCGAATGCAATGATTGGGTGAACATTTAATGGTCCTACGCCTTCCACAGACGATTATATATACATATAAAAGCATTTAGACCATAACTTAGTGATTGCTATCAGGATGTGAAGAGACTTTGAACCAGCATAACAAAAGATGTTTCTGGAACAAATCGGCTACCCTGCCTTTAAACTTTGTGTAAAGCCCTACGTTTTGCACAGGTGAGTATCTCTCTTTTTCATGTTTTGTTTTTAACTCTGAGCTTTTTAGTTTGTTGTTCAGTATAAATAGAACATCCCCTGTGTCTCTAACCTTCAAACATATATGTGTTTGTGTACATTCAGCAGTTTTATGTGTCTGTTTGCAGGGATCAGCTGGCTTGAAAGGAAGTGAAGGACCTCCAGGGCCACCTGGACCCGCTGTAAGTAGAAATTGTCTCTCTTTTTGTCTGTCTTTTCTCCAAACGCTTTGTTGTTTGCTTGTTTACCTTGTTTTGTCTTTGTCTTTTATCCTTTTGCTCCACAAACTGGCTTTTCAGTGAGTATAGTGATTCAGTGAATATGATATTGATTTATATCTAGAGTACCAGTCAAGCATTTGGACTCAGTGTCCTGAATCAGTTTATTTATATATAAATTAGTTTTGTATACTATTTAATTCATGTTTTAGAGTGGATAGTGTAGAAAAAGCATCAATAAGGGTCCAACATACACTACTGTTCAAATGTTCGGGATCAGTACGATTTTCTTAAAATAATTTAATACTTTTATTCAGCAAGGATGCAGAAAAAAACCCTACTTTTTTTACTGTATTTTTTAACAAATGAAAGCAGCTTTGGTGAACATAGGCTTGTTTCAAAAAACATTAAAATATCTTACAGGCCCCAAACTTTGAAAGAAGAAGCTCAAGTGTTTATATAACACGTTTATTATATATTTATTATTATATTAACTATTAAAATAAAATGTGGAAAATAGTCATAAATAAAGAAAAAACGTCAAATAAGAAGTTGTGTCCAAATGTTTGACTAGTGTATATTTATAAATCATAGATGATTATAGATTATCAAAAGGTTTGCTATTCACCTCTTCTCTTTTCATGCAGTCTTGACTCCAGCATTTTGTAATACTCCGATTTTACAGATATCTTATATAATGCTGCATAGTTATATAATCAATAACTTGCAAATTCAGTATTTATTTCTGCATTAAAATCATAGCCTGTTTTTTTAATATGTGCAATGCCGGCTGTCTACGCCTCCATATGAATTTCTCCAAGAACAAATGCATAATTGATCAAACATCATAGTAGCTAATGGTAGTCGCTGCAAGTACATTGTTTATAAAATGTCATATTGACATTCATAGGGTTCTCCTGGTGAACGTGGTCCTGCTGGCCCAGCTGGTCCTACCGGCCTCCCGGGCCGACCTGGACCTCAAGGACCCCCGGGCCCCGCTGGAGAGAAAGGGGGACCTGTGAGTACACGTTTGATCTTCATCTATGATCCATATGGTTACAATATTCACTCTCTCTCTCTCTCTCTCTCTCTCTCTCTCTCTCTCTCTCTCTCTCTCTCTCTCTCTCTCTCATGTTAGGGTGAGAAAGGACCTCAAGGCCCAGCTGGAAGAGATGGTATTCAGGGACCTGTAGGGCTTCCAGGCCCGGCTGGACCCATCGGACCCCCAGGAGAGGATGGTGATAAGGTACCGAAGAAAATGAAGTGTTAGAAAGTTAGGGAAGAAGGTTTGAGAAGAGAAATAAATTAAAGATAGAGAGACATGGGCATGTAATTGATGATCATGGTTGAATCTGGTGGGTTTGCTACAGTTGATGATTAGATCAGGATGAGGAGAAGTGAAGGTCACACACACACACACACACACACACACATAGATCAAACTACTCAGCTGTCAGATCAATCAATATTTTCTTTTGATGAATGGATGGACGGTTAGGGAAGAAAATTTGCAGTTAGCCTTATTGTAAATTATCTGATTAACAGTTAGGTAAATGTGTAAAGGAAATGGCATCACCATGCCACACTCACACACACCTACACACACAGATTTGGGGTTTGTGTAGGTGTGTGTGACACCCACATGTGTTAGCATTGGCAGTTGTGAGCAATATATTTGAAGCATGTGTGTGTCAGCTCTGCCATTTGTGACAGGTGCAAAGCCTTCTGGGAAATATAGTCAGAGGAATAAATAACAGTGTTAGTTTCCTAAAGTCTTCACAAACAAAAATGGACCAAAAAGTCTTACTGTGTGGGTTTATTTTAACATGTCCCCTGGCAATACTATATATTTTTTGGCATGTACCATGTAAATGTTTTTTTATATACATATACAATGATAGTCTCATTGAATTATTTGATTTTCCTTGATTTGATTTTCCTTGGATTGCCATGAATGGTTTGCTGTTTAAAAGTTGTACGGTATTTTTTGAAAGATATTAATACTTGTATTCGGCATGAATTCATTAAATTGATTAAATGTGACAGCAAAGACATGTATAATGTTGCAAAAGATTTTTATTTCAAAAAGATACTGCTCTTTTAAACTTTCTATTCATCAAAGGGTATTTAAAAATGTATCACTGTTTCCACAAAAATATTAAGCACAACAGCATTTTTTGTTGCAATAATAAGAACTGTTTCTTGAGCAGCAAATCAGCATGTTAGAATGATTTCATGATTTCAGACTGGGGTAATGATGCTGAAAATTCAGCTGTGCATCATGAATATGATGATCATAAAATACCATGATATCACCATCTGATACCATTATTGCACTATCATCCACAACATATATGTTAGACAGACATCACCAAGAACAACAGATATTGTATTTCTATTTGTTCTATCATGTGACCAATTTGCATATGTAAATGCTGCGTTATTGTGACAGGGCGAGATCGGAGAGCCAGGACAGAAGGGAGGCAAAGGTGACAAGGGCGAGCAGGTGAGTCACTCCGAATTCACTGTTTACATTTACATCACAATTCAGAGTGAAAGAATCATTTATTCAATGAGTCCCTGTTTGGATTCGTCTGTTTGTTTGTGTCGTTCTCCCATAACGACCAATCGCTCTGTTATTATCATTGTGCAGGGATGAATATAGATGTTATGGAAATCAATTAGCTTGCTTATTTCTTTCTTTCTTCTAATTTTTTCCCATTTCTCTCGCTCTTTCTGCCGTTCTTCAGGGTCCTCCAGGGCCTACCGGTCCCCAAGGTCCTAGTGGTCAGCCGGGCCCTTCTGTAAGTACTCTGAAATATCCATGTCTCATACTGTATGTTGTATGTCTTGCTGCGGTAAAAGCAGTGTTAGTGATGTCACTTCCTCCCTGCAGGGTGCTGATGGAGAGCAAGGTCCCAGAGGTCAGCAGGGTCTTTTTGGACAGAAGGGAGATGAAGGCTCACGAGGCTTCCCAGGACCACCCGGACCTGTCGGCCTTCAGGTTAGATGGCTGAGTTTGTTTTCTGCTTGTTTAAAGTCAACATGAAATAAACATATTTTTCTAATACACTTTATGGGTCGTATAGCGCACAATTGACAGCGGTAACTAAGTACGTCAAATAAAATGTTGGCGCGATTCGGTTCGCTCAATGATGTACCTGATCATTTTGAAGTATTTTAAATGCAGTGCATTGTAGCTATCATCACGCAAAAATCAGAAAGCACAAGATTTTTTGTTTGTTATGTGAATGAGACAATAGATGAAATACAAGTAAAAATTGGCATTACAAGACTGGAGAAATGTGTAACAGACAAGATGCCAAGTCAAAAGATGCACAATTATTTGCATTTAGTATACAGATGTTCACTCTAACAGTAGATAGAAATTTATGGAGGAAATAAACCAAATATCCTGCCCAATTTTGAAGCACACTGCCATATAAAACTCAATGTAATTGCTTAAACTGCATCTAGGGTTGTTGAAAACTGCTCAAACAAGCAAGCTTTATTCGGAACGTTTTTTTATGTAATGGAAAAAGAAATCACAGTTTAAAATGAACAATGGTCAACGTCATAAAGAACGACAACTCTGATCCAATGCTTGGATTTTTCGCGATTGCTGGCTGATTTTGGGAACATAACGAACAAAACTCTAATAGCCACCCTGGATCCGAATTACATGTGCCATAACAACACCTTTTGGAAAAAAGGAAGGTTTGCGATTGGGTATGCCTGGTTTTAACTGGTTTGTGATTGTGTGCAGGGCTTGCCTGGACCCCATGGTGAGAAAGGAGAGACTGGTGATGTCGGTCAAATGGTACAATTCCACATCTATAAAACCATCTTGGTAAAATGTACATTTAATTTAATAGAAACAGAGTTTTCTCACTGTATTTTCTTGACTTTGCTCTCAGGGTCCACCCGGTCCACCGGGCCCCAGAGGCCCCTCCGGACCCCCAGGAGCTGACGGACCACAGGGACCTCCGGGAGGCATCGGAAACCCAGGATCAGTGGGAGAGAAGGTGAAGAAGCAGTGAATATGCATCATGCGCAAAACACTCTTTAATTTGATTTTAATTAGGAACTGACAGCCTTAATGATCTGAGGGATGTGTCAGACTCAGTAAATATCGCACTGTGTGTGTGTGTGTGTGTGTGTGTGTGTGTTATAAAGTTGCTGTCGTGCTCTGTCAGTTCAGGATTTGCAGGTCTCTCTGGAAAAGGTGACTGAAGTGTTTCCTGTGTAGGTGTTTGCTTGTGTGTCTGTGAGGTTGAGATTGATTCTGTGTAGTTTAATGTGTAGAATGAACTAAATGTAAGCCATTCATTAATAATAATAATAATAATAATACAAATAATAATAATAATAATAATAAATATGTTTATCTAGTACTGTATATAACAATAACATCATTTAATGTGTAATTTGGGAATATACAACAAGGAAATGTATTGATAGCTTTGTTTATTCTAATTACAGTGATTTATTAATAATAATAATAAATCTGTGTATCTAGTAAAAAAACAAGTTGTTAATTCAATTTAATTTTAATTGTAGATGTAGCTAACATGTAGATGTATTGATAGCTTTGTTAATTCTAATTAGAGTGATTTAATAATGCCAATTATTATTATTGCTGAAAATGTATTACTGAAATTCAAAATTATGGTGTTTTTGTGACCGCAGATAAGTAATTCAATTGTCACTAAAATTAGACATATTTAACAAAGTAATGCGAAATAATGTTAAAAAATATTCATGGCCGGTAAAGTTTCTAAATTTAGTCGCCATTTTTAGTGGTAAAAACAACATTTTGAGCCCTGTCATGTGTGACGAGAGAAAGGAAGAGATCGTTTTCTTCATTTAATAGTTAAACATGCTTTACTTACCTGGAAAAACGATATTATATTATGACATAAATTCAATAAGTACACTATAAAAAGTGATCAGTTGACTCAACTTAAAAAAAGTGAGAAAACCCGTTGCCTTAAAATTATTAAGTAAATAAACTTCATGCGTAATTGAAAAAATTAAGTTAGGAGGAATTGTCAAGTTTCTTAATTTTTACAATTATGCATTGGTTTATTTAATCATTTTAAGGCAATGGGTTTCCTAACTTTTTAAAGTTTTTACTTTACAAAAGAGCATTCTGATTATGCCATTTACTTTATTTCTGGAATTCAGGTTGTGTTTGCGCAGTGAGAGTGTCTGTGTGTTTATTGAGTGTGACCGTGAGAGGTGAGTGTTGTATCTTTCTGAGCGAACAGACTCGCATGACTGCGCTGGATCATCTCAGCACCGTCCACTGCCAGTATTGTTTAATATGGCACTTTAGCACTATTGTTCTGCCACAGAACCAAGGACCCATTTCAGTTCTGCTTAGAGAGGAGTTTTGCCCAGAGAAATGACCCAGAAAAACACAGCTGAGGGGAGGACTGATAGAATGAGGGCTGGAGACAAGGCTGTTTGGTGTTAGTCTGGGAAGATTTACCTCGGCACTTCACTCTGACAGACCTCTTATCCCACTACAGAGAGAGAGAGAGAGAGAGAGAGAGAGAGAGAGATACACACCACAATCTGACACACACACACACACACGCACACATACACATGAATGATGCAGTTCAGCCGTCTGAGAGACTCTTAATCCCTTTATATGGCACACACACACACACACACACTTAAACAGCCTCTCTAAAGCACAGAGAATGTAGTTCTTTCGTAGCAGCATTGGAAGGGAAGGTTGGATGTTTTTTTTAATGTTTAATGTCACAAATTGACTGTTTTGATACAGAGTTTATTAGTGTTTTGCTAACAAGCATCACTATTATTGCTCTTTGAATTTATCGGTATCAGTCGATTGGATATTTAATTGTGCATGGTCATTTCCCTTATAGTGCACCTTTAGTGTTACCTTTATAGTATACTTGCCATTATCTAATGCCCACTTAAAGGTCATCTTTAAAAGCCCTAATAATTGAATAACACTGTTATATGTAACCTTCCTTTAACAAATATGAAAGTTAATATTTCATACTGTACATTACACTATAATGTTGCTATCCGTAAAATTCACTTGTAGCATTATAACAATAGTATAGAATTGTAAATTTGTTTGTTTTATTTATTTATTTTTATTTAGACAGTATAGAATTGGAATTTGAGTTTTTATTTATTTAGACAAAATAAATAGTATATCATTTTAATTTGATCCATTTATTTATTTACTTTCAGTTCTTTATTTTTTATTTAAACATAATAGTGTCAAATTTTCATTTTGGTCATTTCTATTTATTTTTTATTCATATTTTTATTTATTTATACAAAATGAGGGAACAGAGTCATATATGGACACCAGAATATGACATAAACTTGTGATTAGGCTCTTTTGACTTAGTCCTAGCAACCTAAAAACACTCAGAACACCTTAGCAACCACCCACAGCTCCTTAGCATCATCATGGCAGTTAGTTTTGCACCTGCATCCACACTCACTTCTTCAGAAAATGTGCAAGTCTTGTTGCCATCACTCAGAGTGTCATCGCTTCATTCAAAACTGTCTGGATATATTATGATCTTCATTCTCGTCTGATAGCTGATGGAAGTGGTCATCGTCAAGGTCATTTGTTTGTCTGAATATTGATGTTGCACAGATTTTCATGCTAGAATGTGCCGTTCTGAGGAGGAAAGCAGATTTGCTGACGAGACAGTGAATGCTGACGTGCTCTTCTGTCCAGTGGAGAAAATCTATGTAGTGTTTGGGAGAAAAATAGTGTGGGATACCATGTTTTACTTACATCTCTCTCTTTTTCTGTAGGGAGACTCTGGTGAAGCAGGAGAACCAGGCCCACAGGGAGACATCGGCCCTCCAGTACGGCAAAAAACACTTACAAACAAACAAACTCGCATGCAAAACTCTAAAACATCACTGCTGAAAGTCTCTAGATAACACGTGCATATTTCATACCTTGTGTGTGTTTTAGGGTCCAAGAGGAGAGCGAGGAGAAAAGGGCGAGTCCGGACCCGCTGGTTCTGCTGGTCCCCCCGGACCAAAAGGACCACCAGGAGATGATGGTCCTAAAGGAAGTCCTGTAAGCTCCCACCGCGCTCACATCTGATGCTTTATTTTGTGTCTGAAACATACACTCTTTAAACATTTCTAAACTTTCCAAAGTGGGTTCTCGCAGCAATGGCATAGAAGAACCATTTTGGGTTCCCTAAAGAACCTTGCAGTGAACAGTTCTTAAAGGAACCATTTTTTCTTAATGTAAAAAATATGTTAGTAATCTGTAAAAGAGCCTTTTGTGTAATTGAAAGGGTCCTTGGATGTTAAAGGTTCTTCATGGAACCATTGACGCCTTTATTTTTAAGAGGTTCTGCTTGCTGATTGGTCAATAAGCATGGCTTATTGTGCCTTACTGTTGAGCAAAACACACTTATAAGACCATGCAATTACCACATTTTTAATCAAATATAAAACTATTCAAATGTTTTGGTTTGATTTCTAGGGTCCAAGTGGTTTCCCTGGTGATCCCGGTCCTCCTGGAGAGCCAGGTCCTTCTGTAAGTACTATTAATGTTTGAATGTAGTTGTTACAAAGATATTTTCAGGTTGTTTCCAGGAAGTGACATCACTTTTTCTTCCTCCTGCAGGGTTTGGATGGTGCTCCAGGTGACAAGGGTGACGATGGAGAGTCTGGTCAGCCAGTGAGTATGCTTTAAGCACAAAAATTGTACATCTCTGGTGTCGGCTGCATGCATATGTGTGTTTTATAATGATTGCTGCTTTTATGATGCCGTTTATTTGTTCATAACAGGGATCACCTGGACCTACTGGTGAAACTGGCCCAACTGGCCCTCCAGGAAAGAGAGTGAGTAATGCTTTAGACATCATTTAAATGCATTGACCGAGTGCAAAATTAACTTTTTATCACACGTGGAGCCAAAAATATCGGTGACTAGCCATATATATTAATATTACTATTAATATTAATATATTTTTTCAATAATATACAAGATATATGGCTTTTTCTTTAGGGACCTCATGGACCTGCTGGACCTGAAGGAAGACAGGGAGAGAAGGGTGCCAAGGTAACATGCACACATTTGCATGCACTTCTATTAAAGTCAGTCACAAAAACCGTACTGCATTGGTTTCAATGGTTTTGTGTCTCTGAATCAGGGTGAATCTGGTCTGGAGGGTCCAGCTGGTAAGACGGGTCCAGTTGGTCCTCAGGGAAGCCCAGGAAAACCTGGTCCTGAGGGTCTGAGAGGTGTGCCTGGACCAGTGGTGAGTGATAATGGACCAGCCTGACAGCCATACACAGCTCATGTCAGATTTTATGTTAAAAGTAGCCTATTTGGTGAATCGCACCTGTCAATAACATACCTGGGTTAATATTTCACTACAAAATCAAAACAAATATATATTGTACACAAAGGAGCAACTGGAGCCATTCATTTTAGATTTTTCTTTTAACAATAAATGTATACATTTTCCAATGTATTATTATGTATTATTTAAATTTTGTAGTATTAATGGATGAAACCTATTTTTAAGACTATTTCATTTTTAATTTAAGCTCAAATAAGCATTTTATCCTTCATTTTTATCATTACCGTAACATGAAATATAATATATATATATATATATATATATATATATATATATATATATATATAATACATGCTAGTATTTAAATTTATGCTATATTTTTTCTCTTTCGATTTTCTGTTGAAATAATACTGGCAATTTGAGTAAGAATCATCCTTTCAACTTCTAAGATATAACACCATACCTCATATTCAGGTCTGTCTATGGCAGTGAGTCTGATTTGGTGTTAATAAATTGATCTGCTTGGTTCTGATGTAGGGAGAACAAGGACTGCCTGGTGCTCCTGGACCCGATGGACCCCCTGGACCGATGGTACCAACATGTTATTCCTCTGGGAATGAGTTCATTACAGTCCAAATGACAATCCACAGTCCTCACTCTCTCATCTTTCTCTCCCTCTCAGGGTCCTCCTGGCCTGCCTGGACTGAAGGGAGATACTGGTATTAAAGGTGAAAAGGTGAGAGAAGCAAATTCATCTTTGAAACTCCTAATTTACCGGACTGTCATGCTGTCTAGGTAGGTAGCTTACTAGACAGCTTTCTGGAACAAAGCTGTAGTAATGACTTTATATGTTATTTGAACTCTAGCTGGCGTAATTGATTATGAATGAGTATGTTCATTACAGCTGAGTTTAGAAAATCATTTGGGTTGTTTCAGGGTCATCCTGGTCTCATTGGCCTCATTGGACCTCCTGGAGAACAGGGAGAGAAGGGAGACAGAGGGCTGCCGGGTCCACAGGGAACCTCAGGACTTAAAGGAGACAATGTATGGAAAACGTTTACACACATACAGCAATAAAAACTAATATAAACTTTCTGTATTTTCGTAAAGCAGTCTTTAAAATCTGTGTCTTTCTACAGGGTATTGCAGGTCCCTCTGGACCTCTTGGACCCATTGGACCCCCTGGTCACCCGGTAC
This sequence comes from Tiaroga cobitis, assembly GCA_030578255.1. NCBI lineage: Eukaryota > Metazoa > Chordata > Actinopteri > Cypriniformes > Leuciscidae > Tiaroga > Tiaroga cobitis. The sequence goes on from CM060611.1 coordinate 6,701,544, forward strand.
CATTTTCTAACATTTCTTTGAAAACTTTTATGATGTACACTAAAGAAAATAATAAAGGTTCTTAGGTTCGGCATAGAACTTTTGTCTGATCAAGAACCATTTTTGCCTTTTGAGTTAAATATGGTTTTTAGGAGATTACAAATGTTCATTATATTATTGTTTGTAGACTGTAGAATACAATTTTTTTTAAAGGGTTCTCCTATGGCATCATCTAAAAAAAAAACATTTTGGTTAGATGTTATTATTTCATATGTAAAATGTAATAAATTCTTCATTCTGATTTATATTTGTATTTCACTTCTGTTCAGGGTCCTCCTGGTCCTAAAGGTGCTAAAGGATCATCTGTAAGTTATTCGTGTTCTTATTGAAATATTCCTATTAATTTCATTTGTATTTTAATTAGAATATTCATTTATCATCTTTAATTAGCTCTGATTTGTTTAGCATCCCTTTGGCTAAACCTATTTCTGGTTCTGTCTCTATAGGGTCAGACTGGCCCGAAGGGTGAAACTGGAGTCCCGGGACCTCCTGGAGCTCCTGTACGTAACTAGGTTCAACACAAAATTGAACTATAAAACAAGGCAAACTAAACACATAAACAGGTTATTCCACGGTGAGATAACTGCATAATTTAACAGATGATTTTGCAGTAGATGTTACATAAGTATAATTGAGGTCTATTATGTTGTGTAAACCGAATCTGTTAATATTCCTCTGAGAGATTCTGTGGTTATTGCTTCCTTGAGAAAACCTGATATTTCATATCTACAAATTGTATTGGTTTCTGTTTCCACACTGCTTCAGGTCACAGAGAGAAATGCAAGTGTTCAGTTAATGTCAGTGTAAAGTTCTAATTGTTTAGATGTACTGTATTATCATAGGTTTTTTAGGTTTATTACTGTAGGTTTTATTACTGGGCTCTTTGCCACATTTATTTGTAGAGTCGGAAATAGAACAGGAAACAATTAGAAGTGTGAAGAATGTGATGCCCTGGCAACCAACTTGCAAACTTTCCAGAAAAGCCATAGAAACCACCCAAAACACCCTAGTTACTGCCTAGTGATGGCTTCTCAGACACCCAGAACACCTTAGAAAGCACAAAGTCACATCCTAGCAACCACTAAAACATTTGCACGGTCAAGCACTACTCATGTTTTCCAACAAATGAAGTAACGGCCTGGCAACCACTTAGAACATCCTAGAAGCTATTCAGAACACCATAGCAAACTGCCTAGCAACACCCTGGTAACCACCCAAATGTTGTGAATTTTGCACAAGCAAGACACTTTTTCTAACAATTTAGTAGTGGCCTAGCAACCACATTGCAAAAAAACAAAACACTAGCGACCACCCAGAAGTTCTTAGCAGTACAGCTTAGCAACTGCATAACAACACCCTAGTAACCACCCAAACATTGTCGTAACAAATTTTACACAACCAAGCAAATCCTTGGGAACCACCCAAAATATTCTAGCAATACCCTAGCAACAACTTAGAACACTCTAGCTGCCACCCAGAAAACCCTAGCAACTACGTGTAACACATTAGCAAATGCCTAACAACACCCTAGTAACAACCCAAACATTGAGATGGCGAATTTCATATGGGTAAGCAAGCACCACCACATTTTCCCTCAATTTAGTAGCAGCCTAAAACCACATAGCAACACCCTAGCAACTATCTGAAATGTTCCATAAACATCCCAGTAACCGCCTAAAACTTACTGGAAACCACTTAGCAACCAGCCAAACATTGTGAATTTTAAACCTATACTCTATTTATTTTTCTATTTTTCACGCTTTAAGGCATGACGTGAATATTAACGGTTGTCTTCTCGTCTAGGGTCCACCTGGTGATGTCATCCACCCTCTGCCCTTCCAGTCCAGCCCGAAACGGGCAAAGAGGAACATTGACGCCAGCCAGGTGATGGACGACGCTGCAGATGCCAACTACAAAGACTATGAGGACGGCATGGAGGAGATATTCGGCTCTCTGAACTCTCTCAAACTGGAGATTGAACAGATGAAACATCCGCTGGGCACACAGAGTAACCCCGCCCGCACCTGCAAAGACCTACAGCTGTGCCACCCGGATTTCCCAGACGGTATTTCTCTCTCTCTCTCACACACACACGGACATAAATCTAGCAGTATAGTTATGGTAACAAAATTAAAGTTTAACATTTTTATTTAATTACAATTATCTTCTTCAGCTACGCAACTACCACTTTGATGCTTAAAAACGTTAATAAAGACATCGTAAAACTAATCCATATGAATTGAGTGGTTTAGTCCAAGTTTTCTGGAGACTTGATTGCTTTATATGATTAATTTAGTCTTTTACTCACAAATAAACATTGATCAGCGAACATAAACAGAATGTCAACCGAACCTGCTTGACGCACGAGAACAAACCTCATTGCGAAAACACAAACGTGCGGCGTAACACGAGAATGAACCTCATTGGTTCTCACCTGTCAAGTCAAGCGAACCTGCTTGAGCTTCCGTTTACCACAACTGATGTGTGAGTTGATGAATTTTTATGTGAATAAAAGCCCAAATTCAATCTGTTCATCATTTAAAACGATCGAGTCTCTTCAGAAAATTTGGACTAAACCGCTCAATTCATATGGATCAGCTTTACGATCTCCTTATGAACTTTTCAACATAGTGCATTTAGCTTATGATGGATCGGCCTTCTTCCTCTCTTTTCAGGCGAATACTGGATTGATCCGAACCAGGGTTGCTCCAGAGACTCTTTCAAAGTGTACTGTAACTTCACAGCGGGTGGCGAGAGTTGCATCTTCCCCGAGAAAAAGAGTGAAGGGGTAAGAAATGTTCTCCTGACGGCCACAAAACAAAACACTTTAGGACGACTTCCCAAAAGTTTTGATGTCAGAATCACAATGCTCAACAACACTTTTAAAAGTATCACATATCAAAATTAAGATGAACACAATAAATTCAACTCGCATTTCAAGTACAGTCCATGGATTCCTGAAAAACCTCTGGAGATAGATTGTTCAGCTTAGCATGCTGAAAGGGATTAGACGTACAGTCTGTTCAACATGTCACACTTGTCTTAAGGTCACATCTGATTTTCACCGGATTTGCTGTTTTTTTTGTCCACTGAAAATCTATGGGAAGGTGTACCCATCACATCATAATGACACATTGAACGGCCTGTACTTTCTTTCACAGACTGTATTTTCTGTTCACATCAAACTGAATAATGTCTGCGAGCAACTCAACTCAAGATTTATTCTGTATTAGATTCTGCACACAAGTGTGATGAGTTACTTGCCTTAATGAGTCTCGGACTCAGAGTCACTGATGGAGAATCACTCAGTGGGGTGTGAAGGTGACTCTCACAAACAAACAACAGAACTAACTTCAGTGCGTCCGCAGGTTCACCCTTCACTCCAGCAGACAGTAACCTCCTCAGGCCTATTTTCCCCAAGCACAAATATTTGCCTTGGCAGGCTATTCATTCTCACCAACCCTTGCATTTTGATGGACTTCTTCACACTGGATGCATCATTTTTTGGGGCCAAGTTTTAGGTTATTTTTTGTTCACTTGGCAAATGAGCAAGTACAGTATATGAACGATATGACCCCCATAACAATGGATGTGAAAATTCATCCTGAAAGAAAATCCTTTTTTTATTACTATTTTATTAGGTTTTTACTCACATTGTTGTTTGTTCCGCAAAAATATTTGATATAATTAAGTTAAATTATTAGTTAAAATTATTTTTATTTTTTTAGGTTTTTGTTACAATTTGTTAGGTTTAAAAAAAATGTTAAGGCGTTTTTTTGTTTACTGTTTACTCCGTAAAACAAATTATTTCATAACATTTTAATTTTATTGTTATTATTGTACATGAATGTTATGACATTTAGCAAAAATATTTTACACAATCAAATTAAATTACTAAACATTTGAACCAATTTGTTAGGTTTTTAAAATTTTCGAGGCATTTTTTTGTTTACCGTATACATAGTTCATAAAAGCAAAAATATATTGTTATTATTTGTAAAACATATTTTGTAGGTTTTTAAGACATTTTTTTAATTCACTCAGCAAGATAATTTATTTCATTATTTTAAAAATTACATTATTATTATAAAAAAATGTAAACAATAATTTAGGTTTTTAACTCACTTTAGTTGTATTATATTAGATTACATTAAATTAAAGTTATATTATTAATTAATTTTTTTAAAGATTTGTATGTCACTTTTTTTTGTTTGCTCACCAAAAGATATGTATGATTATATATTAGATTAGATTATAGTTGTGTATACAAATATTTGCATTGTATTAGTTGTATGGCTGTTGGAATAAGGTGTTAATTTACAACCCAATGGCCGAAGACATTCCTCTACATGTCCATGACAGTTACAACATTGTGCAAACTGGATGCAAGAACATGTGAAAGCTCCTGGCTCGAACAGATTGACTACTACACTGAAAAACAGATTCCCATCGGCTCTCTTCTGCTCTCTTATTCTCTTCAGTATTGGCTCCAGCTAACTCTCTCTTTCTCTCAGGCCAGACCCAACTCTTGGGTGAAGGAGAATCCAGGGTCGTGGTTCAGTGAATTCAAACGTGGTAAACTGGTAAGAGTGACTCCTCTTTTTTTGTCCTCCTGAAACAGTCTCCTATTTTACAGAGCAAAATGGCTCGCTGGCCCAAAGACAGTCCTGGCACTTGGTATAGTCGCTACAAGAGAGGGTCCATGGTAAGTAGGAATGCATGAGAGAAGGGGCCCGGTGCCGAGGGTCCAGGGATCCTGGGCGATCGGTCTCTTGAAGGCCCGTGCTTCTGCATGCTTCTCGGGTCTCTTCGTGGACGAGCATGGTCATCATCAGAACAGAAGCAAAAAGTGTGTTTGCACAGACTTATGGGTAATCTGAGGGCTGTAGGCGGAGACATCAGTCAGTCTGTTGACCCCCCAAAAAATGTTAAACCCTAACTAACCTTAGATTTACAGATTTGTATGTGAAAGGTCTGACTGGTGGAATCCAACCGGTCTTCTGTTCCTGTAAGTTTGAGAAAATCACCTTGAAGTGACTGAGTCGTAGATCTGCTTCAAACGCTAGTAAGGTACTCACCTACAGGACGATAACAAAGGCTGTATCAAACATCTTCCATATAAGATACCTTGTTATAGAACTTCACGCACCTTTTGTGGAGAAGATGTTCACTGAAAGCATTTAGATGAGCTCAGTCGAAAGCAGCAAATAGATACGAGGGAAACGTTAACTATAAATATAATTTGGATTCGTGAATGGCAGTGAAGAGGCGTAACTGACTCTGGTAGGTCACATGATAATGACACATGGCGAATGTAGTACGTCCAGATTGCATTCATACTACACACATTCATAGAACATACTTTTTTAGCGGTTGTAAAGTGCCATTTCGGACGCAGCTCTTCTGTTATGCTTCATGGGGTTATTTCCATTATATTTTAAGTGCTGCCGAGGAAGAGCATGTCACATCCGTCACCATGAGGATCTATGTCACATAAGCCAAGGTAGATACTAGATATAAGCTGTTCACTGGCGTTTGGAACAGATCCTTTGTGTCTGTGGTGGATCTCGGTCACTTCCCTGAGCTTCTGGGTTCAGTCTCTGTGTACATGCAGCTGTGATCATGAGGTAATGTGGTCATGGGCAGGTGTTCTCGGTGGGTTGCATGCATGCATGGAAGGTCAATGCATATGAGTGTGTGAGCGGAGTTCCTAATCGTAAGTATATCATGCGTGTGTGTGTGCATGGAGCATGTGCTCGCTCTCTCAGTCAGTCATGTGTGTGTGTTTGTGGATCAGAGGAGATGGAGTTTTCTTCTAAACATGGGTTGGTATATTCAAGAATGAAAACAAAACATTTGCATATTTTCCGTAATGCAAATGTTGCATCACACCACAAGGGGAGGATTTGCATATAAACCAGTACAACTCATTTGAATATATTAGTGATATTTTTCACTGGAGTCTGTAACAAAATGAGTTTAAACCCCATGTTTGAATGTGTAAATGAATTTGGGTGTTTAATACATGCAGAGCATATCTGTACTGGGAAAAGAGTTTTGTGCTCTTACCTGACTGAGGATCAACGTTAACAGTTTTAACCACAGATAAACGTTTATATGAGGCAGTTATTTAGCAAGGATGCATTCAGTTGGTCAAAAGGGAAAAATAAATGCTGTTCTTTTGAACTTTGTTCATAGAAGAATCCTGAAAAAAGTCCGTTTCTACAAAAATATGAAGCGGCACAACTCTTTTCAACACTGATAATACTAAGAAATGTGTCTTCTTGAGCAGCAAATCAGCATATTAGAATGATTTCTGAAGGATCATGTGATACTGAAGACAATGCTGAAAATTCAGCTTTGATCACAGGAATAAATTACATTTTTAACATATATTTAAATATATATTTTTAAGTTGTAATAATATTTAAAAACAATACTGTTTTTACTGTATTTTTGATAAAAAAAATGCACTCTTGATGACCCCAAACTGCTGAATGGTAGAGTACACATAAATACATACATACATAATGGTTATAGATAAGTATTTATTCAAAAGGAAAGCTTGACAATAATTTCACAAATAATTTTGTCTTGTTTTTCAGTAAAAGTATTTACAAAATATTTTAAACCAGATAAATTTACTTGAAGCAAAACTGTAATATATAAAGAAAATTTTTTTTTGCCAAAAAATTGCCAAAAATAGAACTTTTTGTTAATAAAAAAACAAAAACGCAAGCCCAGCCCAGGTGAGAAAAAAAGTAACTGAAAAGTAATATAACTCATTACTTTCCATAAAAAGTTACCAAGTAACTCAATTAGTTACTTTTTTAGAGAGTAACTCAATATTCTGACACATTACTTTTAAAAGTAACATTCCCCAACACAAGTAGTCAGTGGCCATAAAGTACCATTGGAGCGGAGGGGTGTGATGTGTAGTTTTCAGCAGATCCTCTAGGGGGCGTTGGTCCAGCCGTTATCTAGAACGCATTGTTGTGTGTTTCTCTGTGCAGCTCTCGTACGTGGATGCGGAGGGCAATCCGATCGGAGTGGTGCAGATGACATTCCTGCGTTTACTCAGTGCCACGGCTCGACAGAACCTGACCTACAGCTGTTTCCAGTCAGTGGCTTGGCACGACCAGGATTTGGACAATTACGATAAAGCCATCCGATTCCTGGGTTCCAACGATGAGGAAATGTCTTACGATAACAATCCGTACATCAGAGCTGCCGTCGACGGCTGCGCGGTAAGAGCCAGAAATACGTTGGTTTTTTTTTTGGCACGTTTGAACCGAAATCTCTCATAACTTAAGTTAACAGGCGATGTTCGTAATGCTCCATTTCTTTCCTCCCGCAGTTGAAAAAGGGCTATGAAAAGACTATTCTTGAGATCAACACACCGAAAGTGGAGCAGGTACCGTTTGTTGACATTATGTTTAACGATTTCGGCGGAGCAACGCAGAAGTTCGGCTTTGAGGTCGGACCGGCCTGCTTCATCGGCTAAGACTGCTCAGCGAGCACACGCCAACAAAACATATTCATTTTCTCCGAAAAAAACAAACAAAACAAAACACAAGAAAGAAATAGGATGACTTATTTGTAAAGTTTTGTGTTTCCAAACAAACCCAACAGATACCAAAGTAAGGATAAAAGAAATTTGAAGAAAGAATGGATGTCTAAACAATGGGTTCTTATAACAGAGCAACCTTTTTAACCTCAGTGTACCCTCTGCATCACATGCAAGTTTTGAAACTGGATGAGGTCATCGCTCATGTCTCTCCCAGCCCCGCCCACTTTACGCTCGCCTGACTCTTTGCCCCTCCCACAGGCTGTATAGACAGATTAGATCCTTCTTTTTTATTTCCCGCTTGTTCATGGACCCGTAGCGCTGCGCACGTCCGGTTCGCCATTTTCGTACGAGAAATCTTTTCAGTCGGTTTGTTTGCTTGGGTTTTATGTTGTTCCAATTTCCACTTCTAAGCCTTATGTTTTTTTTTTTGTGCATACTTGTCTTCCATTCCCTGGAATGGTAATTATATATATAAATATATATAAATATGTTTTTTTTCTATGTTTGTAAGTAATTTCTGTATATTTTTTTTTTTCTGGTGAAGTGTTTGTTTTGGTTCTGGCTTCAAAACATGCATGTGAACCCATTGAGCGATAAGGACAGAACTGCTGGGTATTGGATTTCTTTTTTTAATAAATCACAAAGAAAGAAATATCTGAACCCTCCCAAAAAAAAAAAAAAAAAGAGCCTGAGGAAATTTCCAGTGAACCTGAAGTAAAGAAAATAAAGGAAATGATTAAAGTACGACAACAACAAAAAAGTAACAGCAACGAAATGTCTTATTGCAGATGTGAACAACATCTTTTTGTAATTTAAACAACAAAATGACAATAAAAGTAAGAAACATCCGTAATGTGAGCATGAATTTGCTACCTGTCATGTTGAACTGGCTTCCGTGGGTCTGTGAGATCGCGACCCGTGTGCATGAGGGGAAACTCTGATCTGATGTTCATGAATCTGTGCTTCCCTGTATCAGAAGAGCACGCCGTCACACTGAGGAAACACAATATCAGTAAACTAGGTGCTATTTCCTTCTGTCTGTGGTGCTACCAATATATACCTTTTTTTTCTTGTAATTGTTTGTTGTAACTGAAAATGATGCCCAAGTGGTTCCACGTCCTCTGTCAAAGTCCTAGCTTTGCTTCCCGAGGTGGCCAAGTACTTTTATGCATGCCATAAAATCATATTCATTTATAGATGAGCACACATTTTTCTTCTGTTATCATTCCTCGGCACATATGACAATGTCCAGATTGTTACATATGGAGAGAATTGATGGTCTTCACACTTTGCATTACAGTGTTCATGGCACAGTCTGTTTACATCAAGAACTTTATTAGAAATGGTTGATTGGAGCACAATTACTGTTAATGCTGTTGCGTAACATGGACCCTGTGATGTAAAGCGTTACTCTAGTTGGCTTGAAAACAAGCTGTTGCATTGGAAATGAAACGCCTTTTCAGATACTTAAAGTTTTAGCGTTTGAAACCGCTCTGGAGAATTAGCTTGGGACCTTTGGATTAGATATTTTTGGAGGGTTCTGTGAATATTTTAACCAAAAACGCTTAGAGGAACGAATAGTTAAGCTCAGCTTTCCTTCCAAAGAAATTTCTCTTAATTTAAGAGACTTGTGTGATTATTCAAGTATGTTGTACATTCGCTAGCATATGTTCCTCCTTCACCCGTCAGAATTGTGAGGATTTGTTTGTCAATGACTAGAGCCATCTGGTTATTCATCTATCATCTTTTGCCACTAGACATTTTCCTGCACCCTTTTGTTCCGCTTGTGACCACTAGACCCGCTACTGCAAAATCTTGCTCTCCAATTTTTGATTAAACATGACTTGAACTGTTTCTTTTAAGAGGATTCAACATGGAATATGCAGTTTTGACACAATTTTTATCAGTACGAATCGAAACGAATTTCAACCAATTATTCTGTATATTTCAAAACCAGCAGTAATGCTGCCAATAAAGTTTATTCTGTTTTGTTGTTTTGTCTTTGTAATGTTTGTTTATTTGTTTGTTTGTTTTTTTGCGGTCGTGTCAAACCTGTGTACGAGCAGATAGAAGAGGTATTGGTTTTGTGTCAATAAATTCAAGTTTACTGTGTCCACCCACCCTTGTATGTCTTTTGAAGCATTAAAACTTTCCTGTATGCATGAAATTGTTAAGCTTTCTTTTGATGTTTCTTCCCACAGCCACAATTTCTTTTATCAGCGGTACGATACATCCTCACAGCGCTCCGATGAAAACAGGCCTGTCCTTCATTGTGAAATGGAGAGAGAGCGATGTTTGTTGTAACTCTCTACCAAAGCCCATGTTCCTTTGTAGTATATTTATTGTATTATTTAAAAAATAATAAATGTTAATTGATACCAGTAGTGTTCTTGATATCTGATAAATATATATATATATATCTGATATCAGATATACATCTTTATATCTGATAACTGTTATCAGTGTGATATATAATGTAGAGATGCATGGACCTGTGAAAGGAAATGAGATTTAGAAATATCAGTGGTTATACACACCTGGAACAAAGTCTGAAAAGGCTTTTCTTCAAATTTGAGAGGAAACATTTCAACAAAAAGGGGCATACATTCATTGCATGACATCATCATCCTGGCAAGCATTATGACATGAACAAAACCTGATGATTTTTGATGTTCCAAAGATTATTGAGCTTCAATGGAAGCAAGAAAATTTGAGCGGTCACATGATTGACACATTTACTTACATTTGATTAGACACCTATCGAAATAATAACTATTTCTTATTTTACATATTAGTTTTTATATTATAATACATACAATTTTCAACTTTTAAAGTTTCCAACAAGAACAACACGATGATGTAAAAATGAGAGACTGAGTTTTGACAACCAGATCATTGAACATGTCATGGACATTTTAGTTGCTGTGATATATCTAAATATATTTTTAAACACTTTTCAGAAACATTTCTGGAAATAAGTTAAAAATTGCACGACCCTATTTTAACCCATTTGACAGATCTGTGGTGTGAAAACTAATGTTGACAACCATCAAATGACTTTTTCCTTCAAAACATGAAAATGCTTCCTGTGAAACACTATGTATATGTCTTGTAGTTTGTAAAAGCTTTTTTGTGGATGACTTGCAGCAGATAGTGAAGTAAAAAGTGGTCAAGTGGTCTTAATTTATGTATTTTTTATTATCTACTTTATTATCAATTATTATTATTAAAGGGACTATATGTATGAATTTTAATTAGTGCTGTCAAACAATTAAAATATTTAATCGCGATTAATCGCATTAATGCCATAGTTAACTCGTGATTAATCGCAATTAATCGCACAATTTTATCTATTCTAAACGTCTCTTGATTTCTTTTTGTCACATTCTTTTTTCTCATTTTAATGCTCCTATCAACATGGAAAAGTGGATGGGCTTGCTTTGTGCAAATGTTTTTATTGAAAACGACATTGGCATATACTGTGTTCAATTTCACACTAACATTCTCACTTGGAGCAAATAATCTCTCACACAATGTAACACTGTCCATCAATAAAAGGGTGAAAGAAATACTGACAAGGTCCTGATATTGACGAGGGGGCGGAGAATTCGCATCAGCTGTGTGTGTGTGTGTGTGTGTGTGTGTGTGCTTGGCCATCAAGTGGTATTTCAGACTGGACGTGCTGCGATGATGATAGCTCAGTTCACAACGACAAAACACAGATCACTTTGGTCTTGTCAATGGAACCATCTGGCAACTTTTTAAAAGTAAACTTTCCATTCAGAATCTTATTGGCATCCATTTCGGCGTCTCGCGCTCTTCATCCACTCAAAACGTAACGTTAACCAACTATTTGGCCGGCTCGCAAGCCTAAACGAGTGTGTGCGGCGTGCCTGTTGTTTTGTTTCCGGTCTAGCTAGATCCGCTTGCGCTTTCAAAACGTCCTCGCGCGGCGCAAGCCAATGAAATGAATGGGTTTCATAGCGCAGCGCCGCGTCCTGTTGCAAAAGCATGTGAAAAAAACTACAAAGTTTGCTAGGCCAAAAAGACAGTTAATCGCGCGATTAACAAATGAACGCCGTTAAAATGGGTTTGCGTTAACGCCGTTAATAACGCGTTTAACTGACAGCCCTAATTTTAATGTATTAATTGGTTGTCTATAGCTGCGTCCCAATTCAGAGGCTTCATCCTTCGAAGGCCACAAACAGCGTTGTTAAATGGGATGGTCCAGACTCAGGAGACTTGGTCTTGTCTGGATGTTAACAGTATATCGCTGCAAAGGTATTTCCAACTTCGTTTTACCCCTAAGCAAAGAACAAAAAAGAACTTTGATGTGTATGTCAGACCTTGATTCACGCTCCATTCTCTTGTACATTACGTTTGCACAAGCAATAAATCGCTGTATGCAGTTCACTTAATGGCCACAGGTGTCGCTAATAACAAGGGTTTCTAAATTCTACGTATAGCCCCTTTAATTAAAATAAAATTTTCAATATTAATTATAAATCAAATCAAGATCTTTCTCTATAACAGAAGGTATTAAAGTGCATAGAGACAGCTGTAATAACCCAGAGCTCAGTGACTGGAGTCTTTTTCTCAAGAGCCCCGTGTCACTGGCCTAGATCCATCTCAAACAGCCCCGACTGCAGGACGGAGAACATTACCATATCCAGCACGTCAGCCCGGCTCAGCTGTGAAGGACCAGAATCACACTGCTTATGTTACTCATCCAAACAGTTTAACAGTAAAGAAGTAAACTTAATCTTATTCCTCTGATGGTTGACAGATCTTGTTTATCCAATATTATGAAATACTGATGAAAATGCACAAGGTGTTTTTGTTGGGCCTAAAATGAAAACTCTTGGAATATTTATTCAAATGAAGTTGTACTTGTGTAATTTTCTTCTGAAATATCAAACTGACATCCAAAGTTAAGTGTGAGAAATAAACTAGCTACACACTGACCATTCAAATTACATCAACAACAAAACCACCACAGAACTGCAAAGGCTGCGTAATTCCTCATTTATGCAACCTATTTAAAAAAATAAATATTCTATTCCCAAATCAGTGGGCATGTACAGAATGGTAGCCTAAAGTATATTAGTCTACAGTGCATGTATAGTTGATTGGCAGAAATAGTAAGATTTGTAGGCTACTGTATTTTAGCAGAATAGCATACCTATGCTATTCTGATGGTGACGCCCTCTTTTTATTTTGAATGAGCAGATAGAGAAACCTATTTGGGAGAAATGCGATTAAAGATACATTTGAGTAAAGTGTTGTACGTTATTTTTGATACAACAATTTCTCAGCTTTCAAACTGTTTTTTTAGGATAGCCACATAACTGAATGAACATCGGAGAGTATGTTTAAAGATACAACAAAACTTACGGAACTGTATAATGTCTTGTGTGATCCCCAAACCGTGTGTTTCTCAACCATAGAAAGACGTAAATAAAACAACTTGTGAACGATTTGTCACGTGACGTCACATTTACCTCAGGAGAGGAAAGTCATTCAATGTCCATTGCTCGTCAGTTCGCTGGAAAAAGTTATTTTACCCAAAGTTAAGTAAACTTATACAAAATTGGATTAAATCGTCAAAACAGTGTTTCAACCGTGGAAGGACGTAAAAAAATCTTGTCAACAATATGTCATGTGAGCTAGGTTTACCACATAATTATCTATTATCGAACTACCGGTATTCTCATTGCTCGTCAGTTCGTTAGATTTTTTTATTTTTTTTTTAGATAAAGCTGCAATCCGTTGCTTTTTTGGGGTTGAAAATTATCCAAAATACTTATTTGAGAAAATACATAACCAGCCAGTGTTCAAAACTATCTGCTTGCCTTAACTCGATTCAAAACGGTAGGCTTGTAATAATGTTTTTAATTCCAGTGGTACTGGTGGATTTCCCGGGAGATTCGAGCATGTCTTTGCGCCATTACGTCACATCTGTACACATAAAGAAGGAAGGTGTGTTCGACATCGGCTGCGGCTGGATGTAAGCGATCTGTGACTGCGAGTGTAGCCGCGTGCAGGCGGTGAGGAGCTGCAAACGGAGACGTGAAGTCGGAAGGCTTGTTCGACTTCATGCAGCTCTGCGCAGACCGATCGGCGGCTGTCTTGAAGCAGTGCACGCCGGTTAGAAATTTTGTCCGACTTGATGCAGCGCCGACGCCACATGACTGTGACGTATGCCCAGTGTTCGAATTACGGGGGAGCTAAGGGGAGCTCGGCTCCCCTGAAAAGGACCTGGGCTCCCCTGAAAGCCTACTTTGAGACATTTAGGGGGAGCTCTAAAACACTCTCCATTTTTTGTGTCACATAGATTTTGATTTTCTGTACATTAAGGTTCCTGAAATAAATGATGATATTAAAAATATGTCAGTGTTTATTCGCTCCTTACATTACTATTTCCGAACATCTGTCTCCACTAATAAATGCAATGGGCGTGGTTCAGCGAAGTCTGTAGCGGGAGAGCGGGGACGGAGCCGAGCGGTGAATGGGTCAAGTTCTAATGACAAACACCTGTCTGTGATTTCAGTAATTGGCGTGAGGAGACCGCATATAAGCGGGCCGTGCTGATATTAGTGTGAGAGAGAGAAAGCGGAAAAGCGGAAAGAGTGGGTCTACAAACTGTATCCAGTGAAGCTGTGTTCAGAGGGAAGAGGATTACTACATCTGTATCCAGAAAGCTGTGTCCAGCGGAAAGAGTAGCCTATTAATTATCATCTGTTTCTGTTGCCTTTTTGATATTTTGAGTTAACGTTAACGTTATTTGAGCGCGACCACGCGCTGTAAAAGAGCCTTGTAAATAAAAGTGCACGAGTTCCAGCATTCGCCGACCCTGTGTCACCTTCCATCACCTACACACAACGAACCTGTTTTGCATCACACTATTGTTTTAAATGCCCGAACATGCACCAAAAGCGTTAAAGTCAGTCAGGGTCAGGGAGGATCGGAAAATAGGGCTCCCCCGAAAGCCACTTTGTAATTCGAACCCTGCGTATGCCATCAAAGTACCGCGAGAGCGATTCGAGAGTAGCCGGAGGATTCAGCCAGCGCAGCTTCTCAAGAGCGGCTGCACAAGCTCTGATGACGACACAGCTGTTCCACGATTCGCCGGATTCACCGCATGACAACGATCACGTGCGTGTCGTGTTTATTCTCACACCTTTAGTTACACTAAAGTGCACAAATCAGTTTTTATAACAGTAAACAGTCTTTTAATGTAGTCGCGATGTTATATTGAGTCATGTTTATCAAAATAAAACTGATTAAAAAACGTTGACTCCACTTCATTGATATGCTTATTTTGAACTTTATTCTAGTTCAAACAGATGCTGTATGAAGCAGTAAAGTGTTGAATGAAAATGTGTCTGAAATATCTGTGTATTTGGCAAATATTGCATTTATTTCATTTCAGCTGTGGTAAAGTATGCAAACACCACGTGAGAGGTCACTACGGGAACCAGAAAGTCTCCGACTTCACGTCTCCGTTTGCCGCTCCTCCCCGCCTGCACGCGGCTACTCTCGCCGATCGCTTACATCCAGCCGCAGCCGATGTCGAACACACCTGCTGGCTGAGTTCTCCGGCTACTCTCGAATCGCTCTCGCGGTACTTTGATGGCATACGTCACAGTCATGTGGCGTCGGCGCTGCATCAAGTCGGACAAAATTTCGAACCGGCGTGCACTGCTTCTATTCAAGTCAGCCACCGATCGGTCTGCGCAGAGCTGCATGAAGTCGAACAAGCCTGGAGTCTCTGCTAGTAGGCTATATTGCGTGTGAGGATGTTGGAGGTGGAGATTTATAGCCTTTTCTCACAGCACTTGATATAATTAAACGTCAATTTGATGGCGGATCCAGAAAGGTTCAAACGACGATCAGCAGTGACAAGAGATTCACCCGCTGTAAAATGCAAAAGACTTCGTTCGGACTTTGGAGTGAAAAAAAGAGAATGCAACCGGACCCATGAAAACAAGGGTACATATCGGAAGGACATTACATGTAGTCACGCAATGCTGACGTTGTTAACATTAACAATTTGAGAACAAAGTACAATTTGCACGGTTTTGCGTGATATGATAAGCGATTTTTAGATTTAATCAGCGCGTTTTACTGCAATGTCAGAACCAGATCAAAAGTGGATGTTACTTGTTCAGATGACATTGTTATGGAATTTTTCCTTTATTGCTCTGATTTCAGTGATTCCTAATGATGGCCTCATCTGTTCTCACGAATGTAGTGAGAGGGGGCCTTTGATTGATAATTTACTGTGGTTGGGAGTCAGTGGAGGTAAGGAAAAGCAGGTGGTCAAGGGGTCATCTTGAGTGCATTTGTACGTTATAGCCTAAAGGGTTAAGGGGGCATTTACCTCTCAGGGCCAGGGAGAAATAGGAAAAAACAAAGTATATCTCTCCTGAGGGGAGGGCAGAAATAAGGTCTTGGAGGACACAAGATATAAAAAAGACATACACTGCTTCTCCTTATCTCTCCTCACTGACTCACGAATGTGTATTGGTGATGAAGATCTCTCTTGCAAGAGAATAAATACTCTTTAAACTATTAAATTGGACTCAGAGTGGCTCTTACTCAGTGATGTTTGTTAGGAAGGAAAAAAGCCACAACAACATTTTCTGGTGAAAATTATTATGTTGGTCATACTTAAAAAAGAATAATCTGTGATTCTGAATGGCAGTTTCCACACCGGCAGGGTGATTGACAGCCACACACTCTCCTCAAACATTGTGTTCACCGGCGCTGTGCGGTGTCGAAGTACAACTCACGTAAAGTTGATAATTCTGGGAATGACTGCAATTGCAGATTTCGAACAGAGATGGCGACAAAGAGGACAAACATTAAAATTAAACGATTAAAATATTTATTATTTTTTATCTATAACGGAATTACTGTAAACATGCAAAGTAATGAGGTCACGTGATAACAATAATACTGATTGAAATGGTTAGTGTTGCATAAAGTTTCACATACTACATTTAATAACATACATTTAATAAACATAGTAGACAGTATGCAGTGAGCAGTATGCCAGTATTTTATTCTGAAAAAAGTCTTGTTGAATAGCTACTGTATTCTTGAGTATTATTCCACCAGTGATATAAGCAGAGAGGACGTCATGAAGGACAGCTACAGAAATAAAGGTTACTATAATTTATGTACAGTATGAATGAAAGAATAAAGCTGTAACAGCAAACAAGGCCTTTAGGTGTGTTTGAAATGAATGCACACATGCAGCGAGGACACTGGGGCGCAGTCACTCTCACAGAGAGAGAGGAACACTTTGAAATGGAAAGAGCACCTTTGACGATATTACGTGCAGGAGTATCTGTGGAAGTGAATTGAAGGAATGTGCTTCACATTAAGAGACGCCAGAGAACATTTCTCTATCACAGCCCGTGGAAGGATGAACTCAGAAGTATGTGTGAGAGGGAGAGAGAGAGAGAGAGAGAGAGAGAGAGAGATGCAGGAGGAGAGATGCGTCTGATGTGTAAATTCATACACATCAAATTCAGAGTCTCTGTGTGATGTTTGTCTCTGGAGACTCAGAGACTCATTTACAATCAAACCACATTAAACTCATATCTATCTATCTATTTATATATCTATCTGTCTGTCTGTGTCTATCTATCTGTCTGTCTATCGATCAATCAATCAATCTATCTGTCTGTCTATCTATCTATCTATCTATCTATCTGTCTGTCTGTCTGTCTATCTATCTATCTATCTATCTATCTGTCTGTCTGTCTGTCTGTCTGTCTGTCTGTCTGTCTGTCTATCTATCTATCTGATCTGTATGGTGTTGTTGGAATTGTCTGATCAAAGCGTCTCACTGACACACAGCATTGAAGTTGTGACACGATCAGCTGTTAGGCACACTTGTACATCACAGCAAACTAAAACTCAGATTGGATGAAGAAAATGTGTTAATACTGTAACACACACCTCATCCAGACTGTGTGAGTGATATATGAAACAGTGTTTAATTTAATTATCTGCACTGATCATAACAACACATAGATGATGAACATGTGGCTCTTTACTTTGTTATTTCATTACTGCTATATATCCATGTATCTATCCATCCATCCAACCATCCATCCATCCATCTGATGACTATAGTCTACCAGTTTAACTAACAAAATACCCAAAAGTCAGTCTTTCTATCTAGGGCCCACTGGAATTACATTAAATACATAAAATCTGTAAAATCTGCAAAATCCCCCCCCCCCCCCCCCCTCCAACTGGGTGAGATGAAGCGGAGGGATGCGATCTCACTGGGAGAGATGAAGCAGAGGGATGCGATCTCACTGGGAGAGATGAAGCAGAGGGATGCGATCTCACTGGGAGAGAGATGAAGCGTAGGGATGCGATCTCACTGCGAGAGAGATGAAGCAGAGGGATGCGATCTCACTGGGAGAGAGATGAAGCGGAGGGATGCGATCTCACTGCGAGAGAGATGAAGCGGAGGGATGCGATCTCACTGGGTGAGATGAAGCGGAGGGATGCGATCTCACTGGGAGAGAGATGAAGCGGAGGGATGCGATCTCACTGGGTGAGATGAAGCGGAGGGATGCGATCTCACTGGGAGAGAGATGAAGCGGAGGGATGCGATCTCACTGGGAGAGATGAAGCGGAGGGATGCGATCTCACTGGGAGAGATGAAGCGGAGGGATGCGATCTCACTGGGAGAGATGAAGCAGAGGGATGCGATCTCACTGGGAGAGATGAAGCGGAGGGATGCGATCTCACTGGGAGAGATGAAGCGGAGGGATGCGATCTCACTGGGAGAGATGAAGCGGAGGGATGCGATCTCACTGGGAGAGATGAAGCGGAGGGATGCGATCTCACTGGGAGAGGTGAAGCGGAGGGATGCGATCTCACTGGGAGAGGTGAAGCGGAGGGATGCGATCTCACTGAGAGAGATGAAGCGGAGGGATGCGATCTCACTGGGAGAGATGAAGCGGAGGGATGCGATCTCACTGGGAGAGATGAAGCGGAGGGATGCGATCTTACTGGGAGAGATGAAGCGGAGGGATGCGATCTCACTGGGAGAGATGAAGCGGAGGGATGCGATCTCACTGGGAGAGATGAAGCGGAGGGATGCGATCTCACTGGGAGAGGTGAAGCGGAGGGATGCGATCTCACTGGGAGAGGCGATCTCACTGGGAGAGGTGAAGCGGAGGGATGCAATCTCACTGGGAGAGATGAAGCGGAGGGATGCAATCTCACTGGGATAGTAAAGCGGAGGGATGCAATCTCACTGGGAGAGATGAAGCGGAGGGATGCGATCTCACTGGGAGAGATGAAGCGGAGGGATGCGATCTCACTGGGAGAGAGATGAAGCGGAGGGATGCGATCTCACTGCGAGAGAGATGAAGCGGAGGGATGCGATCTCACTGGGAGAGATGAAGCGGAGGGATGCGATCTCACTGGGAGAGGTGAAGCGGAGGGATGCGATCTCACTGGGAGAGGCGATCTCACTGGGAGAGGTGAAGCGGAGGGATGCAATCTCACTGGGAGAGATGAAGCGGAGGGATGCAATCTCACTGGGATAGTAAAGCGGAGGGATGCAATCTCACTGGGAGAGATGAAGCGGAGGGATGCGATCTCACTGGGAGAGATGAAGCGGAGGGATGCGATCTCACTGGGAGAGAGATGAAGCGGAGGGATGCGATCTCACTGCGAGAGAGATGAAGCGGAGGGATGCGATCTCACTGGGAGAGAGATGAAGCGGAGGGATGCGATCTCACTGCGAGAGAGATGAAGCGGAGGGATGCAATCTCACTGGGAGAAATGAAGCGCAGGGATGCGATCTCACTGGGAGAGATGAAGCGGAGGGATGCGATCTCACTGGGAGAGAGATGAAGCGGAGGGATGCGACCTCACTGGGAGAAATGAAGCGCAGGGATGCGATCTCACTGGGAGAGATGAAGCTGCTGTCAAGAGGATCAAGATGTTTTTAGGGATCTTAATATGACATCCTGATAAGCCCAGGAGCAAGAATATCAGCGTCCATATTACGCACCCAGAGAACAAAAAGATAAATTATTACAAAAGTCAAACTTGGTGTTAATGACAGGAGAATGAAAGGGTGCATATGGCCCCACTTTGATCAATCTGTTTTTTAAATTATTCATCTGCAGATGAGGTGTCATCTCCTCTTCCTTCTCCTGTTCCTGTCGTGTCGTACAACGATTGCTCCTCCTGGAGTGAAGGATCTCTTGATGAAAACTGATCTCTCGATGACGAAGGCTCCCTGCGTCACAGAGGAATTGTATCATCATAAGATGAGAGACGAGGGGAAGATTGCCTTGATCACAGCTCTGAAACAAGGCAAAAAACAGCCGAAAAATCGGAATTTATCTGACGAGGGGTTTGTTTCTAACAAAGAGAGGTTTTTGACAGCAAAAATTTAAAGTAAGTCAAAGAATCTGGTCAGTGTCATGGCATATTGTTTCTGGTAAGAAACCGAAAATTACATAGGCCTACCCTACATTTACCATCTTGATTACTAAACTGTATAAAAGCAATATTACACTGTTGTGTAATTACATCATGATGTCGCCTTGTTTAAATGATCAGAAACAGCCCAAACTGCTGCTAGTTCTAAACATAAGAAGAAATATTATTATTATACAATACAGTATAACAGTGTATTTCCATTTTAAATATTTAAATTTATATAAAACAAGTGTTTGAATTTTCTTTCTGCTCACTCATGAGTTTGATCCACATTTGTAAAAGCGATTAATCAGAAAGAACTATTCATTTACAAAGCGAACATCACTACTCGCACTCTTCCTCCTGCTCTCTCTGTTTGTTTGCTCTGAGAAGAGCAGCCGGAGGATTAGAAGACGTTTAATCGCAGCAAACAGCCCACCTGATCCTCAGCACACACAGATGGTGATGCTGACCGTGTTTTCCACTTCAGCACGAGAGAGTGAATGAGGAGAGAAAGAAGAGGCCGCGGCAGCAGATAGACGGATTAAAGGAATCTTAATAGCAGCTGAGCTCCTGTCATGAGACACACTAGCTTTAGAGAGATATGCATGTATTATGAGGTCAACAAACCTTCACTTCCGCTCTCATACATTACATATCATTACATATTGCAGAGTGTGTTCAATAGGCTTTATGCCGAGCGTCACGTGACCAAACCGGAAAACGGGTCTCATTGCATCCGCTTGTCAGAGAAATTGTTAACGGCCGTAAGAACTAACTACGATATCTATAGATTTTTAAGGTAATCAGCTAACCTACTAAGTTCACTTTGTTATTGGTGTTTTATGCTATTTAAATATCTAAACGTTAGTGTGAAGAAGAAAAATTTAAAAACTTTTAAATATCAATCTGCACATGCGAGGGACATGCATATCTCATACATGCATATCTCTCTAAAGCTAGTTATGCTCATTTTTGCTTGCTCCTTTTAAGTTATCTTGAGTAAAACTGCAAAAAATTTCATGAAGCATACAGCATAAGAATACAAAAGACCTGAATCGGAAGCGATGTGATCTGTTTTCCGGCTTGGTCACGTGACGCTCGGCATAAAGCCTATTAATGTTTTATCACCGTTTAATAATTTTGAACAGTTCTGTCAAGTTAAGTTAGGTTTAGTCATGTCATCTGCTGAGTTTTGTTTGGTTTCTTGTCTTGATCTTTTATTAAACAAACTGCACTTGGATTTCACTTTCACATCACAGCTCAAAAGCTCTACCTTACACGTAAACACAAGAGACTTCAAAAAATTCATGGCATATCAAAAGAGAAGCCATACATGAATCAAGGAACTAGCTAATGGAGGACAGCAAGAAACAAACACAACGCAGAACAAAATAGTGCAAAACCATTTCAAGAGGACTGAACTATGCTGTTTATCCATTCCATATATAAACACAATCACAATGAATAAAATCTATATTAATATTTGCTGAGCAATACATTAGGAAAATGTATGGCACTACGTTATTGGGGCACATTGTAATTTTAATATTTTATACATTAAATATTTAATGTATAATATACATATAATATACATATACATGTATATTATATGTATATTATACATATAATATATATGTATAATATAAACATATATATATATATATATATATATATATATATATATATAAACGATATCAATTGTAAAATATTCCATATTTAAACATAACGAAAAAACGAAAAATATATTACATAAAATAGTTTTTTTCATTATGCTTAAATATGGAATATTTTACTATTATATGTTTAAATGAATGATTATATATATATTAAATATTACATGTATAATGAATACATATACACTGCCCAGCCAAAAAAAGTTGCTGTTTGGATTTAAAATTTAGGCAAATGCTTATGAGTCTATGATTGGATCATTTTGCAGTGATTATTATGTTTTATGTTTGGCAACAGTTCTTCTAACCCTGATTGATGGAGTGTGTAGCTTTTCATTTCTTAAACAACCATGTAGGAAAACACATCATGACCATATTTCAGGATGACAATGTCAAGATTCATCAGGCTCAGACTGTGTAAGAATGGTTGGGAGGAGCTTGAAGAATCATTTTCACACATGAATCGGCTCCTCTGAGTTCAGATCTTAAATTCATTGAAAGTGTTTGGGATGTGCTGGAGGAGACTTTACAGAGTGCTGGACTCTTACATTGACAATACAAGATCTTGAGCAAACATTGACGTATATCCAGGTTGTTTAAGAAATTAAAAGCGACACACTCCATCAAACTAATTTTAAAACATTTATAATGCTATAAAATATATAATACTAGTATATAATTTTAAATGAATAATACCTCAAATATTTCATATATAATATACATAATTAGAATTACACCCGATAGTGTGTCTGGTGCCTGTATGTTTATGAAAATGAATTCCTCCTATTAAACAGACAGTTTTACCTATATTCCTCCATGGTAAGCTCTTATTTTTTTATCTGGTATAATTTCTCTCTCTTTCTCAGACTATTTTTATCTTCTCCTCAGGAACAGTTTCATTCTCTTCATTAAACTGACTTGTGGGCGGGCGGGTGCGTTTCAGTCACCCTGTACTGACAGGTTTAAACTTTAAACTTAACACACACACACACACTCAACACTCCTCACACCGTTTCACATGCACTCCTCCAAAAACAATCCCTCCATCACCTTATCAGGATCTCAGCGCTTCTCTCCGTCAGATATATGTCTTACCTTCAGTGTCGTTCTCTTAATCATTTCTCAAGTTTTCTTTGTGCTACTCTCTCTTTGAGCCTGTGAAAGCATAAAAAGATGCTGCTGAAAAAAAGTCTTAGCTGGAGGAGTTTAGAACTACAAAAAAAATGTGTTGGTGAAAACCTCCATGGCGCTTCTCAATCTTGAGCTTGGTTTACTGCCTTTTAGAAAGCGACGTGTGGTACAAACATCATATGCGACAGGTGATGATATACAAGAATTTCTGGTATGTATTTTGATGCAAAAGATCAAGGATGCGGTTCCAAGATCCGACTGAAGATGAGAGGGTGTCCGTTGTTATTTTAACTCTGACCTCCACTTTCAACTTAACTAAGCATTTACATTTATTTATTTATTTAGCAGAATATGTATTACATAATACCTGATAACCCAACACTATAGCCAGAGACAATTTATATAGACATGCCACTTCCTCAATCCTCAATACAACTATATAGGGAAAACCATAGACTGTAAAAAAAAAAGTAACGCCAAAGATGGCGGTTGTATGCACATGCCCCGCCCCTCCCGCTGGAAAGCCAATCGTCTGCTTTTAACAGTCAAGCCGGGAAACATGTAAGCCTATCGTCTGGTTCCACTGACACATGCGCACAGTTGAGGTTTGCGACAGCGGAGACGAGAACCCTTGCGCATGCGTAGTAAACTTACAACCTGTGGGGAAAAAGACCTTTTAAACCTTATTTTGGGGCAAAGTCATCAAACTTTTTCAGCGATTTTTATCATATTTTACTGCTGTTTCTATACAAGCAGTTTTTATGTCCCGGTGACCAGTGAAAGTGCAGTTCTGAGTCTCTGCCCATTCATTTAGATAGGAGCCTGGTCTTGTTAGTCCGAAATAGCTGCCCGGAGGCGTTGCCAAGATGGCGGCCGAGTGGCATGACTTGCCTAAAAGGACTTTGCTATAGCCTTAATACAATCCTAAAAACTAGAATCTCAACCATCATCGTAACATTTTTTAAAAATAAAATAATTATTGTGTAATAAAGTTTTCTTGTAATATGCAGATGCCTGAGCATGTCTGAACATCCAGACATTACAAACTTTCAGTCTAACCAAACAGTACACTAACTCTAACCTAAACCTCTTGAACAAGTTGAATTGGTCCTGGGTAACTGTCAATCATTTTACTGGTGTAATGATTGACTCACACACTGGAATACAGAAGTATTTTACATATAAAGTGGGGTTTATTTGTCTTGAGATTTACTTTAAAGGCCCAGGTTTATTTTCCAGTGAGCGCAGATGAATGATTTCGGCGCATATGCTTCGGGGCCATTCACACAATGACTTTTTACAAATTAAAAATGCAGGGCAGTGGAATGCAAAACAATGCAAGATCAATACAACAATCTGCGTTTTTAGAAGTCTGTCTAGCGGGTCTTTCGACCTTGTTTTTGAGTGGCCAATAGACTAGTCGGGTTCCGGAAGTAATCCAATTTCTCTATTGGCAAACTAATTTTTAATGATAACTTATAGACCTTTAAAGACAGACATACTGATTGTTAATCGATAGTATTTGCTTTTGCTGAAGCCATTAGCTCCCATTATTTTAGATTTGTTTTAAAGTGCCCGTGTGGTGAAAATCAAGCTTTTAATGTTGTTTATGTGTCTATGTGGTGTATTTAATATGCTTTAAGACAAACCATGTGCAAATTCACAAGTCAACAGTAAGTCATGAGTATGTTCTCCTTAAAACTGCAGTGAACCAAAAGCACAGTTTGAAATCGCTGGTGTTTCTGACGTCACAAACTACCAATCAGGCCAACGAGTGGATCTCTGAGCTGGAGTGAGTGAGTGGAGGCGGGGCTAATTTGCATATTCATAGAACAGCGTATACTAAATGAGGCAAGGGTGTAGTTACATTCAAGCTATTTTAAGGCATGAAGAATTTTTTTTTTCAAGGAAAAAACTTTTAAATATGTGGTTTTGGTGATCAAAGATCAGTTTTAAGGGATAAAATGATTGACTGCCGGGGGACTTTAAAATAATCTTGTTTACCAGCAGAATTTGTGGTGAAAACTACATTACCCATGATGCTGTACAGAAAATTCAAAACAAGAAAAACACCAAAAGATCTCATTAGCTCCGCCCACTCCCATGAATACTGCGAATGATGTAATCGAGTCGACCTCTCCACACTCTCAAAATACTAAAATATTTGATTATATATGCATATTTTGCATTAAACTTAAAATATTTTGTATTTATTTATATTATCAACGCTTGAGCGGGAGAAATACTTCCAGAACCAATGTGGCTGATAAAGTGTTTATAAGTGCTAAAGCGCTGACTATCACTCACATGAGCTGGATGTAAGTGGACTGGGCTGATATTGACGTCACACAGACGGTCCACGAGTCGGAACAAACGCAGATGAGTAGGCCTATACTTTTAGCTTTATGAAAAAAATGACTTCTTTGTCATCAGCTGATTTTTTTATTTTTTTATTTTTTATTTAACGTTTAACTCGATTGAATACCCACTAAAAAACAAACCACATGTGTATTAACAGATAGGACTCGTTCTACTGAATACTGAAATTTTGTCCAGTTAATTGAATTCATTTGCAAACATACAATATCAACGTGAGACTCAGTCCACCTTTAATGCAAATGAAGCAAAAATGTAACTGAATTCCACACTGCAAATTATAACATGTACCATTCCTTTTTTAAATAAATGGGGAAAAGAATGCCGGAATAATCCTGAGTAAAATGGTTCATTCCCATCAGCTGCGATTCTTCAGCTGGCGTTTCAGAGTTCAGGGTGACAGTTCTGAGACAGGACTCATTAGAGTGTGTGTGTGGGTGTGTGTGTGTGTGCTCACCAGCTGTTCTTATGCAGGCCTCATTAGAGTGTTTGTGTTTGACGCTGCTCATGTTTGGTCAAAAAACATTTGAATAATTTCACATGGACACAAGTTCACTGAGCTCTTAAGGGCAGCTGTGTGTGTGTACTGTGTGTGTGTGTGTGTGTGTGTGTGTGTGTATGTGTCATTCTGATGTGTGAATGGAGGAAAATCACAATGGAATCCAGAGGAAACAGACTGATAAAATCATCATCTCCTTTCGTGGAAT
Organism: Tiaroga cobitis; assembly: GCA_030578255.1. Classification (NCBI taxonomy): domain Eukaryota; kingdom Metazoa; phylum Chordata; class Actinopteri; order Cypriniformes; family Leuciscidae; genus Tiaroga; species Tiaroga cobitis. The sequence goes on from CM060611.1 coordinate 6,727,511, forward strand.
TGAATTAAAGAAAGATTACCCAATACTAATATTGTTTTTATGACCATTGTCCATATGCCCATTTTTTTTATTTATTGTTTTATTTCTGCTTTTTGACACATTAATATCTAAAATATGATTAAACTACAACAATATAACCACAACATTCACAATAATAATAATAAAATATTCATAATGCATGTTCATATTATCTAAATTAAAATATGAAAATCCTGAGATCCAGAAAATAGGATCTCATTTGAATAATAATAATACAAAAATCATAATGCATGTACAATTAAAATATTCATAATGTTTGTTTATATAAATGAAAACAGGATTTACTTTGAATACTATACTACTACTACTACTAACAATAATAATACAATATTCAGAATGCATGTTCATATAAATTAAAACATTCTCAATAAATCCAAGTGGGATTTCCTTTGAATAATAATAATAATAATAATATTACAATATTCAGAATATGTTCACGTTCTTAAAATTTTCTCTTTAATATTCTCTCTAAATGAATATGGGATCTCTTTTAAACAGTATAAGAAACGTTCAGAACTGCGGTAAGAGTATTAATAATTAGATTTTACAGTAGTAGTAATAGCAGCTGTAGCCGGTACTTTGATGTTCATAAAATAATTAAACTCTTAGTTCATGTTGAAGGGAAATGGGGAAATGAGGTGTGTGTGTGTGTGTGTGTGTGTGTGTATCTCGCTCCACAGGTGTAATATGTCCTGTGCTGTATTGATCTGTTTCCTTCCAGACTGAATGAATGAACCCGTATCGATCTCAGCCATTGCTCAATCAGCGTGTTGGTGTGAGTGTGTGTCTGTGTGTATTTCTGACTGTCCAAAACAAATCAATATAAAGCAGGATGAATGTATCATGGGTAAGAGATTATCTGCCCCACACTTCATTTGATACAAAACACACTTCTTTGGCTCCAATGAGAATATTTAAAAGGCCATGCACTCACATGAAACTCCAGTGATACCACGTCATGATGGCCGTCATGCTGAAATAATGTTGTTACTCTATAAACATAAGAATACATAGTTATTTTTATCTACAGTATTATTGATCTACTTTTATCTATATTCTTCAGTAAAACGGACATTTCTCTGACCTCTCTTGGGCATCTTTAATGAATATTTTCACTTGGCTTGTTGCATTCTTGTTGTATCTGTTAAGGATACATCCAAAACCATTGCATATTAGAAGACCGCATCATTTTTCTACCATTTACCACTATAATTTGGAACAGCTTTCATGCCAATGATGCTCGTCTAATGTAATCAAGTTAGGGCGCTCACTAGGGACTGGAACAGTGTTAATTTATCACTGTTTATCCTTGCACTTGTCTCTCAATTAGTGAGCGAGAGACCCATGTCACTATGTTCATGTACAGGTAAATAGCCATTGATTGAGGGTTTTGGAAGCATAATTTCCTTCAGCGGGCCTTTCACTGCAGCACACATGACTTTTATTTATAGAGACAGAAAACATAAGACGTTTGATTCCCCAAAGACAAAGAGAAAATCTTTACAAAATCACTTTCCCCAATAAGATCCCAGAACACACACACACACACACACACACACAATGATTGATGGTGCACTGGTCATATTGTCCTGTCTCTTCAGTTAATGTTTGGTCTCTCTTCTCTTAACGAGTCTTTGTTTATTGCACATACTGACAATAAAACAGTGAGAATTTAATTTCCAGTATATTCCTAGGGGAATGAAATGCATAACATGTGTGTGTGTGTGTTGGAATGGGGTCGAGGGTGAACCCTTGTGTTCTTCCTCACATTTGTCCGATGTGTTGCCCATGGCAACAGCTGAGGAAATCGTAGTAATCAGAACACAATAGCACATTCACCACAGACTTTGACAAACCATTTGCTCATTTTGTTCAACATCAATTATTGAACACATGCTCACCCCGTCTGCAAGACAAAACTAGAACACACACGTTATTAATGAACGACGACGTCTACACTGCAACTGAGAGAGTTGCTTGTTTCACATTTCACTCTAAAATCCCCTCAAATCAAAATCAAAACAGTGAATAATGTTCTGTCTGAAGCCCTGTTTAGAACCATTAAGATTTTTTGCATCACGACATCTGGTCCTAAAACCAGAAATTATGCTGCAGCATTTTTCAAGCCACATTCTCGTTCAGAAATTGCTAACGTTTTTCTTTTTTTATGGAGGTAGCAAAAAAAGGTAATACTGTAATTTACACACCATCATACCTCAACCGAGAATTTTGAGGTATGTATCGTTTTGTATATTAATAATATATATATTATTATATATAATATATATATTAATATATTATTAATATGTATATTAATAATATATTAATAATATATTAATAATAATATATATATATATATATATATATATATATATATATATATATGTATGTATATATATATATATATATATATATATTATTATCAACACAGTATTAGTATGGTCAAACACAGTATTAGTATGGTGTTCCTAATAATCCTTTAGGTGAGTGTATATATATATATATATATATATATATATATATATATACACACTCACCTAAAGGATTATTAGGAACACCATACTAATACTGTGTTTGACCCCCTTTCTCCTTCAGAACTGCCTTAATTCTACGTGGCATTGATTCAACAAGGTGCTGAAAGCATTCTTTAGAAATGTTGGCCCATATTGATAGGATAGCATCTTGCAGTTGATGGAGATTTGTGGGATGCACATCCAGGGCACGAAGCTCCCGTTCCACCACATCCCAAAGATGCTCTATTGGGTTGAGATCTGGTGACTGTGGGGGCCATTTTAGTACAGTGAACTCATTGTCATAAATGATTCAAGCTTTGTGACATGGTGCATTATCTTGCTGGAAGTAGCCATCAGAGGATGGGTACATGGTGGCCATAAAGGGATGGACATGGTCAGAAACAATGCTCAGGTAGGCCGTGGTATTTAAACGATGCCCAATTGGCACTAAGGGGCCTAAAGTGTGCCAAGAAAACATCCCCCACACCATTACACCACCACCACCAGCCTGCACAGTGGTAACAAGGCATGATGGATCCATGTTCTCATTCTGTTTACGCCAAATTCTGACTCTACCATCTGAATGTCTCAACAGAAATCGAGATTCATCAGACCAGGCAACATTTTTCCAGTCTGCAACTGTCCAATTTTGGTGAGCTCTTGCAAATTGTAGCCTCTTTTTCCTATTTGTAGTGGAGATGAGTGGTACCCGGTGGGGTCTTCTGCTGTTGTAGCCCATCCGCCTCAAGGTTGTGCGTGTTGTGGCTTCACAAATGCTTTGCTGCATACCTCGGTTGTAATGAGTGGTTATTTCAGTCAAAGTTGCTCTTCTATCAGCATGAATCAGTCGGCCCATTCTCCTCTGACCTCTAGCATCAACAAGGCATTTTCGCCCACAGGACTGCCGCATACTGGATGTTTTTCCCTTTCCACAGCATTCTTTGTTAACCCTAGAAATGGTTGTGCGTGAAAATCCCAGTAACTGAGCAGATTGTGAAATACTCAGACGGGCCCGTCTGGCACCAACAACCATGCCACGCTCAAAATTGCTTAAATCACCTTTCTTTCCCATTCTGACATTCAGTTTGGAGTTCAGGAGATTGTCTTGACCAGGACCACACCCCTAAATGCATTGAAGCAACTGCCATGTGATTGGTTGATTAGATAATTGCATTAATGAGAAATTGATCAGGTGTTCCTAATAATCCTTTAGGTGAGTGTATATATATATATATAATTTAAAAATAAAAGAAAGTATACAAATTTATATATATAGGCCTATATATATATATATATATATATATATATATATATATATATATAAGTCAAATAAAAGCTAAATCATTTATTTCTGAACTAGTTGCTAATTAATTATACAATTACACAACTGGGGCTACAGAAAAAGCAAAGCCAGGAAAGAGAATGATAAATTCAGATAGTTCAAAATGGCGGAAAAATTTTCAAGACGGGAAATGACGTCATAGGCTGCAATCGAATCGCCTAGAGACATGGAATCATGGGGGAATTTTGTTTATAGCCCTTATGGTTCAAAAGTTATTAGCATAAACATGAGTACAACTTTGGACAGTTGGTGGCGCTAGAGGGATTGAGTTAGAGACTCCAAATTTGCTATGTTGACAGTTTAGACTGTCTTCTATCACTGTGCCAAATTTCATAACTTTCCCGCAAGTGGTTCTATGGGCTGCCATAGACATCCAGAGCAGAAGAAGAAGAAGAAGAAGGAAGAATGATAATAATAGGAACGCCAAAGATTTCAACAGGTGTCTCGTCAATGACATTACATTTTAACACTCACACAAACCTTTCTTTATTTTTAGATGTTCATTAACACATTATTTAATGTTTATGAAGCTGTTTTCCTCCTGGGGACTTTGGCTCCTTTCCACAAGGCGGGTTATTTCAGGTTTTACCATCTTTTTTGGGAACATTTAGTCCCCAGAATGTAGACAAAACCTGACACACACACACACACACGCACACAGTGCAGCAGTGTTTCCCGCTCATATCACTTGGCACTCTGTACCTGAGAATCCCTCCAGACAGGTCCTGACATCTCAACATGGCAACTCATGCGCACAGACCCTCTCCGGCCCAGACACTTTCCACCTTAAACAATCTGGCAACCCGTCAGCGAGGCTCTGGGGGAGAGTAATTAAGAGACGAGTGAAGACAGATCCCGATCCCTCGAGCACAGAGAGTGTCTTTACTCAAATCCACAGCACCAACACATGCTCCACTCAAACCAAAGCAGTGTAATGCCTCAGGGTTTTCACAATCTGTCCTCTTCACGTCCTTAATGTGCATCCAAAAAATTACAATAAAGATGTGTCGTGGCAGGTTTGTCATCAATGATGTTCATTCAAATCACAACAATGGCATTTAAAAGCTACAGCGGATTCTTTTCTCCACACAAGAGCTATCGTTTGACTTACAGACTATGGAACAGGTCATTTCCGTGGGCGAAATACAGTTATTTCAATAGGAATTCACGTGATCGGGAATTTTGCATGAGGGTGCAAGTTTTAAATATTTTCAAAAAATATAAGTTCATAAGACAGTATGTAAAACTTTGTGAAAAAAGTATTTTAGTCAGCTACTCAATAAAAAGAGTAAACACAACTACAAGCCAGCCCAGTATACTTAAAATGCCTAATTATACTTTTAGGCCTGTATCTCGATCAAAAGATTGAGTACAAGTATAGGCCAAATATATTTAGACTGTTCTATCAGTACAAGTCAAGTATCCTTAAGTGCAATTTTAAGTATATTTCTGAGAAGTACATAAAAAGTATACTGAAATTATACCTTCTTATTTTTAGTTTTAAAGAAGTATACACACTAATATCACTAACTTCTTTTTCGTAAGGGTAAACTATTGACAATAGACAATGGACCTTCTTTTGCCTGTAAAACTTCACAGTAAAGTAAGACATACGGGGTTTAGAATAACATGAGGGAGATTAAAATGATTGCATAATTTTCATCTTAGAGTGAAATATTCCTTTAAGGTTTCCTCATCTTTTAAAGTCTACTGTTTTATTCCTTCCCAATTTCATTCTCTCTCCATCATTGGGAAACCATCATTGACCTACATACACCCCGGGCATCAAAACTGCATTTGGAGGAGTGTATCTCTCTCATACTCACACTCACACACACACACACACAGTATTGCTCTTTTAGCTCATGAGACTTAATTAAGTTTAATTTAAGTATCGACTTTGACTCCTAAAATAATGTGACTCCTAAAAAAATCGGCACAAACGAGTCCATAGTTATCATAAATCGTAAAAGAAGCCGCTCAGATCATTTGATCTTGGAGAAAATCGCAAAAAATACATAATGTAATCAAATATGGAAATATTTGACTTATTTGCTGAGTTTGAGTCATTATTAAGACCTACAAGTTTTTTTTTTCCTCAGGATCAACATCTGAGAACCAGGAAAATCTCCATTTGTTCTCCATTTAATCTCTAATGGAGTCCGCTGAGATTTTAACGTTCTCATTTCTGATTTCTCTCTCCTATAGGAGATTGAAGCATGCTGTAGATCAACAGGGGGAAAAAAACGAACCACCTCCTCGGTTTTCATCTAGAAACTAACCACATACTCGTCTTTCCCAGCTCCTCCCTTCCCCTCGTTCTGTGTAACGGAGATGCGATCGCTCTCAGTCTTCAATCTATACTTGCTGGAGACCTCCCAATTAGTTTCTTTAATGACTATTGAGCACCAACATGAAGTAAATTACAGCCAGACATTTCTAGTGTGACCGAAGGCAATCCCAGCCTCTGTCCAACACGAATGAACAATCGTAAAGGTGTGTCGAGTTTAGAGCCACACAACAGTCTTCACTGCTTTAAACAAGTGAATTCAATATCAAAGACTCTCCATAGCAATGAAATTCACTCGAAAGTTACTTTATTCAAAGAAAATGTAACAAACTTTTAAAAGACATAGCAAATTTGCCATGGTGTGATTCTAAAGTAGAGCTTATTGATGTGATAAAGTGGCTAATTAGCTGTGGTTCAATGCGAAACATTACAAATCAGTTCCTATAAAGAAGAGCAATCATGGGTTTTTGTTCATGTTCTGAAGACATCCTGCATTCATTAAGTAATCTTTTAAACTGAACTTACTTTTTGGAAGATAGACAGTTAGTGCATATATGGGATTGTTGAGTTGCAGACAATTGACTCTGATTATGTTTGTGATTTGTCCATATCCTCATTTGATGTTTACTTGTGCTTCACCAGTAAAAATTAACTACTGTATACAACTATTTATTGGTTCAACATTAACTTTTAGCAAAAACGTGAAACTAAAATTTTTGCTCCTAAAATCACTTCTAGACAAGGTCTAAAATTAACCCTTACCAAACACCAAGTGCAAGTAAAAACTGGCTCTGGCGAGCAAATAAATGAGTTACTGGACAGAGGAAAATTTACCATCAGCAGTAAAGCAGCAAGCCAAGCATGTTTCTTTGTAATTGCCGTAACCAGAGCGCCATGTGCTGACGCACGTGTGGCGCCAAAACAGAAATATAAGGAAGTCAATTAGGATGAGTCTGGATATTTTTGTGACTGTGGGAGACATGATGAGCTGTGCTGTTTGTTGCACATATGCAAGCAAAAAAAAAAAAAAAAAATTCCTTTGTCTGAAATAGGGTTAGTAGTTGGTGCCAATACCAGTGAAATTTTGTACCAGTACAGAGCAAAAGTACTCGGTACAGAGCAAAAACGGATGAGTTAAGTACCGTTCTGTCTCGTCCGTTGTTTTCACTGTCAATCATTGTAGTTTCTGATTCGATTGCGCATTTAAATACGGTTGTCAATCCAGAAACATTGCGGTGTAGCAGCATGAAAAACTAAACTTGTATTCAGATTGTGAATGGGTAATAAACGGAAAGCAAGAGAAGAGCCCTCCCTTTATTGTCAGTAAGGCTGTCAATCTCTAAAGAGCAAGCTCACTGAATTCTGTATTCTCACGAAAACTTCTGTTACAATAAAAAAGCTGTCTTAATTATACAATGAATCTCTTATTTACATCGTGTTTATGCTTTGTTGGTAAAAATGAAAGGAGTCGAACCAACCAAAACCTTATGCGTTTTCGTAAAGCGGATTCTGACATACACCTCTGATAGGCCATTGAGTTCACACGCTCAACAGATATGATTGTGATTGGCTTCAATGCTCAACACTGTAAATAGAAACCTTTGACGCACAGAGAGCACTCAAACATACATTTGAAAGCAGCGTCTGTCAGCGGGTACAGAATATACTCGATGCTACTGGCACTGCAGAAATGCTGGTACCTTCAACCTTTTTTTTGTACCGACTGGAACCGGTAGTATTGGTACTGTGGTAACGGCAAAAAAGGTAATAAATAGATTATAACTACTGCATAAATACAATGTAGTACCATAAAAGCCCCTAAAACTTCAAAATATTAAATAAAAAACAAAATTGAACAAAAATATAGTACAATCATTTCGTTGAAATAAATACTTTTTAAAACATCTGTCATTTTTGACCGCCACACGAGAAGCACCAAATGGTTAGAAGTCTCTTCTGCTCACCAAGGCTGCATTTATTAGATACAAATACAATAAACTCAGCAATATTGTGAAATATTATTACAATTTAAAAGAATTGTTTTCTGTTTGAATATATTTTAAAATGTAATTTATTCCTGTGATGCAAAGCTGTATTTTCAGCATCATTACTCCAGTATTCAGTGTCACACGATCCTTCAGAAATCATTCTAATATGATGATTTGACGCTCAAGAAACATTTATTTTGTTAATATCACATAATATTGTTATGGAAACTTACTTTTTTTTTTTTTTTGACGAATAGAAAGTTCAAATGAGGAGCATTCATTTAAAACAGAAATATTTTGTAACATTAGAAATGTCCATTTAATGCATCTTGGCATTAATAAATAATGTAACGTAGGTTTTATTTTTGGTTTCCATTTGAGGTGCAAGAAAGGAAGGAAGGAAGGAAGGAAAGACAAATGGCGGAGAAAGGAAATTGAAAAAGAAAGCGAATGTAAGGGGGAGGAAACTCTGTTGGAAAGAGGAACGATGAAAAATGGGGAGGAAAATTGGGAGTAACATGGAGACAAGAACAGCTAAAAATAGATTGAGAAAAAAGGGAAGAGAGTCTGGTAAGTAAGACTAGATTGACAATTGGAAATGAGAGAGATAAAAAAGATTCAGAATTCCAGATAATTCTAGATCCCCGATCTCATCCTGAACACACTTTTACGATTTCTTTCACATATTCATACCTGATGCAATAGGCCTATATTGTTGTGAAACACAGGCGTATCATTTGGAAGGGAGGTTTTGGTCTGCATTCGTCTAGTTTGACGAGGGGCTGACAGCAAGAGTTGAAGGTACCGGTGGGCAAAAATAGTCTTGGAACATTCTAGAATATGCATGAGGACCACATGACATCAGGACGTGGGTGTCGACATACAGCCGCCAGTGACTGGCCCTTCGCCCGTCCTTAAATAACGTATCTTACAGACTGCGTGCGTGTGTGTGTCTGAGTTTTCCCAGCGCTGTCAGGGTTCACATTACAGGGATCCTGACAAGGTGAACGGCCTCATTAAGATCTCGTCAGATGTGTTAAACTGACGAGATACAGATACAGCCTCTTCTAATCACCAAGGTCAAGTACACTGCTCAGACTGTGTAATGTCTGCTGATGATTGACAGCTCTGGAGTGATGAGCACTCTGAAGCACATAAGCTCCTGCCCACCGGACTGATCTGTGACTGACAGCTCCAGCGGTATACGCTGTAATATTGATCATCCGATAAATCATAAATACAACTGGATTCTGGTGAAAATGTGCTAAACTTGCAGCTGCGATGCTAGAGTGTTGTGGATGATTTGTGCGGCATTTCTGTGTTGTTAGGTGGTTGGATTTACAAAAATCTTCTTAAGAAAAACATTAAGAAAGTTCTTAAAGTCACCATGAAATCAAAATTGAAAATTATTATTTTTTATGTAATATTGTTTATTATTTATTATTTATCCATGCACATCATTATTTATTTTAATTCATGTGCCTTGTAATCTTTAATCAAAATAGCTTTCCATCCCTCTTGCAGCTCATCTCTTCTCTGATGATGTGTTTACTGGTGTGAGGGCGGGGCAACCTGTCAATCACATGAGATCCACCAATAGCAAACCACAACCATTCAATCAATTCCCCATGGACAAAATCAAGTCCCGCCCTACATTTATTCTTGTTTGAGAAGCCGTTTCACTTGGATACACATCACTATACCGAAGAAAGATTATTGCAACTTCCATTCCAATCCGACTTTGTCAGAAGTGCAGAAATTCTCAAATATTTTTTTCTTACAAATACAGTAAAATGACAGGCTTTACACATTTGGGGATGTAAGACAAGGATTAAGGCTCACTAAAGATCATGCAAAAGCATCCAAATTCATCACCATTTTGCCCAAACATAAAATAGTCACAAATTGCCATGAATCTGATTCTGCTCTTCAACAACTATGCCATAGAAAAATACAGAGCTATCTCAAAAACGGATGTTCAAACACAAAATTCCATATAGCTTTTGCTACTCTAAGCAATGTCTGAAACGTTGAGCACTTCTTGTGCTTGTTTGCCTCTCCACGATGAATCGCTTGCTGCATTCCTCATTTGAAAGTCACTTTGGATAAAAGCGCCTGCTAAAGGGATAAATGTAAATGTACATTCTAAAGATGGCTGACCGCTTGTTTCTCTGGCACATAAGGTCTATATATGTGAAGCGTCTTCTAAGAGTGATAGAAAGTAATATAAAAAACACTCTCCTCAGGGTATAATTCATATCTGTAGCAGAGATGGTGCACCTAAGTTTAATACTTAGAGTTAGGGGTTTGTCCAAATCACTAACCGTAAGTATGAGCAATAGAAACCGTGATTCTTGCCTTGGAAGCCGAGAGGGGCCTGTATGAAACGATTAAAATGACCATCGCTCCCTGACAGGCTGTGAATCAGTAAAGCTCAGCACAAATCTTTTCTAAGTTCAAAGCAAACCAACTTTTAGTTGAATTATTATCCACACCTCTGTGTTTCACTGGTTTTGACAAGAATTTCAGGACTCGTAAAGGTAATGTAAATGTCAGAGCGCTGCCTGTCTGAGGGCTCTTAATCACTGTAAGGCTGAGAATTACACAATAATGGATTGAACAACTAAATCACAGACCATCTCCACTCCTGTCCTTCCTGTTGCATGATGGGTATCAAAATATATGGACATTTTTGCCATTTGTGATGTCCAGTGCTGGAGAAACTACTTTAAAACTGTAGTTTGCCAAGTTACTGCTCATTATTTAAAGGGATAGTTCAGCCAAAAATGAAAATTCTGTTAGTAATTACTCACCCTCATGTTGTTTCAGCCCCGTAAGACTTTCGTTCATCTTAGGCTCACTATACATAGGCTCACATTTGGCCGACGCTGGTCGTGTGTGATGCTGGCCAATAGTGAGCCTATGTTCTGACATACAACCCAGAAGCGCTGCGATGCTACGTGAACTCACTCAGAGGCCCACACAGAAGAAGATGAATAGTTGAATAAAGTCGTTATTTTGGTTGTTTTTTTTGCACACAAAAAGTATTCTCGTCACTTGATAAACTTATGGTTGAGCTACTGTAGTCACTTGGACTATTTTAAACATTGTCTTTACTAATTTTCTGGGCCGGAAAGTTTCAATTACAATAGAAGCCTATGGAGGAGTGAGACAGCTCTCAGAGTTAATATCTTAATTTGTGTTCCGAAGATGAACGAAAGTCTTATGGGGTTGGAACAACATGGGGGTGAGTAATTACTGACAGAATTTTCATTTTTGGGTGAATTAACCCGGCGTATTTTTCCAATTGTTTTTTTTCCAAAAGCAACGCTCATCACTGTCACTTTTTACCCAGCCGACCAATCACTGTGGAGGAGGGGCGAGACTAATACCACACCGACCAACCGCCACATGCTGCTTGTACAACGTCAACAGATGACAACAACAAGCATAATAACGGAACAAAATCATTTAAAACAAGAGCCAGAGAAAATACGTTACATTGTATTGACATTTTAATATAGAATCAGAAACAAAATATGTGTGAAATGAGATACTAGTAACACTTTCGCGGATATTCCGTATTATAACAAGCAAAACGTCTCAACTGAAAAAAAATGCTGCGCTGCCAAAACGCTCTCAAGCGTCCATAGCTAGGCGTTTTCAGCTGGCTAAAAACGCTTTAGTGGACACACAGCCTTATGGTAAGTCAAGCAACATAAAAACAGCACTATACTGCAATACTAACACAATACAGTACAATAAAAAAGCTACTATAGAAGCAACTAACAAAAATTTGAGCTATTTATGATCTATTGATGATATAACTTGTAATTTAATCAGAGCAGTAACTAAAACAATGAGCCGTTTTAAATGAATCTTGATTAGCTAAGCATTAAACTTGACTGATAAATTTACACTAAATAGAAAAAAGTATTATATAACTGAATTGAAAATAGTGATGAACAGCAGCTTTAACAAAATATTTTGCCATGAAAAGACACAAAGACAATTCTGTGGAAAATCAGCGATTCATTTCTTTTTGAACTGGTTCATTTACATATCGTCTACACAAACTGATTCATTAAAACAAATCTAAACACCAGCGATTTCAGTCCGCATTTTTTGGTTCACTGCAGTTTTAAGGAGAAAATCCTCAGTAATGGTCATGACTTATGAATTTGCACATGGTTTGTCTTAAAGCATATTAAAAACACAACATAGACACAACATTAAAAGCATGATTTTCACGACAGCGGGACTTTAATAAATATTATTGATCTGTAATTGGTAATAATTATTAAAGCTGTGTTCTACAAATGAAAGGTGACCTTTCAGGAGACATTTCATTATTTAAGAAATATAATATTAATAATGAATAATATCCTACAAAGTAATAATTAGCTTAATTGATTAATAATTAATAATAACTATTTAAGCTGTGCTACAAATGCCATAGAGATGACATTTTAGAAGGCATTTAATTATTCTAGAAAACACTAATAATTTAAATTAATTAGATTACATAATTAGTATAATTAATAATAATTATTAAATGTTCTGTTGCAATACATTGTAACATTAAAAGCAGTGTTTGTCACACTACACGTATATTGCTGAAGAGTATTATGAAAACAGCTGATCTGCAGTCAGCTAGTGCCTCGCCAACACCAGTGACACCACAACCAGCCAGTCTGGCCTGAGCTCTAGTATCTGAGCAGACTTCTGGATGTCATCAGGCCTGTGTTTTATTTGTCATACAGACTCTGCCCTGTGTGTGGGAGTGTTTGTTCACTTGTGTGTGAATGTTTGTATATTGATCTCTGTATTGATCTGCTTATTGTGAGTGATAAGCTCTGGTGTGTGTGTGTGTGTGCGTGCGTGCGTGTGTGTGTGTGTGCGTGTGTGTGTGTGTGTGTGTGTGTGTGTGTGTGTGAGATTAGTTTTAATAGGCAGGACTGATCCTCTCGAAAAGGTCAGGACTCAAAGCCCAGTGCACACTTGATGCAATTATTCACTTTTTTTCCATTCTCTTCCACGAGTGAGAAAACATTTTTCCTCTTACAGTTCTCTTCCTTGTTCTGTCCAGCTCTTCCGAAACAGATTTTTTACCCCCGTTGCTGCTCGTTTAACATGCAGATGTTAACACTAACTAGGTCACCTCATCTCATGATGTCTGTCAAACCATAATTAGAGATATTTTTAAAACCGAGGAAGTAAATTAAGCCCCTGAACGACACCACTGAATCCGTAATGGATCTCCATGGGGAAAACGCTTCCCACATGCACAAAAACATTTGATCTCTAGCACTGATGTAACCAGATATTCAGGATTGAGGGACCAAATGTAATCATTTAAAGGGATAATTCACCCAAAAATGAACAGTCTGGCATCATAATTTACTCACCCTCATGTCAATCCATTCTTGGGAAGCAAAAAAAAAAAAAAAAAAATTAAAATAATAATAATTGTCCATAAAAGTCAACGGGGTGGTTTTGAACCCCATTTGCATTAACCTGAAACAAAAAGAAAAATCTTTCTGACCCCAAACGTTAAAAAATAAACATGTAAATTATAAACTGTGCAATCAGATGATATTTCAGGCATGTCACTCAGACAATAGCATGAGTGGAGATTTGACTGTGGCCCCACATTTCTGCACAGAAGCTCATAATAAACAAGATGCACACTGACTGCCATGACAACAGTTTATGGTGGCTGAACTTGTGAACTACGAAGCAGAGAAATCCTATAAAAATCCTGACAAATTAGCCAAGCCTAAGAAAGCCTGCCTATGCAAACAGCAAACATTACATAAGCTCACTAGTTTTTGGAGCAGATTTTCCCTCTATCTCTCTCTTTTCGCCTCAGGCTGCTGTGAATGACTCTTCAGACCTCTTTGAGAGGAAGCGGAGTGACACAGTTTGTGGGTGGATGTCTGTCTGTCTGTCTTTGTGACCAATTCAGGATGGCATCAAAACACCCAAGTTACATAATGCCTGGCAAGTTACAGTCCAAGCAAATCACAGTGAGTCTGAATAAGAATGAGAGAGAGGAGCCGAAAGTATATAAACCATATGTGAAATAGAGCATGCACACACATATAAGTGCATGTAATCATGTACACACATACACACGTAACTTAAAGGGGTCATGACATGGATTTTCTTTTGTATTTTAATACGTTCCTTGCGGTTAATTTATAATGTTCAAATTTTTTCTCTCTCTGTCTGAAACGATCTGTTTTTAAAGGCACACTATGCAAGAATTGTACCTTAATATAACAGCTTCAAAGTCATTTCAGTGGTAAACAAACTCATATTAGGGCGAATCATCCTGGTAGTAAAGCTTGGGGGGGACGCCGCTGGAAAAACCAGCAATGCAAGTTTGAGAGGAGCGCCCCCGACAAATCTCGCGAGAATGACAACATGCTTTACGGCAACGATGTCACACACATCAACAACAACATTTGAAGCACAAAGCCACTTGCGCACATTTCAGACGTGATACTTGACGATGGAAAAAGCAAAGAAAACGCGGTCTGAAGAGACTAGGAAAAGGAAAAGAGAATCTGACCGCGTGAGCAACCGGACAAGAGTGAGTCCCTCTCGGTCGGGCTTTCACTCGTTGGCGCGAGCTAAAAAGCAGCACTGGATGCAACAGTGATGCTGACCTGGCGATCTTGTTGATGGCCTAGTAAGTAAATCTTTCTAAGTTTGTGTGCATTTTATTTTGTGATTTCACCGGAATAAATAGAGTCTCCGCAACGGCGATAGATTGAAGAGCGCGTCCGAGTGAAGACTGCGCGCGCGCCGCCACAAGAGACACAATGACTAACGTTATGTATCTATGACACTGATAGAAGCGGACACGAGCGCTCAGGTTGAGTTCAAAAACACATTTTAGCGCTAGATCTCTTATTTAAAGGCACACTATGCAAGATTTGTACCTTAATATAACAGCTTCAAAGGGGTATCAGGCCGTGAGTGCAGAGACCAGTCTATGGCAGACGCTCTCCGTGAGTGGCATTTACGACAGTAACGTTAAATACAAGTTCTCCACAGCGACTCTAGGGGTCACTGTTTGACAAAAACGGAATTCCAGCATAGTGTGCCTTTAACCCTCTGGGGACCAGAAACGCGCCGGCGCGTTTTGCTCGTTTTTTTCACATAGCAGAAAAATAGACTTAAAGTACTACCATCATTTCTGTTCATATAGAGTTAAGAAATATGAGAAAATAATCTGTTAAATGTCTACTTTTTTATGTGCCCACATACAATCGAAATAAAATATTGTGCTTTTGTAAAATAAAGAATATAAACAGGGTGTGCGTTCTGCCTCTCAGTCACCGTGAACTTTTTTCCTGGAGCACGTCTCTAATCTTCAACAAAACTCAGCAAATACTATTCACCCAGACATGAGCAATATATCTTTTAAATCATTTGAGTTTGTACTTTTAAATGATCCGATTCAAAACTAAAATAAATATTCTCCGTTTATGTAATCTATATAAAAAGAGAGACGTGTCAGCCTTTCTAATTATCTTTCTCTCAGCTCATTATCTTCGGTAATGTGACACGCCCACGGAGAGCACGCGCTATTCACACGCAAATACGTGAAGCACCACATTGAGACGCGTTAACGCCTATAAACTCTGAAAACACACTATATTTTTTAGTCAGATTAATCTACTGTCATCTTGAGCGGCAATGAGGAACAATCCTGGGACATTTACCTACCTCAGAACAAGTGCTGGTTTATTTTCACCACGAGGAGGAGCAACAGATTCAGCTGAGAAGTGTGTAAGTGTTTTATGCTTGTGCTTTGTTCTAATCGCGATATAGAATAACGTTAGTGTCTGTAAACGGAAAAATAGCATACTGTTTAAATGTGAATCATGTTTCTGTGTGTGTGTGTGTGTGTGTGTGAATGAATGAATGAATGAATGAACGCACAGATACGCACTGTTATAGACGAAATAAAAGACATTTTGTTGACTAGTTTTGGATAGAGTATAAAGCTTTTACTCTAAAATAGACATCAAATAAGCTTTGTTAGGAGTTTCTGCTCATATGTTAAATATATAGTATGTTTTGTCAATAAACTAATCAACTAAGACGTTATAGTCTAGTGTTTGTTCCAATCCAAGCTAAATCAAAATAATGAATCCTCAACTTTGAAATATGTATGATCAAACTAAGACATTTATGGAAAAGACAATTTTCTTTTCAAGATTTTTCCAACTCTAACTTTGAACTGAAATAAAACCTTGTCTATATGGTGAAGGGTGTGTGATAGATGTGTCCAGACGTATGCACCCTGTATTTTAAAGAAGAACATTTAATTATTTGTGATAAATTTTTCATTCACAAAGAATTCAAGGACATTATTCATGTCCCTAAAGGTTGGAGTTTTCCTCATTTTTTTAATTAAGGCATTACGATTTTTTATTCCTCTTTTTAGTCAACTTTAGCATGGGTGTGTTCACTTATTCTAAGCAGTGTGTGTGTGTGTGTTGTAAATAAATCCAAACAATCTAAAAGCCATTCTTTTTAAAATCTCCTCATTCTTTCTGCAAGGCTCTTCATAATGATATGGCCTGATAGCACCTAATAGGGCCATTATGGGAGGGTCTTTGTCTTTCTCAGGTGTGAAATGGATACATACTAATGAGAGATCAAGCCTCCTCGCATAAAGCTTTCTCAAACAAAACACGTCATACACATTCTAAAAGACTTTATTGACTTATCTGAATGAGTAGTCAGGATGATTCTCACATAGTTTTGGAGCAAATATTCTAGACTATGTGATACAATTTTCAAAAGTCTTGTGAAGAAATAATCAATATGTGTTTTGTGGCCTTATTTCAGAAACTTTTATTTTTAGTTTTTTCAATAACCACGGATAAATAATATTCTCTCAAAAATACAAACATGTACATGCATGTTGCTAACATATTATGGTAGCCCCGTGTGTGCTATATAGAGTGAATTTACACCTTTGCCATTAACATGTTTATAAATAACTGAAAAAAGCACAAATGTCAGTGCATGTCAAAACATCCCAAGGGCCCCAAAAAACCTTTGGTCCCCAGAGGGTTAAGGGGCGGCTTGTCAGTAAACGGCCACTGTTATGATTGGCTAACGCCATTGCATAGGAAACGGTATCAACGCCCACTCGTTATTACACGAGAGTTAGTGTTTTGAAAACATCATCCATATAAAACCGTAATTTACAGACAAAACATTATGGAATAATTAACTTAAGGTTTGTGATTGAGCTGCTGTCAGATCCAATACAGCTTCATCTGTCAACAAAAGTTTCTTTGCGAACTCTCCATTTCACTGTGCCTCGTTTACAAAATAAAATGCTCCGGACAAACATATAATCCTCTGATGTGATCACTCTTCTATTTGTCTTGATGTTGACAGACTTAAAGGGTCATGAAACCCCAAACCAAATTTTCTGAGATTTTAACAGAAGTAGTGTGTTGAACACCATTGAAGACAATGTTAGCATCTGTTAGATTTGATAGTAGGGTTAAAATGGTTGCAGTTTAGTTTTTTTCCGCTTTTTTCGTCTTCCGGGTTTAAAATCTTCATCGTGTCCACGTCACAGGCTGTGACGTGGCAGTGTTCTGTGAACACGTGGATGACTCATCGGTGTCTCATAATTATTAATGAGACTGAGTTTCATATCCTATGAGAAGACAATGTCTCTTAATTATTCATGACACCACGTGGATTTTTCTTATGACAGACATGTCAAACTGTGATATCGCGTAGTAGAGGAGAGAGACAATTATGGTACGCAAGTGTCTGTTTTCGTGGTGCAATAGAACAACTTTTTTGAATATGTTTCCCCGCGATCTGGCTCCGCGCGGTTGGTTGGCCATCAACCACGGACACATCAAAATTATATGTGTGCAGTAAACATTTTCCGAGAGAGAGTTTCGAAAACTGGAGAATGTTGGACTTCGGCCTTGTTGATGACCAATGCAAGTTGCGTCTTGCAAGTAATGCGGTGCCAAGTCCCGAGGACTTTTCTATCCCTTCAGAGGTAACGTTAACGTTATGTGTGTGTGTTTAAAATGTAACCCTCGTCGTTTTACTTGACCGTGCCATACCTCTCCCACTCCCCTCCCTTCTTCTGGCAGCCGTCCACGCCCATTTATGTTGCATTTTTCAAAAATATTGTGAGCTAGACTTGAGCTGAAAGAGGGGGGTTTCATGACCCTTTAAGGCGAGATTATCGCGCACGCTTTACGCCAACGTTTAACGCCTCGTGTCTAAACAAAGGGCACTAATGTGAGTATGCACACCGACGCGCAAAACGCCAAGCGTAAAAGCGTCATTTTTTTTAACAGCGTTAAAAACTGGCCGACCAATGAGATTGCCGCTTTTGTTCAGGAGCCTGGAGCTGCTGAAGTTACAGTACTTGATGGCGCTCACGTACAAAACGGTCTTGCCGAGCACACGTTGATAGAAGAAGACGATGAAGAGGAAGAAAGTAGACGAAGAAGAAGATGCAACGAGGCAAGATGAATGTAGAGCTGCTGGTCTCTTTGGTGTCTGAACTGAACACAAACGCCACAGCGGCAACAAAAATCTGTCAGCAAAAAGTGTCCGAATGGTTTTGGCAAGCACGTAAATACCGGCTCTCTTCTTCTTCTGTGTGACAAGCGAGTGTCAGAAACATAAAGTTTGCGCAGCGCCACCTTGTGTACCGGGTATTTTTGTTTCTCAATAAGCGCCATCTACTTTCAGGGAGTGAATTTGCATGTTTACTCGGCGCATCGCCAGTGAAAATCGCTTGGGAATGAACACAAAGACGTGTCGGAAAACGCTGGCAATAAACACATGCGAAAATCGTCCCGGTGTGCACGAGGCTTTAAGCGTGTGGATTATGTCAAAAACTGAATGCTCATCTGTATACTGTATCCAGTGTAGACAGCGTCAGTGATTATAATGGGCTTTATTTGCTTTTGATGCGTCGCGACGCTCACATCCAGTGAAGGCAAGTGTCAGCCGTTAAGCGCCTGAATGCCAGTGGGCGGGGCTTATGGTCTGATGATGTATAGATTAGTTAGTGTCTTTCTCTGGAGGCAGTCATATGCAAATGTATTTGCCCGTGAGACGTCACAAATCCCACAAACGAGCCATTTTTGGAGCTTAAATAAATAAATGCTTTGTTTATAATGAGGAAGAAGATTTAAACTATGAAACTTGCAGGATATTTCAATGGTACAAAGACCTCTTATATGTCAAAAGATCAAGGCAAATTTGATTTCTCATGTCATGATGACCCATTTTAATGACAGCATTCAACACACATGGACTCATAGATGTGAGAGAAAACGGAGCACGTATTTGTGCACGGGAGAAATAAAATCCAGCCACCTTTATTTCACTCCAGTAAAGAATCCTATATGCAGTTTCTCAGCTTGATCAATGCTCCGAACACACACCGTGCAAAAACACACACGCATAAAGATATTTTACGAGCGCTAATGTTCATAAAACAGCCGGCTGAGATGAAACCAATTAGGTTGTGTTCCCCCGAGAAACATTCCCAGCGAGGAGATCGCCCCATACACGCAGAGAGCCGTATAAATATAAAAGCAGCGAGACAAGCTCTGTTCCCTGTGTCTAGTTTTCTGCCAGGACAAAATAAACTGCAGAGACGCAGGATGATCTGAGATGTTCTGTACACAGTGCTCGTATTGACATTTCTACGGGGAAAAATCGGTTTTAGTAAATCTTTCAAAGCCACAGAGAGAGATCATTACAGTTTTTCTGCATCACGGCAAGACATCGGGGGTCAGAACAGGTAAAAGAATGAAAGCATCCTGGTTAACACTCCAATTTAGTGGCCCGAAGTCATGCTTCCCAGCATTAGAACTGCTCTAAATGTTAGATTGCATGAATAAAACAAAGGCGCTTTAGTGAATACGGTGAAAGGTCTAACCAGACCCAACTCTTCTGTGACATGAGGTTGCATTGCAGATGAACTTCAGCTGGTCTTACAAGCCGAAATCGAATCTCTTTGCACCTCCAAATGCGAAACTGTTTACACCTTCACACTAAATCATTGATAATTCACGTGAAAGGTCTATGCATTACAGTGGATATGGTACCAGAGTTACTAATGCAATATAAAGACAGTCTGGAACGTCTGGAAGGTCAACGGGTTTTTAATCAGTCCACAAGGAAACTAAATCTTTTTAAAAGACACCAGAGTGAAATTATAAAGCTTTCCTGTGGAAGAACCAATCATTGTATTGATGTTTTCAGCATAAAATCTTTAAAAGGAGCACTTTGTAGCATGCAAACTAGAGCACTTGTGGTGACTAACAGAATAATCTATACTGGACCAGACTTTATGCAGATTGTCAGACATCGTGCTCATTATACATTGTGCCATCATAATGAGCCATGTAAAAAATAATATGATTTCAATGTGCACCACAGGAGATCTAACAAGGACATTATTTTTCATGAGATATGTTCTCAACATCCTCAGCCTAAAATGAAGTATACATTCATCACTGGGTATCAATGACATGTTCATTTTCTCATTGCACAACCAATATCAATAGATGATCCAGTGAGCAAGCAGGTGCTCAGCAACAGAACCTGAAATAAATGCATTAATTAAATGAATTAATTTACTGCCAAATGTCTGAATGGTGACGTCACTCAACGTTTTGGCATGAAGTCATCTAACCGGCTCAGGCAAATAAAGTGGATAGACAGGCTGGTCTAATTGGACACATTGTGTGAACCTGAAATCAACAGTTTTTACTGCGATGATAATATAATATAAGGGAAGTAAAACGTCCTTTTCACAGAGAGGTGATAATATTGTAAAATGCAGCTACAGAAATCCTCCATTGAAGATGAATCTTTCTGCACAATTTTAATATTCAAAATATATTGGCACGTAAATGTGTTTTCTCATGCCATAAATAGATCAATACAGATTTTACGCTCCGCAAATCTTTTTGCTGGTCACAAAGACATGAACGGGTTTAGTCAGAGCCATCAGAAAAGCACCTGCTGTTATTGTAAGCAGCAACAAGCATTGAAACAACTGAATCATTAAAGCATACTGAAATCATAAAACGCAGCCTTCTCATAATTATATTGAACACTGTGCTCCTGATATGAATCGTATTAATATTTAATCATATTTTTAAACACCTCAATATATTATCTACACTGTTGTTAGTCTGAATGTCTTATACAGGCTGAACACATTACTCGTGGTTTCTGCCGTGGAAAAAAAGGCATATAAATTTGCTATAATGGCTTCCACACACCAATCAATAATGCATAGGACTGGCTATTGATAATATAAATCTTCCAAGCTTAACTGACCACAACTTACTCCTGCATGTCTCCCCACACCTAGAGTGGCCCCCAAAATATATTGCACACTTAAAATGTCTGGATGTTATTGCAAAGATGATAAAATATCAATTCAAGTGGCATCTTGACAAACGTTGCAGCATCTTTTCTCAGAAATGACTTTAATTTTCTTCATTTTTGCTCAATGACTTGTAACTTTAGTGTTTAGTGGAAGATATATCTGATGTTTTATCATTTAAAAACTTAGACTTTTTGGTGTCGGTACATCATTTTTTTTAGTTTCTTATATATATTTAGGTCTCTTCGGCTTACCAAGGGTGCATTTATTTGACAAAAAATGTTAGTATTGTTCAATATTATTACATTTTAACTAATTATTTTCTATGTTAACATATATTTTTAAATGTCATTATTCCTGTGATGCAAAGCTGAATTTTCAGCATCATTCCTCCAGTACTCAGTGTCACATGATCCTTCAGAAATCATTCTAATATGCTGATTTGCTGCTCAAGAAACATTTATTATTATTATTATCAATGTTGAAAACAACTGTGCTGCTTAATATTTTTGTTGAAACTACAATACTTTTCCCAGGAATCTTCGATGAATAGAAACCTAAGGAATCCTTGCTAAATATGAATTTAAAAAAAGAAGATCTTATCCCCATAAACACACCAAAACCACAAATCTTACAGATCTTATCAAACGCATAGCAATGCCCTGGCAACGAGAAGAGTTTCTTCAGAAAACATACACATCTAATTTCGTCTGAAATACGGTGTATCCTTCATTTTAAACACCTTTTTACGAAAAAAAAACATTTCTCAGAAGTGTAGTCAGACTGTTTTGACGCCACGCAAGGTTCTACCAATTAACTCAGTCTCACTCTTCCTCCTCTCGCGCATCCCCGTTGAATTTCCCACGCGCGCAGCATGTCACATCCGGTTTCAGCACCTCGGACAGCTCGCGCTCGCACTCCCCAATCTTTCTACCTCACACATCGAGATACACACAAAGTTTTGGGCTAACCAGACCACCCTGCGTGACGCTAAACCTCCAGAGCCTCTAATCTAACGGGGACAGGAGTCGACGGTCGGGGAGGCAGAAAGACACACGGGAGAAAAAGGGAGGCGTGAGACGACGCTCCGCGCGCGAGATGCCCAGAGACGGCTGCGGGAGACCGAGTTCTGTTTCTCTGTCATTCTGTTGCTGAGAAGAGAGAGAAAGAGAGAGAGAAGCGAGAGACCGGGGACAGAGGAGCGAGGAGAGAGCATCATCGAGCGGGTCTTAACGAGGCACCAGACCGGATCTGCATGCGAGAGCGAGTCCGAGCGAGCGGAGGCGCGAGATGCAGCGCGTGAACAAGCTCTTGAGTCTCATCGTGCTGGTGCTGATGGGTACGGAACTCACGCAAGTAGGTCTATCGCCATCTTTACCTCCCCCCCCCCCCCCCCACCCCAGACACACACACATACACATCAAACACAGATCAGACTGCGGTGAATTAGCCAGATTACTGTAAAAAAGAGATTAATAGATGGGATTACAAACGGAGAGATATGAGTCCACGGTAATACTTATTAGCTCACCTCAAACATGAGAAACAATCTGCACGCGAGCAAGTTGCAAGAGAAGCGCACGATTTATATATTTTTGCCTCAGGAAAGTCCAATTAAAGGAAACATTCATTATAACATATTAGGATTCATGCTAATGTATATTTAATCATCATTTACTGTTGAAATTGACTTTGTATTCTTTGTTTTGGGTCTCCACGCACTGTATGTGTAAAAATAACAACAATGAAAGCTTTTAATGTGTTCTTCTAATTGAATCAAACCCCATCCAGCAGATCTTAGCAAAATATTAGACATGCACTTTTCAGAAATGTGACCAAAATGATATCCAATACAATCATGTTGCTTCTGTTTGGGGTCAGATCGATCATGAAAAATAGACATTGCAGAAAAACACAAAATAAATATAGCAAAAATGTATCTCAAGAGAGATCTTATGTTGCATTTCATTGCATGTATTTTTTATAACTGGTGTCTCTGAGACCCTTAAGGATGTTTTTAGTGTATCACAAGTTCCAACATATTACTAGTACAATTCATGAAGTATCAACCTGACATAAGGATGTTTTTGAGCTATTAAAGGCCTTGAGAGACCAGCTAAGTAATATTAATGCAATTTGTTATGTGGAGTTGTAATTACACATTGCTATTGTCAGCACCACACCAATTACATGAAAGAGTGTTGGAATGATTTGGAAAAAGGCTACATAGAGCATAATTATGATTGTATAATTATCAAAAAGAGGGGGAATGAATATATACATTTTTCAAATTGGGGCAAATATGTCACCACCTGTCATAATTGTTTCTATATACCTTAGGATACATGAATGAAAAGATGTTATAGTATATGTACATAGTATATGTATGTACAGTGTTTAATGGGTTAAATTGTACCTCTTCCTTGATTTTAATTGTTCAGCCAATGCAACACTGAAATAAACCACACAACATGGCTTGTGAAAATTAAACGTGTCAAATCTACTGTAAGTGTCCCTCATTTTCATATACGTCAAATGAAATATGGCATCTCCCCTTTTGTACGCTCCTGTTAAAATGGACACTAATACGGCAAAGATTTACAAAAAGAAACTGGAGCTTTGCACTAGAGAATTCGAGAGCATTTGGCCGCTCTTACTAACATTCCCCAGTCCGCAGTGTTCTTGGCTTCTACATATGCAAACAGTGCTCTTCACGCTTCAGTTATTACTTTAACCAGCGTCTCACTGTAGCATGTATTTTCATATTGATCAGAAAGGATGAGCATGTGAACCGTACAGCCTGTGTAAATGTTGCATTAGGCTCGCAGCGGGGCAGCATGCTTACTCGGCATGTGTGCGCAAGTAAATCTCAAACTGACTCTGCCAAACCCATCAATTACTGCCGCGTGGCTCGGTCATCTTCTCATCTCGGAGATTTATGGCCCATTGAATCTGCGACAATTTGGCATTTTGCTCAGCTTTACCCGGGTTAGAGAAGAAGACTTCGCACAAGAACATATACATTACACATGCACATGGTAGCCCATATCCAAAAATCTTTCCCACGTAATGTAGTGTAGTGTAAAGTAGTGTTTCTTCATTGTAGAACGGCATTCTGTGATTCGATTTGGCTCTGCTGTCAGTGTTAAATGAAACACATGAAATAGTCCCTTAGGAGCACAGGTGTGAGCAAATTCATGCCGTAACTTGCATAAATGTGATCTAGTTTCAAACATTCAGGAAATTGTCATGGTTTGATAATTGTGTTGTGGAATGGAAATTGAACTGACTTTCAGAGGTCCATTTGAGTTCTTTTTCTGTTCTGTTCCGGCCTCCAGGCTTGTTAATGGACATAACCCCAGCACTCTTTAAAATAAAGGTTCCAATTAGAACGAAAACAAGTATCTAATGTCAAAGGAGAAGCTTTTTATCCTCTATCTCTTTAGAAAACCACCTGTGTAGTGATGCTTTAATGGACCACGCATCAATATCCTCTATAATGTGACTTCAAGATCTTTTTTTATCTAAAAGAACTAAATTAAGAACTCAAGAGCCCTGTAGAGAGAAAAGTTGATGAGAAGAACAGTTGAAGAACCTGTTGAAGAACTTGCAGAACACACCTGAACACCTACAAACACATGCACCATTCAAACACTTAAACATAAACGACTTGCTGAACACCACCCGAATAACCTCTCCTTAAATGTAAATACCCCTCAGAAATGCTTAAACGGTAACAGCCGCTGAACCTAAACACTGCTCAACAATTCCCCCACAGTACACCTACTAAACACCACCCACCATCATGAAACACCTCCAAAAAAATACCCCTTATTGCCCACAAAACATCTCCTTAATGGAAAAACCACTCTCTAAACTGAACACCACCAATAAAAAAAGCCCATTACACCACCCACAGAACAGCTGGTGTACTACAGATTTCCTAAACACCACCATCAGTTCACCCACTTCACTAGTTCTAAAACTGAAACAGTTTGAAAGAATGAGGTCTAAAGTGATCTCATTTTAAAAGACAGTAACATAATTTAGGTCAGAAAGCAAGTTGGAACATCATATTCCCCCCAGTCAAAGTTATGCGCCAACCATCGATTAGATTCAAATTGATCCAACCAGCAGTTTTTCTAGAGGGCAGTTTTTCTTAATATATCTAAAATATACATAAAAGCATTGAGTAGGTACTATTACCCAAGCTGACCCCCTCTTCGAGTGATCATTTAAAGCAACACTGATTGGAGGACGTTGAGTTTGTTTTGACATGGAATTTTCAGGCAAATGCAGGAAGAAGCATCAAGCACCAGTCCTAGGAGACATAAGAACAAATTTAGAAGACATTAGACCTAATTTCTAATAAGCTGGTAGCTCTTTATTTATGTGTTAGATTTGTCTATTATTGTCTATATGGGTTGATATGGGATTTAGAAAGTAATTAGTAATAATTTACTCTTTTTTTTTCAAGTAAATTACCCAACACTGATATATATATATATAATATAATTTTTTTGTATTAACCACTTAGCTCATAACTCTGTCATGGTTAAGTGTTCATTGGGTTTCAGTGGGCCTGATGCTTCTTGCTCCCAGTGCTGCTTATGCTGTCTTTTCAATTTGTGTTAATGTCCTAATCGTATTTCAGTATGTAGCCCAAGTCCAAATGTAGAATCCATTCAAACTTCCATTAACAAAGAGAGAGATTGTGAGAGAGAGAGAGAGAGAGAGAGAGAGATGAGAGAGAGAGAGATAGAGAGAGAGAGAGAGAGAGAGAGAGAATGTATCCACATTCTAAATGCTCAGTTCCCACAGCTATAGAATGGATGAGATTTGTTCTTGATTACCATGGTACAGATACGAGTCTTCTATGGTCTTATCACCTTCATGGAGATAAAGGTCATCACCATGGTCTCACAGAAGAGAATAATCTAGTCTGTGGATAAGAATAATTAACATATTAGTAATGGTTCTGCCATTAATCGGTTGTGTCTGGTTTTGAGTAAAGGGAGATAAAAAGAAAGCGTGTGTGTGCGTTTGAAAAGGAAACACAAGCTGTTGTTTATATGATGGCATTTTACCACCCCTGACAGTCATTGTTTCTCTCGAACAATCCAATCACACACACACACGCACGCACGCACGCACGCACGCACACACACACTTTTCTTGAATTCTCCAATCGATTACTAGACAGATCTATCATCAGCATGCACTCAATCTTTACACTTGTGTTGTCCATCATATAATCTGTAGCATCTGAACTGTGAAAGGGCAAGTGTGTGTGTGTGTTCATTGTTTTAGAAAAAAAGATGCATACGGGTCGATTCACACAGAACATGTTATTTCCATTCCACTGCTCTACTTTTCCATTGTTTTTCTCTGTAAACATAGGGGCCAGGATATTATAGAGTCTTGTAGACACTTGGCTAGGCTGTTTTAACCTAGGCCACTTAGAAACCACCTCGCAGTCGCAACCAACTAGAATACTGAAGTGAGTCTTCAGTAACAACATAGCAATCCATCAGCAAACAGCCAAAACAACCAAAAAGCAACACAATTACAACCATTCAGAACACCCTAGAAACACTCTAACAATCACTAAGTACTCTTTAGCAGTGTAGCAACAACCCTGGCAGCCACCCAAAACACCAAAGCAATCAAATACCACACCATACACTAACATCCATTCTGAACACCCTGGGGTATTATATATTATTTGCAGGCATCTGGAATATTGAAATCGCTTTTGAATGCACACTCGCTTTTTACTTTCATTTTCGAATTCGTGATCACACGTACTCTGTATTTCACGAGTTCACACTTACATACTATTAGAAGGAGTTTAATGCCTATTTGGCGTGCTGTCCGTCCGGGGGGAGGGCTCCGAGCTCGGAGTTTGGCCCAAACCCAGAGTACGTTTTACAAGATAAGCTATTTGTCAATGGCAATCGGGATCTGTGGCGTATCAGGATAGAATTGTTGCATTATTCCAAATAAATAGATTGAGATTTACAAATAAATGTAAAGAGATTCACAAAAATGTATTAAATTCACAAATAAATAGATTAAGATCCACAAATAAATGTGCTATGATTGGTCTGCGCAAATGGCGGTTATCTGACTGGCTTAAACGTACAGTATGTAATTTTTGGCCACCAGGGGGCACTCGATCTAAATAATAACAAAAGACGTACTTTGATGACGTCGGGAAAGAGCGTGGGCTCACGGGAGTTGTTGTCGCTGTCAATGACAACCAGCCCTCTGAGGGAGAGAGAGAGGGAGGGAGAGCGCGCGCGAACCAGCGATACGATGTTCATTGGAACACGCGCGATCTGTCATTTCTCACTCATTCTAACTATGTATTTTGATAATCACGTCTTTTCGAACAGAGAGATATATGAATTATCAGACCCCTATTGAATCAATATTCCATCTAGCTAGTATTACTGTAATAGATGTTTAAAAAACACGGTCACCTTTCGTTAAAAATATAATTACGTTTATACTATGATATCAAACAAGATAACGTTAGTGAACTGCATAT
Source organism: Tiaroga cobitis (assembly GCA_030578255.1). NCBI lineage: Eukaryota > Metazoa > Chordata > Actinopteri > Cypriniformes > Leuciscidae > Tiaroga > Tiaroga cobitis. Next base: position 6,755,665 of record CM060611.1, read on the forward strand.
GAAGCTACTTTCTCCAGCTATATATAGAACAAATATGAATTTACATTATAGCTACATGAGAGCTAGCCGTCTGCGTTTTACACATGACATCATTTCACAAAATATACGGATAGATATAGTTAGCTGAATGGGTGCTTACCTGTTTATTACAATGCAAGCGAGATCGCCATCTCTCTGTAGCCTATATTTAGCTTGTCACAAAGCTCTCTACATTTTTTAAATGCAACCCTACAGTTTACCCGTGTCATGCTTCTTCTCCTGTCATATCACGCAATTGAGCCAATTCTCACGCTCTCACACCACACCCCCGATTTCTCACGTTGAAGTGTCAGCCCGGTCGGTCAAAGCCAGAAAGATGAGTTTATCTATAGATCTACCTGTTGAGCCACTCGTGATCCATTAGTTTTACCGCAAATTAGTTAAAATATCCTGTAATCTAGAGCGAGCGTGCATGCGAAACAGATGTTGAGCTCCTAACCGCGTACGCGCACGATGTCAGAGAGGTCAGCGAGCGAGAGATCTTGCGCGTGCAGCCAAACCCCCCTCAAGTTTGGTGCAGTAACAGTTGCAAAATGATACTAGCTACTACTTTTTTTTCTACGTCATTTTCTTTTCTTTTATTGGTGGTAGTCCGGTGTTCCCCTTTGTGTTTGGCGGTTCCGCAGGAAGTTAGAGAAAATAGAGGAGTCAAAGGTTAAATGACGCCATAGACGGGCGACAAAAGGGAAATAAAGAAACGGCCCGTGTCTTCGAATTAAACTATACATTTGTCCGGATATGAAAGTTGGTGGAAACTGTCGAGATAATGTAAGTACATATCTCATAGAAATATATAACATAGAAACAGTTATTTTTGCTATTTTTAAAGCAGAAAAAATACATATTGTGCCTTTAAGTAGAGGTGGGTGGAGTCCACTTATTTGTGGATTTGGGTTGGGTTGTATGTATGACGTTTGATCCAGAAAGGCGTGTTAGGGGCGGGGTTTAGGGCCCGGCAGTGGAAACGCAAGCCCGGTGCTTGAGGCCCGAGGCCACTGGCTCGGCTCGGCTCGCTGTTAGCCCTGGCCCGGCCCTAGCCCGGCAGTGGAAACGCGGCTAATGTCTGTTGAGAGAATAATGTTAAAAATCAAACTACTCTTGCATCTAAATGATCGCAATACATTTACAGGAACTAGTTTCTCAGCAGCGCTGGAATTTTACTTTGCTCCGGTTAGTAGTCCTGCGCCGAAAAGTAAACACAGAACAGAAGCGCACTACAGTCGGGACTCCCTGCACTACCTCTCTCTCTCACTACCGCTCTCGGTTGCCTAGGTAACTACATAGCACTCTGCCGCTGCTGTAGAGTGTGCTAATAAATACAGGCAACAAAGTATAACTATTGCAATGCGATGAAAGGGTAGTTTGATTTCTAACATTATTCTCTCAACAGACATTTACATCGATAGTCTGGCGTTATCATTTATTTGCTTTGGGTGTACTGTGGAGTGAGTAAAACTGTTTTTAATGGCAGGCTAGCAGTTACCGTTGACTCACGCTAGCCTAGCACCGGCGAACTATGCAACTGGAAGGACTGGATTGAATTTTTGGAAAACTGTCTCCACTGATAAATAACACCTAGGCAAACTTGGAAATGAGGCCCGATGTCCAAAATAATCTATTTTGTGAATTTGATTCATTTTTGTGAATCTCTTTACATTTATTTGTGAATCTCAATTCATTCATTTGGAATAATGCAACAGTTCTATCCCCATGGGTGTGCACCAAATCCTGCGCCATCGTCCTGTCAGTCATCTGTCTTTACTCTTGTCATGTGATCAGTGAAGTCTGACTCCTGCGTCTCTGTGTTGCGATTCTGCAGCTCTGCTTTCAGTTTATAATTATAGCATCCGTTGTCCAACTGAACTAAATGGTTTTTATGTGTGTAAAAAAAAAAGCTAAACGGCAGTGGGGGCGGTGCCGCGGTGGGCAAGTAATGTAATCGGGCATTGCAACACCCAAAACACCCTTGAATCTTGCCTGTGAATTTTACACAGTCAAACACCACTTAATTTTTTTCCTCAAGAAAATATAAAAAAATCTACCATCTGTTCACACACACAGCAATCTCCTTCCATTTACCAAGATATCATTTTTTTCTAAATCACAAAATAAATTCCTATGTTTTGAAGCGGTTATAGACGGATATTCAATGAACTAGCACTGAAAACAGCAGGAAGAACAGACTGCTTGGAGAACGCAGTGGAAACGCAGGGGAAGGGGAGAGTAAATGTTCAAACAGCAGGGCTCCGTTCCAAACACCTCTGCAGTACCACGGGCACCAGGGCCCAGAGTCAGCCAGAGCATTTGAAGTTTCTGCAGATGAAAACTTCTGAAAACATGGACTTCTCCTCCTCCTCCTCCTCCGCCTCCAACCATTCTGGAGGTCTCCAGCGCTCCTGTTCAGACCTATTGATAAATCACTTATATCATGCTGGACTGTTTTTTTTACATGCAGCCTGAAGCTGAAGGCTTTACTGTAGACCATTACAGATGAGTTACTGCTGCCACACTCTCCTTCTGTCCAACAGCTTCTGCTTCTACTCTCTGAACCAACCATCATCTAGCGCTCCTGATCTACAGGATATTATCGTTTTGCTGGGGGCTGCAGAAATTGCACAGCCTACACATGAATTATTAAAGATGATAAAAAGAACAGTGTTAAAGGGAATCCCAATTTGAGATTACGGTCTTGCTTCTAAGTCAAATTGATTGCTGTTGCCTTAGAGAACGCAGCTATAAAACATTCATATTAGACGTTCACTGCACATCTTGTTTCGGAATGAATAGCAATATGTACCTGACCCAACATGATGAGTGCTTTTGTAAAACCAATCTATGTGTTTTTGTAAAGAACATACAGATTAAAGAAGCTGTTCACCAACGAATTAAACAATTATGTACTCTACTCACCTTCATCCCGTTCCAAACCCATGTGACTGACTTTCTTCTGTTGAACAGAACAAAAACAGATGTTTAGCAGAATGTTCACAATGCTCATTTCCAATTAAACTCCATGTAATGTAAACGGATGCTGTCGAGCTTCAAATATGTCAAAAAATAACAACACGAGGGTGAGGAAATGGTGGCATCATTTTCATTTTTGGACGAACTATCTCTTTAAGGTTTAGGGTTTTCTAAATCTCTTTAAGGTTTCTTTAAGACCTCATTGGTCTTAATGTTAAAACTGTCTTGATCAATTCGCTGCTTAATACCACAACCCAAGCACAATCTATTTGAATCTACTTAACTCATATTTTCATAGAAAAACTTGTGTTGTCATTTATATTCTAGTGTTGGTGTGTAGAGAGAAACAGCCACAAAGAAAAAAAAACATTTTAAATTCCTGATGTTGATTAAATGAATCAACATAGACATTTGGCATTATTTTTTTTTGTTTGATTCATTAGGCCAAATTGCTTTATAGAAAAATGTTTTATTTAGCACAGTTTCATAATTAAAAAAGTGTCAGCTTTTATCAATAGCCAGGAAGAAAGCTAGGTTGGAAATAAGTATTTAACTAACATGGTCAAGTTCACAGAGTTTACAGAGAACTAATGCTTCATCAAATATGAAAAACAACCTCCCGAGGGCACTAATTTATAGATAAGTGTCTATTTGCCAGTTACAAGTCCGAGGCCGTGACACAAGGTCAGCTAAACATTGAGAGCGTTCTAATAGGCTATGCTGAATTTTTTTATGCAAAACATCATCCTACTATGTGCGGTGGATATGTTTCTTCTTTCATATTAATCTGAAATAAGAACAAGCCAATGTGATTCAAGTAGCATTGTTCATTGGCACACACACAGAGATATCTCAAGGCCAAACAAATTCAAGCCCAAAGCGATTTATGCTGAAGTGACCTTCTGTTTCTATGGCTCTATCATTCATTCACTCCATCTCTTTTACGTCTCTCTCCATCTCCTCACACACAAAATGCAACCAGTGTTCTAACTGTGTTATCTGGGAGGCCATGTCCAGAAGATATTTAACTGTCATCAATTACTCACATTCGTGTTGCTCCAAACCTCTGGTTTCTTTCGTGGAGCACCAAAGGAGATGTTCAGCAGAATGTCTGAGCTGCTCATTTCCTTACAATTAAAGCAGATTGGGACTTGGACTGTTGAGCTCTAGAAAATGAGTAAGAAACATCATAAAGTTCCACTTCCATTTCTAAACTTGCCTAGTCACCATTCAATTTCATTGTATGGAAATTTGATGTTCTGTTACAAATAAGTCTTTTTGTGTTCTATTGGAAACCGGAAATCATATACAGGGGAGAGTGAATAAATGATGGCAGATCTGGTCCTTTAAGACCAGTACAGAAAGATCGGATCATTTCGGATCCACAAGCAAACCAAAATGTGTGTGTGTGTGTGTGTGTGTGTAATAGACAGTGACAGGCCCGGAAAGAATATCTGCCCTAGATTCAGTGTTTTAGATGTTTTCTGTGTGATGTTTTATTAAAGTGAGGTTGGATATGCTGACAGAGACACAACTGCATGCCTGACACTCCCTGAATCTCTCTCACTCTCTCTCTCCCTCTCTCTCTCTCTCTCTCTCTCTCTCTCTCTCTCTCTCTCTCTCTCTCTCTCTCTCTCTCTCTCTCTCTCTCTCTCTCTCTCTCACTCTCTCTCTCTCCCTCTCTCTCTCTCTCTCTCTCTCTCTCTCTCTCTCCCTCTCTCTCTCTCAAAGGTCAGTAAAGTGCCGTCCCTTTAACATATTATTCATGTTTTTATCCAAAATGTATCCAGTTTATTTTAGACTAAAAATCTGGTTTATTAATTAAACAACCGAGAATGTATGTTTAAAAGCTTTTAGGTATATTTAAAAACTGAAAGACAAATAAGATGAGAATAATTTTTAAGAGAACACATATATATACATATATATATGTATATGTTTGTATATATATGCTTGAGTATGTTGTCACATGCTGTATGTTTTATTTTGTCATTTTAAACTCAATTTGAATGCTTTCTCTACATTGTTCAGCAATACTTATTTTATATTTCAAAGAAAAACATCTTAAATCGTTTTAAACAGCGGGTTCCTATTGTGACAACTTACCCCTTATAGTTTGACTAAATGTCCAACATAAAGCTAACATGTCATGCACACTGAACTGGATCTCTTTTCCAGGGAAAAGAGTAATTTTTTTTTTTTAACTTAACTTACTTGTACACACACACGTAAAAAAAAAAGAAAAAGAAAAAAGATAAAAAATAAATAAAACTACCCTGAGAAATATTCACTAGAGTAAGAAGTGTGACAAACAGTGCGGGTCTCTGCTTATTTATTTAATGTGATTATTTTTGATATCAGGATTCATGCACATCTAACAATGACGCGTTTTGCACCTCTTGCTGTGCCACGACTATTCACTGGCATGGCATGTCTATGTCTGTGAACAATATAACCAAGCGATGCATGAGACTGCACACTGCTCGTCCTGTCATACTGCCAGATAGTAGTCGGTATAATTGGATCAAAGTTCCGCCGATCACAACACGGGGGCGCTAGAGTCATTCTAATGCAAACTGAGTTAATGCACTTGCGGCACTGGATGTGTAGGACGAGCGCATCGTGTCTCTCTATATAATTTACTTTTCACTAACAATCCGTCTACGCATGTGCATGACAAATATTTACATTTGTTTAAGGATACAATAAAGATATTCCAACCACATATGCTCCATATGTTTCCCTTTATTTCCTTGTCGTTGAGAAATAGCCTATGTCTCTGATGTCTCGTGACACATCTTTTCGGTTTAACGGTAGGCTACTATTTTTGATAAACACTGATAAAACATTAAAAAAAATTGACGCTTATTCTTTTGTTTTCAAAAAAAAGTTGACGCTTTACTGTGCTTAAAGACAAGTTTGGTGGCGCGAGAACGAAAATAACCTCAAGATTGTGCCGCGAAAATGATGTCTTTGTATAATGTGCACACTGGTGACAGTTAAGGGTTATAATGGGAGGATAGGAAAAGGGAGAGCGAGAGCAATATGATCATTATTCACTCCTGTTGACCCGGAGTGGAGCGTGACATTGGGATGTTTCGTTTACAACCTTCTTGTGCGCGTGGCTATGACAATATCGGGCCATTAACGCGATCCGGTGCCAAGTGCAAATCCCCGGTGGCGCGTCTCGTGAGCACAGGGGCTTATATAGGAGCGCGTGGCGCCGCCTCCTTTCTCATCCACGGAGAGCGGTCGGCGTGTGCAGTTGTAATCCATCCATAGTAATTCACTTGCGTTGGGAAGGCGTACCAATAAGGGCGTGAACGCACACAAAAGAGACTCGGATAACAGAAAAGACACCAGACGGGACCAGCGCGGAGAAGAGGGTCACCACTGCTCGGTTTCCATTACTTTAACCACACCGGACTCCGTTTAATCAACGACATAAAGATGAGCACCATGAGACCGTCCGAACCGGGACCGTTAGAGGAGATGATGCGGATGATGGTGATGCACGAGGCGCTCACGGGCAGCGATGCTCGCCGTTATGGTTCCCGGGTGGCTTGTGAAGAATGAGAGTTTGGGTCAGTGCGCACAGAGATGCCGGTGCCTTTGCTGAAGATCGGTGTGGTGCTCAGCACCATGGCAATGATCACCAACTGGATGTCCCAGACTCTGCCATCACTGGTAGGGCTCAACACCACCAAGCTGACCGCGGCGCAGGGCGGCTATCCGGACCGGAGTATAGGAGTAAGTGTCGGGTTATTTTCCTTGAAATTTAAATTGAAAAGTTCAGATATTAAGCAATTAACCCAACATGTGAAGAAAAAGAAAAAGAAAATCCATTCGCGCATACAGCAGTGCGAATCAACTCCGTGTTTTTTGTCGACATTTAAGGGGGCGTTCACACGGGGGCGTAATTCTTGTGCATTCTGTAGTATCATTTTATTTTAATTTTCGAATGGAACGGGTCTTGTGTGCGCGCCTCCTTGCGCGTTCCTTCTCGTTAAGACACGCTGCTTGTGATGTCCTGGAATTTCGAACGCTTAGCTCATACATATTCAAATGTATAACGTTGTCGCTTCGAAGATGAGTGTTCTATTTCGCCCTATTTATTTTAATGAACCAATTTTTATTTATTTATTTTTTTACGATTTTACCAGAATGAGATGCAGTGCATTCTAAGAGTAAAAGAGGTCTAAAAGCAAGCTTTAAAAAGTCAAACTTGACAACTTATATCTCGAGTCTCTGTTGCGTTCAAGAACGCAAGAACGTGTTTTATGTGAGAACGTTTTTGTGTTCAAAAACAGCATAGCCGAATATAACAAAGTATATCACCAACATTTATAAACGCAGTTGTGTAGTTCTTCCACAGTTCTGTCATTTTCACTTTCACAATTGTAATACAGTTTAAATGGACAATTTTAATATAAATATAACTTCTAATATTAACAAATATAACACGAAATGACTGTAAAGCGGATAGGTAATATTCCATAAGTGCACCATTGGTTTGGAGATTTAGCACTCTCCAGACCTGCATCAGTGGATGCTCATCAATCCTCCATCTGTTCCTCACTCTCACCAGCTCCACACACACACACACACGCACACACACACTGTGATCGGATCTGGATCTGTAACACGAGTTCAAGAATGGCACAGCTGAATGGGATAAGATCCCTTCATTCAAACAGCTGTCAGTCAAATACAACCATAAAACTGTTGTGATGTTTGTCTTCCTGGTAGTAGATGTAAGGCTGCTGCATTCTGATTGGTGGGTGTGGATATGGGCGTGGTCTGATCTGATGTGGCAGGGCAGATGGGGTTTTGTGTAATCTTGTGTCAAGTGTTTGTAATGAGTATGGGATTATAAATGAGACTATAACCTTTAGATGTTATAATACTGGTAAAATCACCTTTCTCTTTCTTTCTCCTCTCTCACAGGTTTTACCCGCTAACCCAGAGGAGTCATGGCAGGTGTACAGCTCGGCTCAGGACAGCGAGGGCAGGTGTGTGTGTACGGTCGTTGCACCTCAGCAGACCATGTGCTCGAGAGACGCCCGCACCAAACAACTCCGCCAACTACTGGAGAAGGTGACCCCCAACCCATAATGCTCTACTGCGTTGCCCTTGGGCATCACGTTACCTTTAATGCAAAGTTGCCACAGACACCGAATCTATGACAACCAGAGTTTTCCTCCAGAGATCAAAGTGACCTAAAGGCATGAGCCTAACAACTCATTGACAACAGTATCATTAATATACAAACACACAGAGTTAATGAGTTCCCCTGGAACACGACTGGAGCAGAGGCAAACAGCCTTTCCTCAGAAAGATAATGATGCAATTCCTCGGACACATCAGATGATTAGCAGAACTCGCTAGTTTACTGAAGGTCACTAGATTCATTATATAGACGGATGTTTTTAGAGTACTTATATTTAGACGTTTCTTGAAAACGAGATTATCATGATCTCAAACATGATTTTATTAATGGTCCAAATAGCAACTTGTGTTAAATTATTAAATTTTTATAATATATCTCTAATAACTGTATGTTTGTGTGTGCGTGTGTGTTTTTAGGTGCAAAACATGACGCAATCAATCCAAGTATTGGACCAGCGGACCCAGAGGGACCTGCAGTACGTGGTGAAGATGGAAGATCAACTCCGCGGCCTGGAGACCAAATTCAGGCAGGTGGAAGAGAACCACAAACAAAACATCGCCAAGCAATACAAGGTAAACACACAATTATATGCAAGAAATGCACATATTTCACACGAATCAACACATCAGCCCATATGGATACAGCACACACACACACTAACACACTGCATGCACACCTTAAATGCTTGTATGATTTTTGTGAAATGTGCAGACCTGCCTGATTCCATCCATTTAGTGAACCTTTGTGCAAATGTAATATTTGCATTTTTTTGTAGATTAATTTGTACATTTACTACCATCAAAATGTAATCATACGAATAATTATAATTGAAAATAATAAAAGTTAAACAAGTAAAACTATAATTAAACAATAATAAAGGATCTGCACATTTCAGTTTCTATAATGTACCATAATCAAAACGTCCCGTGACAGACACTTGAATCGTGACACATGCATGGAATGTAATATTGTTTGCACTCTGTAACACAAGCGTGCGTGTGCAAGTACATGAGCGGGTGCGTGTGTGACTGTGAGAGCACGTGAATGTGATAGATAGGTTAGCGAGTTAGCTCCCTGTGCTGAGTGTGTTGTTTCTTGCTTGCAGGGCTAACTATAAAGACATGATAGGAGAGCCAGAGGCCAGAAGACGCAGGTCTAACCCACGATTGGCTGAAGTGGGCGTCAATCATGCTGTTTATGTCACGATTCTCATATTCTATATGACATTAGCTGTAAGAAACACTCCTCCCCCTCCCTTATCCAACCACCAATCAGATCTCCTCCTGCATGCTACTCTAAAGAATTGTTACGTTTTATTTATATGATCTACATTATTTAGTTTCATTGATATATTGCTATTATTATTATTATTATTATTACTACTACTAGTACTATTACCATTATTATCTCATCTTTGCTAGTGTTGCTTAAGTTTTTTTTTATTATTCCTCTTATTATTTGTCACTATGAATCTTTGGTTTTTGAAGTAATATGCGTTTTTGAAGTAAGGAATTTAATCTTAACATCACATTGTTGTATGTGAGTTGTAATTTCAGCATGTGTCCCTTTCTGCTGTTGCATTCTAAACGATAACTAATAAAGTCTTTTCCCAATTGTTTACCGTGTTCAGAGCGCTTCATTTCGTCGATAAATGTTTGTAGATCTATCATTTTTATACGAATCTCAATAGTTTTACTGCAGCTCGGCCTCTGGTCTCTCACTGGCTCTACAAGCACGCACGCGCACGCATATACGCACGTTTTATGGGGACTTTCCATAGACATAATGATATTTATCCTGTATAAACTGTATATTCTGTCCCCTAACCCTAACTCTATTCCTAAACCTATCCATCACAGAAAACTGTCTGCATTTTTACATTTTCAAAAAACATACACTTAGTATGATTTGTAAACTGTTTTCCTCATGGGGACCAAAAAATGTCCCCACAAGGACAAGGATTTCGGATATTGCCATCTTTGTGGGGACATTTTGTCTTCAAGACGTAGGGTTAACCAGGACCACACACGCTCCTAAAAATAAACATTTTTAATGGTTCATTGCTATAAGAACATTTGAAAAAGTTTGTCATACATTAGAAGTTCTTCAGATCAACATATTGGTTAAACTTTTTTTGAAGCACCAGTACATACACTACATGGCCAAAAGTATGTGGACATCTAGTTAAAGGATTTTCATCTACAACATCACTAAAATATATCAAAATAATACTTTAGCATGCTTTTAAAAAGAGTATATTATGGAAATAATACACCTTTAAAGGAATATACTTAAGTGCGGACTGAATGTAATGTGTTTGGACACTGAATTACATGTTAATTGCAATTAAATGAAAACGTATTAATACGTTTAAATTTAAACCCAAAGTACATCTTTATATGTAATTTCATAATTATGTATTTGAAATATGCTTAAAGAAATCTGCCGAATGTACTGACAAGCACTGGTAAACTAAAAGATACTTTAATGACATTTCCATTGAATCTTGCAAGTCATTTGTAATGAGGAAATTGCAGTTTTGTACATTAAAAAGAAAATCACCTTAAGAGTAATACCAAATAACTCGTTATCAGTAATCAAGTACTTTACATGTGCTTTAGTATGCAACACATCAAAACAAGTCCTTTAAAGCGCAACAAATGATTATTAAAACAGAATGATTTAAAAAGTCAAATTTAAAAAGTCAAACTTTTGACAGTATTACAAAGTTCAAAGTGTGTTTAAAGAAACACATCTGCAATATCTGCATATCTTAAAAAAAATATTATGTTAAAATTTGAAGCACACTTCTTTTTTACAAGCATCTAGAAGAAGGGGTCCGTTTTTGCTCTAGCGAGGTCCAAACTTTTTTTTGACGTCTGACATGGACGAAACTTGCACAAGAAGATCTTTCGCGTTCACCCAACCGCACCTGACCTCACTGATGCTCAGGAGGCAATCACCGCATCCACATCCCAGAATCTAGAAAAACCGTCCCAGAGGATTGATTCAAAGCTGTTATACAAGTAAAAGAATGACTAACTCATTATAAATGCTAATGGTTCTGAAATGAAAACATATTGGTGTGGTGCGTAGGTGTCCATATACTTTGGGGCATATATAGTGTTCTATAAAAAAAAAACTAATTTTCTGTAAACATTTACTTTTAAGAGTTTCCAGATGAACGAACACACAGATTGATGCACACACCTTCACGTACAACACTGTTCAACATCAAGACAGTTGAAACCACTGTAGACAGCAAGGGTTCAGACAGGCTTCACAGTCTACAAGCAAGCCAGACTTTCCAACTTTCCCCACATTACGTATTTGCAGGCCATAAAGGCAAAAATGGCGGAGCTGCGTCCGCTAATCCCCGTGCTGGAGGAGTACAAGGCTGACGCCCGGCTGGTTCAGCAGTTTAAGGAGGAGGTGCAGAACTTGACGGCCAGCCTCGGCCTCCTCCAGCAGGAGATGGGAGCCTACGACTACGATGACCTGCACTCCCGCGTGGTTAGTCTGGAGGAACGGCTACGCGCATGCATGCAGAAGCTCGGTAAGACACACACATACACATGCTAATGTTTACTCAACATGGTCTAAGCAAGCAGGACATGATCCTGGATTAACATCGTTCTGGAATTCTGAGAGTACACAATAAGCTAAATCTACAACATTTATGGCATAATGTAGATCATTACAAAATGTTTTACTTTAATTTAACCCCCATCACCAAAACGGGTGGGAGCTCAAAATAGGGTGTGGCTTCCTCCTATTGACTGACAGATTCTAAAGATTAAATTGGTCATGTCATTCAAAGTGCTGATTACCAACAGAATGCTACAACATATGCAAACCCGTAAACCTACCCTACCCTACACCCTAACCTTAACCAATGGAACTGACTGCATGCAGGGCAGGATTTACGCTGAATAGCGCTATAAGAAAATGGCAGTTCAGGAGATAAGATGTCAATAAAAATACGAATTGAGATCGCCGAGCTGGGCCATCTGTAATTCCCCAACCAGAACGGGACCTTTTTAGTTGCACCCAGCATCACTGCCCTTTTCTACCCTGCGAATCTCGAGCCCCGGGACACCCACGTCACTTAGAACAAAGCTATAGAGTAAAAAGCTTTGGGGGTGTTGATGGACTCGATATGTATTGCATGTTTCAGATATTCATACAACAAAATATTCTGAGGACCATGAAAGTTTTTTGAAAATGATCAAAAATTTGACAAATTTGTGGCTAATTTGTATCATATAAAGATGAAAAACCACACTCTCTAGTTATATCTCATATCTTTTTTATTATTACCATGTCCACATAGACATGTTTCAGCCTAAGCCATCATCAGTGTGAAACGCATCTATGTGGACATGGTAATAATAAAAAAGATATGAGATATAACCAGAGAGTGTGGTTTTTCATCTTTATTTGATAAACTTCTTTATAACTTGCACCCATAAACGTTTTGGGAGTTGAGCGCGCCTGTTCTCAGCACTAATTTGTATCATCTCATTTGTACGTGTTCACGGGAGATGTTTATGTTTAAGGGTGAACCTTCATGCATACTTTGTTTTTGATGATTCAAAAATCATAATTACATTCATACCACCAGATTACCACCTTGTGAAATGGTTGTTTTCTCATGAGATCAGGTGAAAATACTGTGTAAAGTTGAATCCAATTTTACATGACTGTAAAAAATTGGGATTTCAACAGGTTCACAGCTCAAATAACTTACTATTTTATTTGTTCGTCTAACGTTTTTAAATGTTACTACTTGTTTTAGAATGCTCAAACATTCAAAACTAACGTTACCACATAATGTTTGTGGAGTGATAAAACGGAACATTCAAGAAAAAAAACAGTTTAAAAAAAAGTTATTTTTAAAAAAACTGGACATTTGGAACATTCATAAATAACGTTTTATAACTTAATGTTAACATTAGCCAAACATTCTTAGAACATGTTTTTGTCTCTTAGTCTCATATTTGAGTCAGAGACAGCGGATGCTTAAATGAAGCACAACAGAGAACTCTCTTGACAAGTCTCTTGAGCTATAAAAGAGTGAAATTATGCATTCATTATCACAGCTCCACTTCCCAGCATACACACACATCGGCATCTTTTCTCTGGTGAATATCATCTTTCTCTCTTCTCTCCGAGTTTCTGGAAGAGAGATCTGGGCCAGTTTCACTGTACGATCAATATGGCCTTAAAACAACTCTGATTTATTTCTCTGTTTCACACACACTTGAGCTTCATCCATGTGTATCGCTTCTGATGAATATAAAACCTTCACGGGGAAACCAAAGGAATTTCACATTTTCCCATGTAAAATTTCATCCTACACGTGACATGAACGAACGTGTATTCGGTAGAGGAGAGATGCATTGCTGTTACTTTAAGCGAACGCAATCACTTTTACATCAGAAATGTAAAAATATAGTTCACGTCTGATTTCACGTGTTCAAATAGAAATCCTCAAATTCCATTTTGATGCAATCACATGAATCAAAAACACATGAATTTAAAAAAACACTCCCACATGCGCTCACACGTGAAATGCATGTTTTCTATTTGACAAAAATGAATCAATAATCATGCACATTGTTCCATTATATTAAGAAGATTGCGTAAGACGATTGTGTATTTTTCTGCTGTTGGAGTGAATCAGGGCTTTATTCTAAAGATAGTAGTGTAATAATTTAGCCCTGCGTGTCCCTCTAGACAACAGATTACAGCTCAGTGTGTTAATCTCAAGCATGTGTGTGTGTGTGTGTGTGTGTGTGTGTTGAACGGGAGAGGCTGAGCAGGAAAATACACCATGATTAATACACAGCACTATCAACAACACAGCATGTCAAACACCATCATTTTTGACATTTATCTTACATTTTACCTGTACATTATTCTCTCTCTCTATCACAGAAACAAAAAACATATGTATTCATATATTATCTATGAAGCTACATTCACCAGCTCAACCCCTTTGTGTTACTGAATGTCAACATGAACAGCAAAAAAGACTATTCGCTTTCTTAATACACGTATCTTATTGTGAGCAACTAAACGTTGTAAGTCGTTCTAAAGCAAGTTTGTCTTGATAATCTTTCACACAAATGTATATGGGTTGGGATTGCCATTTCATGTTTCAATGTTCAATGTTTCTCTCACTCTTCGTCGTGAAAGATCATAATGAAGCTCAGTGTGACTCAATTAAAGTCATTTAACCAGAACCTTCACTCCAAGATATAAGATTACCACAGTAATTAAGACTGTATCAGACTCATCATAACATCACTAAACTCATCAAACATGTGTGTGACTGTAGGCTTCTGGTTAGAAAGTGTGTGTGAGCGTGAGTGTATGCGTGTAATTAAACGTGTGTTGTTTGTATTGCAGCTTGTGGTAAGCTGACCGGCATTAGTGATGCAAACACTATTAAAACATCCGGGTCTCGGTTCGGATCCTGGATGACGGACCCCCTCGCTCCTGAAGGAGACACTAGGGTGAGTAAAAACAATTACAGGCTACATATACAATTTTACATATACTGAGTTACTGTTGTCTCCTCGGACATCAACATTTTCAGACAGAACTGCCGCTCACTGGATATTTTCTCTTTTTCGGACCATTCTCGGTAAAATCCAGAGATGGTTGTGTGTGAAAATCCCAGTAGATCAGCAGTTTCTGAAATACTCAGACCAGCCCTTATGATACCAACAACCATGCCATGTTCAAAGTCACTTAAGTCAGCTTTCTTTTCCATTCTGATGCTCAGTTTGGACTTCAGCAGATCATCTTGACCATGTCTACATGCCTAAATTGCTGCCATGTGATTGGCTGATTACATGTTTGTGTTAACGAGTGGTTGAGCTGGTGTAACTAATGAAGTGGCTGGTGAGTGTATAAAGAAAGAAAGATGGATTTTTAGATATATAGCACGTAAATCAGCGGTCGGGAACCTATGGCTCGCGAGCCATACCTGGCTCTTTGGCAAAAATCATGTGGCTCGCGAGGTCTCTCACCCTTTACCAACAAACGAGCGAAACAAAAAAATAAGACACATCAATACAGATCGGCTCTCTGCAGAAAAATCTGCCAGTTAAAATTCCCTTGTAGCACAGTCTACCGAAGTTAGTTAAACGTTTATGATAATAAGTATATTCATGTTGTACCGGCAAAAGAGCGTATTCAGTGCTGGTCGCGCTCGCGAGTGTTACGAGTCATCAGAGCAATCAACTTGTCTCTGTGATAACCTACAGCTCCTGCACTGGGATTCAAGCAGCTGCAGCTTGTTTAAGGTAGGCCTAATGGCGAAAAGCAGCAAAAAACGTAAAAGAAGGCTGTAAACTTTAATACTTTCACTTTTGCCGCTGAAACCCTTTATGACACATGATAAATGGGTCGTATTTTTGATAATCCATGCAGATTTCAGTTAAAGATTCTGTTTTAATTTATTAATAACAAAAATTGAAAGAATGAAAAAAAGAGCAGGATGTGCTTTATATTGAAAAGAAATGTTAAAAGCGCGATAAGTCGCGAAAGAGAACGGAATTACTGGCAGGATGCTGTGTGCGCGCGCCGAGCGCAACACGGAAAAGCCTTTGTCTTCGGTTGCGCACCTAAACGGCCAAATAAATACAGAAATACATAAAAATGGCAAGTCGAGTATTCACGTAAACACAGTAAATGTAAGTACTGTGTTTTCTCTCTCTCTCTCTCATGCCGACAGAGAGGATTTATGCTCATCAGTTGACAACTCAACCTCACAGTGAAAGCCCTTCACTAATATTGAAACTTTGCTAAATATTTGTTTGTTTTTAGCCTAATGCTGTTGAAATTTTATTGAAAAAAAGCACGTCTTTAATAATAATATTATATAATTATTTTACTGTGGCTCTTTTGGAAAAATGCATTAACCAAAAATGAAAAAATGGCTCTTTGGTCAAAAAAGGTTCCCGACCCCTGACTTAAATGTTTAATTTTCCTATGGGAAAAGTTGAACTGAAACATTTGCATGTATATTTAGCATTTCTTAGTATTTGGTAATGCATATAAGTGTAACTTCCTTCTATAGGACATACATGATTCATTTCTGATATTCTTTAAAATGCAGATAGTGGAGGATATCTGGTTTATTTATGCCTGCAGCAAAAACCCACGAGCACATAGCTGCAGGCAACCGCTTTATAACCATGTTGCTTTAGAACCATCAAGAAAAAACACAGAAAAACAAACCTCAAGGCCGAGCCGTCATACACAAATGCAAATATACACCGCTTGAGGAAAAACTTGCGTCCTATTTCCGTGTTCACAGAAAGAAGTTAAACGGCACAATGAAATTCTTCACACCCAAATCCTTCATCTAAATATTAAGTCCACCAGTAAAGGATAAGTAAAAATCTTTAAAAGTC
This sequence comes from Tiaroga cobitis, assembly GCA_030578255.1. Classification (NCBI taxonomy): domain Eukaryota; kingdom Metazoa; phylum Chordata; class Actinopteri; order Cypriniformes; family Leuciscidae; genus Tiaroga; species Tiaroga cobitis. The sequence goes on from CM060611.1 coordinate 6,772,267, forward strand.
TTTCATTCGAATTCAGCTTCAACGAATTAAATCAAAACATATATTTGAATGAAGACAAAACACTTCCTTTTACTGTATATAGTAACATAATATATATGGGAAAGAAGGAATCAAAAAAGAACCATTTCATACCAAGCATTCATTTACTAGTCGGACATCTGTGGAGTTGAAGCCAGGTCACTAACACTCACAGCGGCACAAGGGGAAGATAAGCGAGGCCAAATAATTTCCCACTCATCCAGACATGAAGTGCTCCAGCGGGGCTCGTAATGGAGGGCGCGGGGGGGCTTCTGATAACGGGTGGAGGTTAAAACACTGCAGACTGTGCTGGATGAATGAGGGCAGCTGGAAATGAGCGTGAGATGTTCCTGATGATGGCCTGTGCGCCGCTTCCAAGCCTAATCGTTTCTCAGGCCTTTGTTAAAGTGTGAACATCGTGTTTGGTGATGATGTGCGGCTCATGCAAGGCATTGCAGAAGTGTGTTATCATTTTTGACCAGTTTAGCTATCGGGTTACATGGCATTGTGTTTAAAGATCTGGGCCGGTTACAAATGTTATAGGGTGCTTTATGAACTCCCGTGGCCAGAAACGTAACCCCAGGTTGCAAGAGATTGTTCCTGTAATAAATATCCTGCAAGCGGTTTTACATTAAAGTTTGGGCTAAATGACAAATCGGCAATTAGCAGTTGGCATCCCAGAGCTGCATGCTGCATATGCTTTAAGTGGTGCGTTTGTAAGAAGTTTCTAAGCAAATAGCTTTGCCAGTTCTCGAGGAGAAGTTCAAAATCACTAGTCCTAGTTTCACAAGCATCTCTTTTGTTTCATGTGGAGCCAAATGACATCCAGCTCTCCCTCTCTGGATGTAATGGGTGGAGCTGCACCTCTGTGGACCTAATGGGCGGGGCTTGACCTAATTATGTTCAGGGATAGGGTTATAGTAGGGTTAGGGTGTGGCTAGACCTTCAGGCTCCACCCATTGGTTCTGCAGTGAGCAGCCTCTCTTTTATTTGGCCATTAATGACATTGAAACACAAAATCTGGATGGTGAATACAGACTTGATGCTAAAACAAGCAACTAAAAAATGAATAGAATTACATCTATGATATGAAAAACCTATTCAGTGTTCACATACTATTAATCTTAGTTTACATGTCTAGATCTTCATGCGGCAGAATTTTAATTTACCATTACTGCTATATAGCCGGCAATGAAATGTATTTCTATTATGTATAAATGCATTAAAAACAAAACACAAACTCAAATATTGATTTGAAATATATGCTACCAGTGCATTTAGGCAATAAATGTACAGCATGAAAATGTGTATTCATCTTGAGACTCGCAAAAGATTGTGTTAGAAAATGATTATTGTTTTTAAAAGATTAACAACAGTAATATAAATGTTAAAACAGGGAAAGGAGTACATACAATTAAATATCCAATATCACCTGAATAAAAAAAATGTAAAAAATAACTGATACCAGAAAGTATTGTATTTTATTTGTAGTGCTTTTCGGAAAATACATATTGTTTCAAAGCAGCTTTAAAGAAAATTGTGGTTAATGTTTATAATATCTTAATGTCTTATACACTGTCAGAAAAAGGGGTACAGTAGGAGTCCATTTTTGTCCCCCAAGGTACAATCTACACTAATGTACCCCATAGGGCTTATTATTGGACCTCAAGGTACATATATGTACCTTTTTGAGGGTCAAAAAGGTACATATATGTTCCCAAGCATTAAAAGGTACATATATGTACCCTTTCTTTTAAAGGTTAAGGTACAAAGCAAAAACTCCAGTGTTAAATGAACTCTCCGTGTTCAAGTGTGTTAAAGTTAATGAGCTAATTACGTGATTCATTGAGTGATGATTGACCATTATTGAAGACACCTGATGTTAAGAAGCAGAATCACTGAAGGAGAAAATCTATTTTTTAAAGACACCATTATGGTGATCAGTGTTTGCTTTAGTTGGGCTCTTGACCGTTAAACTGTTAACATTAGATTTTGTTTGGCTGCTGTATCTGAGTAATAACTGCCAGATGAACAAAGAGAAAAGTTTATCAGATGGTATTGGTTATGTTTTGACATAATCATAATTTGACCTGAATCACAAATCTCATTTAGAGAGTTATGTCTACCTTGTTGATTACAGCAGACTGTGATTCTACAGTAAATGGTTTTCATCGTTATCAATATAATCCAAAATATTTCTAAAAGTTGTTCCGATCAGAAGACTGTCAAACTGTATTTTATTTAAACATACTGCCATCAATTATCAGCCTGTGAATCTCGACAATGGTGACAATAATAAAGCATGTTGCAGTGCATTCTGGGTGCCACCAATCAAAACTCATTCATGGCTCCCATCATGCATTGCGGTATGAATAAATTTTTATCTGAAATGTCTCAGTAATTTCCTTTCCCTAATGGCATATTCTGTTTGTCTGTGTCTGTGTTTGCCTAAAAGAAAGATTTTGTTTTATCAGAACAGCTTTTTAGAAATCCTTTAGATTATTTAGAAAATTCTGTATCTTATGCTGTAGAATCACTGTGATGCTGGAATCAACAATATACATTTAAGTCAGAGATTAGACTCTAAATGAGTTGATTATGTCAAAACATAATCAACACCACCTGATTAACTTTTCTCTTTGTTAATCTGGCAGTTATAACTCAGATACATCTGCCAAACAAAATCTAATGATAACAGTTTAAGGCCCAACTAAAGCAAACACTGTTCACCATAACGGTGTCTTAAAAAATATATATTTTCTCCTTCAGGTGTCTTCAATAATGGTCAATCATCACTCAATGAGCTCATTAACTTTATCACTCTTGAATTTTAATTTAACACTCATATTTTACCATTTTAACACTCTTGAGTCTGGAGCCATATTTAACACTGGCGTTTTTGCTGTGTACAATATCAAGAGACAGACTCTGATAATCCTTCTTTTTTTTTTTTTAAGTTGTTGTTTAAAGGTTTTAATGATACCTTAGTTATTTAAGGTAGATTTTAACGTATTACTATATTTGAGTAGCCTTGAAATAAAGGAAATAAAAGTTTTGGCACAAGGGTACAAATATGTACCCTATGCCAAGGGTACAAAATCTGTACCCTTGAGGGTACAGCCCCAGTGACAAGCCATTGTACCCCTAAAGGTACAATTATGTACTTTATTTTCTGAGAGTGTAGTTGCATTTAGCAGATTAGAGCTGGTGTAGTTATAGTTAGCTATAGTTTACATTTACAAGCAATCATTCCTTTGAGACGTGTAATATAGTAGATATTACCCAACGCAAGTATAAATGTATGTGTGCAGGACAGTAAAGCTGGACAAACGTATACATCAAATTTCATATAAAGAGCTAGTGTGTCATGCAGCAACCTTTAGCTGTGACTGTATTCACATTATAGTTTAGTTCTCATAAAGTAGTCGTGCTTTAATAGTGCCAACTGTGGAAGGAAAATACATCTGATACTGTCAGACATTTTGCAAAGAATTACAATGGTACAGCAAAAGAATAACAAATAGTCTAATATAAAACTGCACAAGCAAATAAAAAAATAGCCCATTGCAAAAGCTCATACCAGATCTTTGATTTAGAAACAAACAACACGTATTCACCCAAGAATACACAATTACAAACCCAAAATGCCATTAAAGTGATGCTTTGCACAAACTAGTTCCTCCGAAACCCATAAACGCAATTATAAATCAGGCTAGTGAATATATAACCTTCCTTCACACCCGCAGACTCGGTTTTAGTGCTTCCCCCCTCCCCCCTCTTGTTCTGTTTTTCTCACACTTTTGGGTTGGAGGCTCTTGTTCTCAAAGATTGATGAGACCGTAGGCTGTATGTGTGAGACAGACAGAGCATGGAGAGAGAGAAACGTGTGTGTGTGTGTGTGTGTGTGTGGGAGTGAACAATAAGCAATCTCAGAGCAGTTTTTTGACTATTCAAAGATAAAAAGCTTTGGCACAGCACTGTGTTGCTGTCAGAGACATAAAGCAGAGATGGATCGCCGTTCAATGTCTGCATGAGCCTTGAGTAAAAGCCCGAACAACCACCCTGTGACCGACCAGTACGGTCAAATTTTAATGCTGCACTCCATTTTCTGATCATATTACTATTTGATATCTCCATCTTTTGACCATAAAGGTAGGTATTCTGTGGCTCGATACTCAAAAGCTGATTTATATAGAAGCAATGCTACCGGAAGCTTTACAAATCCACAAAAGGTGTCAAAGCATCACATGTTCAGCAATACTAACATTTACTCTGCAAATACACTATTACCATGTTTTACAAATCCAAATGTTTGCTTTTATTAACATTAAATGTACAGTATATCTATTTTAGAGATGCACTGGATATATCAGAAAATAATCGGTATCATCCTGTATTATTGGCTATCGGTATCGGGGGAGACGTTTAGTATCAGTGCATCTCTAATAGGGTTGGGAATCGAAAATTGATTCTGTGAAAATCAGGTCAAGTCAGGAATCGGTTACTTGTTATAAAATAAAAAATGTGATTCCTCTTATCGATTCTTTTGTGTGCATTCAAGCGCAAGAGGAACTGCACACTGTTTCCTGTGCTGCACTGCACACACACAAAGTGCGCGCACAGAAAAGGGGATTTTAAAGGGATTTTAAACCATTCAAGCACAAGAAAGAAACATGCTGGGGGTTTTTTGCACTTGAACGAACAAAAATATGCCAAAATATCCTCGTAAACACAGTCGGTTATGTCTTAAGTGAACGTAAGTTGAGAAAGAAAACGTGTAACAGTATATTGGATCTGTGCAGCTCTTAAAGTGACAGCAGCCTAATATTCCTGCGGCTGTCTCTATCATAACGTTAATCAAACAAAAGACAATAAGAATATTCACTCGCTGTTCTTGACTGAATAACTTTTGTAACCATATTTGTAATGTATACTTTATTCAACAAGTGCAGTGTTATTTGATTACAGTTTCTGTACCTGAATACCTGAAAATCTTGAAACACTGTATATTTCAATTCATTTTTTAATCTTGTGTGATTGCTATTTATTAATTTGTTATTTTTTAATAACTAAGTGTTTACTTATCTTCAATAATGCTTGAAATGTATATTAGTTAGGCTAGTTGTTTTTGCTATGGTATTTTTTAACCATAGGCAAAGTGTAAGTGTTCTTTAGCCTGTTGAATTGTGTTCATGGTATTCAGCTACAATGAAATGTTTTGCAATAAGACTTAAAATAAATGTGTTTTTTTTAATAAAATTTTTTTTTTAACCTTATTGGAATCAAAATTAGGAATCGATACACAGAATCGGAATCGTCAAAATTCAAAGGACACCCAACCTTAATCTCCAATAAATATAACAATTAACTGTAAGTGAGTTAGTACATTTATTTATCTAGTAGCACATATAAATACAGAAAACCTGACTGAATTGATGAACAGAAATAACTAATAATATTCCTTATGTTGCTCACCCATTGCCAACTACATCCAAACCTAAAGTTTTACATGGAAAACTGAGCAGAACCTAGCCCAAAAATCTGTTTACAAGTTCTGTTGGGCTCGGAGCGGAAAAGACACCTCTGATTCTAGTTCACAGCTGGCAGAGCATTTTATACCTGTACAAAAATATGTTTTATGGCGTTATTTTGCTGTTAGCCAAAGGATGAACATCCTCAGCTGATTCTTGGCACTTCTTTCCACTCTTACGTCTATCTTGGGGGTTTATAATTTCCACTTCTGCCCAGGACTCGCTCACAGAGAGTATGTTCTTTGTAAAGCTTTGGAACGGTTTATATTGTGAAAAATGTTGTTAAAACGATAAAATCTAATCAAATGTTACTAATGCAGTAATACATTGAACAACTGTGGCTGGATTTCAAAAGAAAGGGTTTGCAGGATGTTCCAACATGCATTCTGCATGTTGATTTATACAGTAGATGTTGTTGACTGCCCCGTGCCTCCTATAGAGAGCATACAGACGTCCCGCTGGGCCACAAGGCTCTGGAATATTCCATAAGCGTGACTGCTCCCTTTCCATTCGCTCACCGAGAGACAGAAGCCCCAGTCATGCTGGGAATTCTCCACGGAGAGTCGGCTTTTATCCTGAATGATCTGGAATTATCCCCATAGGGTTCGTAATGCCTGGCACTTGGCAACTTCCTGGCTGTCAATTTTCACCCCCTGCGTTCTGCCACAGCCAGGGGAAGGATGGACACCTTCAGTCTGGAATTTAATTAAGACCTCGCTGAACACGTCCTGCTGTGCTGGCGAATTATGCCAGAACAAAAAAAAAAAAAATCCAATGCAAGCACAACTTGACCCACTTCGATTAAATAGACTGTAGATTAAACTGTACTTGAATTTTTATTCTGTGAATGTCAAGCCAGAATTGTGACCATTTTATATGCTGTTAGACCAAGCTTTGTAACTATTTATTACTAATGCTAGGTAAAGATACATTTATATGGATTGGCTGGACAACATTAGGCAATAGAAGGATATGTTTATGACTCCCAGTCAGAGAAAGATGACTAACTATCAGACGACTATCTAGTCTATCTAACTATCCATCCATCCATCCATCCATCCATCCATCCATCCATCTGTCTATCTTCTGTCTGTCAAACTTAAAGGCTTTTTAAGCAACAACACTTTCAAACAAGACTTTGTCAAGCCAACATTCAAAGTGTGTCTTGATAGGAATTCAGATCCGTAGTTCCTGTTTACCATCTCATATTTAATTCAAATTTAGTTCAAAATGATTCACAACCCTGGAACATCGTAAAAACGTTAGATCCACGTACATTCTGACTGAAAAACATCTGCTGCATGTCGTGCTAACATCCGACAGGAAATGTTTTAGTAGGAGACATAGTCCAGATGAGCAAATACTAAAAATGACATCTTCCAGATGAAAATTAATGCACACCTGGTCAGCATACTTGTTCTATCAGGGATGTGTCTCATTAACTCAACTGCTTGTATTGTAAGTGAATTATATAAATTAATCACTTTCTCTCTCACTTCTGTTCAGGTGTGGTACATGGACGGTTACCACAACAACCGCTTCGTGCGGGAGTACAGGTCTATGGTCGACTTCATGACGTCCGATAACTTCACGTCTCACCGGCTCCCGCACCCTTGGTCCGGGACGGGTCAGGTGGTGTACAACGGTTCCATCTATTTTAACAAGTTCCAGAGTAACATGATCATCAAGTTTGACTTCAAGACCTCCACCATTAGTAGGTCTCAGCGTCTGGACAACGCAGGCTACAGCAACACCTACCATTACGCCTGGGGAGGACACTCCGACATCGACCTCATGGTGGACGAGGGCGGGCTCTGGGCCGTGTACGCCACCAATCAGAACGCGGGGAACATCGTCATCAGCAAGCTCCACCCCCTGACCCTGCACATCATCCAGTCCTGGACAACCAATCACCCGAGGCGCAGTGCCGGGGAGTCCTTTATGATTTGCGGGACGCTGTACGTGACCAACGGCTACTCAGGAGGGACCAAAGTCTACTACGCCTACCACACCAACTCCTCAACGTACGAGTACATCGATATCGTTCTGCAGAACAAGTACTCGCATATCTCCATGCTGGACTACAACCCACGAGATCGAGCGCTGTACGCCTGGAATAACGGACATCAGGTCCTGTACAACGTTACTCTTTTCCATGTCATCCGCTCGGAGCAGCTGTAACCATGGAGGATTTAGTTTGGAGAATCTGTAAGGAACAGAAAACTGAACCCAAAACAATCCTTTTTGAATGTTCTTCAACAGATTGTTACAACACTGCAACAAAAAAAAAAAGAAAAGATGTCCTTCCTCAGTATTTTTGTCTTGTTTTTCAGTATAATTATCTAAACACTCTTAATACAAGATACATTTAGATTCAAAATGACACTGGAAGATAAAGTGTAAAAAAATAAGTTTTCACTGAAAATATCCGCCAATGGGGTAAGAAAAATAAACTTCTTTTCCCTTTGAATTGAGTTTAATTTAATTCAAATTCAATTCAAAATGATTCATAACCCAGAGGAACATCGTAAAAAAAATGTGATTCATGTACTTTCCGACTCAAAAACACCTGCTGCATGTCGAGTTAAAATCCGACAGGGAATGTTTTAGGAGACATAGTCCAGATGAGCAAACACTAAAAATGACATCTTCCAGATGAAAACTAATGCACATAAGTTTTTATTTTTCTGACCTCACTGGAAGATTTTTGCTCTTGTTTTAAGCATAAACTCACTTCATTTTGGTCATTTTGTCAGAAAACAAGACTTCTTATAATTTCTTACCATCATCTTATCACTTCGTGTCATTTTGCATCTTAAGTAAAAGTATCTTGACCTAAGAATGTTTAGATATTTGAACACAAGACAAGACAAAAATACCAAGAAGAAAGCAGTTAAAAAATGCTATGCTGAATGAAAACTGAACCATTTAAAGAACAATAGACATGTGAATGGAAAATAAAACACAAAATGATGAACAGATGCCAAAAAAAAAAAAATGAAATAAAGCCACGCCTTTCTTTTTTTACAAAAAACTTTTCATTTTAGGACAGTGTCCGGTCAGATTTTTTCCAGTAGCACTGAAAAGACATTTGTCTATGTTTTTCTGCACAATGAAATATGGAGAGCATTGGGATTTAGTTACGGACTAGTAGCCCACATGGAATACCCAACCCTTTCCTCATAAACTGAGTGTGTGCAGGAAAACCGATGGTGCTTCACTCGGAAAACTAACTCGGTCGGCACCCAGTCTGTGCAATATCATAAGTCCAACTTGTGTGCTTTGCAGAGCTCATTTCTTTAGATAATCCAGAAACAAAACGTGATTGGCTGAAGGCGCTGACTGTTGAAAGCTCTGTTGTCGTTTAAAGGACTCTCGTGAGATTTTACTTGAACTCCTCTGCGATTAAGTTCTCTCAATGTGGACCATATCATGATGATTTTTTAACGACCTACATGTATGTAGCACCTAACAGACCAAAGCGTGCTATTAAAGTCAACATGAATTCAAAATTCACCCCCTTTACTTTCATATCACACTTTCTAAACCTGAAAGGGGTCTAGGGGGGGTTTGGGCCCTGGAGATGTTTTGACATGTCCTGATATTTGTGCTTATTTCATTATAATACTATATATTATAATATATTTAATTATTCACTTAACATTTTAATGGCTAAAGTCTGTATTCTGCTACACCGTAAAAAAGTTACGGCAACATATATTTTACATTGCTTTAACTCATCAAAATAAGTTAAGCCATGTTCAGCTTTTTTACAAGTTTTACAAGATTCAACTTTTTTTTTAAGTCAGTTTACTGTAATTTAAGTTGAAATGACTTAAACATCCAAGTTGATTGTACTTAATAATTACTTTTCTTTTACATTGTACAATATGTGAGCAGCGTGTATGACCATTTGAGCATATCCATCATTTTATTCATTTTCACAATGCAATCAATTCCTGATGTCTTGTCCAACATTTTTTTCTCATTGAATATCCTGTTAATCACATGCGAACATCCTTTCATGTTGACTTTAAACCTTGAGAATATCACCATTCAGGCTACCGATACACACTTTGTTGTGCTTGTAAATGGATGTCAGCTACATCATGGCTGCTATGATTCACCAACTCCATGTAACAGATGTGCAGGTTTTGTTAGCAGATGGTTCAGGTACAATCTTACTCCGAATTAGTCTCTGTGCTGGTGAATTCTTGTAAAATGACTTCTTTAATTCTGCATGAGCAGTTTCTACATGCGCAGGTGTGCTCAATGGAATGTTTACCTGTATGATGGGTTGGGGTTGGTTATAATCGTTAGAAAAAAGATGCTTGTTTCTATCTGGTTTGTTTCGAGTGGCTTGTTTCTTAACGCCCATTCTTGATTTTTGTAGATTTACAGTATGATGTTTTTTGTAATATAGTACCGTCTGCTTGGGTGATGCTTCAATGTCTTTGTTTTGGTTTGATGGTGTTATACATATCTGTCACGAAAACTCAAAAAAGATCGATATCAGAATGTTAAATGTCTCTAAGTCACTTAGAGGACATCTCAAATATGAATATGAAACTATGACGTCATTGAGCAGTCTAATATGTAATGTAATCATTTTAACAAGGCTCATACGGTCTAGCTAAACCTAATTCCAGTTTTTATTCTTTATGCGCTTAGCTGGATGTGTGTATACCCACAATACGATTATTCTTATCAATAAAAGGGGATTTATATCCTGATGTCATCATTTTGTATTGATCTCTGAGTTTGTTTCATCATGGGGTCAAGGTTTCATCCCTGTTGAAAGAAACTAGCGACTAAAAACGATCTGTTTAGCTAGCATAAACCAGCTTCATCAGCAATATAATGTTGGTTGATAAGCTTCATCAGAGTGTTGCTATTAAACATGCAGAGGACAGGCATATGCTATGTTATTCAGTCACGTAACACGACTGATCAAAGTTTATAGCTTTCTATTCCCTATTTTAAGCCCGTCTGACAAAAATGAATGACTATATTACTGTTATCATACAGTAGAAACCACAGTCGAAGCCCAGCAGGCACAGAACGTTTTCACAATGTTGCATTTTGGTTGCAATCACGGTAAAACACATCTAAACTAGAATGCTGATAATATAAAAATTGTTGTTCATACTATTTACAGAAGTCATATAGGCTTTAATTCATATAGCCTTGACATAATTGGCAATGGTAAATTATTATGACAGAACACTGAAGTCACTCATTTTCTTTCATTAACACCATAACATACTTTTATTTGAACATTTTGCTTTGAAAGACACGCAGTTAAAAGTACCAGGTTGGATGTGGTTCATAAAACATTGCAAAATGACATGCTAATGACATCATAACATTTCTGCAACGTTGTAAAATTACATAGGCATATATTACACTTGCAAAAATCTGATATTTGTTGTATTAACTTACCAAAACAAGCATTAAAATGTCCTTTTCATAACAACAATGTTTTGACAACATTCTTGAGCCTACATGGGGCATAATGTGGCGATGGCTAGCTCAACTAAAACATTGCTGAGCATTGCTAGTTTTTGTTTTTCCTGTTGAGGGACCCAATTATATTAAAATTCAATACTTTGCAGACACTTTCCAAACCAAAACGTAAGTGGTAGCCAACACAAATCACATTACTGCCATCCACCAGGACAGGAAGCAAATTACAAAATGCCAAACTGGCTAAGCTAGTTTTTAAAGGGTAAAAAGGCAGGAGTGAACATAGTTTTGTTATTATTACTGTACGAAGTATAATATCATTGATGTTTTTGTGGAGTGGAATATTAAGATATTAACACTATAGAAACACTAATGATTTTGGAAGGGACATTGAATTAGCATTGATTTAATCGCTATTCCATCCTAAATTAAGATGCTAATTTTATGCCCATGTATAAATCTCAGATTGCAACAGAAAATAGCTATTGATACATAACAATGTTATTTTATACATTTTATATTTGCTTATAATATTTTATATATTTTTTCCTTTAAATATGAATATATTAAATATATTTGCATTCTCTTTTAATATATTTATCTAATAATACTATATTTACTATATTTTAATTTTGTAATATGTATGTGTGTAAGAATATATACACACACACACAAGTGTACGTGTGTGTGTGTGTGCGCGTGTATTCATGGATAAGATCAAGTCCCATCCAATATTGTTTACTGCTTAAGAAGGAAATACTTCGCATCTCTGAAGTCAAACGAACGGCAAAAGCAGTTTTTATGTAGTGGTTTTTAAATCCCGAGGAACAGTTTCACCTAATGGAATTGAAATAGGCAGTAATGCAGATATCATCACATGAATATAAGAGACCTGAGGCAATGACCCCTCGTGTCCTGATGAAAATATGATGGGATTTGGGCAAAAAGCATTAGACATTCGGAATGAGAAACTATCATCCCTCTATCTCTCTGGAAACAGCCGGGAAAAGTCAAGCGCTTCTTTCTGTATCTCTTTCATTCTCCATTTAGATAGCTTTTTTTATCTCTCTCTAATGTAGGTTTTTAAGTGTAACAATAAATGTTCAAACTGCTAATTCCTCCCTTCCCATTTTTTCTCATCCTTTTCTCTCTCTCTCTCTCTTTCCCCTGCAAGCTGTCCGTCCTGTCATCCTCTCCCCCTTCCCTTTCTCTCTCATTTGATGTTTCAATCGATGAATAAATGATTGTTTCTATTCTGAGCTGCTCGGTCTGGGAGAAACGGAGAGAGAGAGACTGAACAAAATACAGAGCGAAATAACAGACTCTCTGAGCGAAACAATGTGCCGTCATTTGGATTGAATCAATCTACATCCTAAACAGGGCAAATATTCTGCTCTCCACCTCAGCTCTTCTCTTCACATCTGTCATCTCCCAGCTCTTCATCAATCACTCTTTCTCTCACTATTTTCTCTGCCTTCCAGCCTGTTAGACCGCGGATGTTTCACTTGTGGCCCGCGGGCCAAATCCGCCCGTCAATCATTTTTATACGGCGCGCTGATACATGAGAGCGCTCTGTGTGCTAAACTCAGCTGGCGTCAATTAGCCGATTGCGTCACATATCCACACTGTGTTTAAGGTCTTTCTGGCCTTAGTTCAGCTATAGTTTCTCATGGATGAACTTTAACACAATGCCATACTTTCAATCTAAAAATCGCCCAGAAACCCCCTCAGTTTTTTAGATCTGGCTCCTGAAATGAATTCGAAGAGCCCTGCATGGACTGAATACCATTCTGCACAATTTTATTGAATAGCATTTAATAAATAATGCATTCACTCATATTGGATTGACCCTTCTTTGTTTTTTTAACTTATTCATTTTAGGTTGGTTGAACATACAAGATGGTAAAAATCAACTAACCTAAGGTTGAATAAACTCTAAAAAGTTCTGAAACTGGTTGCCTTAAATCTATAGGTTTTGCAAACTTAAATTTCTATGTTAGGACAACTTTATATTTATTGTCACCTCAACTTAAAAATCGTTTGGTGTACTTGGGTATAAATGTTGTTTGAACAGACTCACAACTTGAATTTTTAAGTTTGTACAACTAATTGACCTTCAAGTTGTCCAGCTGGTTGCCTTAAACTTTTAAGTTTTCTCAACTTCTGATTTTTTTCACAGAGTACCCAGCTAACAAAAAATATGTTGTAAGAATGTTTTGAAAATGTTAACGTAAATGTAAAAAGTTTTTTTAGTGATTTTCTTCAGCCATTTTCTTTACTTTTCTCTTTTGATATCCTATATTACAAAATATGAGTATTCATTAAAATGAATAAGCTTAAAAACAAAAGACTCAAACCATTTAAAATATATTAAGAAATTAAAAAAAAAACACTCTAAAATGAGCAATCTGATTGGACAAACAATTAAACTACATTTGTTTTTGCTTTATATCATACTTTGAAAACTGTCCACGCTGTACATTCATGTAGAATTATTTAAAAGGAGATTCAGCCATACCTCACCCCGCACACACACAGGTTGCCAGATTTCCGAGTGTGATGTCAGGCAGATTGATCTCAGGATTATGACTTTTGCAAGACTGTTGCCTGAGTAACACCTGCTCTCCTCATTATTCACCGCTCTCCAGATTGAGTCTCCTCATGCACCTGTTGAGCGGGATTTCTGGCTCCAATCAGAGACCAGATGAGAGATGCTGAAATGAGCTGATGTTTATGCCACATCTGGATAAAAGCCACGTCCTGAGATGACACTGAACACATACACACACACACACACCTGCCAGCACTGGACATTTACCTTTGGATATACATTCACATTTAAGACAGGGGTATTCATTAGTGTGCGGATTACAACAGTCGTAACCAAAGTCAGAGACTGAAAATGGTGCTTTAGTTCATAATCTTTTAGTTGTTACTGAACATGTACTTGACAGACATCTTTAAACACTGAGACACATCATTTTTTCAGGGTCTCGCACCTGCATTGGTGCATTGGTGCAGAATTTCTAAGACGACGTGTCAAGTTACATTTTAAAAATGTGTAAATAGACTGTTGTGTCCTGTTTTAAATAATTAAATACATAATGCACACTACTGTTCAAAAGTTGGTGGCCAGTAAGGCTTTAAGCAAGAATACATTACAGTAAATTGATGCAAATTTTTTTTTTTTATTATTAATAAATATATAAATAAAAAAATAAAAGCTAAATATTAAGCAGCTGTTTTCAACACTGGTAATAACATGAAATGTTTCTTGAGCAGCGAATCATTATATCAGAATGATTTCTGAAGGATCATGTGACACTGAAGACTGGAGTAATGATGCTGACATTTCAGCTTCTATTAGAAAATAACTTTTGACTTTTTAATTGATATGCGTTTAATTAGTGTTTGGGAATTCATTTGAACCTTTCTGGTAGTCCGTTTAATTGTTACACATTTGATCTCATTGAATAACATTTTATCTTTCAATCTTCTTACTATGTGTCTGTATATTCCCCATCTGTCCTTCTCATATTGATAGTGTATTTCATCTAAAATCTCATCACTTCACCAAGGGATTGCTCTGCATCAAAGCAAACACACACACACACACACGCACACACACACACACACACACACACACACACACACGCAAGTCTCTTTCTCTCCCTTAATGTGACAGACGCAACCATCGGCAGCTATGAATAATCAATGAACTCCATCTGTTCATGGGAGACCTGAGGAAGAGAATGAACTCACAAACACCTAATGTCTACATTTCTCTCTACAGATGTGTGTGTGTGTGTGTGTGTGTGTGTGTGTGTGTGTGTGTGTGTGTGTGTGTGTGTGTGTGTGTGTGTGTGTGTGTGTGTGTGTGTGTGTGTGTGTGTGTGTGTGTGAGGCTGTAGGCCACATCCTTGTCAGAGCAACTCTATTAGTCAAAAAGACAAGCTGACAACATTAATTGATGAGAATATAATCAAATTTCCATTTCCTGCAAATGAGCTTATTAATCTACAGAGGAAGCAAACATTTACTCCTTATTTTCATATGCAAATAGTCTTGTGTGATGTTGTTTGTGTGTGAATGGACTCCCTCAGTAAGGTGAACCCTGCACAGTGTGTGTGTGAGTGTGTGTGTGTGTGTGTGTGTGTGTGTGTGTGTGTGTGTGTGTGTGTGTGTGTGTGTGTGTGCGCGTGCGTGCATGTGTTGTGCCCTGGGGGTGTTGCAATAGCCAATGAGTTTCAAATGGCAATCAGTTACACTTACAACACTTACAGTATTTCCCTTGACACAAACCAGAGTTGAAAGCATGTGTGTGCTTGCTGATGCAGTTCTGGGATGTTTAATCAAAAGCATTCATCATGGACAATGGCAAGAGACGCGTCAGAACCCACATCAGCTGAAGCTGTCGGACACAGATGGTTCATTACGATTCCTGAGCATGCACCATCTGACAACAACTCCAAATCATCCATCCTCGTCTTAATAACCTGCCAGTAGCCTTTGACATAGTGAATCACCAGATCCTCCCTCTCTAAACTTGACATCAGAGGATCCCCACTTCAGTCTGATTTCACATGAGATCATACAAGGATATCGAGCATTGTCCACAGTTATACACTTCACCAAATAAGGTAATTATTCTGGTTAAGCCAACCAAACAAACTAGCTAGCTAACTGACTAACTAGCTAGCTATCTAACTAACTAAACAACTAAAATAAACAGATTCACTCATTGAATAAATAACCGACCAAATAAACAACAACTAATGGAATAACTAAATAAACAACAAACTAAATAAATAATAAATAACTAATTGACTAACTAAAACAACTTAAATAACGAATTAAATAAATAAAGAACTAACTAAAACAAATAATGGAATAACTTACTAAATAAACAACTAACTAAAATAACTAATGGACTAACTAAATTAAATAAACAACTACCTGACTAACTAAATAAAAAAAACAACTAACTAAATAAAAAACAACTAACTAGCTAAAAAAAAAAAATAACTTCATAAAAAAACATCTAACTAAACTGGCTAACTAAAACAAATAATGTAATAACTAACTAAATAAACTACTAACTAAAACAACTAATGGACTAACTAAATTACATAAAAAAATAACTAACTGACTAACTAAATAAAAGAACGACTGACTAAAATAACTGACTAACTAAAACAACTGACTAACTAAATAAAACAACTAACTAAAAAAGTAGCTGACAAACTAAAACAACAGACAAACTAAATAATGACTAACTAAATACAAAACGACTGACTAAACAAACAGGTAACTAACTAAAACAACAAGTAATCGATTAACTAGCTAAATAAACAACTAACTGACTAAACAAAAAATTAAAGAACTAACGAAAACAACTAAATGAATAACTAAAACTAAATAACTAACTAAAAAAACAATGGTCTAACTTAAAACAACTGACTGACTAACTAAAAAACTAACTAAACTACAAATAATGGACAAGCTAAATAAATAAACTAACTAAAATAAATGAAAACAACTAACTGACTTACTAAAACAAATAACTAACTAAACTAATAAAACAACTAAATAAATGAAAACAACTAACTGACTAAGAAAATAACTAAATGAAAACAACTAACTAAAACAATTAACTAACTAAACAAACTGCTAACTAAATAAAAACAATACAACAAAATAAATAAAATGGATTTACTCACTCATACCATTGCTTACAATGTATTTGCTAATTCTGCTCTAATTTAAATAACAATGATTTTTTATTCATGTCCTTCACATTATGTTAAAATATGTGCCCACAAACCCAGCCTTGAGTGTATCACTTAGTTGCGCTTTCACCTATTTGTATATTGATTTATGCTAATGTTTTGATGCTTATAAACTCCTATTGTTTTTCTGTGGTGGAAAGAGATTCCAGTTTCACATGATTTACTGAAATAGTCATAACTCTCAAAAAACGGCTGAAGACACACTTGAGGACTCGACTAATACATAACCATAAATAAAGTATTTTATAAAACACAACTCCTTTTCACGAACTACACGAATCAGTGAAGAAATTAAAATGAGTTTCAGTAATACTGTAAGGTTTGAAACCGATTCTGGCTCATTAGTTTACTCAGCCTCCATCCAACAATGTCTATTTATTCCATCATGACCTTTGACTTCTGTCCACACTGTTCCGGGGGAACTGCTGATTTCCTTGAGCTCTCTGCGGGAGGTCAGGCCTGTCCCATAATGCACTGCAGAACTGCCAACTTCTTAGCATGCAGCGGTCTGGCTGTCTGTTTCTTAAACTAGAGCCAGAGACAGGAAGTCCAAAACTATGAGCCATTTATAAATAAATAAAAACATACCAATCCATCTAGGCTAGTTCATGCAAGCACATGTATACCTGAACTAAAATAAATCCTGATGAATGTCTGATGAATCTATAATAAGAGCTTAGAAAACAGCATCACATTCTTTTTCTCTTACTTTTCGCCTTGTCTTCACCTTCTTCTCTTCTTATCTGTTAGTGGCATTTCACCTACTGTACTTGGTCTCATTTTCACCTTTCATTTGATCCTCCAGTCTTATTAAGTGAAATTAACTGCTCTCTTTTTTAAATGATTCTTTCACATTTTTTCATTATCACACACTATAGATTTCATAATCTTATAATTTCCCTTCTCTGAGCATCCTTTGAAATAGAAGTAATGCTAGTCTAAGCTGGTTGTTTCAGAAGGAAATGTGACTTTGTACTGGACCGCACACTGAAAAACTAAAACTAGCTAACGCAGTTCAGTATACATCTAAAAGATGGACGGCAGAGGTAATTGGGATGTTACAAGACTGTTTAGACACCACTGATTGGGAATCCATGCGTGCCTCTTGTGACTCCATGGACTCTATACAGACACTGTGTGTTCATATATTTCCTTTTGTGAGCAAACCTGTATTCCCACCAAAACTGTGGTGAAATTTAATAACAACAAACCCCTCAGGCTGCTTAGGAAGACCAAAGAGCAGGCATACAGGGAAGGAAATAGAGATGAACACAGGATTGCAAGACAAAAGTTAAATTGGGAAATCAAAAGCTGCCTACAAGGTGAGGATGGAGGAACAATTTGGCACTAATGACTCTTCTTCGGCCTGGGGGTCACTGAAGAACTTGACGGGCTATAAAAATAAAATACAACAAGTCACTCCATCTGCTAAACTGGCCAATGAGTTTAATGTATTTTATACCAGATTTGAGAGATCTCCCTGCCCTCCCCTTCCCCTTCCCCTTCCCCTTCCCCTTCCCCTTCCCCTTCCCCTTCCCCTTCCCCTTCCCCTTCCAGGAGGGATCTGGTTCATAATCATGAAGTCCCATTCAGGGAGGAGGAGAACACAGCTCCTCAAGATCAAGCTCCCTTTGATATTGAGGAGAAGGATGTATACCGGTTATTTTGCCGGCAGAATGTAAGGAAAGCAGGTGGCTCCGATGGGATTTCGCCTGCCACCCTGAAGCACAGCGCTAGTCAGCTCACTCCAGTTTTTACAGACATTTTCAATCAGTCTATTGTCTTATGTAAGGTTAAGGGTTGTTTAAAGTCATCAACCATTATTCCAGTGCCGAAGAAAAACAGTGCCGTGGGCCTGAATGACTTCAGACCGGTGGCCCTTACATCAGTGGTCATGAAATGTCATGAGCGGTTGGTTCTGTTCCATCTCAAATCCATCACAGCTCCCCATCTTGACCCACTGCAGTTTGCTTACAGGGCAAACCGCTCAGTGGATGATGCAGTCAACTTAGGCCTGCATTATGCTCTGGACCATCTTGACTCTCCTGGCTCCTATGTAAGGATGCTGCTTGTAGATTTTAGTGCCGCCTTTAATACCATATCCGATATTAAAGGCGGCACTAAAATCTACAAACAGCATCCTTACAGAGGAGCCAGGAGAGTCAAGATGGTCCAGAGCATAATGCAGGCCTAAGTTGACTAGTTGACTACCCGAGCGGCATTGGAAGAAGATGTCACTGATGGGGGTGGAACCCTCTATCTGCTGATGGATTATGGACTTTCTCAGCAACAGACAACAGCATGTGCGGCTTGGCCAGCAAATGTCTGATCCTTGGTCCACCAACATTGGAGCACCTCAGGGGTGCGTGCTGTCACCATTTCTCCACTCACTGTATACCAACGATTGCACTTCCAATAACTGTTCCATCAAGTTGATTAAATTTGCAGACGATATACCACCTTGGTCGGCCTTATTAAGGGCAACGACGAGTCAGCTTTTAGGCTGGAAGTGTCTCATCTGGTTGCGTGGTGTGATAAGAACAATCTGGAGCTTAACCAACAAAAGACAGTGGAAATGGTGATAGACTTTTGTAGAGCGCCTCTCTCCCACCCCTAGCCATCAAGAGTTCTGTTGTTAAGGAGTTGGAGTCATTCATATTCCTAGGCACTGTCATCACAAACAACTTAAAATGGGAGGAAAACAGTTCCTCCATTATCAAGAGGGCTCACAGTGGAATGTTTTTCCTAAGGCAATTAACCAAACTGAACGTTTCCAGCTATGTTCGTTCTAGGTCTTACAGAGCCATTGTGGAAAGCCTTCTTTCAACATCTATTACCGTATGGTTTGCCTCAGCATCGGCCCAGGCGAAGAACAGACTGCAGCTCATTGTGCGCACAGCAGAGAGGCTGACTGGACAGAGGCAGCTGTCAATCAATGACCTGTATGAGGCCAGAGTCAGGAAGAGGGCGGCTAAAATTGCTGCTGATCAGTCTCATCCAGCAAGTGACATTTTTAGGCTGCTTCCCTCAGGAAGAAGGTACAGGGCAATGAGGACAAGGACCTCACGCCATCTCAACAGTCTTTTTCCAGGAGCCATTTTCCTCCTGAAAAAACTGATCCAGTGAACTCCCTGAAACACCTCCATTGCAGTCTTGAGTTTCTTCTGGGAACGAACACGTCACAATATTCCTCATTTAAATAATTCCCGCACAAGGCATATGTAAAATAAAGGGGGCAGGGCCTGGTTGAGTTAGTTAGTAGTGAGTTGAAACTCATGGTTATGGTACGGTATGACATTTCTGAAACACGCTTGAAGCGGCTGACCAATCACAACACACTGATACAGTTGACCAATCAGAGCACAGTGTGCTTTTCAGTAGGAGGGACTTCATAGAGACAGGAACTAAACAGAGTGTTACTGAGAGATTGGGAAGAGAGGAGCAGCAATCGTGTAAAATATGTGAAGAATAATGCATTTTTGAACTTTCAAGCATGAAACCCTATTCTAGTAAAGCCCAAAAACAAAATCAAGACTTAACAACATAATAGGTCTTAAAAATAAACAATGTCTTGAAAAATATATATTTTTTAAATAATAAATCAAGGTGTGTGAGATACATACATATATAAAGCTATGTATACTAAAATTGTATGGTGGTATGCTATTCTGAGGCTTATTTTCTCTTGCCTTGGGCTCAATTACCCATCATCCTCTTGTACTGACCCCTCTTTCTATTGTAGTAGCAGATTTAATGTTATACAACATGTATTTCTGTAAACTGCGGCAGGTCGACAAGGACAACAACAAGCTTTGTTTCTCTAATCAAAATCTATTTGAATGCACAACAGATCTGACCAAATGCACAGAAGAAAATTAAAATAGAATAAACCCTAAATCTGTTTGAACATGGTGCTGTATCAACATGAGACATTTTAAATTATGAACAAAACTCCAATTGATTCATATATTTCTTTCAGCGCTGGTTCCCATAAGTACTCTCACCTCAGTCTACAATCGGTTTGATTCAGTTCACCAAATGTTGCTCTGAGAGATACTGTAGTAGAATGAACGTTTTGATTTTCTATTTGAAGAATAAAAACATTGCACAGAACAAGTGAGACTGTAATAACAGAGCTAGGATGAGAAGAGAGAGTCTGAAAGAACAAAAGAGTAGGACAGACAGTGAGTCAGCAGAAAGGCTTACTATCCCGGCGTCTTTTCACAGCTGCAACAAGGACATATAAAATCCAGAGCTTCTCGTTCTCTCTCAGATGGATTTTTAATAAGCCGTGGAGCTGTAAGTGTGAGACGGCTGCCGAAGGTCACGCAGGAAGTTCACAGTCACAATCCAGGTAACCACGGGAAGAACTAAAGAAAAGAAAAAAACATTTGGACACTTAATGCACACTTAAAATGCAGAACTGTCTTTGAATTATATGAAATCAAACCTGCTGAGAACAGTCAGGGAATGTTAGTTTTTGGTTTCCAGAACGTTTTCTCAGAACATTTCTATAACATTTTTTTTTGGGGGGGGGGGTTTGGTCCAGCATAGGAACCAAAACTTGTGAGCTGGGTTTAAAGAAAGCACCTATTTTTCAAGCAAAACGCACTCACAAAAAGGACTTTATTAAATGATAAAACAATAGATATGAACTTAAGGAGAACTGACTTTACACAAGACATCAAGCAAAAATAATGGGAAAGAAAATCTGAAATCCTATATTGGCTTCAATCTTTTGTATCAGCATTGACATTAAGCAATTTTTATGTGTCCAACTCTAATGCCCGGTTTCACAGAAAAGGCTTAAACTAAGCCTAGTCCCAGAAAGAAAAAAAAAAAGCATTTTAAAATTTGTCAATGCTTTGTCTCAAGATGCTCACCAGTAATGTTTTTTTTTCAAAGGCACGTTTATAAAAGCTAATTACATGTCCCAATTTTACTAAGGCCTAATCCTGGCTTAATCTAAGCCCTGCGTGTGAAACCAGGCCTAAAATAAAAAGCAGCGGTCAACAGAAGGACATTCTGTTCATGTCCAGAGCTGCGTTTTATTTTGTTTTTATGATATTCAGTCATAAACAACCTAAACAATGCAGGGCTTTCATACAGGTTTATAAAGAAGATTATTCATTATTTTGCAAAAGCCATACAGAACAACCCTCACAGAGTGTTAAAGACGCTGCCCACACATACATTTGCTTTCTGTCTCTCACACACACACACAATTGGAATGAATATATATGTCCTCCTCCGCTAACACCTCCGGTCCATCCGACTCTCAGGTTGTTATGCTCCAAAACACCTCGAAATCTCTTTCTCTCTCTCCGATTCTATCTCTTTTTTCTGGCTTATTCCCCGTCTCAGTGAATTGTAAAGACAGTCTAATAGGTAAGACGAGTATTTGAAATGCTCTACAAAAGGCAGCATCTCCGTACACAGTATAATATTGTCTTACTCTTTTCTGTCTTGTTTTCCCATACAGATATCTATATATCTAAGATACATTTACTTGAGAAGCAAAATCACTTGAGATATTAAGTCTTGTTTTCTGAACAAAAAAAATTTAAATAATCAAAATTAAGTGACATCATGCTTCAAACAAGAACACATTTCTCCCAATGGGGTCAGAAATATAAACTTCATTCAAAGGAAAAGCAAGATTATTTTTCTGACCTCATTGGCAGATATTTGTTCTTGTTTCAAGCATCAAGTCACTTCATTTAGATATTTTTTTTTTTTTCAGAAAACAAGATTTAATATATTAAGTAACTTTGCTTCTCAAGTGAATGTCTCTTGATTTAAGGATGCTTAGATATTTGTCCTGGAGAACAAGACAAACTGAGTGCATTTTAATTATATTTAAATAATTTCATTAATTATTAATTTTATAATTAACATTTGCTAAGTCTATATTTACATTAACATTTGACTCTACCATCTTTACAATTTTTCACATGAGCTCAACAACAATGCAAAATTTTATAATCTTTATATGACTCCATTCAACAATGCTAAGCAAGCGTATTTATAGTCAACATTTCTCTAACAATTTGGCATTCTAGGATTGCCTTATCCATGCAAGATACATGGGGAGTGCAAAACTACTTGTCTTCAGGAAGCCTAATGATTATATACACATCTTATTTAATGCACAAAACTATCATAAACCTCACAAAAGAGAATAGACTTTAAACACACTGAAGGACAACACATGCTCAAAACATCTCAGACAGGCTGTGTCTCTTTGTTTATGTAAAAAATGCAAGTTCAATTAAAAAAAAATCCACACAACTTACTCAACCAAGTCAGTTGTTGTGACTGGATCAATGATGTCCTAATATGCTGTCTAGTTTAGCAGCTCACTAGATTTTGGAACAAAACTGCTGACTTTCTCTTTCTTCCATTTAGAAGATTCCTGATGTACCTGGATGTGATTTATTGAGGATATGCTACTGTTATAAATAAGAAAAGCCCTGATGGGAGAATCTGATGGGGAGGAGGATGAGAAATGGGCAGATAGTGTAATTAGTGTGTTTGTGTGCATGCTTTACACAAGTCATTATCTCACTCTCTCACTGTATGTTCATTTTCTGAGAAGTTTCTAAATTAGCCACGGGTAATTACATTCTCTCAGATCCGTTAACATGAGACTCTGCGCCCGGACTAGAAAAGATAAAGGCGGATTTAAATGGAAGGATTGATGAAGACCGTTCCATGTGATATTCCTGTTAAATCCATAACTCATTTTCTCTATAATGATCCTGACATCTCTCTCTGTGTGTGTGTGTGTGTGTGTGTGTGTGTGTTATAAGGGTCATGTTTCCAAATTCAGGGCAGATGCTTCACATCTAATATTCAGCTTATGTAAAATGAGTCTGTGAGAAAAGAAGACGAACGAGAAGAAAGAAAGAAAGAAAGAAAGAAAGAAAGAAAGAAAGAAAGAAAGAAAGAAAGAAAGAAAGAAAGAAAGAAAGAAAGAAAGAAAGAAAGAAAGAAAGAAAGAAAGAAAGAAAGAAAGAAAAAGAAAGAAAGATCATTTACATGCTGTCAATCACTTTAAGATGTCAAGATGTCAGTTTAAAAATGAACACTAATCAATTAATTAAAGGGTTAGTTCACCCAAAAATGAAAATTAAGTCATTAATTACTCACCCCCATGCTGTACCAACCCCGTAAGACTTCGAGACTAACGAGACTTCAAAAGATTTCCACGACGCGCACGCGCGAGAACTGAACTGAAGTAGTTGAAGGAGATCGCAATTCTCGCGCATGCGTCGTGGAAATCTCTCGAAGTCTCGTTTCAGGCCTACAAGGAAGAAAAGGAATAGTCGAATAAAGTCGTTATTTTTGTTTGTTTTTTCGCACAAAAAGTATTCTCGTCGCTTGATAAACTTATAGTTGAGCCACTGTTGCGACATGGAATATTTAAACATTTTCTTTAATGACTTTCTGGGCCGTCCGGTGTCATTCCCTTAGGCAGCCTATGGAGGAGTCATAAACCTCTCAGATTTAATCATAAATATCTTCATTTGTGTTCCGAAGACGAACGAAGGCCTTACTGGGTTGGTACAGCATGGGGGTGAGTAATTAATGACTTAATTTTCATTTTTGGGTGAACTAGCACCGGCTGTTGCCAGACTCCTTGTGCATACAAAAATCTCACTGGATTATTACAATGAATGGCTATATGAATCTTTGGAAATATATAAAAAATATTTCCTTCTGACATCTGCAGAAAATACATAACTTGCTTAAAACCATTTTTTTGGGTGAAAATACTAACGTGCCTAAGACTTTTGCACGTGTGTATATATATATATTATATGTATATATATATAAATAATGTATGTATATGTATGCATTTATATACACACTGTATGTATATATTATATGCGTACATATATATCTTAATTAATAATTAATAATTATCTTAAATCATTCTCATTTAAACAGTATATATATATATATATATATATATATATATATATATATATATGGACAAATCCAGATCTCCTATCTGGGCTTGTTTCCAAGAACCACACACGGAGAGCACGGACATGGAGAGCACATTGAATGATAAAAACAGATATGTGCAACAAGAACAACTTCCCCCCTTTTCCTCTAACAAAGCAGAGACCCACCATCTCTGCCTTGACTGCCTGAATGAGTACATTTTGGGAGCATAGGAGCAATATATATATATATATATATATATATATATATATATATATATATATATATATATATATATATATATATATATATATATATATATATATATATATATATATATATATATATATTCTCTACCATAAGGCGTCTTCAAAGGCGTTTTAGAGAATTTGGCAGTACATCCAACCGGCCTCACAACCGCAGACCACGTGTAACCACACTAGCCCAGGGCCTCCACATCCAGCATCTTTACCTTCAAGATCGTCTGAGACCAGCCACCCGGACAGCTGCTGCAACAATCGGTTTGCATAACCGAAGAATTTCTGCACAAACTGTCAGAAACCGTCTCAGGCAAGCTCATCTGCATCCTCGTCGTCCTCATCGGGGTCTCGACCTGACTGCGTTTAGTCGTCGTAACCGACTTGAGTGGGCAAATCCTCACATTTGATGGCGTCTGGCACTTTGGAGACCTGTTCTCTTCATGGATGAATCCCGGTTTTCACTGTACAGGGCAGATGGCAGACAGCGTGTATGGCGTCATGTGGCTGAGCGGTTTGCTGATGTCAACATTGTGGATCGAGTGGCCCATTGTGGCGGTAGGGTTATGGTATGGGCAGGCGTATGTTATGGACAACGAACACAGGTGCATTTTAATGATGGCATTTTGAATGCACAGAGATACCGTGACGAGATCCTGAGGCCCATTGTTGTGCCATTCATCCATGAACATCACCTCATGTTGCAGCATGATAATGCACGGCCCCATGTTGCAAGGATCTGTACACAATTCCTGGAAGCTGAAAACATCCCAGTTCTTGCATGACCAGCATACTCACCGGACATGTCACCCATTGAACATGTTTGGGATGCTTTGGATCGGCGTATGAGACAGCGTGTTCTAGGACCTGACAATATCCAGCAACTTCGTGCTGGATATTGTCTAATATATCTAATATGTCTAATATATTGTCTAATATATATATTAGGGGTGTGCAAAGCAGCCGGTATTTGTATCTGTATTTGTATTTGTTGAGGAGGGAAAAGTATTTGTATTTGTATTAGAGTAAGACCACGCCCCCTTGTCGGGTTCTGACGTTTAATGACGTAGGGCTAGCTCATTGGTCGCACGTCAGAGGCACCCGCGCCATTGGATGTGATGGTGCTAGCTGTGCAGCTGCAAATGCGTTTTACATAAAAGCTTCCTTTTCCTCGATTTACTGAAAAGGAAAAACTCCTTTTCCTCGATTTACTGAAGCTTTCATGTAAAACACATTTGCAGCTGCTGCACAGCTAGCACATTGAGTGTCTGGCTCACTCATAGTCTGTGCTGCGGCAACTGCACATCCAATGGCGCGGGCGCCTCTGACGTGCGAACATGGAATAATCTCTCGATCAAACTCCGCTTCCCGAAAGTTATAAACTGCCTCCAGAACCCATTTAATGTACAAAAATCTATGCAACAAAAATAGTGATGCAGTTAAGTGCTTTTTTCGCTCAGCCGAGCCCTCTCTGTTGCTGTGTGGAGCAGCCTGTCAGTCACGTCTTCCTGAACGTCACTCACGCACTGCGGTCTCATGAGGAAACGCAGCTTTTTGATATAAAGTTTTTCTTGTTCCCAAATACAAATATTTGTAATAAGTATTTGTTTGAAATAAGTATTCGTAGAAAACACGTTATTTGTGCCTTTCCGAATACCGTATTCGGGTTCGGCTCCATCCCTAATATATAGCCTATATATATATACAATCTCCCCGCAATCTCCTCGTTCTCCCCCTCCCGCCCCCCGCCGTGCTTCCCTCTTGGTTCATTCTTCAACTTGCTGTGGCATATATATATATTATATATTAATATATATATATTATATATATATATATATATATATATATATATATATATATATATATACATATATATATATATAATATATATATATGCCACAGCAAGTTGAAGAATGAACCAAATCCTTCATGAATCAATGCTACAACACAATAAAAGGTTTAAAAAGCCCTAAAAGGGCTGAACAGTTTTTATAGGCCTTACATAATTTAAAAATCTGTTATATCAGACAATGCAGATGATTTTGTCCTAAAAGAAAAGAAAAGTGGAAAAAGTGTTGGAGAGAGAGATTGTGTTGGTGTTAAACGCCCTCAGAGATGCGGGGCCAGAAGTCTTACAGGAATACAGCATTTATAATCTTTCTGCTGCATCTCAAATGTCTCTATGACAGAAATAAAAGATTAATTTCAGAAACGTCAGATAAATAGCCTATAGATGTTGTTTATGTGGTCAATTAGTATGTGTGTGTGTGTCTGTGTTTGTACATTTGCATGATTTGTTTGTATTTTCTTAAAAAAAGATGAGAACTGAATTCTTTGGAAACAAGTTGCAATCATATGAAAAGACCAACACTCACACAAACACACACTCTCCCTCGAGCAATCTCTATCCCTGTGCATCTCCAAATCCGATCAAACCAGATCACAGGGGAATGATGGATTCATCTATCCTTTCCCTTTTGCTCACGGACACACATTAACGCTCACGCAGTCGGCCTCTTCTCAGAACGAAAACACAAACTATTCACATGCGCAGAAACGAAAGGAGCAAATGGTTTATTCACTCTCGAATTTCCTCCCTGTGTCGAGCACTTGAGGAGAGGATGTGCTAAAAGAGAACGAGGTGAGAGAGAATCCGAAATTCCTCCCATGATCATTAAATAATTTAGAGAGACCGCTCCACTGATCATTAGAGGGACGGAACAGAGGGAAGCACGGCGGGGGGCGGGAGGGGGAGAACGAGGAGATTGCGGGGAGAAGGGAAGCAGGAAAAGTGGGTGTAATGGAGTGGAGGATCTTTCTTGGAGGCAGAGAGAGAGAGAGAGAAAGAATCTGAAAGATGAAGAGAAATCTTCCAGTTTTAGAAGAAGTTTTCATTGTCCTCTTTGAACCACTGCCATGAATAACGCTGAGGGGAATAGCGCGAGTACGCGATCAGAAGGCTTGAACGTCTGCATTAATGAAGCAGAGATAAATCTCACATGATTAATTCTGATTTGTCTGTCCTCCTCCAGAGGTTGTGTTGGGATTAATTAGTACTCCATTCACAGTGTTAAAATTCGATTGTTTTGGAGAACGAGCCAATCTTGGTTTCACTGTTCATAGCAAATCCTTCAGCCAAAACTGTAGGCCTATTTCTTTCTTAAAATAAATATAAAAAAATATTTTTATATATATATAAATTCAGAAGTGCTTGCTCTTGCATATGTTTTTTCCTTCATAACTTTTTATTTTTTTAAGTCAGTTAAATAAAAAGGTTTGAATCTGAACAGTAAGACTGCTTACCTTTTGGCTAACTGCTAGTTTTCAATTCAGGACCTAAAACTAACTTTTTGCCACACCTGCAATACATATTTTTTCCTGGCCATGAAACTGTTTTTTTTTTTTCAAAAATAGGCAGTTAGAAACTACTATAAACACAGCTAAAACTACTAGCTGTAGTTTTAGCTCTCAGGGATATGTTTCGGGTCCCCGCTATGATAACAGTAACTTTCTAAAATGTTTACAGAACAAGCGGGAACCCAGTGTGCCTGTATCTTTCTCTATTGCTGTTCTATTACATGATAGAAAGTCTAAGGCCTTCAAAAACCGCACAGCAAACCCATCTAATCTGGTGCCTATTATACGTCAAACTAAGATTGATGTGGGGACAAAAAGTAAGACTGTTAAGTTAGCCCTTTATCCATCAGCGCACTTAAAAATAATTCACTTCTAGTCAACGACTTAATAACCACAAACAACATGGATTTTATGTTTCTAAATGAAAATTGGCTAGACGACAGCTGCAGTGCAACAGTCCTAAATGAAACATCCCCTCCTAACTTTACTTTTTTGAGTGTCTGCAGAGCGGGTAGGAGAGGTGGGGGTGTAGCTCTTTTTTAAAGATGTCTATCAATGTAAGCAAATATCATTTGGGAATTACCCGTCTTTCGAATATCTGGGTATTGTGTTAAAAGGTGCTCCACGCATTTGTAGCAAACTATCTCTATGAAATATGAATAATCAATCATCACTTGTTATAATTGATTATGAATATTTGGATCAGTTAATCGGGTTAACTTGATGTAGCTATATTACAACCAATTACTCGGTTCATACCGTAAACACTCAATATTGGTTATTAATTAATTAATAGAAATGTACATTTCCGGGGCATGGGAAATGTCTTTCTTATTAAGTACTACTAAGAGCAAGTAGTCAAGATCTATGATTAGAGACTCCAGATATGAGCTTGAGACACGGACAACTTTACGTGTGATATGAAAAAGACTTTATTAACTAGACTAAACATTTAAACTACTCTAAAATACACATACATACATGCATACAGTTTCCCAAGGGAAAGAGAGTTGGAGCAAAATACAGGAAAGCAAGAAGTTATAGCATTGTTTGATGTTCAGCAGATCAACAGCCTGAGCAAACCATCAGTTTAGTTCTAACACACCCTTCTTGAAAAGGGGTAAGGATACTTAATGTATCAAATAATGAGACTAAGTTTGATACTTGCATGTCTCGTCCATTTGCATTAAACTGTCCTGATGCAATTTGTTGAGGCTCCAGTTGATCTTTGGTCTTGATGAGAGAGAACCAGTGGTAGTCAGAGGATCTTTGGTGAATGGAAAGACAAGGCCGCAGACTATTCGCAAGCTTGGGAGTCCTTGAGGGACTTCTAGTTCAGCCTCATCTTCACGTTAGAACTTTTCAAGAAGGACCAAGAGAGTCAGAGAGCAAGAGGCCAAGAGCGCAAGAGGCTAAGAGCGCAAGGGACAAGAGAACTAATCTTGATGATCAGTGATTTTTAAAGAGTGAAAATGTCACACCCTCTGGAGGTGCGTGAGCCAATGCGAAGCTGCCCCTTTGGAGGGAGTTTTTAACGACCCCTTTTACGACCCTAGCAGGGCATTTGACTGTTTAATTTCATTGGGTGTTTACGAAAAGAATCTACAAGATTCTTATAATACTAATGCATCATAAAGTTAGCAAAATGTAATGTAAATTAACAAATGGGGGACGAAGATTGGATTTTATAGAGACTAAACATGCTACACATATGATTTTGGTTAACCATAGTATGTAAGTCATGTTTCAGACCAAAATAGTTTAGAAGAGAGAATGAAACATAGGCCAAACCACATAAAAGGAAAATTATGAGATGGAAAATTAGATACATGTTAAGACATTTATCACATGGTTATATATATATATAATATATATATATATATATATATATATATATATATATATATATATATATATATATATGTATATAAATATACATATATAGAATATATAGGATTAAAAGGGTTAATTTTTTCTTCTCAGCAAGAATTAGGAGACAATTCCCTGCACATTCTTTTGGGTCGTAAAACTGTTATCAGTCTTATGCTACATTCATACCGGACGCGAATAGCGCGTCAGGCGCGAGTGATTTCAATGTTAAGTCAATGCAAAGACGCGTTACGCAAGTAAAAAATTCCTGCGGCGCAAATGAGCCGTAGAGCGCGGCAGACGCGAATACGCCTCGTTCGCGCGAATGGCGCGAATTGAGCGTCTGGCGCGTTACACGCGAATAATGCATTTTGTGCATTCACGCGTTTGACGCGAATTCGCGTCTGCCGCCCGAGTTCAAAAATCTGAACTTCTGCGTCAATTCGCGCCGCGTTAACCAATCAGGAGCCTAGCTGCTTGCTGCTGTCACGTGGTGAAGTATCTGGATGCTTCAATAAATTATTTTGTAATTTGACGGTGGTTCTAATGTAGTTCTAATGCACAACAAAGCAAATATTTTATCACATAAAACTTGATTTCAATATAGGCCTATGAGACATATTCATTTTGTATTGAATGCTATTTATTCCATATCTAGATTAGGCCTATATGAAATATTATTATAATGTAAAGACAACCAACATTCGTGTCTGGACAGTGATGTGTGTGAGAGAGAAAAAAATCACAGGACAGATTAATCACTTTTGGAGGCTGGCTCCATTTATCATCAAAACAAAAATAAATGACAGATTAGGTGGATGTGGGCGAGGGTGATCCTCGCTCCGATGCGGGACAACAGGTCATCAAGCTGGGCACGGGACAGGCAGAAGTACCGCTGACAGCGGCCGTCATCCAGGCGCAGCTCCTGGAGCGAGCAAATGGTGAAACTCACCACACTGGGTTCGCCTTTGAAGGGTCTGGTGAACACAAATACGGCGACGATGACCCCTACGCCGCCGTTCTGCTCTCGTATTCAGAATATATGCTATTCAGAGCAAATACAGAGCGGTGACTCTCTCGATGAATGCTCGATCAACATAAAAAAAGATGGCCGCCAACGGGTTTCGATTCTTTTTTATGCGCGTCAATTTCGCTCTTGACGCGCGAAAGGATTCAAAGTGGTCAAGCGTATAACTAGACGCGGTAGGCGCGAATTTGACGCGCTATTCGCGTCCGGTGTGAACGTAGCATTAAGGTGTCATGTAACAGGACAATGGGTTCTGCCAGTGTTGACTTCATTTGTGGGGGAAGTTTCATAGAAATTTGTTGGGAGAGTGAGTTTGTTGGATTATTCATTAAATATAATGAATAATTTGTGTCTCTGATTGGTCCAGACGCTACACATTTTACTTCTCATTATTTACAGGCCTCCAAAATACTCTCTAGCTGTCACGACCACAGGTGGATGAAGACCAAGATCAGATGAAGATACTAAATAACAAGGTTTTTATTTAAAGATCAAGAAGATCACCAAACAATGAGCGTGTGCTCAAACAATAACCAGCCATGACAAGGAGTGAGAGGGAAACTTAAATACACAGATAATGACTAGGACAACAGGTGACGGTGATGATGATGATGATGATGATGAGGGTGATGAGATGCAGGTGCAGGTGATGATGACAGGATTCTGGGAAGTGTAGTGCAGAGACAGATGAGGAAGACAGACGGTGAAAGTGACACTAGCCTTTGCTGAGGACTTTACAGAACTGTTATCAACAATTACCTCAGAGTTTGACTGTTTTGCCATTGCTGGAGATTTTAACTTTCACATAGATAATGCAGCAACCAATATGGCAAAAGAAATCAAAACTGTTTTAAAAACTTTTGCTCTGACTCAGCATGGTGTGGGACACAATCGTGGACACACTCTAGATTTACTTAGGGATTTACTTAGGATCAGTAAGGGTCTAAACATTTCATCGATTGTTATTAAGGTTGTAGCACTGTATGATCATTTCTGTATTTTCTTTGATATCTCTCCTGCCATTGAAGCTAGATCTGTGTCAGTCAATAAGAGAAGCTTAAATGAGAACACTAGTGTACTATTTATGAAGGCTATATCTTTAACACCCTTTAACACTCGGTTGATTTTCTCCTTGATTCTTTTAACTCAAAAGTTAGAAGTGTAATTGGTGATATTGCTCCTGTGAAAGTCAGGAAGAAGAGAAGAGTGGCAGACAAAAAGCACCTTGGAGAAACTCAACAGCAATCCAAAAAATGAAAAGACAATGCAGAAAAGCAGAGCGCATGTGGAGACCAAACTTGTAGTCCATTATAACATCTACAAAGACAGCATCCATGCTTTCAATATGGAACTAGGCAAATCTAGACAGACTTTCTTCTTGAATATTATAAACAGCAACTTAAACAACACGCGCACTCTTTTTGCAACTGTAGAGAGACTGACAAACCCCCCCAAGTCACATTCCCAGAGAAATGCTCTCAGACAGCAAGTGCAGTGAGTTTGCTTCCTTCTTCTCTGAGAAAATCAATGATATCAGAAAGGTGATCAGCACATCCTTGAGTTGCGCTGGGGTCAGACAGATCAGACCACAACCTGAGAAAGTAGTTACTATGTCTGATTTCGAAATTGATGGCAAAATTTTGCCAGTTTTCCAAACTCCCTGAAAACTGCAGTTGTCAAGCCCCTCCTGAAAAAGAGCAATCTGGATAAGACCATATTAAACAACTATAGACCGATCTCAAATCTTCCTTTCATAGGCAAGATCATTGAAAAAGTTGTCTTCAATCAGCTGAACAAATTCTTAAGCTCGAATGGATACTTTGACCATTTTCAATCTGGTTTCCGACCGCATCACAGCACAGAGACAGCGCTAATAAAGATAATAAACGATATTCTCTTAAATACTGATAAAGGCAAATTATCAGTGCTGGTACTACTCGACCTCAGTGCTGCATTTTACACTGTTGATCACAACATACTTCTTGACAGGCTGGAAAACTGGGTGGGGCTTTCTGGGATAGTCCTAAAATGGTTCAGGTCATACTTAGGAGGGAGAGGTTATTATGTGAGTATAGGAGACCATAAGTCTGAGTGGACATCCATGACATGCGGAGTCCCTCAAGCCTCAATTCTTGCGCCACTCCTATTCAACCTGTATATGCTCCCACTGAGCCAAATAATGAAAAAGAACCAAATTGCTTAGCACAGCTATGCAGACGACACACAGCTCTACTTTGCCCTATCACCTAACGATTACAGCCCAATTGACTCCCTGTGCCAATGCATTGATGAAGCAAACAGTTGGATGTGCCAAAACTTTCTTCAGTTAAATAAAGACAAAACTGAAGTCATTGCGTTTGGAAACAAAGATGAAGTTCTCAAGGTGAATGCATACCTTGACGCTAGGGGTCAAACAACTAAAAATCAAGTCAGGAATCTTGGTGTGACTCTAGAGTCAGACCTTAGTTTCAGTAGTCATGTCAAAGCAATAACTAAATCAGCATACTACCATCTGAAAAATATTGCAAGAATTAGATGCTTTGTTTCCAATCAAGACTTAGAGAAACTTGTGCATGCTTTCATCACCAGCAGGGTGTATTATTGTAATGGACTCCTCACTGGCCTTCCTAAAAAGACCATAAGACAGTTGCAGCTCATACAGAACGCTGCTGCCAGGATTCTGAGCAGGACCAGAAAATATGAACATATCACACCATTCCTCAGGTCTTTACATTGGCTCCCAGTTACACTTAGGATTGATTTTAAAGTATTATTACTGGTATATAAATCATTCAATGACCTAGGACCTCAAAACATTGCAGATATGCTCACTGAATATAAACCCAACAGATCACTCAGATCATTAGGATCACATCAGCTAGAAATACCAAGGGTTCACTCTAAGCATGGAGAGTCTGCTTTTAGCTACTATGCCAGCCGCAGCAGGAACCAGCTTCCAGAGGAGATCAGATGTGCTCCTACAGTATCACATTCAAATCCAAACTCAAAACAGATTTGTTTAGCTGTGCATTTAATGAATGAGCACTGTGCCACTGTTCGTACTGTATTTAATTTAATTTTTTATTCTAAACTGTTTTAATTATTCTTATTTCTTTTGATTATTTTAATTTCTTCTATGTAAAGCACTTTGAATTACCATTGTGTATGAAATGTGCTATATAAATAAACGTGCATTGCCTACTAGCCTAATACAAATGTAAGACATTATTAAAGGGTATCCCGACTAGTGCGGAATGTTGGCCTTATAAGATTAACGTGGGCGTCAGCTATAAAAAGGTGATACTAAAACACTCCAAATGTTTTTGATTTTATTAAAAAAAGACGAAAATCCGTTCACTCGTAGGCCGCCATAGTTATTTACGTCTCAATGCATTTTGGGTAGTGACGTGTAAAGGTTGTAGCTAGCCCAGTTTTGACAGTAGCGAGATGAACACGTCTGCCGTTCAGCCTTTTCAGTTTGAACCCAAGCGCACCGTAGGCTTAAATCAAGAGAATAACGCGGAAAACGATAGGCCTACTCAAGAGTTACATGAAAATGAAGATTATCAGACAGTTGAAGAAGCAAGAGTGGGGCAAAATAGATGGTGTCTGCGGCAGTTTGCCAATGCCAAGCGAGAACGAGAGCGTTTGCTGTAAAGAGCTCCACTTTTTGTCAGCAGCTGTCCAGGCTGTATAGATCAGACGATCGTACTATCGGTATACATAATTTAATAAGTCATCTACCGCCGTCGTTTGCTTTATTTTCCCTAAGTAGTCACTATGTTGAACGCATAGAAATACCCTCTCGGACCTTGTTCAAAATCCTGCCGTGCCACAGAGCACCATTTACATAGTTTTATATTAAATTTACATTTATTTGTCTCAAATCGTTGTTAATGTATATACTGACTTCACCCTGCGCAGCAATATACATTTAGTTTTACATTTATTTACAGAAATCAGCTGGTTGAATGAAAATTGCTGGTTGAACTACACTTTTTCACACAGGGTGTGAAAATAAATTTCTGAAAATAATGTCGTAATTACCGTAAATAAAGCTCAGTATGCCTTCGGGTCGCTCTCGCGCTACTCACATTTGAACAAATGTGAACGGCTGTACGCTTATTTGTGCGTTAAATTAGCTATAGCTGTCACAGGATATGTATGTATTTGTGTAATTTACAGTGAGCTTACAAAACCATGTGTATATTATGAAAGCTTGTTTCCGCCACAGAATAAAAATAAAAAAGGTAACTGCGACTTTTTATCTCTCAATTCTGACTTATCTCGCAATTCTAACTTTTTATCTCAGAAAAGTCAATTGTGAGTTATGAAGTTAGAATTGTGAGCTATAACTCACAATTGCGAGAAATAAACCCGCAATTCTGAACTGCATGTTTATATCTCGCAATTCTGACTTTATAACACACAATTGGGAGATATAAAATCAGAATTGCATGCTATAAACTCGCAATTTTGAGGAAAAGGGTTTTTTTCCTGAGAATTGGACTTTATAACTCAATTGAAAAGATAAGAAAAGATGTCAGAATTGTGAGATAAAATGTCACAGAAACAAGCTTCCATAGTATATTGTGTTGCATGTGATGTTAATTTGTAGCGTGCATTTGTGCTTTTAATGAGAGAGAAATAAAACAGATTCCATCAGCCTGTGTCGACAGCCTCCCGGTCTCTTCCCACTCCACTCCGCAGCTCTCCACGCCCACATTTGTAACATTTTTCAAAACTGTGATAAGAACTCACTGTTGCTGAAACGGGGTTTAGTGACCCCTTAAGGAGGACAGTTACATGTGGGACGTGTGTGGTACAGTACAGTATGTATAAGCCCAGAGCAAATGAACTCTCCTGGGGAAGAGCAGCAGGGTGCTTTGATACAACTACAGAAACTACTAGTCTTGCACTGGGATATGACCTAGATTTCCACCAAATGCTCATAATAAATATAAAATTAAGGTTCTTATATAACTTTGAAAGAGTGTGCCTACACACTCACACCGTGTCCTAACGACACGCGACGCAACGACGCGCGATAAAGGGTATATTTTTCCATGTTAATCAGAGTTTTTGTCCTAACCAACCGACGGCGACACGCATGTTTCTATTTTTCTACGACGTCGCGGCTGGAACTACAAACCCAAAGTGTGGCCATGATAATCTCACGTAGCCTACTATTTATGTGCTTTATTTAAACGTGCTCTAAGCGATGCTGGGTGACGTCACTTCTTGTTGACGTTCAAAGTATTGTCAAACAAAACGGAGGCTAGCTAGACCCTCCCTCCTCCTCATCCCGTCCCCTCCCCCTGTAGTTTTACTGATACTTCTTTCAAGGTGTAATGTCGCCAAGTGAGATAACTGCTTTCATATAATGCAAAAAAAATAGAAACATTACCAGAAAAACACGATAAAACATTTCGCCACCGAAGGTTATAACTTTAGCTCCCATACCAGGACGCAATAATAGCAAGATAACGTTCACTCATAGGCCGCGTGCGTCTATGACAACTCGAGGTATCGCACATCGGACGTGCTCTTTGTCAGTTTATGACCAGCAATATTGTTATGTTTAAGGAAGGACATTATGGAATTAAGATCATGTCTGTATTATGATTGTACTGTACAATTAAATACAATCGTTGCTTATTAGTCTGCAGTCTGAATTCACTTTACCTCAGAGCGTCCTTTAACTGAATGAATTGAGAATATCACCTGAAAATCCGGTAACAT
This sequence comes from Tiaroga cobitis, assembly GCA_030578255.1. Lineage (NCBI taxonomy): Eukaryota > Metazoa > Chordata > Actinopteri > Cypriniformes > Leuciscidae > Tiaroga > Tiaroga cobitis. Next base: position 6,809,276 of record CM060611.1, read on the forward strand.
CAGCAATTTTCATTCAACCAGCTGATTTCTGTAAATAAATGTAAAACTAAATGTATATTGCTGCGCAGGGTGAAGTCAGTATATACATTAACAACGATTTGAGACAAATAAATGTAAATTTAATATAAAACTATGTAAATGGTGCTCTGTGGATTTTCAGGTGATATTCTCAATTCATTCAGTTAAAGGACGCTCTGAGGTAAAGTGAATTCAGACTGCAGACTAATAAGCAACGATTGTATTTAATTGTACAGTACAATCATAATACAGACATGATCTTAATTCCATAATGTCCTTCCTTAAACATAACAATATTGCTGGTCATAAACTGACAAAGAGCACGTCCGATGTGCGATACCTCGAGTTGTCATAGACGCACGCGGCCTATGAGTGAACGTTATCTTGCTATTATTGCGTCCTGGTATGGGAGCTAAAGTTATATCCTTCGGTGGCGAAATGTTTTATCGTGTTTTTCTGGTAATGTTTCTATTTTTTTTGCATTATATGAAAGCAGTTATCTCACTTGGCGACATTACACCTTGAAAGAAGTATCAGTAAAACTACAGGGGGAGGGGACGGGATGAGGAGGAGGGAGGGTCTAGCTAGCCTCCGTTTTGTTTGACAATACTTTGAACGTCAACAAGAAGTGACGTCACCCAGCATCGCTTAGAGCACGTTTAAATAAAGCACATAAATAGTAGGCTACGTGAGATTATCATGGCCACACTTTGGGTTTGTAGTTCCAGCCGCGACGTCGTAGAAAAATAGAAACATGCGTGTCGCCGTCGGTTGGTTAGGACAAAAACTCTGATTAACATGGAAAAATATACCCTTTATCGCGCGTCGTTGCGTCGCGTGTCGTTAGGACACGGTGTGAGTGTGTAGGCACACTCTTTCAAAGTTATATAAGAACCTTAATTTTATATTTATTATGAGCATTTGGTGGAAATCTAGGTCATATCCCAGTGCAAGACTAGTAGTTTCTGTAGTTGTATCAAAGCACCCTGCTGCTCTTCCCCAGGAGAGTTCATTTGCTCTGGGCTTATACATACTGTACTGTACCACACACGTCCCACATGTAACTGTCCTCCTTAAGGGGTCACTAAACCCCGTTTCAGCAACAGTGAGTTCTTATCACAGTTTTGAAAAATGTTACAAATGTGGGCGTGGAGAGCTGCGGAGTGGAGTGGGAAGAGACCGGGAGGCTGTCGACACAGGCTGATGGAATCTGTTTTATTTCTCTCTCATTAAAAGCACAAATGCACGCTACAAATTAACATCACATGCAACACAATATACTATGGAAGCTTGTTTCTGTGACATTTTATCTCACAATTCTGACATCTTTTCTTATCTTTTCAATTGAGTTATAAAGTCCAATTCTCAGGAAAAAAACCCTTTTCCTCAAAATTGCGAGTTTATAGCATGCAATTCTGATTTTATATCTCCCAATTGTGTGTTATAAAGTCAGAATTGCGAGATATAAACATGCAGTTCAGAATTGCGGGTTTATTTCTCGCAATTGTGAGTTATAGCTCACAATTCTAACTTCATAACTCACAATTGACTTTTCTGAGATAAAAAGTTAGAATTGCGAGATAAGTCAGAATTGAGAGATAAAAAGTCGCAGTTACCTTTTTTATTTTTATTCTGTGGCGGAAACAAGCTTTCATAATATACACATGGTTTTGTAAGCTCACTGTAAATTACACAAATACATACATATCCTGTGACAGCTATAGCTAATTTAACGCACAAATAAGCGTACAGCCGTTCACATTTGTTCAAATGTGAGTAGCGCGAGAGCGACCCGAAGGCATACTGAGCTTTATTTACGGTAATTACGACATTATTTTCAGAAATTTATTTTCACACCCTGTGACGTTGACACGAAGACGAATTTAAACCAAACATGCCAAGTGTGAACAAACACACCCTAAAATGAACTAGTTTTCTCCTCAAATCATGGAGATGGTAACATTGTCTTCCATGATGTTCAAAACAAAACTCTGTCAAAATCTCAGAAAATTTGGTTTATGGATTCATAACCCTTTAAGACCTTGGGGTATAACATGGATTGGTAACACACATCTACGGATAAAACAGCCACCTTGAAGACAGAACACAACTGCATGTGCAACAGGGGTCAGAGATAATGATGTGAAACTAGTTCTCCCACAAAGTCAAGTCCATTTGTCGAACAGTGTGTTAACAGTGTTTTACCTCAAGGGGCAAAACCAGACCTCTAAAACTCTCCTGACCCGAGCTCTTCAACTCTCGGTCGACACTGTATCAAGACCTATCTCTAAGAGCCTGGCCATTCTCAATTAGACAGGCCTGATGTCATCTTGGACAGGAGGTGTCTGTCTGCTTGTCTCCCTCTCTTTTTATCCTTCCAGGCTTTCTCTCTAGCTACACTTTAATATTTAATGCACATGCCATACAGCAGATGGTACCATAAAAAAGAGCATCAATATTTGATGCAAACTCTCCCCAGCCCTTTCTGTTCTCCTTCCTTAGATTTTTCTTTCGCACTCATTCATGATGAAGCTCTTCGGATGGCGTAGTCGGTAATGTTAGCGATCGCTGTTGTGTTCCACGGTGTCATGCGTTTGTGCATATGAAATATTAAATCTTTGTTGATAGCTATGACACTGGTAGTGAAGTAATTCGCAGTCTCGTCAGAGTAATTTGGAGATAATCTGTGCTCCACGGTGCAGGTGGGTAATTTGGGTCTTACATCAACGGTGCTTTTTAATTCAAAGCTTTGTTGTGTGAGGTCAGGTCTCGCGTTGCACGATCCCGTTTGTTCAATGTGCTCGAACAGCCATCGGGAGTCTAATCAAAGGCGAGGTGGAGCATAGGAAATTACTCATTTGCATCCTCGTTAATATGCAGAAACTCTTATTTTTGAACATAAATCACAAACGCTGCAACAGCGACTTGTTTCATTGCGGTGTTTGATCATTTTAAAACAAGGAACCGCCATTAATCATTTATTACTAAATGTCTCAACTGTTTTCTTGAACTAATATAAGGCAGAGGAACTCATTAATCAAAAGAACAATTTTTTTTGAAGAATAAATCAACTGAAAAACAAAACCAAGACAATATTAGATACTGACTGAAATAAGTTTACTAAAAGTAAAATGAAAACGGAAAATATAACAAAAAGCTAATTAATAATTATAATAAAAACTATAAATGTATATTTATAATAACTACATTTTTTTACAGTATGTGTACTTAGTGTATTTACTGGTAATAACTGGTAAATATAAGGTAACTACATGGGTTAAGGTTAGGTTTAGGGCTAGGTTCAGGGTTAGTATCTATAACCCAGTTATTGTAATTGCTATAATAAGTATAGTATGTCCATACGGAAGAGGACTGTTAAATAAAGCGCTACCTCAATAATACTTAAGTAAGATTACTAGTATGCGCAGTAGTAACAGTGATTTTTAAAGCATTAAAAGCTTTAAAAACATGATGGATGTAGTAGACATGACCACGCAGTTAAACCGGGCAGCACAACGACAGTTTAACGTTGCAAATGGACAACCTAAAGCTCTTAGATAGAGTGGCCTGATGGTCCATTAATGGATATGAAGATGAGTGTTTCTCTTTCTCTCCAGGGATTGAACAGATGCATGGTGTGGGGGTTGTATATAATCCAGTATATCCTGGGCCACTTTCACTACGAACCAATCAGAAGGGCTCATTTTACTCATCCATCCAATCATACTACTCTTTCACTAAACCAATCAGGATGTCACAATCACACTGGCTTTAGAATGTCACTTTTTGGTAAATTAATGCAACAGAAACTGAGATTAGAAATATGTTGGATTAAAAAAAGGTGTTAAACAGATGTGTGTGTAATAATGACATCATTTAGTAACACACACTACGCCTGAACTATTTACAATCGCTTTAACAGTGATTATGAAATGAGGACTCTGAGATTCTTGGAAAATTGGTTTCAAATAAATAATGAAAGTATAGATAAAAATAAAGAACATTTTATTCAAATGTTTTTTTTTACTAGTCGTTGTAAACTAAAACTATGATGTCATAAGGAACATACGGAAGTTTTAAATTTCACTTGCAAACATGATGTCAAAAATGAAATTTGCTGATGAAAACTAAAATTATGATGTTATGATGAAGATATGAAAGTTCAGTTTATTCATCTTCATAATGAAGATGCCAGTGTAAACTAAAACTTCCCATTCATTTGAAGCTGCAGCTGGTCACTTCTCGCATGATGGATGTTCTGGTAAGATGGATGATTCAGTTCGAGCATACAGAGCAGAGGCTTTAAGTCGAGAGGGAACAACGTGCTACTACAAATTCATCCAGCGCTGCATTCAGGCTGCCAAACACTGGCGTCTCACAGGAGTCAGAAACACTGAATCTGATCTCTAATGCGCTCAGACAGAAAGCGAGAGTGAGAGTTTATCCGGTCAAGAGTGAGCCAGCATGGCTCTCAACATCATGCCGAAGCCAGGATTCGCTAATCGAAAACCACTTCAACAAAACACAATACAAATAAACCACAGCACGTGTCTCGGCAACACGGGCAACTAGATGTTTACATTTTCTTAAGTTAAAAGTAGTAACCATTCTAACTAGGACTTGAAATTTGACTTGAGTTGAAAATAAAGATATAAAGTGCCTGTCATGCTTCAAGTTCCATGTCAGTTTCGAGACGTGTTAATTGTTTAAATAGGATGGTTAATTATGGCAGACCTGGTGTTTATCTGCTATTCTGTCTGGTTCTCTAATGAGTCACAACAAGCCATGTGCAATTATACACTCACCTAAAGGATTATTAGGAACACTTGTTCAATTTCTCATTAATGCAATTATCTAATCAACCAATCACATGGCAGTTGCTTCAATGCATTTAGGGGTGTGGTCCTGGTTAAGACAATCTCCTGAACTCCAAACTGAATGTCAGAATGGGAAAGAAAGGTGATTTAAGCAATTTTGAGCGTGGCATGGTTGTTGGTGCCAGACGGGCCGGTCTGAGTATTTCACAATCTGCTCAGTTACTGGGATTTTTACGCACAACCATTTCTAGGGTTTACAAAGAATGGTGTGAAAAGGGAAAAACATCCAGTATGCGGCAGTCCTGTGGGCGAAAATGCCTTGTTGATGCTAGAGGTCAGAGGAGAATGGGCCGACTGATTCAAGCTGATAGAAGAGCAGCTTTGACTGAAATAACCACTCGTTACAACCGAGGTATGCAGCAAAGCATCTGTGAAGCCACAACACGCACAACCTTGAGGCGGATGGGCTACAACAGCAGAAGACCCCACCGGGTACCACTCATCTCCACTACAAATAGGAAAAAGAGGCTACAATTTGCAAGAGCTCACCAAAATTGGACAGTTGAAGACTGGAAAAATGTTGCCTGGTCTGATGAGTCTCGATTTCTGTTGAGACATTCAGATGGTAGAGCACCTGCATCCCACAAATCTCCATCAACTACAAGATGCCATCCTATCAATATGGGCCAACATTTCTAAAGAATGCTTTCAGCACCTTGTTGAATCAATGCCACGTATAATTAAGGCAGTTCTGAAGGCGAAAGGGGGTCAAACACAGTATTAGTATGGTGTTCCTAATAATCCTTTAGGTGAGTGTAATTACTATACTCAAATACATCAGCATATGTCACTCAGATTTAGGTCTCAAATGATGCATGCATTAAATTATAATGAACAGCTCATCCAATGATATTATGTTGTATGTTTAAGCCATCTATGATATCGATGCACAATGCATTTGCATTTTAATTGCTCACTCTCTCGCTCTTCTTATTGCTAAACCTCTATTGGTTTCCCAGAAGCTGTACTCTCCCGTAGTTGGAACAAGAACAACTTCTCCCCACTTGCTCTAACAAAGCAGAGACCCACCACATCCGCCTTGACCGCCTGCATGAGTTCATTTTGGGAGCATATATGCAGAAAACAAAAACAAATGTGAACATGCAGAAAAAAAGAGGGTGAAAAGTCAGGGTGAAGGGTTTATTTTACAATAATGAAAAGCTGAATAAAGTTTTTAAAAAAGTCACGTTACTTAATTTGAATGTTTTTTTACTAGTCAATACTGTAAACTGAAAAATATGATGCCATAAGGAACATTTGGAGATTTCAAATGGCACTAGCAAATACTATATCATAAATGGAATTTAAAGGGGTCATATAATGCCATTTTTGTACAAGCTAATATGATTCTTTAGGGTCTAAATTAAAAGTTTGTAATATACTTTAATTCTTTAATATAAAATATAAAATTTAATACTTTAATATAAAAATTCTCATTAGTATTGTAAGAAAACACCAATTTTACCTGGTCAAAAACAGCTCTGTTTTCAGCACGCCGTTTCAGTGCATATGCCTTTAAAGTCCCCATGAATTCAAAATTGACCATACTTACTTTGTTTGCCAAAATTGATCATTTGCTGGTGAACAATTCATCCATGCAAGTCAATCCACACAAAACCTTTTTTTGGCTTCATAATCTTTAATCAAAATCTGAAATGTCCCCTCCCCTCTGCATTGGAGGACCTTCCCTGATGACGTAGGTTTGACGGTTTGGGTGTCTGCTTAACATCCGTAACCACGCCCCTCCAACTGACAGTAGACAGGGGGAATGAAAACACCTACTTTTCTAGATCCAATCAGGTGCTAGTTGGAAAAAAAGCCACGCCCACTATTTTGCCTCATTTAGTATTCCGTTTCTCTCGGAAATACGTCACAACACTGGAGAAAAGTCGTTTGCAACTTCCGGTTCACGGGGACTTTAAATGATAATGAGCTTTGCTCACCCCGCCTCTCTGTTCTGTGCGTACACCATTGGTAACCTCTATGTTTGTAACACTAACACAATAACACAATAACCATAACGCGTTGTTCATTATAGACGTGGGATTATGAATTATATTGAGAATGTCGTACATAGAAAACATGCCGTAATGTACCCTGAGTGTAAACCTTAGACGCATTCATTGTGAAGCGTGCAGCTAGCGATTTGCAAAGATTAATATAAATATTAATATAAAGGTTAATAAAACGTTACACTCACTTCAGATCTTCTGGAGGTTCAGCAGGAACACGAATAGCTGGTACCGATCCTTTTTTCAGGAGCAGCTTCTTAGCAAAACCAGCTTTATTCGCCTTATTCACCTGGCGGCCATTTTGAAAACGCGAACGCCGTAAAGGGGTACACAAACCCGGAAGTTTGACTCCGACGCAGCAGCACCAGCAATAGAAACTCCAGTGTGGACCACCAATCTTTCCTGTCTGCCCGAATTAACAATGCAAAATGTGAAGCAGTGAGCCACTGACTGTAACATCCCCTACAGTCTTGTAGGGCTGTGTTAATTAAGAAATACAGTAACTGGATCGAAGGTTTTATCCACGACATTGAACGTATGAATGGACGCCAATTTACCTCAGTTTCTGCAAGCTTGTAGCAGCTAGGGGTAGTAAGCTTAGCTGTGATATATGGAGTTGTTGACTGTGTACTATGTTAGATTAGAATACAAATCCTTAACCATCATTATTGTTCATCTTTATGAATCTATACAAATCGTTAACCATCATTATTGTTCTTCTTTATGAATCTATACAAATGTGAACTTGTATTGTTACCATAGCACCTTATCATGGTCAGTGTGTAACAGGATCAGTCCCTGTCAGACCTTATAATCACTTCTCATGCTCTTTACTTTTACATACCTGTGAGTGATTTGATTGTTTTACGTGTATGTGTGTGTATGTATAAGCTGTATATCTATCTGTGTATCTATCTAAAGAATAAAGTACAATTGTATTACACATGGATGATGTCCTTCATAACTTTATAATTTAATACACCGGTACCAGAACAGGTCGTAATATCAGAAAACATAAAAAAAAAAAAAAACATTGATAGGCACACTGGAGTTTCTATTGCGCTGCTGCGTCGGAGTCAAACTTCGGGGTTTGTGTACCCCTCAACGGCGTTCGTGTTTTCAAAATGGCCGCCAGGTGAATAAGGCTAATACTGACCCTCCTTTATAAAGCAGTCTGGTGTGAAATGATTCGCGCAAACATGAAAGCAGTGACGTTGCTCGTGGGGAATATTCCCTTCGAAATCAAACTCAGCCACTGCGTCTTCAGCGGTTCGGATTTAGGAACATTAAAATGACTGCTGTGTTCGTTATTACACCCAAGAACAGAACACCACAATCGCTTAGACCGACGCCATTCTGCTCATAGACGACAGTGCTCCAGCGTATCAACAATGACCGCGCCGGTCCGCGCGGACTATGATTGACAGCTCACTCACGAGCGAGGGCGGGTCTGTGTTGAAACGCTGCTGTCAATCAACAATCGTGGGAGGGGCATCCGACCGTGTGACGTCACACGGTCGAACGGGTTGATTTGAGGGAGGGGAAAACATTAAAGGAGATTAAAAAAAAACACTGGATGGATTTTTATCATTTTATGATGGTTGTGTACAGGCACTGCCAACACACATTTCAGTACAATCAACTTGTAAAAGTGCATGTACCATTATATGACCCCTTTAAGCATGCATGACATGGACATCCATTACTGTGTGAACTGAAATAAATATATACAGTCGTGCTCAGAATTAATGGTACCCCTGGTAAATATGATCAACACTGTCTGTAAAAAATAAATCTGCATTGTTTATCCTTTTGATCTTTCATTGAGAAAATTGGGGGGGGGGGGGGGGGGGGGGGGGGGGGGGGGTGATTGCATGAATCACATTATGAAATAAATGTTTTTCTCCAAAACACGTTGGCCACAATCATTGGCACCCTTATTAAATACTTTTTGCAATCTCCTTTTGACAAGATAACACCTCTGAGTTTTCTCCTATAATGCCTGATGAGTTTGGAGAACACCTGACAAGAGATCAGAGACCATTCCTCCATACAGAATCTCTCCAGATCCTGCAGATTCCCAGATCCATGCTGGCGCTTCTCCTCTTCAGTTCACTCCACTCATCAGGTCAGGGAACTGGGACGGTCATGGCAGAAATTTCATTTTGTGCTCCCTAACAAATTTTTGTGTTGATTTTGACGTTTGTTTAGGATCGTTGTCCTGATGGAAGATCCAACCACGGCCCATTATAAGATTTCTAGCAGAAGGCGTCAGGTTTAGATTTTTTATCTGTTGATATTTGATAGAATCCACGATGCCATGTATCTGAACAAGAAGTCCAGGACCTCCAGCAGAAAAATATGCCCACAACATTAAAGATTCAACGGTTTATTAAATTGGGTACTTTTTATCCTTGTGTGCACCAAACCCATCTAGTGTGTTTGCTGCCAAAAAACTCTTTTTTTTGTTTCATCTGATGATCTGACCACAGAAGCCTGTGCCGTTTGAAGATCCAGTCGTGTCTGACACGACACGACTGTTTGTTTTTGTTTGTTTTTGGATGAGCGAGGAATATTTTTCTTGAAACCCTCCCAAACAACATGTGGTGATGTAGGGGTTGTTTGATTGTTTTATAGGCTTTCTGACCTTAAGACTCAACTAATCTCTGCAATTCTCCATCTATGATCCTTGAAGAGTCTTTGGCCACTCAAACTTTCATCCTCACCGTCCATTAAGGCAATATAGACACACGTCCACTTCCTGGCAGATTCGTAACATCTTCAGTTGATTGGAACTTCTTAATTATTGCCCTGATGGTCAAAATGGGGATTTTCAACTCTTTAGCTATTTTCTTACAGCCACTTTCTATTTTGTGATGCTCAACAATCTTGTGATGCACATCAGAACTATATTCTTTGGTTTTACTCATTGTGATGGATGATTAAGGGAATTTGGCCTTTGTGTTTCCTCTTATTTAAACTCCTGTGAAACAAGAAGTCATGGCTAGACAATTTCATGTTCCTAGTCCTCCTGGTGTGCTAAAAAAGGTAAACATTAATGGGAATACACTTCAGAGATGTTTTACTCATAAAAAATTCTAGGGGTACCAATAATTGTGGCCAACGTGTTTTGGAGAAAAACTTTTATTTCATAATGTGATTTCCACCCCACTTTCAATTCTTTTACTTCAATTTAAGGTTAGATTTCTGGCAATTTTTTGACTGAAAGATCAAAAGGATAAACGATGCAGATTTATTTTTTACAGCCAGTTTTGATCATATTTACCAGGGGTACCATTAATTCTGAGCACAACTATATATATATATATATGAATCTACCGCATCTCTCTAAATCTCTCTAACATGCACACAAATGTAGTGTACAACTGTTTGAAACTTTACATACTCCTTAAAGCTGCAGTCCGTAACTTTTTTTTGTTTAAAATTAACAAAAATGAGCGAGTACATCATGACTCCATTTTCCAAAGCGTGTTTTTGTCTTATCCTGAATCACTACGGTACACCTATAATAAATGTTTATATTTTAGACTATTTTAGACTGTTTCGGCTCACACCTCTGTAGTGTAGCCCAATACCTGCGTGACTCATCATAGACATAAACAGACAGAAGTAGCTCCGGCTAAAATGTTCTTCCGCAAGACGCATGCCGTTCTGTTTATTAACTGCTAGAGCGCCAAAAGTTACGGACTGCAGATTTAACAAAAACAAACAAAGAAACAAAATCAGGCAGTTTACGCTAATATTATTCCAACGAATGCTGTGTTCAATTTAAAGTGAGAGGTGGGATATTCGAGCCCGTTCTCATCCTTTGGCGTCATATAGGTGACGCCATATGACAAAACGGCGAAATACTACGCACATGACACCCTTTAGCGTGAATATAACACGCGAACCCAAGGCGTCATAAAGTTGACTGGCATCCTTTAGCGTGAATATGAGACGCAGACCCTACCCTACCCCACACCTAAACCTACCCATCACTTCGCGTGTTATATTCACGCTAAAGGGTGCCATGTGCGTAGTATTTCGCCGTTTTGTCATATGGCGTCACCTATATGACGCCAAAGGATGAGAATGCGTTGGATATTCCTATTCGATACATCTGATTTCCGACCATGAAGGCCTTCCTGTGCTCACTGCTCAAAAGATAAAGTTTATAGAAGCAAATGGCAATGCAAGCCAAATTACAGAGGACAAATTATACTATAGTGCTAGCATTTACTTTACCAGTGTACAAAAAAATATCAACAAAAAAAATCCTGTTGTAGTTTTCTCATGTAGAAACCAAGCTGGCATTTAGGTCGTGTTCTGTTGCACTTTAACAAGTAAGGTTGGAATTTCTGAGTTAAATGGAATGCAGCACGATCTCTTAGACTGTGAAATGAAAAGGAATTATAGATGAGCCCTGGTAGTAAAAGAAAACTAAAATAAAAAAATGTATGTTGCACTGGGGTCAGAATTAGGTCAAGAGGAAATTCTAAATACCCGCTTAGACTTAAGGCCTGTTCACACCAAGGATAATAACTATAACGATAAAGAAAAAAAGGTAACACTTTACAATACGGTTCATTTATTAAACATTAGTTAAATGTAACATGAACTAACCATGAGCAATACATTTGTGACTGTATTTGTTAATCTTTGTTAACGTTAGTTAACACAAATCCAGCTGTTCATTGTTTTTCATGTTAGTTCACAGTGCATTAACTAATATTAACAAGATTTTAATAAAGTATTAGTAAATGTTGAAATTAACATTAACAAAGATTAACAAATGCTGAAGAAGTATTGTTCATTCTTAGTTAATGGTAACTAATGTAGTTAACTAATGAACCTTATTGTAAAGTGTTACTGAAAAAAATTGTTACAAATATAAAAGAATAGTCCACACCACAATTGCGTTTAACACTAATGTTACAGAGAAACTATGCAGTTGGAATCACTTCCCAGCTGATGAACGATAAATACATTGACAGCCAATCAGAATTCTCCATACTTGAGCATTTAAAGCGGCAGACGACAGAAAAATCTGAATATCGTCTGCTGGTGTGAACGCTAATATATTTCTCGTTATAGTTATCGTTCATGGTGTGAATGATCCTTTAGTCTTATGAACATAAGCTAACCTTGAAATGTTTTGTCTGTCTGGTTATCATGGCCCAGTTAGCTGGTAGATCTTGTTATATACGCATCTGGAGTAAACAAAACAAAACATCTTTCTCCATTTATTGCCACTTAAAAACAGCCAAGTATTGTGAGAAAAAAAAAAGGTTTGCATGCCAAATATATTGCCTATACTTCATAATAATAGATGTTTCAGCAGTGTATTTTGTCTTTGTCATGCTGTCTTTGACATTATAGCTCAGGGGTGCGTTTCCCGAAAGCATCGTTAGCCAACAATAGTCGCAAGTTCCGTCGTTACCAATAGAGTTCAATGGAAATTGCGACCATAGTTGGCTAACGATGCTTTCGGGAAACACACCCCAGGATAGCTTCTATAACACTAACAGATGGCTTTCTCTAGGTACTACAAACCTCCTAAAGCCGCACAGATGTCGTCTGACTACATTTACAAGACCTCTGTGATTTTCTCCCAGAAAACATGTGGGGAAAAAAAGAAAAGAAATAAAACTTAAAAAGGAGATAGATCTCCCTAGTACTTATGATGCAACTATTGTGTTGGGAGCCTTTCTGACAAGAGCGAAAATCTCTCTTCCTCATTTTATTATTATTTTTTGCTCCAAGATGATAAAAGAGCAGAAAGAGAGAGAAATAAAATGAGAAGTGCGAATGCAGGGCGGATGTGAAATTACAATAAATACAAGTACAAGAATGCGGCAACTGAAACTACAATGGGATTTATTGCGAACACCTCTTTGCAAGTGACATGTTTATGAGTTGTTTTGTGCAAACACATTACGCTAGCAATAACAATTTAATCAGCGGGACTGAGAAATGAGCTGTCCTGGACTCGAATTTATCCTCACACTAATCATTGACTGCGGACTTCAATCAAAGCCATTTTGTGTTGACAATCAGGAGTCCCCCCAATCACAGCGTGAGGAGCGAGTTAATGCCGTCGGGGAGACGCCGTTTCTCAAGGCTTTAATTTGACACATGCACCAGAGGACCTCCGGGCCTGATCCGACTCCATAAATCAATTTCATTCTTTCTTGCTTTATTTATTCCAGTTTTGTGTATGTGCATCTGTCAATAGCAGCAGGTCAGCTCTTCGGAGAAAAAAAATGTGCTTTGAATAATTAATCTGCCTTTCTTAGAGGCCTGTATCAACACATTGTTAGACAAGAGACAGGACACGAAGGGCTGACATATTTCTGTATTTTAATGCATCTAATAGATTTGAAGCTGACATTTGTAACTTCTGTGCCACTTCTGGTTACTCCAAACTCAGGTCCTGTTCACACCTGGTATTAAAGGGTTAGTTCACCCAAAAATGAAAATTAAGTCATTAATTACTCACCCCCATGCTGTACCAACCCCGTAAGGCCTTCGTTCGTCTTCGGAACACAAATGAAGATATTTATGATTAAATATGAGAGGTTCATGACTGCTACATAGGCTCCCTAAGGGAATGACACCGGACGGCCCAGAGAGTCATTAAAGAAAATGTTTAAATATTCCATGTCGCAACAGTGGCTCAACTATAAGTTTATCAAGCGACGAGAATACTTTTTGTGCGAAAAAACAAACAAAAATAACGACTTTATTCGACTATTCCTTTTCTTCCTTGTAGGCCTGAAACGAGACTTCGAGAGATTTCCACGACGCATGCGCGAGAATTGCGATCTCCTTCAACTTCAACCTCTCAGATTTAATCATAAATATCTTCATTTGTGTTCCGAAGACGAACGAAGGTCTTACGGGGTTGGTACAGCATGGGGGTGAGTAATTAATGACTTAATTTTAATTTTTGGGTGAACTAACCCTTTAAGATGTGTTTTGGTCGATCGGATCACAAGTGGACGACGCTAAATACAGGTGTAAACAGGGTCTAAAACCTTTTGAGCTTGTCCACTTTCAAACACTTCCAGAAGTAGTCAAAAACGCATTTGACCGGATTGCTTTAGTAGTGTAAACGCTCATGTGTTCGAACAGCCACAAAAGACCGTCTACTCTCCGCCTACTGAACTAACACGTAAATATTACGGGAAGAGCTCTAGCCAGACGGGATTTAAACTGTCGGCTGAAGACCCAACTTTGGTTTGAAGACGGAAAATGCACCAAGCACAATGGCATTAGATACAGCACTGATGAGTAGAGGAGAGAACATCAGTGCCATGCACCAACATAAATTACACACTTTTCAGTAACACTTTTATATCAAATCTAAAAAAGGAATCTAGAGTATATAGAGTAAGTTGTCAAAATGCAGCTTTGCCGGGCTCAATGGCTCTGACTGAGCTGTGATATAAACCAAACGCAATTGGCTATTTTAAAAAAGGGGAGGAGCTGCTCTATATCTACCGCCCTGTCTTCCTGTTTCAGTGGAAATGACATCAACACATTGAATAATGCTGCGCGTTTTAAGGTACTTCAGTGGACCTTAAATAAAAATGCAGAGTGGGATTTTAAACCACTGAGATTTCACTGTAGGCGGTGCATGCATATCTTATAGATCCTATTCAAGCGTGCATATCTTACAGACCTTTCTTATGTTTTAATGAACAAGTATATTTTATAAATTAACAAATTAATACATTTTTATTATTTTTCGATGTCACAGATTTGATTAGTGATATAGAAATAGTTACTGTGTGTTTATATATAGTCATAGTTCAGTCAGAGATTGTCAGTTTGTTAGAGAACTTCCGAAAACACTTCTGTTTCTTGGGAAATTTGAATTACCTTGAATTAAATATAAATGCCGAATGTGTCCTGTCTGCAATGCTAATCAAAAGCTCCCTGCATTATACTTCAACCGAGAGAGCCCCATTTTTCTTTTGTCAGATCAGACAAATATTAATTTAATCATCAGTCAGAGGTTTGCACATTCGTTTGCTGTAGCCCCAGCTTCCCTCACCACCCTCCCTGCTCTCGTTTGATCGTTCATTCTTTTTCCCATCTCTTTTGTCCGAGCTTCATAAATGCAGCTCCAGGATGTAATGGAGCTCTCAGTTGGGCTGAAGCAGGATATTTGCTTCATTAACTCGCAGTCTCGTGGTCTGGGACTGAAAACAACAGCCAGCGCTAGTGTGTAAAACTGGAAACAGTTACAGTGGATCTTGATCGTCGGGAAAACTAATTATTCCAAAACGCTGAGAGGAGAAAATGTGATCCAGATTAATCCAAAACCCACAACAGAACAATACATTTTCACTCCCTTCGCATTCTTTTTCACAAATATGGGAAGAATGAAAAAGAAATGTGTTATGAACAGTTTAAAAGTCAAGAGTGCGTTGGAGTTTTGTGTCCGATGCAGTGTGCTCTCATCGTATGCTTCACATTATGGCAAATTATACACATATTGCATAATGTTTGCCTCTTCAGCGTACGACTGACGAAGTAGTAGTTTTTATGATTGAATGACCCAAAATGCACCTCAGCTCATTCTGAGAGCGGCTGCTTGAGGAAACATCTCTTGAAAAACACGACCACAAAGCCGTAACATTTCCCCTTATTTACTCAAAAGAGGAAATTAGATTGCTGCTGGATGGTTTTTTTTTGCAGTCAGTTGAAAGAAAAGGAGAAGGCGGCTGGAATTGGTATTCAGAAAACACTCCACACGATCAGAGACGGATTCTTTCCTGACACAGGGGTTGGGGGTTCATAGTGCAACATGGTCAGATATTCACTCTTTGGATTTGAATGCAAATGCTTAAGAGTCTATGATTGGATTATTATTGCAGTGATTATTATGTTTCTAGATTAGGGATGTCAATTTTCACAAATTCCCCTGATCGATCGTCGTTTAAATTAACGATCAATTAATCGATTAATCGTTAGCCTTAATACTGCAATTTGCGTCTACTGCAAATGCTGCTCAAAACGCTATGTTCCTCACCAAATTAATGAGAATGGTTTTTAATCTAAAGAAAGGGCTAGTGGGATTGTAAAATGTTTTGATGTGATTGATAATTCAATTAATTATTTAATAATCAAATATAACTACTAATACAACGTGTCATCACCAACGCGCTTATGTGTGACTGTTGTGGACGCGCTCATCCTGGAACAACTGCACGCGCTGAATGAATCTGCTACCGTTAAACTGGAGCACTTTGCTAGCACGTTATTTATCTAAAAGAAACGCATCCTATGTGAGATTAATCCGATATATTCAAAATAAACATACTATTATAAATTATATCTGCACAAAATGACGCAAATTCATGCACAAGTGAACTTGAACTAAGTTGCGTGCCATTCAGAACTACTCATGTTGTGGACGCGCTCTTACTGGAGCAACCCGACACGGCAACTAAACCCAAATAATTCACAATGTTTTATTACAATATTGTTCTCTTTATGTTATGTAATATTACAGTCCCAATAGTCATTATTAGTCGTGCATTGTCGTTTGAGCTGCGCGCGCTGAAGCTGACGCTTCACTACAGAGTTCATTCTTAACCAAATGCATCCAATATGAGATAAATCAGATATAGATAGGCATACACAAAATAAACAGTATTACAACTTACATTTGCACAAAACAAAAGGCTGCGAATGCACACGCAAACTTATAGTCATGATGAAGGTGTAAAATGGTCCCAAACAACTCCGGTGTGTGTCATTCAGTGGGACTCAACACTTCACCACACCGGCGCGCTCGCTTACATGTTTCGCGGTTGAGCAGCACGCACGCGCATGAAGACCTGCTTAATCGATGATCGATAAGTTGTATCGATTAAATGTATTATCGACAATTAATCGATCGTCGATTAATCGTTGACATCCCTATTCTAGATTGTTATATTTTTGGCAACAGTTTCTAACCCCAACTGATGGAGTGTGTAGCTTTTCATTTCTTAAACAACCATATAGGAAGACACATCATGACCATATTCCATCAGGATGAAAAAGTCAAGATTCATCTGGCTCAAATTGTGAAAGAATGGTTGGGAGGAGCAATCAGATCACAATCTTAAAAGATCACAATCTTTATTCAAACGCCCATGCGATCTGATTCCTAAATGTCAATGATTCGGCTATGTTTATTAAACCTTTGACAAGTACGATCACAGCGAACATTCAAATCTGTGCTGGCGCTGCTGAGCCAGAGAGAGCAGATGTCAGCTTCACAAACAGTCTTTTTGACCATAAACAAAACTGCATTTGCTAAATTATAAAAAAAAAAATACAATGGAATATTCCAAGTCATCTGTATCCATACAACAGCTTTATGTGTTACACAGACTGAAATTTCATTTACTCACTGAACATCTTTCTCTCCACTCAAGTCAGATATGGCAGCATTGACATTGATTACGTTTGTTCTTCATGGGAAAAAAACATGGTGTTTGGCGTTAATTACGTTTTTGTAGTCCATTTGAGACCTTCAGTGGACCTAATTAATAATAATTAACTTCAATTATTGTCCGTTTCTCACACAAGTTATACTGTATGACTTTAGAAGACTTGAAAAATAGTCATTTGGACGACCTTTAATGTGCTTTGTGTCATCCTGGAGCTAGGCATACTATAAAAATTCACTTTTGAAATGAGTGTAAATGACATTCCTTTAACAAACATGCTCACACAAACACACACTCTAGATCATATGTTGAAATATGCATGCTATATTATGAGAATAATGATTAAATGCACTCTGTACCGCTCATGTTCCTATTTCTCCCTCACACACACACACACACACACACACACACACACACGGCTGCCAATATTCTAATCGCTCTTATTAATTTTCTCGGTTTGATTAAACAAGGTGTGTGACGAAACTGCCCTCATTAGAGACGAGCGAATGTGCCAAATGTCTCTGTCTGTCTGTCTCTCTCTGGAGCTCCTGCAGTGTGATCTATTAGTGCGGTGCATCAGTGCAAAGCAACTCACACAAACACACACACACACACACACAGCCTGAAATACTCCTGCCCTAGTTGATGATGGCTCTGTTTAGCTAACAGAGATGCTTTTGCAGTCCTGTTCCTCTTATACACACACATATGCAAGTGGTGCTTTATCAAGCTCCTGTATCTCCTCTTATCATGTAGGCTTTTAAACTCTTTAAGAGTGTCCATTTCATTCTTGGTAATGAGATTCATGAACAGGATGTTCAGGATGTGTGTGTGTGTGTGTGTGGTCATTTCAGACACTAATGGTTTCATTACTGCTCTGTTCATTTCCAGTGTTTTTTCTTCTTCTTTTCTCTCATCTGGAACTCTTTCAGCCTTATTTGTGTTTAAGTTGGTAAAGGTGTGAAAAAAACGATCTCAATGCATTGCACAAAGTTTCAGTCCCTTTAGACTGTGAGCTGAGCTTAAGCTGCTGGAAAACAGATTTAGCTTTTACATTGGTCAGCAGCACCCAACATACTCAATAATGAGCGACTCGTTTTGTTTTTCACTGCTTTGCTGCCCCTAGTGGAAGGTCTGATTATAGCAGGGTACCAAAGCTACAGTTCAGTATGTATTATTGAGGTCTATAATATCTGAAGAAAGCTATCAGCTAACATTCTCATTCATCTCAAAAGGAAACACTACGAGACTCGGCTGATGGCACAACAAGAACACACACAGTCCCAAACCCTTCAGTAGCGACTGTCCTAAGCTGTGACATCAAAGACAGACATGGAAAATATAAGTCCATTTCACACCAATATTATAGTACATGTTAGCAATTGGTATTATAAAAGGCTAACTATTTAAAATGCCAGCTTATACACAAACCAGCTGTCATTTACCAGCATATTCAATTAAAAAGTTTTAGATCAAGAATATCTAGTCACCACTGGTGTTCCCCAGGGTTCTGTTTTGGGCCCGCTTCTTTTCATTATTTATATGCTCCCTCTTGCTATATTTTGAGGAAATATGGTATTAATTTTCACTATTATGCGGATGACACCTAACTTTACCCAAACCTGCCAAACCCACCGGTTCTTTTCCTCCACCGTCTTTGTCCAGCTGTTTAGCTGAAATTAAAGATTGGCTTTTTCAGCTAACTTGAAGGTAAATGGCAACAAAAACTGAGGCGCTGCTTGTTGGCACTAGATCTGTTGTGTCTAAATCTAGTTGTTTTTCTTTGTACATTGACAATACTGCAATCTGTCCTTCATCACAGGTTAAAAGTTTGGGTGTCATCATGGATGGCACACTATCCTTTGAAGCTCAAATTAATAATATTACGCGGATTGCATACTTCCACTTGCGTAATATTAACCGTCTCCATCCCTTTCTTTCAAATAATAATACTGCCGTTCTCATTCACGCACTAGTCACCTCACGTATAGACTACTGTAATGCTCTTCTCACAGGTATTCCCTCCAAACTGCTACATAAGCTTCAGTTGGTTCAAAATTCTGCAGCTCGTGTTCTCTCTAGAGCACATTATACTGAGCACATTTCTCCAGTTCTTCAGCAATTGCACTGGCTTCCAGTAAAGTATAGAGTTGAATTCAAAATCTTGCTACCTACTTATAAGGCACTTCATAATCTTGCACCCCAATACCTTACTCAACTTCTCCATGTCTACACTCCTTCACGTGATCTCAGATCTTCATCTTCATCTTCAATTTCTCTTGTGGCACCTCGAATTCGACTTACTACCATGGGTGCCAGATCTTTTAGTTATGCTGCCCCCCGCCTGTGGAAAACTCTTCACATTGATGTTCGCAATAGCGAGGGCTTGTTGACTTTTAAAACACGTCTTAAGACATATCTTTTTATACAGGCTTTTTTTTAACATGTTTTATTGAGACCTTACTGCACTTGATCTGTATATGCGACTTGTTTGTTGAGTGTTTTGTCTTATGCAGTGACCTGTATATTGCTTGTGAGGTGACCTTGGGTGTTATGAAAGGCGCCATTAAATAAAATGCATTATTATTATTATTTATAGGTATTTTAATACTGAGACCAGCCAGATTTATATTATTCTGCATTATATTTATTGCAGATGACTTTTTCAGGGCACAGTTGCCGTCTCTGTAGATAGCTGTTGTTTTCTTTCCATCCGTTTAGTGCTTCACTAATGATGTAAACCATCATCTACTGATCAATACGAGAGAGAAACACTCTCTACCCTCATGCGGGTTAAATTACAACACAATTCAACTAAGCCTCAGGGTGCCAACACATCACAGACTGATATTTGTGCGAGTGAGAGCTGAAGTGAATATTTGTAGAGGATGGTGCCATTATTTAATTCAGCTGTTGATTTGCAGGAATCAGATGGAGCGTTTCAGACCCTTAATCTTCTAAATGGCTCTTTCACAACGCCACTGTTAGGCAACAGCGACAGGCGTCCGTACACATTGGTTTAGCAATGCGGGACACCAAAGCATCGGACTTATTTGCCTAAACTAATTCTGACTAGATTTATGAATAAATGACATCAAGCAACCAGTATCTGCGTTTGTGGGTCTGGTTATGCTTTGCTGTCCGAGTGGTTCGGTGATTGGTGGAAAGAATAAAACTGGCATCTGAGTAAGTGGAGTTCAATTATTTATAAATGTCAACTTAGCATATCTTTTCTTATGACCAAATCTCTATTGAGAAATAAGCAACTACATTTTTGCATTGCTAATATTTGCATGGGTAAAGCTTAAAAACTTAAATTTGTTCTCTCTCATTATACACAATGTTGTTACGTAGGGCTGGGTATTGACACAAATTTCACAATTCGATTCGATTTCGATTCACAAGCTTGTAATTCGATTCGATTTCGATTACGATTCGATTCGATTCAATATTGATTATTTTGGATATCAGGTACAATACATGGCAAATTTTTTCAAGGAAAACAAATCTCTCAACTAATGCTGTAAACTATGGGAGTCAGTTGTAGCCTACTAGGCTTCATTAGCCTACTATAATTTTGATGGTAAAAATTAACTGATTTGAAGCTATACAAACACTTAAATTACACTTATTTATTTTTATAATAAGAAAGTTATATGAAATAAAAACATTTAAATGATGCCTGTCATAAAAACTTGCCAGATTTATTCAAACATGCATTAAATATTGAAGAACATTAAAAATTATAATGAATATGTAATATGGTGCATATATTTAGCAAAATTCTCCTCTCTAGAGTTATTTTTCTAGCTGACTAACTGACTAAGTTACTAAGTTTAATGTTTTTTCTGAGGTAAATGTGACGTTACATGCCATTGTTTACTTGCTGTTTAACTGCCGTCTTTCCACGGATGAAACACTGATTGAGCGATACCACATTACATGATACGGATTTCGAAGTTGTACTCTATCTTTTAACACACTTTCAGATGCTCATTGATGTTTATTTGGCGCTGTAACTGGTATTATTAAGGCGGAGTAACTGGTATTATTAAGGCGGAAGAGGAGAATGAGATCATGTGCGCTCCGTGCTGCTGCTTCTCTTGAGCTGAGCCAGAGCGATCTCACGCCACAGCGCCAAAACGGTATTTATGTTTTTGAATTTCGTAGGAAAATGGACGTAATTTGAAATTTGAGACTTTATTTCCTAATAATAGTCACAAAGCACAAAGATTATTTCGATTTATTGGATGGGTTGCACGATACAATGTTCTACGCGATCATCAAATGAAAACAGGATGACTAATCGATTCTTGAGATTTAAGAATCGATATCGGTTCGTAAAAATGAGAATCTTACCCAGCCCTATTGTTACGCCTTGGACGTCTGAAACTAGTTTAATTACGAGGTACTTCTCACACAAAACACTGTCTGTTTATTTACTGAAAGACTGGACACATCCAATGTAATTATGGGTGTGTGAATATGTAATTATATAGGCTTATTCTAAAAAGATTTTAAAAATTCTAGACATGTCTTAAGTCATGTTCCCTCAAACACACTGTAACACAAAGCTTTGGAGAACCTTTTTAAATACATTTTGCTACCAAAACATCTACATCAAATCACATAATTTAGCTGACATAAAATATGGTTCTTGTTTAAAAGCATTTGATTCTACATAAGGTGACAGGTCATACTGGCAACATTTGCAGGGTGGCATCATAGTGCATCAATGCATTTGGAAAATAAATCGATGGTGAAAAGAGCAATAAACACGGAGTTTAAATATTCCACGGAGAGGCGTTCCACAGGGCTCCGGCTCACTCCTGCATTTATATTAATGAGTTTGGAGTGTATTGGCTGCATCCTCTGGCCTCTCTGCAGGGCTCACAGATTAAATCGCTGCTCTTAGCAGGTGACCTGCTGCTCCTGTGGCCGAGGTATTCTGGGTTTCATTACGTACAGGTGAAAAGCAGGAGGTTACAAAGACCTGCCGTACCCCAGATCATATTTCACAGCTACTGCTACATACAACACTGGGATAAGAGGGTGAATTCAACCGAAAACCAAAAGAAAAAAGAAAAAACTTTTTCATGACCATTCTTTTTTTGTGTGATAAATAAATAATTAAATATTTTTTGCATTTAAAGGCACACTATGCAAGAATTGTACCTTAATATAACAGCTTCAAAGTCATTTCGGTGGTAAACAAACTCATATTAGGGCGAATCATCCTGGTAGTAAAGCTTGGGGGGGACGCCGCTGGAAAAACCAGCAATGCAAGTTTGAGAGGAGCGCCCCCGACAAATCTCGCGAGAATGACGACATGCTTTACGGCAACGATGTCACACACATCAACAACAACATTTGAAGCACGAAGCCACTTGCGCACATTTCAGACGTGATACTTGACGATGGAAAAAGCAAAGAAAACGCGGTCGGAAGAGACTAGGAAAAGGCAAAGAGAATCTGACCGCGTGAGCAACCGGACAAGAGTGAGTCCCTCTCGGTCGGGCTTTCACTCGTTGGCGCGAGCTAAAAAGCAGCACTGGATGCAACAGTGATGCTGACCTGGCGATCTTGTTGATGGCCTAGTAAGTAAATCTAAGTTTGTGTGCATTTTATTTTGTGATTTCACCGGAATAAATAGAGTCTCCGCAACGGCGATAGATTGAAGAGCGCGTCCGAGTGAAGACTGCGCGCGCGCCGCCACAATAGACACAATGACTAACGTTATGTATCTATGACACTGATAGCAGCGGACACGAGCGCTCAGGTTGAGTTCAAAAACACATTTTAGCGCTAGATCTCTTATTTAAAGGCACACTATGCAAGATTTGTACCTTAATATAACAGCTTCAAAGGGGTATCAGGCCGTGAGTGCAGAGACCAGTCTATGGCAGACGCTCTCCGTGAGTGGCATTTACGACAGTAACGTTAAATACAAGTTCTCCACAGCGACTCTAGGGGTCACTGTTTGACAAAAACGGAATTCCAGCATAGTGTGCCTTTAATATGCAGAAAAATATAGTTTCGAAAATATTAAAAGTTACATTTTGCATTTGGATTTCTGGTTAAATATGACCATGACGTGTTCTTGAACATGTTCTTGACCCGTTTTGTGAGATTAGCTCAAAGTATTTTGATATTTTTTTATCCGCGTTATAAAGATAATTGCATTACAGTCGCGTGCTCACGAGAAACTATCGCGTGCGCACGCGTTAAGTTTCGCATGCGCACGCCATAGTCTTTATTTTTTTATTTTTACCAAGGTCCCTTTAGGGGCTCCGTACTACAGTACAGTTTTTAATGCTTTTTTTTTTTACATTTACCATATAACAAACACTATAAATGTATTGCAGTATACCACTTTAAACAACCAAATGTCATTGATTGTTGTGCTGGGAGGGAACGTTGAGAGAGTGAGATCAAATAAATCAAGAGATGGTAAACACGAAGACAACAGGACAGTTGATCTGACCATATTGAGCTTTCCTGTCCAGATACAAACACAGAAAATGAGGAGAGATTAACAGTAGGCCTGAGGGGCAAGAAAGGGCTCTGAAAGGCCAGTGCGTGTGTTTGAATTGATCTCAGAAACCACAGTGCTAAGTGCATGTCAAAGTAAAGCACTCTAATGTATGCGCCTCACACACTGATTATAAGGAGGTCGGTATTGAAAATGGGCCTCTAAAGCGTCCCATCAATCAACCCCATTACAGTAAATGCAGACTTGGTCAGTCAGTGATTAGTGGAGATTAGTTTGAGGGAAACTGAGGGAAAAATAAAGATGAATAACCCTGAGGAACTCAAAAGAACATATAAAGAGTCTCTCAGTGTCACCTGTCAATGCACTCAAAATGAAAACAGCAGATATAACAATTAACATGCGTGCTTAGTCTGCGTCCAGTTTCCAACATGTAGGCCAAACAGAAAAGCTTATTGGCCAATGCGATAATTAAAAAATTCCACATATCGGCCAATGATTCGGCATTGGCAATTTATCGTTTGACCACTAGTGCTTCCCTGTCAACTTTTGTGGAGAAAATCAATTGTTCCCCAAAATGCCTAACGTGATAATGACAGCAGCATAGAAAATGGCGATTAAGTAAATAAATAAATAAATAAAGTACACAAATTAAAAATAGGATTTAAGTCTATGAAAAATGGCAAAGCAGAATCAAGCAGATTTTTTATATATAAAAAATATATATTTATATGGTATTGATGAAATTAACCTAAAAAAATGATTAAAAAGGTAATTAATCACAATTAAAGGTATAGTTCACTTTGAAATTAATTTTTGATATGTTTTAGCTTACCTCAAGGGCATCCAAGATGTAGGTGTCTTTGTTTCCACAGTATTTTCAATTTTGATATTTTTAGGTCAAACCGTTCTTGTCTGTCAGTCATATAATGCAGGTCTATGGGGTCCTCCTCAAAGAGCATGCACAGAGAAGTCCAAATTAAACATGATTTAATGACTCGTAAATGTAAGTACACATTGATGGCCTAAGACACGAAACGAGCGGTTTGTGTGAGAAAACGAACAGTATTTATATTGTTTTTACCTTTTGTACACAGCCACGTCCAAGTGATCTGAGGGCGCGGGCGCTTCCTAGTGTGACGTGTACGCAGACTGGTGCAAAGATATATACACTAGATCCGCCTTGGCGACGGCAGTTCATTGGAACGAAACCTTAGCCAAGGCGACATCTAGTGTATATTTCTATACACCAGTCTGCGTACACGTCACACTAGGAAGCGCCCGCGCCCTCAGATCACTTGGACGTGGATGTGTTAGTGATGGGAAGTTCGGTTCTTTTCCGTGAACCGGTTCTTTCGGACAGTTCATTTCAATGAACCGGTTCAAAAAAACGGTTCATCAGTTCTTTTACGTCATCACGTAATGACGTCAATTCTATCATCCCGGCGGATCAAAATACATTCAAATAAAGGCATTTGTAATCATAACTTGAGTTAAATAATAGTACTCATCGTCATAACCCTCTTGGATAGGTTTCTTACATTTTGCTAATGAACCCTGTACGTTAGGCTACAGACGATGTGCAAACGCGGATGTTTTACATGTCTTAAAGATCTAAAGTGAATAAACTGGTTTTGATCAATTTAATTTTATTTGTTATTAAATAAACTTAAGCCACATTTCGCCGAATTCAGCCCCTCAATTAAGTCCTCGTTTCATCACCCGTGCTCATGTATCAGCACAGCATGCAGTTGGCCAAAAGAAAGTTCGGTTCAGAGACAGTGCTATCACGCATGCAGTATCTCCAGCTCATCGGTTCTCCGTATCGACCGTGTCCGAAAGAAACCGTTCTCGGTTCTGTACTGGTGATTCGAGAACTGCTGCAACAACCAGTTCTTGACTCGAGAGCTAGCTTGTGTGTGCTGAGCTGAGAACGGCTGAAACCTTAGGCTACCAGCCTACAGTCGACACAACTAAAAAGTCGATGCCTGTCTACAGTATGTTTACATTATGTTTTGATTAACACATTATAAACGTTTACTTTGCACCCTTAAAACCTTGGCAAGAGTTTACGACAAAGATTTGTGTCAACTAATTAGAAATTAAATTAGCTGTTCCTGAAAATAATGTTTTAGTATAATAATAAATGTTTAGTTTTAAAATCCATTTATTGTGTTTCCAATCTTTAAAATAATACAGTGAAAATTAAGATATGTGATAAACATGTTTCCAACACGTTTTATTTTGTTACACTTATTGATGTTCAACAAAATATTTAAGAAACATGCATTTCGTCCGTCTGAAAAAAATGCACGCATGCTCAGTTCATCAGCTTATCGGTTATCGGCATGTCGAACACGTCCGAAATAAACAGTTCTCGGTTCTGTACAGGGCTGGACCTAAAAATCGGCCTGGGCATTTTGGCCCAGACTGGCCCACTACATATAATCATAAACACAACCGAGCTTTTCATGCCCCTGAATATGTATTATTAAATTATTATTAAAACCACTAATGCCATGTACCCTAATGAGTGAGTAGGAATGAGTAATATATAATTAATAGTTAATAGATTAAATAACTACTAATTGTAAAATACAATCGAACTACTCCACAATGATGAATCCTAAAACAAGCTATAAGCTGCATTGGCATAGCAATACCAGTGTTTGACAAAGGATTTTTGGTAAATCTGTGGTGAGTGGACCTCTGTTCCTTTAGGGGGGTTCGGGGGAGGGAGTTGCCTGTTCTGAAAGTTGCCTAGTTCTGCTTACCACAGTTCTCTACACTCACTCATTCTCTCTTTCACGCTATTTCTCTGCACATTCCTTGCGTTTCTTCTCCATCTCTGACTATTTTGACAGATAGTAGCCTACACACTGACACTGCACGCGCGCTCAAAACCCAAAGGGGAGGAGTTAAAAAATGTGATTGGACCAGCCCAGTGCCAATCAAGAAAAGAACCAATGGGCCGCTGATCTACGTGTTTCATGGGCCGGTCTGTTAAAAAAAAAAAAAAAAACCCTACGCTGACTTTTTTTGTCCAATGCATTACACCGGCACAAAGATCCCAGCGCCGCCAATTAGGCAAAACTAAACGAATGGGCCGCCGATGTACGAGTATTATGGGCCGTTTAGACAAAAAAATTGTTTTTATATTTTTTTTAAAGAATGATCTGTGATCCGAGAACCACTGTACCTGTACGTTCGGTAGTACGCGCATGCTCAGTATCAGCTGCTCGTGCTAATGACTTCTCTCAGCACAACATGGTTAGTAAAATATACTCCGGGATATTGGTTTATTTCGAGTCGGACTGTCAGGCATGTCTGAAAGTGAGTAACTTTAGTAACTTGTGGATCAGCGCTGACGCAAGACGCGAACTGTTTCGAACGATTCAGTCCGATTTAGTGTACTGGTTCGACCGGTTCACTAAAAAGAACCGGTTCAAAAGAACGATTCGTTCACGAACCGGCCATCACTAGGCTGTGTACAAAAGGTAAAAACGATATAAATACTGTTCGTTCAATCACACAAGCCGCTCGTTTCGTGTCTTAGGCCATCAATGTGTACTTACATTTACGAGTCATTAAATCATGTTTAATTTGGACTTCTCTGTGCATGCTCTTTGAGGAGGACCCCATAGACCTGCATTATATGACTGACAGACAAGAACGGTTTGACCTAAAAATATCAAAATTGAAAATACTGTGGAAACAAAGACACCTACATCTTGGATGCCCTTGAGGTAAGCTAAAACATATCAAAAATTAATTTCAAAGTGAACTATCCCTTTCAAATAAAAAAAGTAATTAATGAAAATATAATAATAAAATAATATAAAAGCATATGATATAAAAATGATTAAACAAATAATATATAATAATAAAATAAAACAAAAAATATAAATTGAACAAATTCCTAAATTCATTCAAGAAAAAAAAAACCTCTCCTAACTGAACCATCTCCTTTATACAAACTGACAGACAAATATTTTGTCTATATAGCCGATGTGGTACATCCTGTAAACACCCATTTGAAAATATCCATAAGATTCCTTTAAAATAATCCTTGCAATCTACAATTTATCTATGAATTTGATGGGAATAATGCTGAAATATTCTTGGCAAAACTGCTTAGTGACGTCTGACTAGCTGAAAATGAGTCCTTGAGTGAAACAGGAAGCAGTTCATGCGGATCGAGATCAGACAAGGACACACAGATGCGATTAATATGGAGGTCTCGATGTTCTCATCGCTCTCTCTGACTCCATCAGCAAAATTCATCATTTTTTACACTCACGGCCTGTACAAACCTCGACATCTCCAATCTCACCGAATCATCTGGATAAAACAATACACGAACAGAGTCATCTATCAAACACTTCTGACTTCCTTTTGGATATGCATTTCATTTTAGACGCATTAAGCCACCAGCCACTTAATATTCTGAATATTTAATGACCTAGCGTTTATGGTGAGTGCAAACCATCAGATTAAATCACAAATGACATTGATGCACTTCAAAGGTCTGAGATCACTGAGATGTGTCTGTGTGACAAATGCAGAGAGAGGACTACAAGTCAGGGGTTGAAGAGTGCATTTACACACAAGCATTGTATAATCCTTCCAAAACACTGTGATCTAACCAGGAGTGACGCAGGAAAGCAACATGCAATATGTTAATCTGAAGATCTGTTCCAAACCCTAGTATGCTGCCTACCTAGGGAGCATTTTATGGCACACTACCGAGGCCAAGGCAGGTTTCAAAGTGATGCGGTCTTCTAAGATTTCATATTTGGACCAGAATCTTAAAAGCAAAAAACTAAAATAAAAAATAAAAATCCAAGATGGGGATAAAGCAAGAGAAATTATGATTATAACAATATTTTATCATCAATACTGAATTTTTTTTTTTTTTTTTTAATATTACTACTCCAGTCTTCAGTGTCACATGATTCTTCAGATATCATTCTAATATGCTGATTTGATGCTTTTCTTATTATTATCAGTGTTTGGAAACAGTTGTGCTTAATATTTTTGTGCAACCCATGACACTTTTTTTTTCAGGATTCTTTGATGAACAGAAAGTTCAACAGAACAGCATTTATTTGAATTAGTAACATTTTGTAACATTATAAATGTATTTCTGGTCACCTTTGATCAATTGAATGCATCCTTGCTAAGTAAGAGTATTAATTTCTTATTTTTAAAGTGTGGCAGTAAAACATGCTCATGTGAATTTAATAATTCTTCTTAGCTGTGACCCAGATGTGCTGAAACTGGGCATTATGACATCACAGAGAGAAGAACTGCAAAAAGATGAAAACACGGGCATGCTGGAGACTTCTGCAAGACAAGAGCTTCTTCAGGGCATCGAGCAATTAAATTGTGGTAACATCTGCCTATCGAGAGACGGTTTTATGAAAGCATCTTAGCACCTACTGTGGAGGCATAAAAGCATTCATGCAGGAATCATAAATTGCTGGTTTGTCTCATAGTTCGGCCTCACATTCCCGCCACTAAAAGAGAATGAACATTAATGAGTGAAATACAATACGAAGACAAAAGAGGTCGGATGGAGGTGTGAAATATAGGATAAATAAAACGTTGGACGTTCAGCATTCCATCTCTTGTTCCTCGCACGAGAATGTGAATCCATTCATTTCTGCTCTTGATCCTTTCCCCTCGCTCGCATACATTAGCCAAAGCCACATCACTCTCTGGGACACACACTCTTTCTGTGTTAGATAATAGATTGTCTCTGTCACAACGCCAGCAGGCTCAAACTTGCCACTGAATCTAAGGGGGGTCGTCTCAAGGGCATCGGCTGTGTGTGTGTGTGTGTGTGTGTGTGTGTGTGTGTGTGTGTGTGTGTGTGTGTGTGTGTGTGTGTGTGTGTGTGTGTGATAATGTGAGACTGAGAAGCTGTGAAACAAACATGATATATAAGAGTTCTCAACGTTCACTGAACAACCTCTGATGGCTAATAATGGGAGTTACTGATCTAAAATAAATATGTGCAGACAAGATTTATCATAAAAAGATAAGCTTTTCTCATACGACTCGCGACCCCAGACAAATCTGTGTATGCACAGGAGCTTTTGCAAAACAATCAAATTCAATCTGATTGGCTGGCTTTACACAATTTCTGGGAGTCAGGCTGTTCAATTCTCCAGCGAGAAAGACATATTGTAAATTCTGATATGGATATTGTAAATTCTCAAATAAATGTAATAAAACAACACCAACAACTTACTGGAATGTTGTTGTTTTTTAATCTTTTTTTTTTTTTTTTTACAGTTTTTTTTTTTTTTACAGTTTTTTTCCTGACAGTATTTTTCCGTTTTTTTTTTATTTATTTTTATTTATTTTATTTTTTTTATTGGTATTTAACAAGACAACACATAATGATACATTCAATTAAAAATAAGAAATTACAGACTGTCTCAATTTAAACCCTTCCAGAACCCTCCCACCCATAATAAAAAAAAAAATAATAAAAAAAAAATAATAATAGTAATATTTGAAAATAAATTGATTAGAATAAGCATTCCTCTCTCTAGTATTGGTCCTCCCTCGTTCCAGTAGCAGTCAATTATTGTGTAATAGCATTAGTGTCAGGAGAGCAAAGTAAACCTTTTATGTAGTCTAGGACAGGTTCCCAGGTCTTCTGAAAAGTTTTAAGGGATCCTGAAAGCAAAAATCTTAACTTCTCAAGGTTTATACAGCTAAAAACTTCTTGGATCCACCTGTCGTGCGATGGGGGAGTCGCATGTTTCCATTTGACAAGAATGGCTCGTCTAGCCAAAACAGAAGTAAAGGCAATAACCTGACGAGATGAGATAGACAAGTCAGGTCTCGAAGGAATGCCAAAAAGAGCAGTCAGTTGGGGTCCAACTCTATGTTAAGAGCATTAATAAGTGTATCAAAAACATTGGACCAAAAGTCTGTCAGCCGAGGACAGCTCCAGAACATATGAAGATGATTAGCAGGAGACTGCTTGCAACGATGACAAGCATCACTCACATCTGGGAAAATGTTTGCCAATCTGGCATTAGTTAGATGAGCTCGGTGGAGCACCTTACATTGCAATAGGCCATGTCTGGCACATATGGAAGAGCAATGGACTAATCTTAGAATTTCATCCCATTGATCATCGGTAATAGAAACACCCAGGTCATTCTCCCACAACTCTCTCAGAGAAACAGTAGGGTCTATTGTTGTTTTTTAATCTTGATTCTTGAATGAACAATTATTGCCAAAAAAATGGCTATATTGCAAAAACCTAAAAAAAATAATAATTATTATTATTATTACCACTACTACTCATAATAATAATTAATGACAATTATTATTATTATTATTATTAGAAGTATTACTACTACTACTCATAATAATAATAATTAATTACAATAATATTAATACAAGTTTGGTCACTTCACATCTTGGTTAGAAAAAAACTATGCAAGATGACTGTCATCCCAACAAGCAAAAATAAACGTAAAGGCATCTTGAAATGGAAATCGCTTATCAATTATTTGAAGTGGAAAGTATCAAACCCAATGCTGTCAATCATGATTAGACAGGATTTAGCTAAATTAAACTGTTCAACAAATATCATATAGTATCTGATTAAAATGCATGCTCACAGACTCTCCCCAGGGCGATTCCAAGAGCAGATCACAGGCATGGAAAGAGCCTGATTTTAAATGAACATTCCAGATTAAAAAATTAATAATGCAGTAAATTCCATCTGAAGTTTTTCGTGTCTGCATTACAGGTTTTCATGTGGCGGCGACGCAGCACAAACAGACAGAGGATTATTCTTTAATCTCATTATTAAAAGATTACATTTATTTCTGTGATCTGCAGCAGAAACAGTTATGAAATAATAAAAGCATTTAGAGAGGCGGCTTCAGGAGATTAGCTGTCAAACACATGACCAGATACGAGCAAATTTAATGGAAGCCTAATATGAACGTGTAATCTTTCATTTTAAAAAAACAGTCCGCCTTGCATCGCACGCTTACTAGACTGATGGTGCTTTCAAAAATGCAACAGAATAATAGACCATTGCATTGACCAGATATAATAAACTACAAATTCCTAGTTCTCTCATCAATCTACTTGTAACTGTTTTTACTCAGTGTACCTTGTGGTATTATTGTCTGCATTTATAGTTCATATTCACTGTTGTCTCAGATGTTCTTTGCGTCAGTAATCAAACCAGTGACTAAACGGTCAACTTCACATTGTTTCTAGATGAAAATAATCTGTTATTTAAATTGTGATTAAATTATATATAGATAGCGATCAATGAGTGCTTCGTTTTACAATCACTGGAGCTGTCAATCAAACAGCGCAAGTTTATCAGGACTGAGTTCTGGACTTTCGGCAAAACTCTTCTTATAACAAAATCCCTTTTATCTACAGTCTTTGGTTATAATATAATCAACGAATCTCATTTACATTGTGTTGGCAGTGTTAGTTATGATGGAAACATTCGTTAGTGTGGAGAAATCGAGTTGCAAAGACGAGATCACTGCATTCATGCGCTCAACATGTCTGTGTTTGGCTACAATACTCAATGCAACCTTTCATGCCACGATCTCAATATAAGAGGGATCTAATCAGAGGGCTAAAATGCCTTTTATTTCTAAATCATGACTATTTTTTATGTAAAAACTATATTAGCATTGAAGTGCACCCCAGGAAACTATAATTATAAACAATAAAACAATGCGGTTCATGACCCCTTTAAGCAAGGAGGCCAGAAACCGAAAGCAGAAATGTCCGTTTTTCGCCCTTTTTTTCTAAGAAGCCAAAAATGAAAAGACTTATTAAACAAGCAACTAAATTCCAAACAAAACTCAAATACTCACTATTTTAATGGTTGGGGAAAAAACAGGGCCAGGTTGGAGCAATCAACAAGGGAACAGGAAGTTACAGAAACAGGAAATACAATTCCCTATAGCTCCAATTCAAAAAGTCAACAACTGACAGCAAAAATAAAGGCAGTTACCCCGAGAAGTCGACAGATTATGTTAAAACGTAAATGTTGCTCATGTAGTTTCTGTGGTTGTGGATTTGTTTGCACCCGTTCTGCACGATAGGAGACACCGTGAGCGGCTGTTTACACAGTAAACACTGTTGCACAGGGAATTCACTTTCTTTCTGTTGTTCTACAGATTCACAAATGAGACAAAGACATTTGTCAAGGGCGAAGACTAGAATGCAAAAGAGACTCGATATTCAAGTCATGACAGCCTGAAACATTTACTTTAAAGGTCTGGTAAAGTTCTTGTGATGGGTCCTAAATTAACAGACATAAGGAAATATGTGTTTCAGACCTTACAATGCATAAATAAAAACGGGGACTTCCGGCGGAAGGCTGACCAATATGGCGGATTAGTCTTTGAGCTCCTCAAAGTTGGGTTGCATTTTCCCCTGAAATTCAAGTAAACTGCTTCAGAAATAGACTATTTTGTCGGAAAATATGCCAGGGGGAGGAAGGAAAGGGTCTAGGAGAATGCAAGGAGATAAAGAACAGCAAAATCTCGAACAAGACGAAGCACATGCGAACACCGATGAAGAAGATGGCGCCAGCGAGATGACAACGCAGACCCTACACGAAACTATGCTAAGTATTAGCAAACAGATAAGTGGCCTACGGGCGGAGCTGAAATCGGATCTGGATGCATTCAAAGCGGACATAAAACAAGAGATGAATACTCTTAAACAAGACATCAACCAACAACTAACCGTGACAAAGCTAGCGGTGCAGGAACAGAGTGAAAAACTCGAAGAAGCCCAGATTCGCATAGGAGGGCTTGAGACTTGGTCATCGGCAGCTAATGACGCGCTCAGACAATCACTAAAGGAGCAAAAGAAGATGATGGACAAGATTAACGATCTGGAATCAAGGGGGAGAAGGAATAATCTGAGAATTTACGGGGTCCGCGAAGGGGAGGAGGGCAGCTCCACAATAACCTTCGTTGAAAACCTACTTCGAAATGAAAAGTTGATCAACGAGGGTACGGACCCGCAAATACAACGAGCTCATCGCTCCCTTGGCCCCAAACCCACCGCGGATGCCCCCCCACGTTCCATTATCGTGAACTTTCTTGAATTTAAGACCAAGGAGACTGTACTGAAAAATGCGTGGCAGAAGAAGATGCTCATACGAGACAAGCCCGTAGCTTTTGACCATGACTATACCGCGGCTGTGGTGCAACAGCGCCGAGCTTATAAACATATAAAGAGTGCGCTAAAGGCCAAAGGCATCCGATTTCAATCACCTTTCACCAACCTTCGAATCCATTGGGACACGGGCCCACGGTTGTACCACACCCCGACGGAGGCTGCACGTGAGATGAGAAATCAGGGAATCGAGGTGGAAGAACCCCAGGATCGCGGAGGTCTCGACACGGCTGTCCTGCTGGATCAGCTGGAGAGCGCATCACCATGGCAACGCGTCCCTCGCCACAGAGATAAGGGAGCTATCAAACGCGTACGCGATCGACTACAGGAGTTTCAACGCTCCCCGTCCTAACTTAATTTCGGCATGCCCTGGCTACAGGTACTTTTCGCTTGTTTATTTTGGGGGTAACAACCCACACAAAGCGTGTGCTGATTAGACCTACGGTTGTAGGTGACAAAGCTGATTCTATTGTAGGCTTGATGAATATATTTACCCTACTTTGAGGATGTCAAGTTTGAGCTGGAATGAGTGAAACTCATTTTGCGTTATCACTAGTTCTGGAAGGGGGCCCTCGCTTCGTGCGAGGCTTTACCCCCTCAAATGACGTTGGGATTATAACCCAGAGTGTATTTTCAATACCTCATTTTGGAAGTCAATGTGTTCAGGTTAAATACTGTGTGTTCATTTGTTCATTTTTGT
Source organism: Tiaroga cobitis (assembly GCA_030578255.1). Classification (NCBI taxonomy): domain Eukaryota; kingdom Metazoa; phylum Chordata; class Actinopteri; order Cypriniformes; family Leuciscidae; genus Tiaroga; species Tiaroga cobitis. The sequence goes on from CM060611.1 coordinate 6,844,027, forward strand.
TGTTTTTGGTTTTGGAGGCACTGGGAGGAGGAAGAGTTACATTTTATTTTATTATTATCTGATGATACAAAAACTTGAAATAATGTCACTGAATGTAAATGGTCTTGGGAATGCAATCAAAAGAGCAAGGGTAATGACAAAAATAAAGAAAGAAAATAAGCACGTTATCTTTCTGCAGGAAACCCATTTGTCACCACAAGAGCATGAGAAACTAAAAAAATTTGGATACAAGGAAATCTTCCACAGCTCTTGTGTTCATAGTCACAAAAGAGGTGTAGCCATCCTCATCTCGAAGTCTTTGAATTTTGACATATATAAAGAAATAAAAGACAAAGAGGGGCGCTATGTTATAGTGAAGGGGAAAGCTGAAAACGTCTCAGGTTACGACTGTAACCATAGTTCCCTGAGATAGGGAACGAGACGATGCGTCACTTGACGCCTTGGGAACGCCCCCAGCGTGAATGCGTCTGAGCATCAATGTCAACTAGTCCAATGGAAAGAATGAGCGTCACGGGCGGGTGACGTCATGACCAGGAAGGCATAAAAGCACATCCGGTGCAACCGGCATTAGCTTCAAAAATGTCGAAGCAAGCCGATCACAGGGATGCAGGAAGTATGGCAGGGTGACGCATCGTCTCGTTCCCTATCTCAGGGAACTATGGTTACAGTCGTAACCTGAGACGTTCCCTTTCGAGGGAACTCTCGATGCGTCACTTGACGCCTTGGGAACGAGAATACCCAAAACGCCAGAATTCCAAGTACCTGAGTGTCAGTCTGTTGAAACTAAGCACTAAGCACCTGAGAACCTGGGGCAGCATCCAGGTCTAAGCTGTAAAACCTAACGAATGTGAGCGGTGAGGACCAGCCTGCCGCATCACAAACGTCTTGAAGAGAAACTCCAAATAGTAAGGCTTTAGAGGCCGCCATACCCCTCGTAGAATGAGCTCTGACCGCCAAAGGACACGGCAGGTCAGAGTACTCGTATGCAAGTGAAATAGCCTCAACTATCCACTTACTAACTGTCTGTTTAGAAGCAGGAAGACCCTTCTTAGGTGATCCAAAGCAAATAAATAACTGGTCGGACTTCCTCATTGACGATGTCCGATGAACATAAGTATCCAGTGCTCGCACTGGACACAAGAGGTTCAGCCTTTCCTGGTCCGCCGATGTAAAAGGAGGAGGACAGAAAGCCTGCAGCACAATAGGCCTCGGAATCAAGGTCGGCACCTTAGGGACGTATCCCTGTTTCGGATATAAGAATGCCTTGACCATCCCCGGTGCAAACTCAAGGCAGGTGGGGGAAACCGAAAGGGCCTGAAGGTCTCCAACTCTCTTAAGGGAAGAAATAGCTAGCAGAAAGATAGTCTTGAGGGTAAGAAATTTCTCTGAAACCGAATCTAAGGGCTCGAATGGAGCCCTAGACAGGCCTTCTAGTACTATTGCCAAATCCCAAGCTGGCACCCTAGTGCGAGTTGTAGGCCTCAGCCTCAATGTGCCACGAAGGAAACGTGTAATCAGGGGGTCTCGACCCAACGATGTACCCCCCACCAGGGCGTGGTAAGCCGCAATGGCCGCCACGTAGACCTTGAGCGTGGAAGGACATAGACCTGACGTAAAGCGCTCCTGCAGGAACTCGAGTACTGTGTTCACAGAACAGTTAACTGGATCCCACTGATGTCGGTGACACCATACAGAAAAAACTCTCCATTTAAGCGCATATAGTTTCCTAGTAGCTGGAGCTCTGGAGCTTAGAATGGTCTCAGCAGCCTCAGCTGAGAGACCACTCTCTATGAGTTGGGCCCCCTCAGAGGCCAAACCCACAGGTTCCAAATTTCTGGTCGAGGGTGAAATATTGTGCCCCCGGCCTGAGACAGAAGGTCTCTCCTGATTGGGATCTCCAAGGGAGGACCGTCTAAGAGATGGATCAGGTCCGCAAACCAGATCCGACTCGGCCAGCGTGGTGCTACTAGCAGTAGGCTTATTCCGTACTGGCGGACTCGTTCCAGAACTCCTGGGAGCAGAGCAACAGGGGGAAATGCGTACAGACGTAGCCTCGGCCACGTCTGCACCATGGCATCCAGCCCCAGGGGGGCTGGGTGAGTAAGGGAGAACCAAAGTGGACAGTGCGTCGTATGCTGAGACGCAAACAGATCCACCTCTGCTTGGCCATAAAACTCCCAAATTTTCTCCACCGCCTCGGGGTGGAGTCTCCAGTCCCCTGGCCTCAGCTCCTGCCTCGACAGGATGTCTGCTCCAATATTCTGGTCCCCAGGAATATACACTGCCCTCAGGGAGAGTACCTTCCCCAGAGACCACAGGAGGATCTGGTGCGCCAGCTTGCAAAGCGGACGCGACCGCAGACCCCCCTGACGGTTCAGATAAGAGACCACCGATGTGTTGTCTGTACGGACGAGCACATGATGGCCCCTCAGGTCTGGGAGGAATTGCTTCAACGCATTGAAGACGGCCATCATCTCCAGGCAATTTATGTGCCAAGAAAGATGATGACTCCTCCACCGACCCTGAACCGAGCGGCCTTCCATTACCGCTCCCCAGCCGTTGAGGGAAGCATCTGTCGAGATCGTAACTCGATGGCAGAGAGCTCCCAACACCGGACCCTGGGTTAAGAACCAGTGTTTTCTCCATATAACCAAGGCACGAAGGCATCGCCGCGTGATCTTGATCACACGAAGTGGGTTTCCCCTCGGGGAGAACCCTCTGGTCCTGAGCCACCACTGCAAAGGTCTCATGTACAGCAGGCCAAAAGGAATCACGTTGGACGCTGCTGCCAGAAGACCCAACAGTCTCTCGAACTGTTTCACAGTGCGTGACTGGCCTAGCTTTAGCTCTTTGGTGGCTGTCAGGATAGCAGCTACACGAACGGGCGATAGAGTAGCCCGCATCGTCACTGAATCCCATACCACACCAAGGAAAGTGGTTCTCTGTACTGGAGAAAGCACACTTTTCTTGGCATTGAGCCTCAACCCCAACATCTGCATATGAGCGAGAACGACACCTCGGTGCCGAACCGCCAACTGCTCTGATTCCGCTAGAATCAGCCAGTCGTCGATGTAGTTCAGAATACGTATGCCCTGAAGCCTGAGAGGGGCTAGAGCTGCATCCACGCATTTCGTGAACGTGCGGGGTGATAAAGCTAGACCGAAAGGAAGAACCCGATATTGGTATTCTTTGCCCCCGAAAGAGAACCTTAGGAACTTCCTGTGCTGAGGGAGGATGGAGACATGGAAGTAAGCGTCCTTCAGATCTATCGTGACAAACCAGTCCTCGGATCTGATTTGAGTCACGATCTGCTTGAGTGTCAGCATCTTGAACTTGAGTTTCTGTACTGAACGATTTAACAGACGAAGATCTAAAATGGGACGCAACCCTCCATCCTTTTTTGGAACAATGAAATAACGGCTGTAAAAACCCGACTCTCTGTCGGGTGAGTACACCTGTTCTATAGCTTCCTTTGCTAACAGGGCCTTTACCTCTTGCTCCATTACCAGAGCCTGCTCGGGATGCACTACTGTGAGCAACACCCCGCTGTAACGAGGAGGACGAGAACCAAACTGGATTCTGTATCCTTTCTCTACAATCTGCAGGACCCAACGAGAAATATTCGGCAGAAGCTTCCACGCTGCCAGAAAATTTACTAAGGGAACCAGCCTCTCGAGGCTGGTCTCTGGTGTTAACGAGACAGCCAGTTCTGGAGCCTGAAACATAATGGCAGGAACTACCTGAACTGGCTGCTCTAAAACCCCCCTCAGAGGGCGTGAAACCGATGCAGTGCCGCAGCATAGCATCAGCGACTCGCTGGAGACCGCTGCGCCCCGAAGCACCAAGGGTGGCGGGGTTGGCAGAACGGTCCCGTGAGGACCCCGAAGTGGAACGGGCACCGTATTATGAGGTGTACACCGTTCCACCCCGGTTGGGGCTGCCCTCACCGGTCTGACGCCGGTGGCGCCAGACCTTTTCCTTTGAGCCGAAGCCTTCTCAGCATGCAGAACGGTCCTCAGATCCGGCTTCTGCTTTGAAGGCTTTGGCTGCTGTGTTGTGTATGAGAAACTAGACGGCTGGAGCTGCTCACGCCCAGCAGCCCCAGGGGGTTGGACATAGCGAGGGAGAGATTATATTGTATCTTTCTCCATGATTCCCATCAAATAGAGCCATAGGTGTCTCTCAGAGACCACACGGGCTGCTCCATCCCTGAGAGATAAATCTGTGGCCCGACGAAGTTCTCAAACCCCATCGGGCCAAACTCCCTCACTTCTGTCCAAATACCACAGCAGGTCAGCCTGATATGCTTGTAGCACTGCTATAGTGTGCAAGCAGGCTCCTGCTAGACCCACTGCCGTAAATGGTTTTCCCACTAGATTAAAAATAGTTTTCTTTAGTGGTTTAGTGAGAGAAACCGACGCCTTCAGGGTCGATACTGAACCGGGAGACAGATAGCTCGCAAGCGTCTGTTCTAACCGGGGTATTGCCCCATAGCCATACTCTCTTAACCCCCTAATATCTGAATATACATGAATGTGGGGGCTAAAAGACAAGATGAGTAAGGCTTTTTCCATGATCTAGACAGCTCGCTGTGCAGATCGGAAAAAATGGAAGGCCCCGTGATGGAGGTGAAAAAATAGAGGGAAGGAAACTCGTTTTTATTTATTTATTTATTTTTAAACGAGTGTCCCCTTATAACTGCTGGCCATTAAATATTTTATTTATCTACAGCCTTAGTAAACACCTCCACCAGCTTTTATTATTATATATATATATTTTTTATATATATATATTCATTTTTTATATATAATATAAACTATTATATATATATATATATATATATTTCTCATACACTGGGGAAAGAGATGGCAAATCCACTTCCCCATGATTGTGTCACTTTCAATGCCCAGCATATCTACCTCCTCGGAGATAGAGCACTGAAGCATTGGTCTCTCTCCCCGGCCGGAAGTAACCGCGGCGCGGGCTTCCGAGACCGGAGAGAGAGCAATGGATCCCTCGGGAAAGGGAGGAGAAAAGATCCTCGGACCCGTCTCCACCCCCGTAAAGAGATCCATTTGCGATCCCCAGGAATGCATTCTCCGCGCTGCCTCGGCAACGCGGGTCCTGCAGCCTGAGAACCGCGAACCTGAACACTTTCCTCGAAAAGTGACAGGCGGGAGCGGAGCATGCGAAGCGAGAGCTTCTCACAATGCTGGCACTCAGCCCCCTCGAAGGCTGAGACCGCATGCTCCACTCCCAAACAAATGACACAAAGCTCGTGTGTGTCCCCACCCGTTTAAATAACGCGGACAGGGAGAAGCACACTGCTTGTACATTTGTTTCGCCATAACTCTTTCCAATATAAATGCAACAGACAACAATAAATAGACAGAGACAGAGAAACACAGATCGCTTGCTGAGACACAGAAGCTAATGCCGGTTGCACCGGATGTGCTTTTATGCCTTCCTGGTCATGACGTCACCCGCCCGTGACGCTCATTCTTTCCATTGGACTAGTTGACATTGATGCTCAGACGCATTCACGCTGGGGGCGTTCCCAAGGCGTCAAGTGACGCATCGAGAGTTCCCTCGAAAGGGAACAGCAAATTGACTTTAGTTTGTATATATGCGCCTCCAAATAGTGATAGATCTTTTTTTAAAGACTTATTTGATGTGATCTCTCTGGAATCGGAGGGAATTTGTATTTGTGGTGGGGATCTGAATGTAATACTAAATTATAATCTGGACACAACTAGTCAAAGCAGAAATAAAAAAGCATTTGGAAATTTTTTAAACACTACCCTTAAAGAAACTGGACTTGTAGATGTATGGAGGCTATTACACCCTACACAAAGAGACTATACCCATTACTCTGTCCCGCACTCCGTACATACGCGAATTGATTATTTTCTAATGCAAAAGGAAGCGTGTTACAGAGTGTTGGACTGTAAAATTGGAGTCGCTGATATCTCAGATCATAATGCAATTTTCTTAACTATCCAAATAGACTTCACACCCAAAAACTCTGTGTGGCGGCTCAATGTGGGTATTCTCAACAATGAGAAAATTGTGAATGATATTAAGCAAGAAATTGATACGTTTCTTAAGGAAAATGACAATGGGGAAGTTGATCCTTTAATTCTCTGGGATGCATTGAAGGCTGTGCTACGGGGAAAGCTAATAGCTATAACTGCACAACTTAAGAGAGTTAGAAAGGAGAAGTATGAAAAATTTATGAATACTTTGAAAGAGTTAGAAAATAAATTTAAGCGTAAAAGGGAATTAAATACACAAAAACAGATAACTGAAGTAAAAACACAAATAGAAGAATTACTTAATCAAGAAGTAGAGAAAAAGGCAAGATACGTCAAGCAAAGTTATTATGAACTTGGTCCCAAGTCAGCAAAGTTACTTGCTCGTAAATTGCGGAAACAACAAACGGATACTGCAATTCACAAAATTAAAAACCCAATATCACAGAAAATTGAAACTAAGCCTGAGGAGATTGAAAAGGTTTTTAGAGAATACTATCAAAAACTCTATTCACAAGAAGAGACCGTGAACAAGCGGTACATAAGGGATTTCCTGTATTCATTAGATTTACCTAGCATTGGTGAGATGCAGAACAAAACGATCACCAAAGAGATTTCACAAGAAGAATTAAATAAGACGCTGGGAAAAATGAAGACGAATAAAACTCCGGGTGGTGATGGGTTTCCTGCGGAGTGGTACAGAAAATTTCGTGACAAACTGAACCCAATTATATTAAGATCTTTCAACTGGACGATAAAGGAAGGTCGCATACCACCATCTTGGCAAGAAGCCATTGTGTCTTTGATTCCCAAGGAGGGGAAAGATAGAGATGATTGTGTTAATTACAGACCCATTTCCATTTTGAACGTGGACTATAAATTGTATACTTCAATTATTGCTAAAAGACTGCAATCATTTGTTACAGATCTGATTGACGAGGACCAAAGCGGGTTCATTCCAGGTAGACAAACACAGGATAATATTAGAAGAACTCTACACATACTCGGAAAAATCAACAGAGATAAAGCAAGTGCAGCTCTTATAAGCCTGGACGCGGAAAAGGCATTCGATAGGGTGGGGTGGGAATTCCTTTGTCAGACGCTGGAAAGATTTGGATTTAATCAAGATTCAATAAAAATTATTAGGGCAATTTACCAACAGCCTTCCGCCAGAATCAAAGTGAATGGGTCTCTAATAGATCGTTTCTATTTGAGCAGAGGAACGAGGCAAGGCTGTTGTTTAAGCCCCATCCTCTTTGCTCTGTATACTGAACCATTAGCACAGTCCATTAGACAAGAGGAGGGGTTAAAGGGTATCATTATGGGACAAATGGAGCACAAAATAGGACTATTTGCTGACGACGTTATCCTATACTTGCAGGACTTGGACACCTCTCTCCCTAAACTTTTGGAGGTAATTGAACAGTTTCACGTTTGCTCTGGTTATAAACTAAATATCACAAAAACTCAAATTATTCACTTTAATTACTCTCCAGGAGAAGAAATTAAAAATAAATTAAATGTAAATTGGAAAACAAAAACACTGAAGTATTTAGGTGTAATCATAACAAAAAAACCTGAGCTGCTATATAAAGCAAACTATAATCCAATAAGTGATAACATAAAAAAAGATTTGGAGAGGTGGTCGACCTACCCGCTAGATTTTAGTAACAGAATAAATGTAATAAAAATGAATATTCTGCCAAGGCTCCTGTATCTATTCCAGTCGCTACCAGTGGAAATACCACTTCAACAATTTGCACAATGGGACAAAATGGTGTCAAGGTTCATATGGGGAGGAAATCGTCCCAGAATACGTCTCTCTACTTTGCATCTGACAAAAGAGAAAGGAGGAATGGCTTTACCAAACTTAAAACTGTACTTTCAAGCTGCACAATTACGACCTTTGTGCCTTTGGTGTGATAACTCTTATATTGCACGATGGAAAGATATTGAGACTTGTGTACCAGATTACAATGTTCAAACCCTGTTGGGAGAGGAAGGCCTAGATGACACTCTAAGGAAGGGTCTGAATCCTATAGTTTCATTTTCCCTTGGGATATGGTTCTCTCTGATTAAGCAATTGAAACTTAAAAATGATCAAAAAATACTAAGATGGATCGCACTGGATAACAGATTTAAGCCAGCTAGTTATGACAGTACTTTTAAAGATTGGATGAGTAAGGGCCTGACAGCTTTCTGCATAGCTATCAAAAACAACAAGATGAAGAGTTTTCAGGAGCTAAAGGATAGTTTTGATCTAAATAACCAGGATCTATTCAGATACTTACAGCTGAGAGATTACTACCGCAAAGAAATTAAGGGGTTTTCTTCTGACATGGTAAACCCTCTTATTGAAATAATGTGTGGTGCTTATCAACAAAAGACTAAGAAGATTGTGTCTAAACTATACCAGAGTCTGATGGAGAACTTGAAAAACACTACACTCTATGTAAAAGCAAAATGGGAATGTGAACTAAAGGTTGTCCTCACGGAGGAGGAATGGTATCAAACATGTTGTCTACTCCAGACCTCCACCAATTCCCAACAGTGGAGAGAATTTAATTGGAAGTGTTTAATGAGGTTTTTTATCACTCCTTATCTGAAGGGCAAACAACTTGGGATACCTCAAGACTGTTGGAGGGACTGTGGTAGTACAGACGCAAACCACGCTCATATCTTCTGGACATGTCCGAAAATTCAACCATTTTGGACTATCGTTAACAATACTTTACAGAAGGTGCTGGGGTACAATATCCCAAGGGAACGTAAAGTTATGTTTCTTGGAAACATCAAAGAAAGTGTGCGGGAGGAGGACCTGTATTTATCCAAGATTTTATTATCCGCGGCCCGAAAGGCTATCACTAGACTTTGGCTCAAATCGAACATCCCAGATCTACAGCAATGGACAAGTTTAATTCAAAGCATTTTTATAATGGAAAAATTAACCTACACTATAAGGTTAAGAGAATCATCATTTAAAGAAAAATGGAGAAAATGGACCAATTTTTTGACCCTGGAAACTGCATAACTTTTCTTCCCAATACAATACTGTATACTATGTGTTAACTTTGTGAGATTCTACGGACTGGGCTTCTGGTAAACTTGTGCAAAAGATGGTAGAAGTATTGTAAATATAAGGTTTATTGATCAGTGATTCCGATGTTTACAACTAGACTTATTTTTGTTTCAATTGTAATAGGTAACTCCTCCTGGGCCTCCTTCGATTTTGTTTAATGTATGTTTTTCTTTTTTCTTTCTTTTTTTTCTTGTCCTTTTTTGTTGTTGTTGACAGTAAACTTCAATAAAAATGAAAGTAAAAAAAAAAAAAATAAAAAAAAACGGTTAATTTTAAATGGATTGGATGTGTCTGAAGAAAAAGTAAGTAAATCTAATTTCTGACAGCTGAACAGAGAGAAGTAATTAGCCCTGATCTCTAAGCATCTGAGATCTGAGATGAACTCTTCTGCGCTTCATTCACCTGCTGTGAACTTCAGTCAATCTTTCTTCCAGCTCGGTTTCTGAACATCAAAAAATGCCTTCCACTTTACTGGAGAAATATTTCTCCCTGAAATATGAAGCAAATTCATTTTGTTGCACTTCACAGGACAAATTGATGTTGACAAAAACATACTTCTCTGATGCGGATAATTAAGAGTGATTCAAGATGATATGGCTACGGGTTTCTGGAACAAATTTCATCAGGCAGGATATCGATTTGTTTAAGGAAAACCTCCTCAGGGGGCCTTCAAACTTTAAAGGTTTATTAATGACTTGAAGGTGTTCCTGTAAACCATCAGAATCAGATGACTGAGGTTAATAGAATTGGAGAGAAAACTTTTGCTGTGTGTTGTTGGCAGTTTATTTTACTGTATTGTGTACTGCAATTTGCCAAAGATAATAAATACTAGTCAGAAAGTGCCAACAAAAACATATTTCCACATGAACGATGTGTTCAAGAGTAGAATGTTTAATACTTTGCGCCTGGCAAATTAAAGGGTTAGTTCACCCGAAAATGAAAATTCGGTCATTAATTACTCACCCTCATGTCATTCCAAACCCGTAAGACCTTCGTCCATCTTCGGAACACAAATTAAGATATTTTTGATGAAATCCGAGAGCTTTCTGACCCTACCATAGACTGCAATGTTATTATCACTTTCAAGGCCCAGAAAGGTAGTAAAGACATTGTTAAAATAATCCATGTGACTACTAGCCTGGGTTTCCCTATACTGCCTTTGCGCAGCGCGATTATATTCACGCTGCAGTCTGGATACCATGGACCAGATTTTCACCTCAGCGAGGGGACCAATCACAGACAGGGAGGGAGCAGCAAGACGATGACGACGTCTATGCGACACATCGAAGCAGTTTGTTTATACCTATGGATCAAACATGGCAGCAGACGCGAAGTTACCTTTCGATGCAGCCTTGGATATTGTTCTAAGTAGTTTAGAACGCAAATAAATCTCTGACCCACATCGTCTTCTTCCTCGTCTAATTTCTTTCGCTCTACATACGTCATCTGGTATAATTGAAACGATTGGCTATGAGCTACGTACAGGCGCATTTGATAGACATTCGTAGCACCCGATAAATGGCTCTGGGCATTCGTAAACCACGCCTCAAATACGAGAAAATGAACATGTGGTTCCCAGACCACGTCTCAATGTCAATGTCAACCTTAATGTTATGAAGCAACCAGAATACTTTTAGTCCCCAAACCCCCTCCCCGAAATAACAACTTTATTCAACATTCTCTTCTCTTCCATGTCAGTCTCCTACGCTGTTCACGTAGTAAACACAGCGCAGCGCTTTCGGGTTCTACGTCAGATTGCCGGCTCATTATTGGCTAGTGTTCACGTGAATAGCATCGGCCAATAATGAGCCGGCGTTCTGATGTAGAACCTGAAAGCGCTGTTCCATTCAGGATAAATTTGATATACAGTCAACAACATATAATATGATGTGCAATGTTTGAGCATTTATGTAAACATATTGCGTGCAGAGTTTGTCCAATCAGTGACACTCACACCACAAATATGCAAATAAGGACGTATACCGTTTACGATGTACAGTGTGAAAGTCAGTTTATGAATACCCAGGATTAATTGTTAACCCCGGTTAAATTTTGAACAGTCTGAAACGTGAAGCAAGATAACCCAGGATTCAGTTCACCCAGTAACTATAGTACATTTTGTTAATTTGCTAATGGTTCTAGCAAAAATATAATCCTAACACATCTAGCTCACTATAAATGCATTTCAGTAGCAAACCTTTAATCAAGTTTCACTTCAAATATTGCACACAACACAACTGAGTTATGATCAGTATATTCTACACTCTAAAAAATGCTGGGTTGTTTCAACCCATGTTTGGATCACATATGGACAAACCAAACCGTTGTTTTAACATTTTTAAACCCAATGGTTAGTTTTTTTGTTTTAGTTTACATTTTTAACCCAACGGTTGGGTTTGTCCGGATTTGACCCAAACATGGGTTGAAACAACCCAGCATTTTTGTTTATTTTCAACGTGCCATTATCTTTCCTCGCCAGGCTACTTTGAGAGACATCTCATCTGAAATCATACAGGCATGCTAAAATTTTTCACCAAACGCACTGACCCGTCCTGATTCATGCATCTAAAAACTGTTTCCACAAGCTCTAATAAGGAACCTTATCTTCTCACTGCTGTTGTTTTGTGTATCTCTGATATTAGGGAATCTCTGAGGGTAACTGTCATCAGTAGTCTGCATGCATAGTTAATGAAATCACTGAGCCAGTTTATCAGCATTCAACCCTACACCAGAGACAGAATAAGGATGAGCCACTCTTAAAAAAAATGCAGAAGCTTTACAGCTTTAAAAAGAAAAATATCCAGCTGACTGACATACAATATTTGTGAAGACATCACCTGGACTGTACAATACAATGCATTCTGATACACAACTTGGTGGGTTATGACTCAAAAATGGGCTGTATGTTCTTTCGGATAGAGTCAAGGAAAGCAAACGAAATAGGCTTACCAACCTAAAGGAGGAAGAGAAAAACACTTATCTTATTATTGATATTAAGGCCATGCATGCATTCAAGCACACTTTGTATTTTGGTGCAAATTCATCAAATTCTGGACAGCTAGCCAAATGACAACAATGCCAGCATGCTTAATTAAAAGCTAAAACTATACAAGGTAAAACAAATTATGCCCCAGTCTATTTAGATACAGCTATTGGGTTTGTTACTTGATCTTGAAAGTAAAATTGTGGTTCTGAAGCAAAACCAGTTGAAAGCCATTGCTTTACAATGTGATTGACACAGTAAACACTTGCATTCAAGATTCTTGCATGATAGTAAAAACCTAAGGCATTTCCAAGATGGCCGTCAGGTGAACTAACTTGCTTCATTAAGAACTACAGTTCATTCTAATTATAAACATACACACACATTAAAAACAAGCTGCTCCCACTTTTTTTTCCAGACCTCAAGAAATTAACAAACACAGTTTTCCTACCTGTCGTGATGCATTTCCTATTGAAACAGGAAGTTACAACACAGCTTAGCAGCTTGTCATGGCAATTCAGTGACAAGTGGATTTAGGAGGAGGGGACATTCTCATTCTAGAGAGCATTTGATTGGTTGGGGTAAGTGTTCGATATGTTTATTCAATATTCCTGCGAGATTCTTATTGTTTGTGTGTGTGTGTGTGTGTGTGTGTGCTCGTTATATTTTAGGCATAAAGGTTATTTTAAATATAACAAATATTAAAATAAAAAAATTTAAAACTTTTTGTTCATGCTGGCATTTACTGGAGCATCTTTTGTTGAGTTTAATAAAAACGGGAGACTGGGGTGATTTGAGAACACTGTTATACCAATGTGATTCTCTCGGGATACTCTGGCCTATGAATAAAGACTATGAAGACTTTTTTAGAACAAGTGTGTATGTGTGTGTAATTGTGTGATAGTTGATATTGGCGTATCAAAAACTCACACCTGCCTTCAACTGTCTTCTTAAGAAGAAAGAAAACCCTCTCGAGTCCAACACTTCTATGGGTGAGACCGAGGATAGTGAGACTGCCGTTTTCTGGCAGCTAACGTGTGTCCTCACTTCAGGCGACTCAGTGACAAAACATGCCCTGTCTCTCTTACTCATCTTTTCTTAATTTGATGTCTGATTTACAAATCACTCATCTTTCACACATTTTTTGGGTTTTGTTTTGTTGTTTACTTCACAGGCTCTCACATCTGTTTCTCAAAAGAGTCTTTCCACACTGTAAACATCGAGGATATTTGTGACCAAAAAATATGAAAAAGTGCTATAGTTAACTATATACCTTACCATATATATAGTAAAATTTTACATTTTCTACTTACATTTGTAAGACTTTACATGTTATTTTACTGTAGAATTTTAAAAAGTAATATATTAGACACATTCTTGTGTGAGGAATGACCTTATAATCTACACAGACCATTTTTTATACAATTTTAAATGGCGATATATCATTTTATTCCAAAATATTGTTAAATAATAATCTTATATTATCTTATGTTGAAAGAATTTCACGTACAAACCATCACGTTTCTTTAGATTTACTAAAAAGTTTCTAGTTTTTTGGAATGTTTTATGTAATTTATTTAATGTAGCACAGATATTAAAATTATATACAGAGTATATACATAGTAAACAAAATATTACACTTAAGTGTTACACTTACATGTTATTTATACTTTAAAATACTGTAAAAACTTAAAATATTTTTTAATAATATTTTATAGACTAATTAAGAACTACCTCACAATCTGTAGATAAATATATTTATATTAAGTTTAATTTTTAATTTTTTAAATTAAGTTTAAATTATTTTATATAAAATTGCAGGCAACCACAGCTGCCAGTAATTTACTGTAAATAATTTTTTTTTAAAAACAAGAAGGTTTATGCTTTTTATCCAGTTGTTGCTGTCGTTGTCACCGTTGTCATCGTCGTCTACCACTTTGTTATTTCAGAATCGATTATAAAGCTTCCTGTATTTTTTGGCCCCTAATTTAATCTCCAAGGTTACATGTCGCAACACGAGCTGTGAGGCAGTTAGAGGCAGTGAATTGGGAGTCACACACACACACACACACACACACACACGGCTATAAATCATCCTCTTTGTTGCCTTCACTCTGACATTTTCGTTTGTTTTATGAGGTGAGAAATGGGAAACCATCAAAACGCTTTCGCGCTCACACAGACGTCACACACACCCTGTTCTCAGCAGTAAACTTCCACTCTTCCACCTTCAAAAACGAAGGAGACAGAGAAATACATTCATGGTTGTCCTCGCCCTGGAGACAAGCAGTGTGTTAAATGTGGAAGTGTGTAGAGATGCTGGATGTGTGTGTAAGATGTGTTTTTTGTCCGTCTAATGTGTGCTTCTTCAGTGTTCTTCAGAGAGGGTTTTTAAGTTGACCAGAAAGAATAAGGGTATACTTTTACACAACAAATGATGTAGTAATACCTGAAAGGTTTTTCCTTGCGTTTTTTGCATACAGACGACAACTTTGTCAAAACAATCCCCGTTCACACGGGTCCGTGAAAACGAATAAACACTGTATTTTTCATGCCAGGCCAGTAGTTGGCGATGTCACTTTGTAAAGAAACACTACACGCCTATGGACTGAACACACATGCGCATGATGTTGCCGTTTTCACAAATTCATGTTTTGTAGTTTACACAGAGATGATAATGGTATCGTTTTTAAAAACGTGCACTTTGAAGCACGTTTTCTAAAGTTTGCATTTTCAGGCCCCCAAAATGCCATTGTCGTGTAAATGAACAGCCAAAACGCATAAAAAGTTGTACGATTTTAGTTGAAAACAGTGTCCTTTTAAGTGACCTTAAAAAAAATGCAGTTTCACCTTAAGAAAAATTAAATGGTTTGATTCCCACGAGACACCATGTGATCAAATAGACTCACATTTATATGTAGCCTATTTATTTACAAAACGTTTTTGTTTGTGAGAAAATGTGAATGGAAAAGTCGCCATCACAATGCTAGAATGTTGTGTGTGGTTACCAGGGCGTTGCTATGCGGCTGCTAAGGTGGCCTGAATGATTTAAGCATTGTGTTACAGGGGTTACTAAGTTGTTTAGAGTTGTTTGTAATGTATCATGTTGCTAGGTAGCTGCTAAGGTGTTCATAGTGGTAGCAAATTAACAATTCTTCTGACTCTCGCATGCTTTTCAAAACCTTCTCCTCTCTTCTTAACCCTCCTCCTCCTGCTCCTTCATCAACCCTAACTGCTGACGATTTTGCCACATTCTACATAGATAAAACAACTATCATCAGCGGCCAATTTACCAATCCACAAACTGACACACACTTTTTACCAGCAAACGCACACATTCTACCATCCTTCTCTCTACTTTCAGAGGCAGAAGTCTCCAAACACCTCCTTTCCAATCGCACTACCACCTGTCCGCTTGATCCTATTCCCACTAATCTACTTCACGCCATTTCTTCCTCAATTGTACCTACACTAACGCACATCATAAACACCTCTCTACACACTGGTACCTTTCCCACAGCTTTTAAGCAGGCTCGGGTAACCCCACTGCTTAAGAAACCCTCTCTAAATCCAGCACATCTGGAAAATTACAGACCGGTATACCTTCTTCCATTTGTCGCGAAAACACTTGAACGAGTTGTTTTCAACCAGATCTCGTCCTTTCTTACACAAAACAATCTCTTGGACAGGTCAGTCTGGTTTCAAAAGCGGACACTCAAGACTGCCCTGCTCTCAGTAATTGAAGCTCTGAGACTGGCAAGAGCAGCTTCCAAATCCTCAGTCCTCATCCTGCTGGATCTGTCTGCTGCCTTTGACACAGTTAACCACCAGATCCTCCTGTCAATCCTAAAGATGAAGGGCATCTCGGGATCCGCACTCCAATGGTTCAAGTCTTACCTCTCAGATAGGTCCTGTAGGGTGTTGTGGAGGGGTGTGATGTCTAAGACCCAACGTCTAGCTACTGGGGTGCCTCAGGGCTCAGTGCTTGGACCACTTCTCTTTTCCATCTACATGACATCACTAGGATCTGTGATTCAGAGACATGGCTTTTCCTATCACTGCTATGCTGATGACATACAACTCTACCTCTCATTCCAGCCTGACGATCCCACAGTAGCTGCTCGTATCTCAGCCTGTCTGACAGACATCTCTGACTGGATGAAGGACCACCATCTTCAACTAAACCTTGCGAAGACAGAGCTACTTGTGGTCCCGGCCAACCCACCAATTCATCACAACTTCTCCATTCAGCTAGGCTCATCATCAGTAACTCCATCAAGGTCAGCCAGGAATCTTGGGGTTGTAATTGATGATCAATTGAACTTCACAGACCACATTGCTAGAACTGCCTGGTCATTTAGATTTGCCTTGCACAACATTAGAAGGATCAGGCCCTTCCTTACAGAGCATGCTACACAACTCCTTGTTCAAGCGCTTGTTCTATCCAGACTGGACTATTGTAATGCTCTCCTGCCTGGTCTTCCAGCTTGCTCTGTCAAACCTCTGCAACTGATCCAGAATGCTGCAGCCAGAGCCGAAGAGAGCACACGTCACTCCTCTCCTCACAAAATTGCACTGGTTGCCAGTTGCCGCTCGCATTAAAGTCCCTGTAAAGTCAAAATTAAGTATGTGTTCTGAGTTTGTCACACCACAGAAAAATGTGTTATTAGCCACCCAGCCAAATTTGAATTATAAAAAAAGCCGGCAAGTACATAAAATAAGCTATCAAAATCTTGAAAAAATGAGCATTATTCTCTGCTCTCAAACGCTGGGGGCGTGTCCGCTGGCTGCACTGAAACCACGCCCACTAGCGGGAAAGCTGCCGAGGGCGATATTAGCTGATACTGCTTTCGGGACGGGAGGATGAACGCTGGCGGGGGATAGTCGTTTCGGCCCCGTTCACCAGTAACAGCGGATTATCAGTGAATCCCAGTTGTCTCTGAGGAAAGTTTATAAAACGATCCTGTGTAAAATGATCACTACAGAGGCGGGTGTTGGCGGTGATCCTCAGCTCTTCATCAAGGTTGGCTCTACACAAAATTAATCCACCTCTTCTTGATGTGATCGTTTTTAGGAAATTTAAATAAAGACACCGATCTGTTTTGTACATGATCGCATCCAGGTAGTAGCCTATATGCATTTCCGTGTTGAAGGCATAGCTAGCTAGCAAACTGTAGGCTGTAGTAACTAATAGTACTGACAGTAACTCGCGTTTGAGCGGCGAATGCGAATGGGGTCGGGAGAGATCAGCCTCAGTGGCCTCGGTGTGTCATCAAGTAGGGGCGTGTCCACGAGCTCATGGGCTCCAGTGCGTCATCGAGCCCTGTTTTAGCCCCGCCCAAAAAATCAGTAAAATAGCAATGGTGAAAAACTGTTTAACGGTCTAACTCCGCATTTCAGTACTTCACAGTTCACAGTCTTTGTAATATGTTTTAGCAATACATTTGTAACATTTATAATGTGTTTAGAATTTTTTTGTAGAATTGCCTTTACAGGGACTTTAAATTCAAGTCACTGATGTTTGCCTACAGAACAACCACTGGCACTGCTCCCTTTTACCTAAACTCATTACTTCAGACTTATGAGTCACGAAACTTGCACTCTGCAAGCGAATGTCGTCTTGTGGTACCATCTCAAAGAGGTACAAAATCTCTCTTTCTCGGATCTTTACCATGTCTGTTCCCTGCTGGTGGAATGATCAACCAGAGCTGCGGAGTCAGTAGCCACTTTCAAGAAACAGCTGAAGACGCATCTTTTGCATCAGCACTTGATCCAGTAACACGAACACTTTCTTTTCTATTCTATTTAAAAAAATAAAATAAAATTCATGGACTGCGTTAGATGAAACTGAGAGCGGTCATAGCACTTGGATATTGTTGTCCTACTGTTAGTTTCACTGCTTCTATTGTTCTCACTTGTAAGTCGCTTTGGATAAAAGCGTCTGCTAAATGAATAAATGTAAATGTAAATGGTAGCATGTTGCTATTCAGGGGGCTTATTAATTATTATATTACATTAATGGGCTATTCCATAAATACGATGTACGATAAATGAATACAATACGATATAACAAAAAGCTCCTATTCTACTCTGCTCCGTCTGTTTGACGCACATGCGCTCAGTCATTGAAGTCTGAAGACTCGCTTGTTGTCAGAATATGCACAATGGAAATACTTCGTGGGAATTTACAGGTAAAGATATAAGCGAAAAAGTTTTGGCGCTGAGGAAAACACTTCTTAAAAGCATTAAACAGCACACGCATCTGTCAAAGCACCCGCGGTAAACGCTTATGCTTATAAACACTACTAAATGTAAAGCATTCTCATATTTCAGACAACTTGGATCATGTACCTTTCCCAGAGCAGCTCACTCTGTGTCCTCCGCTATTTTCTATGTGTTTTATCCACAAAAGTGTGTTACTATTCACTAGTACAGTAAAGCCACGTGACTGACAGATGGTCTACGTCCCAACCGCGCAGACGCGACTAATCGATAATCAAATTCGCTTTCGATTATTCGCTTTCGAGTACTTTTTGCACTTGTTTGTTAAATTAGGTGTCCAGGGGTGCGTTTCCCAAAAGCATTGATCCACTACAGTCACAAGTTCCATAGTTGCTTTTAGGAAATACACCCCCAGGTTGTTTTTAGCATGTTGCTAATTGGTTGCCCATGTCTTCTTGTCTCTAGATTTATTCCACCATAGGTAATGGGTTTGTTCAAATCCTTAAAAGCAAAAATAAAAAAATAGTAATATTGATGCTAAATAGCCAAACATGCACCCTCCTCATGATTCAGTCCCAAAGGATAAAGCCCTGGCCTACATGATTTCGTGCTGAATATAGTTAGAAAAGTTAAATGCATTGTGAATACCATTTCCTTTTGTCTTTAATGCTGTACAATTTCTCATGGTCATCGAATCTCAAAGGATGCTGTTTGGATGTGTGGGAGAATGCTGGGTAATCAGAACAAGATAGTTCAAAAACATCTAGGTTTTGCCATGTTACATCACCATCAGAGCGATGAAAGACAGGAGGAGAGGATGGAGAGAGAGAATAGTGCAAACAGATCAAAGAGAAAGAAACACAAAAGTGGCAATTATCCAAGAGGGGTTGCCTGAAATAAATTATTCAAAATCAAACACATTTAAAAAGACGGCATGCATTATTCAAAACAAACAAACTAAATGTCATGTGTAGGGTTCTGACTTTTCTGAGGGCATGAATTATAGATTACCATAATGACCTTTAGTTCACGTGAAATATTAATGCACATATTCACACGCGCAGCAGGAGATTAGAGTCTCTCTCAGGCAAGCTTTCTCTCTCGTATTGACATGGACATAAAAACAAACTCAAGAAATGAACCGCAGAAAGAAACCACAGCACCCGTCGATGGTTTGACATCTTGAGACTAGAAGTCTGCAAAAGTGCATGACATAAAATCTGTTCGACGGGTAAAAATTGACACTTGACACACAACTTGAGCTGCTTTTGCTCTATCACTTCAAAGTGGACAGTGTCAATGCTGTGGTGAGTCTATGGTTCAAAACACTAGTGTGCTGTATACCTCATACTGTGCAATACATATATATATATATATATATATATATATATATATATATATATATATACAGTATATATATATATATATATTCAAATATGACTGCAGGGCATTGTTGGATAGAGTATTCTGTTATATGCATACAGACAATTTGCATACTGTGCATCATAAATTTGAATATAATCATTGAGTTGAGAATGTCTTTTAAATTCCAATTTAAAAATAATTTGAGGAAGTTAAATTAAAATGAATAAATATTTCTTGTAACTAAAAGTTTTTCAAGACTTCATTTCCCAGAATGCATTACCTGTGTTGAATTTCAATTCAGTAAATTCCAATTCAATGGAAATCAAATCAAATTCTAGCTCATGAACTGAAATGGTATAGAGTGGCGCAGGGATGATGTCAAAACCCTGAAGGCTAATTCGCCACTAGTTCCCTCGAGATTTTCTTATGGGGTTTTAATGGACTTTTTCAAATTTATGAGTAAAATAAGGTCAGTGGTAAACATAAGCTGACAGTACTTGAACGTTTTGCTCTAGAATGTAAACTGCACACACTCACACCCCAAACGCTCTTATCTAGTCACTTATTAGAAACATGCAAAGTCCTGCCATGAGACTCTAGATTGGCCAGGTTTATGGGTCCTTAAAGGGATAGCTCACCCTACAATGAAAATTAAGTAATCTTTTACTCACCCTGTTGTTGTTCCAATACCATGTCCTTTATTCTTTTTTTGAACACAAAAGGAGGTTTGAAAAATGTCCTGCACCTGCTCCTCCATATAATGGCAGTGAATGGCAACCAGGCTCAAACTGTAGAAAAAGGATACAAAACTATTATGTAATGATACAACGAGACACACATCATATATAGCAAGTGTTCGGGAGGCATACATAAGGTTTTGCGAGAAAGAAACCATATTAGTCGAAATACTGAGCTCAGACATTACTCCGCGCGCATTCCTGTAAGTGTGTGTGAGCCGTCAGTAATGTCAACTTATGTTTAATACAGATTTTATTTTATTAATAAATTGGAACCACTGGTGATTTAGTCTTCCTGGTTTTGACTTCATGACTGCAGCACTCTATTTTGGCTAAGACTGCTATGCATACTAAGTATAAACTGCATCAACTAGTATGGTAGTAAGGCTTACCAATATATATAAATAGGGCAAAAATAGTATGAGTAGTATGCTTTCCAAACACCTCACATACTGTATGTTAGAAAGGGGCAAGATTAAAGAGAATTTCTTGAGCACCATGCACCTTTTTTTTTATTTCTAAATGGTTAGATCAGTTTGCGAATGTGTTTGAAAGGTCAAATGTTTGTCTGTGTGTTTTTACTGTTCTCCATAGCTCCAAAACCTTAGTCTACCAAACTGCCATGATCTTTTTTTTTTTCAAAACCTGCAAACAAGTTTGACTCCTGTCTACACATTAAATACAATCTGTAAACACACAGATAATATTAAAGCATTCTGTCTCAGGTAACCGTAGAATTGTTTTGCTCTGTGTAAATCTGATCGCCAACACACATCCACGGGGGAATTGTGGTTAGTCTCTTGTGAGGTGTGGGTGGGCGTTTTGTTGTGCCTTGCAGTTTATGACATGAGTTATGAATGCACGCTGCCATCTGCATGCATATATATACATAAATGCTGTTGTGTGTTTGCATGTTTAGCTTGAATATGAATCAATGAAACATTTCTCACCATTTTCTCCCCATAAACAAATCCAACATGAAGTGACTTTTTAATATCAAAGGCTATGGCCGCCTGAGGCCCAAACCGCACTGTGCATTTTCACACACCTCCTTCAGCTGCTTCTCCTGGCTCTCCATCCTCATGAAAAATTCATCTCTCTTTCTTCCGCCCCGCTAGAGGGGCAAAAGGAGAGAGGGAGAGAGCGAGAGAGAGCGACTGAGGAGGTGGAGGAATGAGCAAGTCACGAATTGCATATTGTTCCAGCAACGATCCGAATGTTTCACCCAGCCCCGCCCACATTTAATTATTTCATAAAGCCTGCTCTAAAATACTGCTAGAGAAATAAACCTGTAAAAATGTGTTAGACATATTCAGGAGATGTCCATCAAAACTTAGAGCATTTGACATTTTGACATCACCTGCTGAAGACATATTTGACCCCTTTTGCACCTCAATGTTGGCGGCATATTTTCCCTTTTTCAAATAACAAACTCGTCAGCAAAAGATTAGACACTTTACATTTTTTTCATGTTTCTTTTTTAGAATATTTTTGTATCATATATATATATATATAATATTTTGCAATTTTCTTGAATATTTTAAGGTGGCAATTACTATATCTGTATACGCCTTCAAATATTCAAGAATATCTCAACATATTTATAAAAAATATAAAACAACTAACTAACTAGCTAACTATTTAACAAAATAAAAATGATGCAAGAAAAAAAAGAAAAAAAATGAAATAAATCTAAAACCAGAACAAGGAAATTAATTTCCTGAAAATTACAACATATATTATTTGTTTAACAATACATTTTTAATTCATTTTGTATATATTTGACTAATATTTTCAGTTAATTTTGACAACATTTATCAAATTTATAGCTGTATTTTAAAGACAAATCTATATTGGAGAGGATATATTTAATGTCATGTAATTACACGGTGTGTTGTGTAAACAGCTGCTATTTATTTACTCAATTTATTCACTATTTTTTACCCTTTATTTATTTTATTTTTGCAGTAGTCATGCCAGCCTGTTGTAGTTCTGAAACACACAGTCCAGCGGAGGCTGTTTAGTATGCAGCAGAAATGGCCTCGTTGGGTCATGTAGAGTTGGACAGCTTTGGCATTGGCACCAGATTTGTAGCTCGGGCCTGTAGGGGTTTAATTCCTTCCAAGGATGAATTCAAATCCAGCTCTGTCCTTTCGCTCCTGCTCCGATACGAGCGGGTCACTTGAGAAAACACACACCTCTCACCTTCTGGACAAACATCTGTGTAAGAGATACCAGATTATACTCAATAAAACACCTGCCTCGTGTGTGTGGTGCAGGTGTGAGTGTTTAGATGTGGTAGGCTACGTTAGCACTTTAGGTAACCAAATCACAGTTTTGTTCCCCAAACACGCTTACAACATATTGGTCCTTATACCAGGCGTGACACAGTTTGAATTTATGGCTCAATATCTTTGCATTATCTTCATTAAGGGGATTTTCTGAATACATTAAAGCTACCTGCATGCTTCCTTCCCTACTGTGCATTTCATTTAAAGCTACACTGTGTGATTTTTACCCCATCTAGCGGTGGAAAGGTATATGACCATCCAGAGAATATTAGTTTCTGTTCCTCTCAATTTCGATTTCGTTTTAACTCCTACGGTGGCCAATGGAGTCCAAGATTAACATGGATTCCAGTTCGACCTCCTCGACACGGTGCCATCGAGTGTTAAAACGCGAAAGGCGAAGCTTGATGTCCCTCTTTGGCTAATGTACTTTCAAGATGGAGGGGCAACATGCCGACCGACATTAGAACCCTTTACCCGTATGTATTTTCAATGGCATATTATACACTCACGAGAATACTTTATTACTTGAACGAAGTAAATATACATTAATGAGCACATTTTTTTTTAAAGAACTAAGTGTTTTTAGCTAAGAATAAACTAAAAAAGTTACACAGTGTAGCTTTAAAGAGGCTATATGTAGAATTCAGACACCCTTGTTATTAGTGACACCTGTGGCCGTTAAGTGAACTGCAACCAGCAACTTATTGCTCGTGCTCGCACTCGTCTAAGCGTAACGTACAAGAGACTGAACGTGATTCAATTCCCCGATATACTCACGGCGAAGTTATTTTCCGTTCTTTACTTAGCGATATGTTAATGAACATCCAGAGACATCGTCCGCGCTGCTGAGAGCGACGTTTAGATGAATGTGTAAATATTTGCTGTGCGCTTTCCTCTCTGTAACAAAATAAACACAACAAAAATGACAGCGGTGAGAAAGCAGCAGTTAAGAAAGTATCTGAGCATAGAGATGTGGATATGTCTACACTAGATCTGTGATTCACCGGCATCATGTCGACAGAAGAGGTCATTAAAATTACACTCTAATGATAGTTTGATTATAAAGTTTGAGTAGCCAATATATAGATCTGATTATGTGAGACTATTGTTTGAATAAATCCCTTTTCTTTGCATGACACATCGACACTACAGAATAGCTCTTTCAGCATTATCCTGAACATTGTATATGCATTCGTTTCATGAGTCACAGATTGGAAGAGAAGCTCTCGGAAGTGCTGGCAAAAGCCCAGAGTCCTTCACATAAAAATCAGTCTGCAGGCTTTCATTGACAACCTAGCAAGTCAGGAAAGGTCTTATTTTTTCATTTTTGTTACAAGCTGTTCACAAATTGGCAATTTAAAAAGCGATTAATACATGAAAATTACACATAGCCACTTTGAGCCAAAAAATTTTGGAATATGACAAAAACTAGCAAAACAAATTGCAAATAACGCCACATTTACATTTCATGTATATATGTATGTATATTTTTTAATTATACAGTCACATGACTCATTGAGACAAAGTCACATGACTTTTTTGATATGCATGCAAATATGTTTCTGTCATGCAGTCCTCTTCTATTGAATAAATAATTACCAAATAAATAAAGTATAAGCTTCTAATGTGCATTTTGGACATTTTTATTCACATCTTCATGTTTCCATCCAGCATTTTTATTTTTATTTATGTTAAATCTCAAAATTTGCATGAAAACATGGAAAATAGGAAACCAGGCTATTGATTTATGCGATTAATTACATTCTACTATATAAGTAATAAAAAAAATAAACAAAGCTTGAATATTTAACAAATAAAGATGATACAAGAAAAGGATGAAGGAAAAAAACAGATAAATATAATAAATAAATCAAATTGAATATGGAGATCAAAATGACATCATGTATTATTTGTTTAACAATATATAAATCATTTATTTAGATATATACGAGTAATATTTTCAGTTCATTTGGAATAATATTGCACTGCATTTTTTTATTAGTGTAAACAGCTTCTTTGATTAAAATAATCTTTTTTGCATTAGTCATACAGATTTCTTGCTGTCATACAGATTAATGTTAAATCTCAAAATTTTCATTAAAACACATGGATGGAAACCAGGTTGTTGATTTGTACAATGTTATGTAATTATTTGGATTATTTTGAACAGATTGACAGCCCTGATTTTAACCTAAATTCTTGTCGAAAACATTAATAGATATGTTACTTGTCAAATTGGCCAAAAAGAGAAGCAGGATTTGGAGTTGAAATGAGACACTTGTCTCCACAGAATGCAAAGCATCGAGAGAGAGAGAGAGAGAGAGAGAGAGAGAGAGAGAGAGAGAGAGAGAGAGAGAGAGAGAGAGAGAGAGAGAGAGAGAGAGAGAGAGATCCATTCCAATTACTGTTTAACACGAGGTCACACTCCAGGAGTGTGTAAATGACAACAGCGATGTAAAGCTATTTCAACACTTATTATCAGCTCTGGACATCTGTGCGATTTAATTGCATCTCTGTGTGATAAACGTGTGATCAGGGGCTGTTGTTTGATGTTGTTCTTACCTGATGTCTAGAACAGAAAGCTGTAATCGCACCTCCAGTGTTGTGAATCCACTGCGTCTGATTTAGACTGGTTACTGCAGTGAGACGGGCGGTTAAAGTGAAACGGTCTGTGTTAATGAATCTTGTTGCACGTCTTACAGAGGAATTGTTGGACATATCTTGTGGTAGGATGTAATGAGAGGGATTTCTCTCTTATTGCTGATCTGACTTCAGTCAGTTTCTTTTAGATTTGGTAAATGACAGTAAATGCGCATTAGAGGCAGACACTGTGTTTTGTACACTACCGTTCAAAGGTTTGGGGTCCGTATTAAAGAAAAGTATTACATAAATTAATACTTTTATTTAGCAAGTATGCATTAAGTTGATCAGCAAAGACATTAAAGGGGTGGTGGTTTATGATTTCACTTTTCTAACTTTAGTTAGTGTGTAGCCTAATGTTGCTGATTGAGTATAAACAATATCTGCAAAGTTATAATGCTCAAGGTTCAATGCAAAGGGAGATATTTACCTTTAAAGATATAGTTTTTTTAAGGACTACAACAAACGGCTGGTAGGGACTACACGAGTTTCCTCCCGGGTTAGTGACATCACAAACCCTAAAATTTACATAACACCCCCCCCCCCCCCCCCCCCCCCCCCCCCTCGGGAACACCCAAGCGACAAAAGGGGGTGAGACAGTGTTGAGAAGAGGAAGAGTTGTTGTAGTAGAGCACATCTGTGAGTCTGCTCAAGCTGTTGCATCTGTCTATTCACATGTATTGCAATACAGTACGTATACACAAATGCAATAGCATGTCACTCTAGGCATCTTACAGCAGTTCTCACACAAGCGATTTATAGATTATCATGAGAGAATATGCTAATCATTGACTTGAAGATAGTTAACTCCACATCAGCAACATAAATTCGTCAACTAACCATTCAGAAACGTCCTGTTGCATTCTACGTTGTCACTTCTTCTTGAGTCTCTCCATCATTGTCCGACTGTTCGGTTTGAACATAAAAGACAGAACAGTTTCTGACATTTTAGTGCTCGTCTGCGTGAGGTAATCAGAGCTGCTAACACACGCACGAGCTCTTGAAGCTCCGCCCTCTGGGGAGCAGTAGCTCATTTGCATTTAAAGGGACACACAAAACGACACTCACCCTCAAAAAGAGAAAAATTTAACATGCTATAAAAAATGATCTGTGGGGTATTTTGAGCTAAAACTTCACATACACACTCTGGGGACATCAGAGACTTACATCTTGTGAAAAGGGGCATTATACCACCCCTTTAATAATGTTACAAATGCTGTTCCTCTGATCTGTATCACGGTTTGCACAAAAACATTAAGCAGCACAACTGTTTACAACATTGATAATAAATCTTGTCTTAATAATAAGAAATGTTTCTTGATCAGCAATGATTTCTGAAAGATCATCTGACACTGAAGACTGATCTAATGATGCTGAATGCTTTGCATCACAGGAATTACATTTTAAAATATGTTAACATTGAAAAGAGTTATTTTAAATTACAATAATATTTCACAATATGACTGTTTTTACTGTATTTTTGTTAGCATAAGAGACTTCTTCAACCAATCCCAAACTTTTGAATGGCTATAATCAAGAAGAAAAGACAATCTATTCAGCACCAACCCAAAACAAGAGTTTAGGTAGCCGCAAGAGCTATTGCTAGTAGCCTATACATTGAGTTTAGATGCATTTTTGTGACGTGCTCCACTAACTTCACCAGGGATGTAGTGGAGGCTAAACGCACGTAAACGCCGTTTACGCACCTCCCAATATTCGGAAATAGCGTTTACCCACCTCCAAAGTGCGTTTATCCACCTCTAAATAGCGTTTATCCACCTCTAAATAGCCCGTAGTTCCTAAGACATTTTAAATTAAGCTTATGTCGTTTTAGTTTCATATTGTTCATTATTAGTTTCATAGGTTGTTAAAACTAAGACGAACTCTTTCATATTGCGCTGCATTACTGTCAGTGTTGTTGACTTTTACTGACGGACGGTAAGGTTGCGCTGTTGACGCTCGCGCAGCCTCTCGAGGAGAAATCTACACAAATGAGCGCACACACACACACACTCAGTTAACCAGTTAACAACATACTGCCTATAAAAAATCTAAATGTGGAGTTTTTATATTTTTAACATTATGTTAAGCAACCTCAATTATTTTTCCTGAACACCATCACGATTGAAAATGTGACATTTCCTACAACAGTTCAATAAACAGTTAAAATTAAGTCACTTACATTTTAGATGCAATATTGGCTGTTTTTGTTCTGTTTCAGCAGCGAAAATAGTTCCAAACAAAAATCACAGCAGAACCACGGCGCATCTCACAGGAACACTCAACCTGTTTTCATTACTGAATGATTCAGCATTTTGACCGAATTGATTGAGTCAAAGATTCAATGACCCATTCATAAACATCTGTCTCATTCTTGAATGAATCAGCCGTTTGAACGAATCGTTTGTTTGTTTGAATGAATTAATCAATGACTCACTCATTAAGACGGTCGCCTGCTGCCACCTACTGGCGGTTTAGTGTTATGTTTAAAAGTAGTATCATTCTTTCCAATGCTTCTTAAATCAATTTCATAACATTATTTTACACAATTGTAATTTTTCAGTGTAAATTATTTAATTTGATCAGCCCCTAGGGTAACAGCCCTATAGTGTCTTATTATTCTAAATAATTGAATTTATTGACCAAATTTATGAATTTAAAATGAAAGATGAAGCATGTACATTTAATAATATTGGGGGAGGGGATGCCCTTTAAAGGTGCAGATATTACAATATGCCGATTTAAATATCAAAGCTGATTGAACACTGATGAGAATAATCAGAATAAATGAGAAAATTGTTTCAGAATAAATTAACACACACACCAAAAAAAAAAAAAAAAATCCGGACGAGCAATTTTTTTACTCAGACAAGTGAATGACAGATTTACTTGTCCGAAAGACAAGTGAAAAGGCTTAATGTCGAGCAATGTTAGCAATGTCATCAGGTAGGCAGTGGCCCGCCCTTACCGGGTGACCACGTCGTGGTCCACCAGAATTTATAGTTTACCCACCTCTTTTTTTACCACTACACCTCTGAACTTCACGGAAAGGAAACTGGAACGACAGAAAGCATCATCCTGTAAGCTTGTATCAAACAGTGAGCCCAAAACCGAGGTACGTACCAACCGTGACTTATGTGAACCGTAACACCCCTAATATATATTCAAAATATATATCTTTTTTTTTTTTTTTTTTTTTTACAAAAAAATCTATTGTCTTTGGCCTTGAATAATATTAATAAATCGTGTTGTGATAATGAGTCACTGCAGTTTCATTGTGAAACTTGTCCTCAGTTCACTTGAAGTTATTCTGCCATCCAACATCTCTGAATGGCTTCACAAGGTCCACCAGCAAACAAATTTAGGTTCTGGGAACGTTCTGAGAACGTTAGTTTTTGGTTCCCAGAACGTTCCTAGAATTTTCCCTTAAGGTTGGGGGAACGTTCCCGGAACGTTTTCCTTACGTTATAAAAATGGAACCTAAAAATAACCTGCATGGAACGTTCCTATAACGTTCTTGTTTGGTTCCCAAAAAAAATAACCTCATGGGAGCATCGGGAACGTTAGGAGAACGTTCTTTGTTTGCTGGGATGTGTGTTCATTGTCAAAAGTCTCCGGCTGTTGTTTTTCAGGCTGCCCACTCACACTGCTATCTGGCTATTGGTGTGCATTATCCTAAACTGCACTGCCTCCGTGACATCAGCGGAAAAGCTAAATCATCTCAGAGGAAGAGCAAGGTAATTTATTGTTGGCGAAAGATTAAAACGTAGATAAAAAATATTTTTGTTTTGAAATAACATTCACAATAGACCATTTGGGAGCAGACATCACAGATACATCACATGCAGCTGCACGCACATTGCGGTGGAGGAAAAAAGTGGTAACAAGTGTGGGAAAACGGGTATAACCCATGAAATAAGAGAAAAAAAAAAGAATCGGAATGCAAAAAAAGATGATCTTCATGTTTACAGAATATCATAGCCCAACAGTTTCGGCATGAAATAATATTTAAACCTAAAACATTTTACATAGATAATGTCACGCTGTGGGTTTGTCTTGTCATGTTTAGTGGTTATGTCTGTCTATTAGTCATCCCAGGTGTTTCCCGTTAACCACGCCCCCTTGTTATCATTTCATTTAATTTTTTTGTTTATTTTTACAGGGACAATGCACAATTAAAAGTAATTGCACCAGAATTAGCTAATAGCTAGTTTGCATCTGCTGTCCCTGGGCAGGTAAACATAATAACATGCATTACATATACCCCACATAAAACATCACAACATGTACAGAATATAAAATTTAAAACCAGAATATAAAACAGATAATGTACAGCACAGTCATTAGTGGTTGCAGATCTGTTGTGATAGTAGCCAGTACTTAAGCTTGTTTTTAAAGCTTATCCTGTCTAGCTCATTTGTCCCTTGTATTTCAGCCCTGTCTTTGTGAGTTCTTGTTTGTGTCGTTGTTACGTTGATGTAGGTTGTTCTGTTCCCGAGTCTTGTTCCCTTGCCTGAGTCTTTGTTTAGTTTGAGTGTATTTAAATAAACGTGCTGCATTTGGATCCTGCTTCCTCCTTGCTTCAACCTCACCACGTGACAGATAACTGTTAAACTTATAACATTTTTATTTCACATTTCTGACTTTTTTCCTGCAATTACAAGGTTATACCTCCAAATTCGGATTTTATACCTCGCAATTACGAGTTTATATTAGCCTGGGTTTCCCCATACTGCCTTTGCACAGCGCGATTTTATTCACGTTGCAAGGCAGTCTGGATACCATGGTCCAGATTTTCGCCTCATCTAGGGAACCAATCACAGAACGGGGAGGGAGCAGCAAGACGATGACGACACACCGAAGCAGTTTGTTTATATCTATGGATCCAACATGGAAGCAGACGCAAAGTTACCTTTCGATGCAGCCTTAATTAGATAGTGTTCTAAGTAGTTTCATGGTAGTTTCGTGTACACATAAATCTCTGACCCATCGTCGTCTTCCTCGTCGAATTTCTGTCACTCTACATACGTCATCTGGTATAATTGAAACTATGGGCCATGAGCTACGTACAGGCGCATTTGATAGACATTCGTAGCACCCAATAAACGGCTCTGGCATTCGTAAACCACGCCTCAAATACGCTGTGGTTCCCAGACCACGTAGCATTCTCAATGATACGTGGTCTGGCGTTAGCCAGGCTAAGTTTATATCACAATTTTGAGGAAAAATTCAAAATTGTAGAAAACTCATAATTCTAATTATCAAACTCATAATTCTAAGAAAAAAAAGTGGAATATAAAAAGTTTATATCTCGGAATTCTGATTTTTCTTCTCAGAATTGTGAGATATAAACTCGGAATTGCAAGAAAAAACACCAGTATTGTGAGATATAAACTCTTATTCACCTTAATCACCACATAATCGTTGATTGCAAACACCCAAATGGTCTCTAAAGAGCAAGGACAGTGGCGGCGCCAGGGGGGAGCTAACTGGTGCTGTAGCTCCCCCTATAATAGCCATAGCACCCGCCCAGCACCCCCAAGAAATGTCTGTAATTTTTATAATAATCATTTTAAAATATATATTTGGTCTAAAATAACATGAGGCCCAAACAGGCGATCTTCTTTGGCCAATGGACGCAGCGCCCGGCGAACGTTTGCAGACATCCAAAGTCTCCCTTATATTGATGCTCGGCTCCCTGATGGCCGCAAATTAGTTCAAATCTCCCGGAATCTAGAGCTCGCGAGCTCCAAACCGTGTAGCGCGCAAGACAGAGAGAGCGAGAGACACCCAACCACCCCACACACACACCCCATCAACAAAACCGATCAGAGCACCGTCTATTAAGTGTTAAGCATCCCCATAGCACCTGCAACAGAAAATCTCTGGAGCAAGGATGTTCATTAAAAAAGTATAGGGTCAGTTTTTTTTTGGTCTTTTTGTCTTTTCTCTCACTTTCCCATGTTGTTGAATGCAATACTTGGACACATTAACGGCACACATACACTCTCGGGTCCATCTGTTTTGTCCGACAGTGCCAGATCTCCCCTTCTCTCTCAATCTTTCTACATTTATTTTTCCTGCTCTCTGTAGAGTACACAGATCATCCTCTGATCTCCCAATATTACTGTGCTCTTTCATGCATCCATGACCTCTGACCTCTCTTTATTGTGGCTTGTGCGGGTTTGACCTGTGGAGCAGATCGAGGTCACAACTTCCACCATCATTTTGCCCTTCATTTAGTGTCTGGACCGCGGCCCGGAGGCTCTCACACACATACACATGGTTCACAGCCAGAAAGTGTTTCTGAATCTGTGTTTGTGTGTCTCTGAACATGTCGTGACTGTTTCTGAGCGCATCTGATATGGGATTGCTGGCATCTACAAACTTAGTCCAGACGTCCCACTGAGATGAGGTAAGCGAGTGACTCATGCATGACATAACATAGAAACACAGGTGGCGCTGTGTGTGTGCGTGTGTGTGTGTGTGTGTGTGTGTGTGTGTGTGTGTGCGTGTGTGTTTGTGAGTGTGTGTTAATGTATTAATTAACTAATTGATGTATTAAAGGTGATGTGTAATTTTTGTGACACTAGTAGTGGCATCATACGGAATTGAAAAAATGTGTGTTTTCAAACAGGTTTCCGAAACTCTTCCTGCCCCACTCCCATCTGTCATTGGTTGAGACGCACATCGACCACATTGAGCCCATCGACTTGCCATTCATGGGTCTTTTTACACAGTAAACTCTCCAGTGTTGAAATCCTGGTGTTAAGGACTTTTAGAGTAAAGTGTTAATTTTCTGGTGTTGAATTTCAAGGAATTAACACTGCTAGTGTAAAGCGCACCCTCTGGCAGGTGAAAATATGTAGAGTTAAATCAATAACACAGAGAAGAGTGTTATTAGTCACATCCGGGACATTTACGAGCTGGGCGGGACAAAACGAGCTGAAACATTTTTCACAGGCGCCATTTTCTTTGACTCGCGAAGCAAGGCATACGAGGGGGGAAAAGGCATATATTGAATGTTTTATCGCATTTATATATGCATTTTATAATATCATATTGTTTTAGAACAATATGTATGTGCTGTGCACGGTTAAACCGTTCTCAGAGGGGCATTTTCGATGACGCGCGATGCGGAGCAGACCAGGATGGGTTTGATTTTTAACAGGGAAACGACGAAAGTAAGTTAACTTAAGTGCTGTATCTAATTTACAATATGCATTTTATAATATATTGATTTATAGCGATATTTAAATGCTCTGCGCGCTTAAACGAGCCGAAACTTTTTCAAAGGCGATCTTCTTTGACTCAATACGGAGCTGACGACGACGAGGAGGGAACGTTGACGTTAACAGAGAAAACACCGAAAGTAAGTTAAGTGTTTTTAACCAAATTTACAACAAGTAACGAATCGGTTACCTAACGTAACCTCGGTTCTCTCTAGAAGAGGGAACGAGTATTGCGTAAGCTAGCTTACGCTACGGGAAAGATTCATCTTTGCTGAGATATTGAAGCCAAAAAATTATTTCATAATTTGTATCCATACACAACGCAGTTCCTCTGCGGCAGACCTAGAGCGGGCTAGCTAGCAGCTCATTGGTTCGCTCAGAGAGAACTGCTTAAGCCTATGGGAGAGCGGGGCTGAACCCGCTTCCAATGAGAGGCGCCCGCGCGCTCATTGCGTCATGGCCCGCCAGAATGGGCGTGGCCATGGTGTATATAACAGTCTCTCCCAGGCTTATATGTTGATTTATTTCAGCGTGAAGCGAAACGCTAGTAGCGCAAGCACGGCCGGGAACGCAATACTCGTTCCCTCTTCTAGAGAGAACCGAGGTTACGTTAGGTAACCGATTCGTTCTCTTACGAGAGGTTCTCTCGTATTGCGTAAGCTAGCTTACGCTACGGGAACACCTGGTCAACGCCGTGCGCGCTATGAATCCACTCATGAATCCCAGGGATATACCGGGGGATTTTTAACGTGGAGTGAATGTATTATGAGGCCGGCAGAGCGGGCACATGAAGTGTACACCTAAGCATGTATGGGGCCAGCAGAGCGGGCACATGAAGTGTATAAGCATTTAAGGAGAGCACAAGGGGCGAACCGGTTGTGAGGGACTCCCCGTAATGCAGCTTCTTAGAGAGCTGGTCGTTAGACAGCTAGTAATTTTGCCTGCAAGGCGGGGACTTCCAAGTTGTAAAATCTGACAAAAGTGGACGGGGAGGCCCCTCCCGCGGCCACACAAATGTCATGAATGGAAATTCCACAGGACCATGCCCACGATGAGGCCATGCCTCTAGTGGAGTGCGCCCTGATGCCCAGAGGGCAGGGCAGGCATTTAGATGCGTAAGCAGAGGCAATAGCGTCCACTATCCATCTAGACAGTGTCTGTTTAGAGGCGGCCAGACCTCTGGTGCGCCCCCTAAACGACACGAAAAGCTGCTCAGCGCGTCTGAACGTAGCAGCGCGCGTAGTGTACAATCTCAGAGCCCGCACCGGGCAGAGGAGATTGGCGTCGCGCTCACTATCGGATGAAGGCAGAGCCGATAGGGAAATAAGCTGAGCCCTGAACGGGGTACCAATCGCTTTCGGGACATAGCCATGCAAGACACGCGGCGCTGGATGAGAGCGCGTGAAGATCCCCTACGCGTTTTACTGAGGACAGAGCCGTCAGGAAAACGGTTTTGAGCGAGAGGTATTTTAGGTCCACAGACTCGAGCGGTTCGAACGGGAGTGCTTTCATAGCTTCGAGGACTATAGAAATATCCCAAATAGGAACCGACGGGGGCCGCGGAGGGTTCATCCTCTTAGCTCCCCTGAGGAAGCGGATGACTAACTCGTCTTTGCCCAGGGACTGAGTGCGTCGGGGTTCAGCGAACGCCGCGACGGCTGCCACATAAACCTTGAGAGTGGAGGGGGACCTGCCCTTGTCCAGCATCTCTTGAAGGAAAACAAGCAAAGACGGCACCTCGCACGACCGTGGGTCCAGTTGTTTGTCGGTGCACCATTTTGAGAACACAGACCATTTAGACGCATAGAGCCTTCTCGTGGAAGGAGCTCTAGCCTGTATGATAGTGTTTCTTACTCCCTCTGGCAAATCGACGAATAGTCGTTGATCACCCATGCATGTAGCGCCCAGTGCCGTGGATGGGGGTGCCAGATCGTGCCGCGAGCTTGAGAGAGGAGATCTGCTCTGACTGGGATGGGCCACGGGGCTGTCTGTGACAGCTGCGTGAGCTCCGGAACCCAATTCTGACTCTCCCAACGCGTGGCTATGAGGAGCACCGAGTGGCGTGTGTCCCTGATCCTCTGAATTACCTGTGGTAACAGAGCGATCGGAGGGAATGCATAGAGCGGGCGGCGAGGCCATTCCTGGGCTAGCGCGTCCTCGCTCCTCGAAAAATATATTGGGCAGTGAGCGTTCTCTTCTGACGCGAAGAGGTCTACTTCTGCTCTGCCGAATAGCCGCCACAGTACTTGGACCGTTTGTGCGTTCAGGGACCATTCTCCTGTGGAGATGAGGTTCCTGGACAGTATGTCTGGACCGTCGTTCAGATGGCCCGGCACATGCGTCGCTCTGAGCGAGAGCAGGCGGCTCTGAGACCAAACTAGAATGCGGTGTGTCAGTAGACAGAGGTTTCTGGATCTGACACCGCCCTGACGGTTGAGATAGGAGACCACAGCCATGTTGTCCGAACGGATCAGGACGTGGTGTCCCCGAATGAGCGGGAGAAAGCGCGAGAGCGCGTTCTCGACCGCAAGCATTTCCAGACAGTTTATGTGTAAGGGGCTTTCCTGAGTCGACCAATGGCCGAAGGCCGGTGAGCCCTCGCAGACTGCACCCCAACCCGTGTTGGATGCATCTGTCGAGATGACTTTTCGGCGGGAAAAGGTCCCCATCGTGACGCCCTGTCGAAACCATTCTGCTACTGTCCATGGCTGCAGCGCCGTGAGACATGTCTGCGTAACCCTGATCAGCCGGCGGCCCGTGTTCCACGCGCGGTGGGGTACACGGCTGTTTAACCAGAGCTGAAGCGGGCGCGTGTGCAGAAGGCCCAGCTGAAGTACAGCGGAGGCTGAGGCCATGTAACCCAGCATCCTCTGAAAAGTTTTCAGAGGTGTGCGGGTGCCCATCTGAAACGAGGCGGCTAGACGCTGAACACTGCGCGCGCGCTGTGTAGACAGGCGGGCCGTCATCGTGACCGAGTTCAAATCTATTCCTAGGAAGGAAATCGATTGACTGGGAAGAAGGGAGCTCTTTGTCCAGTTGACAGAGAGGCCCAGCGTTTCCAGATGGTCGAGGAGAACTGCGCGGTGCGACAGAAGCTCCGTCTGTGATTGGGCCAAAATCAGCCAGTCGTCCAGATAATTCAATATGCGCAGCCCCTGGCTTCGCAGGGGGGCGAGCGCCGTATCCATGCACTTCATGAATGTACGGGGCGCCAGAGATAAGCCGAACGGGAGAACGGCGTATTGATAAACAAGACCCTCGAAGGCGAAACGTAAGAATGGCCTGTGACGGGGATTTATCTGGATCTGAAAATAGGCGTCTTTCAGGTCTAGAGAGATGAACCAGTCCCCCTGGCGCACTTGCGCGAGGAGTTTCCTGGTAGTGAGCATCTTGAACGGTCTCTTCATGAGCGCTCTGTTCAAAGACCTGAGAACTAAAATCGGTCTGAGGCCGCCGTCTTTCTTGGGAACCAGAAAATAACGGCCGTAAAACCCCGACTCGGTCATAGATGGCGGGACTCTCTCTATACCGCCCTTTTGCAACAGCGTCGCAATTTCTGAGCGGAGCGTGCCGGCGGCCAGCGGGCTGACAGTAGATTCGAGCTGCGCGCGCACGAGGCGGGCGGCGGCGAAACTGTAGCAGATAGCCGCTCTTTATAATGCTTATCACCCACGGGGAAATGCCTGGAATGGCTTCCCACGCTTTGGAGCATGCGGCTAGCGGCCGAATGGCTATATTGCCCTGATTGCTGCACATAGCGGGCTGGACACAGTGTGTGGGCGCGCTTTGAATGTGTGTGGCAACGGGATTTGCACTCAGAGAGGAGTCTATGGGCCGTGAAACAGAGCGAGCAGAGAGGGGACACGCGCACGAGCTCGTGGGCGTGTTTACGTTCTCTGATGTTAGAGCGGGCTGTGCCCGTTTCATCTGATGGGGCTCTGATAGAGACACGGGATATGTTATGCTTGTGTGTATGGGTGAGCACATGATTGTGGGCACATTTTCTACACAACTGGCAAATTTTCTCTTTTTGAGATTTCTCTGGGTAGCCGCAAAAACGGCCTTTTGTCGCTCGCAAGCGGGCTGGGACACCGGCTTGTTTGTGGCGGTCAACACTACAGCAGTCGGCGAAATAACGGGGACTGGCAGAGGGCGAAGCTTTGACGGCGGTCCGGCCGCAGCGGGAGATTTTTCTACCCGTGAGGCTTTTATGCTCTTTTTGAGATATCTCTGGGTCGTTTCTCTGGGACGCGGTGAAAACGGCGTTTGTGCACATGCAAGCGGGAAAGAGACCGGCTTGTTGATGGCGGTGTACACTGCTGCAGTAGCCGTGTGAACGGGGACTGACAGAGGGCGAAACCTTGATGGCGGTTCAGCCATGGTGAGAAATAGCCGTCCTTTTCTCAGCTGAGGCTGGTCACGTGAGCGGCCTGCAGCGGGATATATATATAGCCTGAAATCGGCTGCACTTGTGACGCGCGTCGCGTGCAAGTGCGTGTTAGAAACGTGAGCGCTGCAAGCGGGCACGAGACTATTTTTAGCCTGCAGAGGCTGGACTTGTGACGGCATATAAAATTATCTGCGAGAGCCGGAATCGAACGCGGGTCTCTGGCGCGAAAAGCTTTGTGATACACCACTCACAGGGGTAATGACACAAGCACAGTAGCGCGAGCAGAT
The DNA here is from genome assembly GCA_030578255.1 of Tiaroga cobitis. Lineage (NCBI taxonomy): Eukaryota > Metazoa > Chordata > Actinopteri > Cypriniformes > Leuciscidae > Tiaroga > Tiaroga cobitis. The sequence continues at coordinate 6,881,285 of CM060611.1, forward strand.
AAGAGGGCGTGATAGCAGTAACAGGTTCGGCCTCAGCGGAACTAACACACTATAACCCATTTGCCCAGCTTTATGCTTGGAAATGAGAACGTTTCTCATGAGCGCGGGAGAGCGCGGCCGCTTTCTGTCACGTAAGAGAGCTGGGCGCGAGCTCAGAGCTGCATAAAGATTATCTGCGAGAGCCGGAATCGAACACGGATCTCTGGCGCGAAAAGTTTTGTGTTCCACCACTGAGCCAGGGGTAAAGACACAAACATAACAGCGCGAGCAGATAAGAGGGCGTGATAGCAGAAACAGGTTCGGCCTCAGCGGAACTGATACACTATAGACGCTTTATGTAGCGTTATATGTAGGCGGGAGAGCGCGGCCGCTTTCTGTAACGTAAGAAAGCTAGCCGAGAGCTCAGAGCTGCATAAAAAATTATCTGCGAGAACCGGAATCGAACACGGGTCTCTGGCGCGAAAGGCTTTGTGCTTCACCACTGAGCTAGGGGGAAGACACAGGCTCAATAGCGCGAGCAGATAAGAGGGTGTGATAGCAGTGACTAGTTCGGCCTCGACGGAACTTAACGCACTATAAACCCACTTGCCGGTGACGGCCGGGCTAGCTCTCTTGTAAAGTAAAGAAAGCTAGCCGCGGTTGGCACAGCTGTAAGCGGCTCGTCCCCCATTCAGTGCTCGTAGGCGGTGAGAGGGGGAGGCGGCGTAACGCTTCGAGTCGAGCCCGCAGGGTCAACAACAGAAGCCCAATCGCAGAGGAAACATCCGCCGTTGGCGAGAGAAAGCTCTGCGTGTCCCAGTCCCAGGCAGAGAGCGCAGAAGAAGGCGGGCTCTGGCGCTGAGAGGGACGCGGCATGAGCCGCAGGTGTGCGAGGCATCTTAAAAAAGACGCTCGCTGCTCTTTTAGATACATACACACACAATACAAGAAGTATTTTGGTAAGGATATGAATCCGTCGGATGGCGCTAGCTTGCAGGACGGCTGAAGGTGGCGAAGACGGCCGGCTTCCTCAGACTCCCAGATGCTCGCTAGAAGGTGCCTTTTCCACGACGGCGGCTTTTCTCAGGACAGCAGAAGCGTGTAGCTCGCTGAAGATGAAATGAATCAACATATAAGCCTGGGAGAGACTGTTATATACACCATGGCCACGCCCATTCTGGCGGGCCATGACGCAATGAGCGCGCGGGCGCCTCTCATTGGAAGCGGGTTCAGCCCCGCTCTCCCATAGGCTTAAGCAGTTCTCTCTGAGCGAACCAATGAGCTGCTAGCTAGCCCGCTCTAGGTCTGCCGCAGAGGAACTGCGTTGTGTATGGATACAAATTATGAAATAATTTTTTGGCTTCAATATCTCAGCAAAGATGAATCTTTCCCGTAGCGTAAGCTAGCTTACACAATACGAGAGAACCTCTCGTAAGAGAACTTATTTCATGCCATTATATTGTTTTGTAACAATATTTATGTGATGTGCGCGCCTAAACCTCTCACAGACAGACTAGGCCCTGCATCTTCTTTGACTCGAGTCGTGACGCAGTGCAGACACGGAGTTTGCTTTTAACAGTGAAAACACAGAGTAAGTGTTTTAACTCATTTAAAATGCGTGTTTTATAATGTTATATTGTTTTATGACAATATTTGTGATCTGCAAATATCTTAAATCCTCAAACTATTTTTCTCTCGTTTGCCAGCACACCTAACGTTATAACTGAAGACGAACAACTCCACAAACTGCAACCAACAATGCATGTGAAATTGTCACTTTATTTCCTTATTTGGATGACCAATTTTCTTAGAATGGGTAAGTAATTATTTCAGATTAAATATTTATGCAAAGTGCTTTTATCAGATTAACTTTTGGTTGATGTTTGATATGCTTTCATGATTAAATTTTGCTATTTGTGTTTGCTAATGCTAGGAGCATTTCTATGTTGGACCAAGTGGCTAAGGCTAACCAGGCTTGGTTTTTGAAGACTATACAGACTTGAACCTGGTGATGATGGTAAGATTTAACAGATAACATATGAGGCACAAACATAACAAATAATCATAGCTTTGTTGCTATTTGGGATAACTAGATATTATTTGTTTCATAACACTCATTTTGAATTTGTCCAGTCAAATTACTTTACAAAAGTAAATCTTTTTTCTTTTTTACTTAAAATGAGATTTCAAACCAATTGCTTTCATGATTTGACCGATAGAGGTTTTCTTGCTGTTTAATTTTAGACTCAACTGATGGGAAATCTCTGCCCAGCTGCCCCGAACATCACAAAGCCACAAGAAGGGAACACAGATTCTTCCGGCTGCTGACTATTCAGTGAGATTTCTTAAGGTGCGTGACCTAATTTATTCGTAAATGGTTAATTCACCCACAAATGGAAATTCTGTCGTTAATTACTCGCCCTCATGTCGTTCCAAACATGTAAGACTTTTTCATCTTCACAACACAAATGAACATATTTTTAATGAAATCTGAGAGCTTCCTGTCCCTCCACGTTCAAGCCCCAGAAAGGTATAAATGTACATCATTAAAGTACACCATGTGACTCCAGTGGTTTAACATACATTTTATTAAACTACGCAAGTGCTGCAAAAAAAAAAAAAAACATTTACCACTTAATTTATAAAATATTAATTTCCAACATGCATTCATGAGAACATTTCAACTCGTGCATATTGTTGATGCGAGAGCAGATGTTGCGTTAACGTGCATTGTAGATTGATATTTTGTAAATAAAGATGAGTCAAAATTGTCGTAAAAAAAACCCTGTAAAATTGAGGTTAAACCACTTGAGTCACATGGATTACTTATGATTTCCTTTATACCTTTTAATGGCTTTGGAAGTGATAGTTGAATAGGCTGTCGACGAAGGGACACAGATTTAGATTTCATAAAAAATATCTTAAGTGTTCCGAAGATGAGCAAAACTCTTAACTGGTTTGGAACAACATAAGGGTGAATAATTAATGACAGAATTAAAATTTTTGGATGAATTAAGTCTTTAATTTACTTGGAAATCAGTAAATTCAAGTCTTAAAGGAATAGTTCACTTTTAAATGAAGATTCTGTCATCATATACTCACCCTCAAGTTGTTTCAACCCTGTATGCATTTCTTTCCTCTGCTGAACACAATGGGAGATATTTTGAAGAATGTCAGTAACCAAACAGTTAACTGGTCCCATTGACTTCCATAGTAAGAAATAAAATATACTATGGAAGTCAATGGGACCAGTTAACTGTTTGGTTACTGACATTCTTCAAAATATATTCCATTGTGTTCAGCAGAAGAAAGAAATTCATACAGGGTTGAAACAACTTGAGGGTGAGTATATGATGACAGAATTTTCATTTTAAAATGAACTATCCCTTTAATCTATCCAAAATAGTTTCTTGTTTTAGTCACGAAAGTCTAAGATGATTGATCTTTTTCCACCATACACTTGCTGTATTTATAAAATACAAATGGTATTAATTGTAATTGGTCTGGTTTTGTGTTGTCTAGGGAACCAGCACTCCAGGATTTTGAGAAAGTTGGATCTGCACAGCCTTTCCTGCTCCGTGAAACAACTATGCACTGAACTTTACTGTTAGCAACTGGACACAACTGATCCACTTATATCCTGCAACTGTTTTTCATCTGCTGAATGTTGTTGCTGTACTGTTGCTAAGTCGAAGGTACTGAATCAACTTCACTGACACAGGACTTACATTCACTGACATGTGCAGGACTTGAAGTATTACAGACCATTTGATAAGCAGCTTTCATATAATTCTGATGACAGAAATGCCTATATTGTGCCTTCATTTATTTTAAAAGTTAACCTATGATGTAAAGGGGCTTGTTCGTTAATAAACTAGTTTGTTAAAACAACTGTTTGCATTTTGCCTTTATTTTTAACTTTACAATGAATACAGAATTCTACTATAATCCCAGACTAAGGTTACAATTTAACTTTCTGGATTGTTTTGAAATAAAGTTTTGAAAGAGTAATATAGAGTAATGTGTTTATTTCAAAGTGAATTTATTCTTTTCAGATTAAATGATTTGTCATCTTCTTTTACATTTCTTTAAAGTAGGTAATGCAGAACCCTAATAAGAAAAACAGTGAACACTTTTGAAAGTGTTGAACTAACACTTTGTGGGTGGTTCCCATATATACACTTTTAAAGTGTTGAAATTAACTCTATTGGTGTTGATTTCTGGGTTTCAAATTTACTGTGTATGCATAGAACTCTCCTCGTCCGTTTGCATAATGATGCATTTAAAAGTTACTGACCAAACGTATAATTATAAAAGTTCACAATGTTGTTGCAGATGAAACATAATGTGGATAACATTGAATAAATAAATTTTTCACGTGTAAATATGTGTGTTCTGTAGTCATTAAGATGATATCTCGCGCAGAGTTTTGCTATTCAATTTACAGCCCTAGTCTCATAACCCAGTGGAAAAAATCACCTCTCACACTGACAAGAAAGGAAAGTTACACAAACATCTCCGGGGAACAAATTAGTAGCTTGAGTCAAAGTATAATAACTGTAAGAGTTAAAAAAACAGGAGAGACCTCACAAAACGCATGTACAGATTGCGATCAATAACACCAGTACGGCCAAAGGAGGGGAAAAGAGAAAGGGCATATGATGGAAGAGAGAATGAGAGCGTTTTATTTCACATTGTTCCCTTTGTGTCGGCGTGTAGCTCAAGGGAGACGTTGACGAGAGACATTTTGCAGCAGCAGAAAGTGTTCTCTCATTCTTCGCTCGGTTTATTTTTAAACTCATTACAACTCTTCTGTTTGTCTCCCTCTTTTCTATCTCTTTCTACCTACTTTCTCAGATTCATACGCACAAAGCTCCAGTTGTAATAAACAGCGTAGCCTACACAAGTGCGCGACTTTGTTAGTATTGTCACATTGCTTCCTTGATGGCTTCTTTGATCATTATGAGATTTTTATGAAGTGTTAATGTTGTGTGCTTGCAATCTAGACACTTTCATTGTTTTTAACATGGGCATCTAGTTTGCCGTTGTGCATGGCATGCTTGCAGTGTGAACCGATTTATTGTTGTATTGTATTGTATTGTATTTATAGTTTTTGTTTAGTTTTCTTGCATCACGTTTCACTTACATTTCACTTACACTGTTTCATTGTTTGTAAAGGAAGTGTTCTAATTTTGTTTGCTCACTTGCAAAGTGGACAGTTTTGTTCATTATGATGGGAAAATTAGTGTTGTTGGATAGCATGCGTGTAGTGTAGACAGCTTCAACAATTATGAGAATATTTAAAGACCCCCTGTGGTGAAAATCAATTTTTTAATATTGGTTTTATGTCTATGTGGTGTTTTTAATATGCTTTAAGACAAACCATGTGTAAAGTCATAAGTCAACACCATTGCTGGTTATTTTCTCCTTAAAGGGGTCATGAACTGCATTTTATTGTTTCATGTTTCCTCGGGTGCACTTATAATGTTAGTATGATTTTTACCTCAAAAATAAAAATGGTAATAATTTAGAAATAAAAGGCATTTTTCCTAGCCTGATTTAGAACCCTCTGATTTGATCGCTCTGTTGCACTGCTTTGATTGGCTGACATCTTTGCATATGAAATAGCTAGTAGTATCACATGTGGAGACTCCCTTGAAAACTTTTAACATGTTTTTATCATTGGCGCTTTTCCACTGCTGGTACTGCTCGGTACGGCTCGGCTCGCTTCGCTTTTCCACTGCGTGGTACGACTCGACTCAGCACGGCACGGCTTGGTTCGCTTTAGCTCGGTTTGCTTTTCCACTGCAGTTAGTACCGCTTCAAAGTGGGTGGGATTATAGTCTGACCGTTATAGTTTATCCGCTCCTCGGCAACCAATGAGAGGAACATCTGCATTTCGTCCACTGACCACGATTCAGCCATTTCTTTTTTGGAAGTTTTCTTTTTTTCTTTTTTCTTCAAGCAAGTCAAGCAAGTAGTTTTAAAACAGGTGCTACAGCGGTGGCTGTTACTGGCTATTTAAATCTAGCGGGTTTGATGTCTCGCAAATACAATGACGCTGGTAGTGACGATTCTGTCTGACCAATCAGTGATCTGCAGTGTTGTGTTCACGTCACGTTTTAGTATCGGTATAGAGTGCCGAAGTGATGACGTCACTTTGTAGGACAACTCGGAAGCTAGCGGCGCATGGGTTTCCTCGATCGAAAAGCTATGCATTTTCCCCATAGACTTTTGGAAAATCGCAAAAAATAAGATCTGTGTTTAACAAAGAGTTGTGACCCTTACACGATTTGTCTATCAAGGTAATCTTTACAAGTTAATCCAAAATGTATACATTTTGAAGCCTATATAAAGTTTTAAAAAAACACAAGCAGGTTATAACTGTGTGTTCTATGTCATAGATCAAAACGTGAAAATATTTAGAGGCTTTGTTCACCACAAACCTTATTTCAGGCGATTTAGCAAAAACCCATTCAAAAATCCCATAGACTTTAGAGCGAGGGAACCGGGAGTGCTAAAATGCTAACTCACTTCCGCGTTTTGGCCTACAGAGTGACGTCGTAACTTCGGCACTCTATACGGTACGCTTGGAACCTCGACAGAGGTGGTAGCATTTCAAGCGAGCCGTACCGTACCATGTAGTGGAAAAGCGCCACAAGTGAGCCGTACCGAGCCGAGCCGTACCATGCAGTGGAAAAGCGCCATATTACAGTTCTCAATGTTAACTACTCGTGAAAAGTGATAATTATAGCAATGCAATTAGATCTGGCATTATATTAAGATGGTGCCATGAAAGGTTGCAGTGATGAGCATGTAGCTGATCACAGACATGTATACAGCGAGTGTCTGCACACTAACGAATGCTTTCATCACAACTAACAGTGCAAACACAATGTTAATAAGAGATTCGTTGATTATCACGGGAGTTTTGGCGCGGGTCCAGAACTCAAACACGTGCTGTTTGATTGACACCTCCAGGTATTGTAAAGCGTTCTTTGATCGCTGCAATTACTTTAAATACAGATTATTTACACCCAACTAAGAGAAACAATGTGAAGTTGACCATTTAGTCACTGGTTTGATTTACTGACACACAGACTAAGAACATCTGACAGTAGCTACATGCATCATTTCATATCAGAAATCACTGGTCTCAGATCAGGCATTAGAATGAACAGGGTTACTTGCATGTTGTGGTATTACTGTCGAGTCCATGTCGTAAAAGCCTGCGCCGAGTTTGCGGACTGATTTACCAAAGAATCCAGCGAAACAGGGGAGTCTCAAGAGAAGCCAGGTTATCCCGGTATATTTTTCTGTTGATATGAAAAATCGGGTACATTTAGCAATATAGCACGTGAATTATGTATGATGTTGTATATAACGATGTTATGATACCTTTCTCCACTGACTTTCTATGATGTTCAAACCGTTTGTAACTTAAGGATGCTGATTTTCAGAAAACAGCTGCTGACTCTGAGACGCCAGCGGGAACATGGTTTGTGTAACATTAGCAACACATTATTAGCTGTTTGATAATGTAGTCAGGCAAAATGCTAATCCCGTTATGTTTACGTTGTAGAGCGATATACATAAAACACATACAAATTCATAGGAAAAAAACATTTAAATGTGTCATTTTGGTGATCAAAGATGAGTTTTAATAGATACAATTATTAGGGGGACTTTCAGTTTCGTTTCTGTTGCATTGCTTGTTTGCATGCTTATGTTGCATACCTGAAAACTTTGTTGATTACAACAGAAATGTTCTTGTCTTGTTGCGTCACTTGCAGTGCAGTCAACTTCATTCATTATAAGGAACTTTCTAGTTTTGTTTCATTGAATATAGCTTGCAGACCACTTTGTTGTTTATAATCATTGCATTTTACATTTACATTTACATTTATTCATTTAGCAGACGCTTTTATCCAAAGCGACTTACAAATGAGAACAATAGAAGCAGTTAAACTAACAGTAGGACAACAATACGTAAGTGCTATAACCCCTCTCAGTTTAATTTTAGTGCAGTTTTTTTTTTTTTTTTTTTTTTTTTTTTTTATAGAATAGAAGAGAAGAGAAAGTGTTAATTCTACTGAATCAAGTGCTGCCGAAAAAGATATGTCTTCAGCAGTTTCTTGAAAATGGCTACTGACTCAGAAGCTCTGGTTGAGTTAGGCAGATCATTCCACCAACAGGGAACAGCCATTGTAAAGGTCCGAGAAAGAGATTTTGTGCCTCTTTGAGATGGTACCACAAGACGACATTCGCTAGCAGAGCGCAAGTTTCTGGATGGCACATAAGTCTGAAGTAATGAGTTTAGGTAAGAGGGAGCAGTGCCAGTGGTTGTTCTGTAGGCAAACGTCAGTGCCTTGAATTTAATGCGAGCGGCAACTGGCAACCAGTGCAATTGTTTGAGGAGAGGAGTGACGTGTGCTCTCTTCGGCTCATTGAAGACTACTCTGGCTGCAGCATTCTGGATCAATTGTAGAGGTTTGACAGAGCAAGCTGGAAGACCAGCCAGGAGAGCATTGCAATAGTCCAGTCTGGATAAAACAAGTGCTTGGACAAGGAGTTGTGTGGCATGCTCTGTAACGAAGGGCCTGATCCTCCTAATGTTGTGCAAAGCAAATCTGCAGGACCGGGCAGTTCTAGCAATGTGGTCTGTGAATTTCAACTGATCATCAATTACAACCCCAAGGTTCTTAGCTGACCTTGATGGAGTTATGGATGACGAGCCTAGCTGAATGGAGAAGTTGTGATGAAGTGTTGGGTTGGCCGGGACCACAAGTAGCTCTGTCTTCGCAAGGTTTAGTTGAAGGTGGTGGTCCTTCATCCAGCCAGAGATGTCTGTCAGGCAGGCTGAGATACGAGCAGCTACCGTCGGATCGTCAGGCTGGAATGAGAGGTAGAGTTGCGTGTCATCAGCGTAGCAATGATAGGAAAAGCCATGTTTCTGAATCACAGATCCTAGTGATGTCATGTAGATGGAGAAGAGGAGTGGTCCAAGCACTGAGCCCTGAGGCACCCCGGTAGCTAGATGTTGGGTCTTAGACGCCACACCTCTCCACGACACCCTAAAGGACCTACCTGAGAGGTAAGACTCGAACCATTGGAGTGCAGTTCCCGAGATGCCCTTCATCTTTAGGATTGACAGGAGGATCTGGTGGTTAACTGTGTCAAAAGCAGCAGACAGATCCAGCAGGATGAGGACTGAGGATTTGGAAGCTGCTCTTGCCAGTCTCAGAGCTTCAATTACTGAGAGCAGGGCAGTCTTGAGTGTCCGCTTTTGAAACCAGACTGATTGTCGTCCAAGAGGTTGTTCTGTGTAAGAAAGGAGGAGATCTGGTTGAAAACAAACCGTTCAAGTGTTTTCGCGACAAATGGAAGAAGAGATACCGGTCTGTAACTTGTTAGATGTGCTGGATTTAGATTGGGTTTCTTAAGCAGTGGGGTTACTCGAGCCTGCTTAAAAGCTGTGGGAAAGGTACCAGTGTGAAGAGAGTTGTTTATGATGTGCGTGAGTGTGGGTACAACTGAGGAAGAAATGGCTTGAAGTAGATTAGTGGGGATAGGATCAAGCGGACAGGTAGTAGGGCGATTGGAAAGGAGGAGTTTAGAGACTTCCGCCTCTGAAAGTAGAGAGAAGGAGGGTAGAATGTGTGCGTTTGTTGGTAAAATGTGTGTGTCAGTTTGTGGATTGGTAAATTGGCCGCTGATGGTGGTTGTTTTTTCTATGAAGAATGTGGCAAAATCATCAGCTGTTAGGGTTGATGAAGGAGGAGGAGGAGGAGGGTTAAGAAGAGAGGAGAAGGTTTTGAAAAGCATGCGAGAGTCAGAAGAATTGATCATTTTGTTGTGATAGTAAGCCATTTTAGCAGTAGAGATATTAGCAGAGAAGGAAGAGAGAAGGGATTGATAAAGGCCCAGGTCTGTCGAATCTTTCGATTTGCGCCACTTCCTCTCTGCACCCCTGAGTTTAGTACGATGTTCGCGAAGAATATCAGTTAACCAGGGGGCAGAGGGTGTGGCGCGGGCTGGCCTGGAGGAAAGGGGACAGAAGTTGTCCAAGCAGGATGTTAAAGTGGAGAAAAGAGTATCAGTTGCACAGTTAGTATCAAGTGTTGAGAGCTGATCAGGTGGAGGAAGTGTGGATGAGACCAAAGAGGATAGGTGAGAGGGTGAAAGTGAGCGTAGGTTTCGTCGAAAGGTGACCTGTGGAGGAGTGTGTGTTGTGTTCTGAGGCACAACACACCTGATTTTACTCGTCATATTATTTGCTTGAACAGTGTTAGACTGAATTCCAGAGTTGACTGTAGAACATCAGATTAAGTAGAATAAAAAACATAGTTGTTCTCCAAGAAAACAGATATATTTTTTGTTTTCGAAGCAAAGTTAAACTTAATCATTACATGCAAGCATTGAAACTAGCCTATATTACTCCTATTATAATCTTCTAAGGGTGTGTTTGTTCGGGCCCGACCAAAAAAATAAATCATTCGTCTTGGTCCGCTTAGCGTTCACATTGGCATTTTTTACACCAAACCTGCTAAACCTAAAGGCAGGGATATGTTCACAACCTGATTGGTCGGCTTTTATGATGTATATTTTGCGACTGAACTTACCAAACGTCCAAAACAATGCTGTGTGCTTGGATAAATGCGCTCGTTGTTTGTGCAAAACCTACATATGATGGTCTTTTGACCAGCTGAGAACTCGTCGAACCGCACCAGAGTTCGTTTCGAAGCGGACCGAGACTCATCTTTTCAGCGTCTCGGTCCGCTTGTTTGGTGCGCACCAGGGTTCGTAAGGCAGCGTTTATCCAAATGAACCGCACTAACAGAACAATCGCACTAGGGTTCGTTTTAATCGAACCAAACCTGCCAAGTGTGAACACCCTAAGTCTTCTAAACTGCAAGGCATTCAAAGCTTTGTTCATTTTAACAGGAGCCATTTTGTTTTCTTGTAGTACAGACACCATGCCAGACGTTTTTACGGACTTTCTTTTTCTCAGAAGACATATCTATGGGTTTAGAGCTCATATGTGAAGAGATGTTGAAAGGGGTCGAGACTCAGAGATCCCCTGTGAATTTGAATAAAGGGAGAAACAGACAAATAAGGCTGAAGGAGAGATGTTTATATACAGTATCTTTAGGGATCCAATTATGATTATACAACAGTTAGTTCAGGATAAATCCGATCTGATTGCCAAAGTGATGTTCCGTCGCAACGTGTAATTGTGTAAAATACAACCATATTCCTCCCAAACTTTCGCTAGGAACGCTCATAAGATGGAGCATTAATAATAATACAATTTGTCATTCTCATTGTTCATCATTTCCATTCCTTTATATGTTGTGCATTCTCCTTTAGAGCGAAATATTGTTTCCTTTGTCCTCTGAGGATCTTTTATATCGGCTATTTAAAAGGGGACACACACACACAATGAATGTGTTTATATAAACCACCTGCAATTTGTCTTAGTCTCTTTCTCTTAGGTTTTTTTCCCCCTGTATAAGGTGGCATGCGGTTCTCTTTTATTCTCTCTATTCTCTTTTCCTCCTGACAGGCTGGAGAAGCCAATTAAAGACTGCAGGGCACAGCAGAGCAGGCGTTTAGTTCTGCTCTCTCTCTCACACACACACACACACACACACACACACACATAGCGCAGGATGGAGCAAGTGTGATGGTATGAGAATGTGTGTGTGTCTCAGAGAGAATAAAGGTCTGTATAATTGCTCTCACATTCAATGCTATGAAGGTGTTATCTCTCCACCTCTTTTGTTGACAATGACTTTTTCATCCTCATTTAATCATTAGGATGTTTATATACGTATGCAAAATGTTCTGAACATTTGCTGTAGAATGATAAATCGAATGGTATAATACATCTAAGGTGGTTTAAGTGCATTTAAAGGTGAAGTGTACAATTGCAGTACGATAGCCTCAGCAAAACGGTTTACTGATAACGAGTATAACTTGTATTGTAATGCTTTGAAGTCCTCCTATGTGATGTTTTTAATATGCTTTAAGACAAACCATGTGAAAATTCATCAGTCAACACCATTGATGAGTATTTTCTTCTTAAAACTGCAGTGTGTTAAAGACAGTCTCAAAAACACAATATGAAACAGCGTCTTTCCTGCCGTCACAAACATGTAACCAAATTGACCAATCCCGTCAGAGTTCGGGCGGGGCTTTTCCACAGTGAGCACAAGAACAACTTTTAGCAGGGACAGGAAAAATTGGGTACGTATATCAATATAGTGGGTGAATTATGTATATTACGATGTTATGATGAACTCTATGCATTTCTCCACTGAACAAAGCATTTCTAAGGATGCGGATTGTTAGAAGGTGTCTGACTGAGATGGTGAACGGAAACATGGTTTGTGTTAAGGCCCGTACACACCGGGACGAATATCGGCGCGCGTTATTCCCCAGTGTTTTTCAACGCGTTTTTTGTGTTCACACCCAAGCGATTTCGCTGACGATGAGCCGAGTGAACATGCAAATTCATTCCCTGACATTAGATGGCGCCCATTTGCTCTGCAATACCACGCCATAACAGTTCTCTTTTATCAAGATTTTTGTAGTCTCTGTCGCGTTTGTCATGTAGTTCTTTATGTTCCGACACCAACGAGACCAGCAGCTCTACATTCATCTTGCCTTGCATCTTCCTCGTCTTATCTATTCCCGGCAGTGTACCCGTGTACTTGGCGTATCCGTATATCTTAGACTGTTTTGTGTTTGAGCGCCCCCAAGTTGTGTTTTACTGTAACTTCAGAAGCTCCAGACACGTGAGCAAAAGCGCCAATCTCATTGGTCGGATAGTTTTTGACGCGGCGCGTCAAACTAAAAAAACGAACCCGAGGCGTTTTTAAAAAAATCACGCTTTTACGCGTGGCGTTTATCGCGTCGGTGTGCACACTCACATTGGCGCCCTTTGTTTAGTCACGAGGCGTCAAACGCTGGCGAATATCACGCGCGAAATTCGTCCCGGTGTGAACAGACCTTAACATTACTAACACATTAATAGCTGTTTGATAACGTAGTCAAGCAAAAGGCTAATCATAAGAATTATCGTTATGTGTCTGACATTGTAAGAGTGATACATAAAACACATTACCATTCTAATATATCGACTTGTAGACGAGCCTATAATTCACTCTTCCTCTTCTTCTGAATCAGTTTCTGGTTCAAACATATATGGCTGAATTAAACCAATACTTCTACTTGCCGTAGTGTTTACTACAGTTGAGCAAGTGGATCAGGAAGTCCGAGCTGGTGTGAGTGAGTGGAGGCGGGGCTAATTTACATATGTAAAATCCACTTATCATCATTACATCATTTAATCCACGTATATTAAATGAAGCAAGGGTTTACATGTAGGTACATTCAAGCTATTGGCATGAAGAAATTTTCACAACATTGAAACCGTTTATAAGGAATAAACTATTTATTGTTGCTTTTATTTATAGATCGTTCTGTGTATTGTCCCAGATACAAACATATTTTAAATATTAAATAAATCATTTTAAAATATTGAATTATTAAAATCTAGAATAAAAAATATGAATGTTTTACAAAAAATTTACCGTCAATAATCAAACCATTTCAGTATTTATTGTGTGAAATATAATTTTTTATATAAACGTGTATTCAAATTATGACTGTCCAACAGTTGTGATGTAGTTTCCTCTGCAACATATTTGGCATTAATAAAGTTTTCAAAAGTTAGTGTAGCTACAGAAAAAGGTGAATATTACTTAACAGAATTTTTTGTACATCATTAAGCTGTAATTTTGTCAAATTATGCAAAAAGTGTGACTATTATTGAACTTTTTAAATGTTATTTATATTCATAACATGCTAGCTATAAATGAGCAAGACAAAGGAGTCAGCAATTATATTCTGAAAATGTTTAAATGTTTCATTCCCACCAAATCCATAATATGAAATGTGTTGATTTAAGAGAGTTTATATTCTGAAAGTCCACAGGGACAAAAGTAGCCATGTTTTAAAAAATAAAACCTGCATATAATGCATGAAAACGCCACAAGCGCTGAGTTGATTCGTGTCTATCGTTCTGTTCACTGGTCTCATTCCAGCTCTCTGCTGGACGCTTCTGGAGCCGCTCTGAGCCAGAAACCCTCCAGCCTGACATCCCAGAATACCCTGGGGGAGACTCTGGAACGCATGTTAAAACACTGGGACACTGTGAAACGGCCATAAGATACACCACAAGAAATGCTGAATCATTATCAAATAAAAATGATCATGACTATAATTATAAATGTATCATTTTGTTTATGTATTGTTTGTTTTATTCGCTCTTGGTATATTTTGTGATAACATGCAGTATTTTAAAAGTGCAATCTGTGTTAAACATTTTTTAAATCAACAACTTTTAAATTCTGGCGTAACTATGAAAAAATGTATACAATATTAACCATTAATATCAAAGCCAAACACATCCAAACAAATTCCCACAGAGTATTCTCTTGTTATATGACCTGTGTAGTGCAAATAATACTGCACAAAAATAAATTATATTAAGGAATTCCAGAAAAAAAAAACTGAATTCAGCTGCATAATAAACCTCGTTTATGTTAATTGGTCGAACTGGAGCTCTAGATATTGAGTTTCCTACAGCTCTCCAGGTATCACACACACACACACACACTTTTAACTGGGTCAGCTTGTGATGTCTGCTGGGAGAGTTAAACGAATCCGCTGTTGTTTTCTTTTCACTTTAAAGTGAAAATGTGGCGAAATGATTGTGTGTGTGTGTGTGTTTCCTTCAAGGATGGCAATACCAGAAATTGGTCCCCATGCGGAAAAATCATACTGAATAATTTTTTTTGAAAACGTAAAGATGTTTTTTGTAATGGGTAGGTTTAGGGTTAGGGGATATAATACACAGTTTGTACTGTTTAAAAATCATTGTTGATGGAAAGTCCACATAAAACATGGAAACAGGAAATATTCTTGTGTGTGTTTTGTGATACTAGTTGGCTTAATTGCTGAAGAAGGACTTTAAAAAAGAGCAAGAGATGGAATGATATAACAATATTGTGGCGAGCAGGACGAGTTTGAGGGCCGTGGGAGAACGGCGCGAGCAGGACGAGGTCGAGGGCCGTGGGAGAACGGCGCAAGCAGGACGAGGTCGAGGGCCGTGGGAGAACGGCGCGAGCAGGACGAGGTCGAGGGCCGTGGGAGAACGGCGCAAGCAGGACGAGGTCGAGGGCTGTGGGAGAACGGCGTGAGCAGGACGAGGTCGAGGGCTGTGGGAGAACGGCGTGAGCAGGACGAGGTCGAGGGCCGTGGGAGAACGGCGCGAGCAGGACGAGGTCGAGGGCTGTGGGAGAACGGCGTGAGCAGGACGAGGTCGAGGGCTGTGGGAGAACGGCGTGAGCAGGACGAGGTCGAGGGCCGTGGGAGAACGGCGCGAGCAGGACGAGGTCGAGGGCCGTGGGAGAACGGCGTGAGCAGGACGAGGTCGAGGGCTGTGGGAGAACGGCGTGAGCAGGACGAGGTCGAGGGCCGTGGGAGAATGGCGTGAGCAGGACGAGGTCGAGGGCCGTGGGAGAACGGCGTGAGCAGGACGAGGTCGAGGGCTGTGGGAGAACGGCGTGAGCAGGACGAGGTCGGGGGCCGAGGGAGAACGGCGCGAGCAGGACGAGGTCGAGGGCCGTGGGAGAACGGCGCGAGCAGGACGAGGTCGAGGGCTGTGGGAGAACGGCGTGAGCAGGACGAGGTCGGGGGCCGAGGGAGAACGGCGTGAGCAGGACGAGGTCGGGGGCCGAGGGAGAACGGCGCGAGCAGGACGAGGTCGAGGGCCGTGGGAGAACGGCGCGAGCAGGACGAGGTCGAGGGCCGTGGGAGAACGGCGCGAGCAGGACGAGGTCGAGGGCTGTGGGAGAACGGAGCGAGCAGGACGAGGTCGAGGGCTGTGGGAGAACGGCGCGAGCAGGACGAGGTCGAGGGCCGTGGGAGAACGGCGCGAGCAGGACGAGGTCGAGGGCCGTGGGAGAACGGCGCGAGCAGGACGAGGTCGAGGGCCGTGGGAGAACGGCGCGAGCAGGACGAGGTCGAGGGCCGTGGGAGAATGGCGCGAGCAGGACGAGGTCGAGGGCCGTGGGAGAACGGCGCGAGCAGGACGAGGTCGAGGGCTGTGGGAGAACGGCACGAGCAGGACGAGGTCGAGGGCCGTGGGAGAACGGCGCGAACAGGACGAGGTCGAGGGCCGTGGGAGAACGGCGCGAGCAGGACGAGGTCGAGGGCCGTGGGAGAACGGCGCGAACAGGACGAGGTCGAGGGCCGTGGGAGAACGGCGCGAGCAGGACGAGGTCGAGGGCCGTGGGAGAACGGCACGAGCAGGACGAGGTCGAGGGCCGTGGGAGAACGGCGCGAGCAGGACGAGGTCGAGGGCCGTGGGAGAACGGCGCGAGCAGGACGAGGTCGAGGGCCGTGGGAGAACGGCGCGAACAGGACGAGGTCGAGGGCCGTGGGAGAACGGCGCGAGCAGGACGTGGTCGAGGGCCGTGGGAGAATGGCGCGAGCAGGACGAGGTCGAGGGCCGTGGGAGAACGGCGCGAGCAGGACGAGGTCGAGGGCCGTGGGAGAATGGCGCGAGCAGGACGAGGTCGAGGGCCGTGGGAGAATGGCGCGAGCAGGACGAGGTCGAGGGCTGTGGGAGAACGGCACGAGCAGGACGAGGTCGAGGGCCGTGGGAGAACGGCGCGAACAGGACGAGGTCGAGGGCTGTGGGAGAACGGCGTGAGCAGGACGAGGTCGAGGGCTGTGGGAGAACGGCGCGAACAGGACGAGGTCGAGGGCCGTGGGAGAACGGCGTGAGCAGGACGAGGTCGAGGGCTGTGGGAGAACGGCGCGAGCAGGACGAGGTCGAGGGCCGTGGGAGAACGGCGCGAACAGGACGAGGTCGAGGGCCGTGGGAGAACGGCGCGAGCAGGACGAGGTCGAGGGCCGTGGGAGAATGGCGCGAGCAGGACGAGGTCGAGGGCCGTGGGAGAACGGCGCGAGCAGGACGAGGTCGAGGGCCGTGGGAGAACGGCGCGAGCAGGACGAGGTCGAGGGCTGTGGGAGAACGGCACGAGCAGGACGAGGTCGAGGGCCGTGGGAGAACGGCGTGAGCAGGACGAGGTCGAGGGCCGTGGGAGAACGGTGCGAGCAGGACGAGGTCGAGGGCCGTGGGAGAACGGCACGAGCAGGACGAGGTCGAGGGCCGTGGGAGAACGACGCAAGTTTAGTTCCAACCCTGATCAAACACACCTACCTGTGAGTTTATAGTGATCCTGAAGACCTTGATTAGCTTGTTCAGGTGTTTTTGTTTAGGGTTGGAGCTAAACTCTGCAGGACAGTGGCCCTCCAGGACCGAGTTTGAGGAACCCTGCATTAAATCAACAGAGGTGAAGCAGGACTAGGTCAAGCTCAACCCATGACGTCCAGAGAGCCAGAGAGGTGGAGCTTGACGTCGTTTGGCTCTGCAGTGAGCACAACTTGCTTTTGCATACCTGACTAGCATTTGCACTTATGCTTCCTCATCATTTCATCTGTTTCATTTAGTTATGAACACTCTATGGATGGACACACTGATCTGCACAAACTGGTCAATTTAATAGTCACGCTTTTTAAGTAATTAACAGTATTAATTATATTAATTATAATGTATTAATTTAAGTATTTTAATTAAAATATTTTAGAAATAGCACTTACTTATTTCTCTCTATTTCTCTCTCTCTCTCTCTCTCTCTCTCTCTCTCTCTCTCTCTCTGTAGCTCAGAGTCTGAATGCTCATTAAGGTGAAGAGGCACTTCCTGGGGGACAGGAAGTCAGCAGCAGGTGGCATGAAATAACAGTGAGTTGTCAAGCCATAGTATGATGAGAACACACACACACACACACACACACACACACACACACAGCTGCCACCTCTAAGACAGCGTCTGTGTCTGTCGGTCTCTCCTGCTCGCTTATTCTCTGTCTAGAAGCAGCCACAGATAAAGAGAGAGAGACTTATGTATAATTCATGCTCCTGGAGACTCATTTGCTATGGAGACAGAAAGCCACATGAACTTGTGAGTGAGTGTGTGGAGGGACGAGCACATACGTGTGTGTGTGTGATGAACAGCCCTGCAGAGCTGGTGTCAGAGCTCACAGGAGCATTAGCACATTCTTTAGACACCAACATTTGCTAATGATTATCGCTTAAGTTTTCTGAAAATAATACCAGCTTTGGTTATATAAATTAATATATAAAACATTATTACAGCTGCTGTGAGTCATTTCTCAGCCTCTAGTGGCATCAAACGGAATTCCAAAAATATTGAGTGTTTTCAAACGCGTTTCCTGAACGGCTTCAAGGCTGCGATTAGATTTGTTTTTAATTTGAGATATTTTTTTGTTTTATTGTTGCAGTTTAAGTTGATAATTTCAGCATACTGTATATTAAAATGCAGAAAAAATTATTATTAAAAATGTAATATGTATATGTTAATCTTATTATTTCTGTTATTTTTTATCTGTAGAATATCTGTTTGAATGGGCATTATGCCTCTGTCAGTCAGGCACAGGCTGAATTTATTAAGAGATGTGTGTTCACATTGTTTATGATAAACCGCGTGACTGTCAAAGCAGCTAAAGTGCAAAACACAACCTGACACTCAATGTCATCGTGTCCCCTCAGCATCAGAGGAAAGGAAAGACGTGAAAAGAAATTGGAAGAAAGAGACTTTTTGCTCTCAAAACATCACTTCAAAGCCATTCACATGATACTGTATTCTGTCATTTTGCTCCAGTGTTTCCCTCTTGGGCTTTTTCAGTTTCGCCCCTTCTGTTGACACATAAATGCACACACACACACAGAGACTTTTTCCACAAATATGGTATGTCCCATGGGATTTCTAATGTTTTTATATAAAGATAATTATAACAGACAGGGGCAATTCTAGGATTTCAATATTAGGGGGGCTCAGCCTCCAATGAGGGTATGATTTAAAAAACTAAATTATATATTGCTTGTATACTAGGGTAAGCATGAACAACACTTAGGTTCTACACTATTCAGTCAATCCCTGCATATTGATTTAATTTCTAATCATTTTAAATAATCAGATAATATTCATCAATATTCATTAAGAATTCAGCCAAACCTTACATTACAGTAATTGTCTAGATTGGCGTTTTTTTTTGTTTTTTTTTAAATATCCAATGTTTTAAACACTATTATTATTATTTTCAACTCTACATTTGAGCATAAAAAAATTACTTTAAAGAAGATCTACATTTCTCATTTTCATTCATGGAGATAACATGGAAAATGTGCCATGCTTAAATGAAGAATTTCTGTCAGCTGGTGGAAAACAAACACATTTAACATAAAAATGACATGATATTACCACTATAACCAGTAGATGGCTGCAGCGGACCACACATTTGCCATTTCCACTCCCTTTTATAGTTCTTTTCACATTGTCACGTTTTCAGTGTGTTTAGTTCAGTTTTGTGATCTTGTTTCCCCCTGTCTTTGTGATTTTGGTTTAGTCCTGCTAGTGTTTCTTGGTCTGTTTAATTAGTAATTCCCTTCACCTGTGTTCTGTTAATTATCGCATTAGTCCCTGTTCATTTAAGCCCTGTGTTTTCCCTCAGTGTCCGTTGGTCGTCGTCAATTTATGGTTGTGTGTGTTTGAAGTCCTGGAGAGTTTTCCTTTGTTTCTGTTTGTTCATGTAAGTTGAGTTTTTAAATAAATCAACTATACTGCAGTTCCCGTGTCCTCGTCTTCGGCATACTACACTAAACCTGACACACTTGTTTTGCTTTTGGATTTATTATAAAATGAATATTATGACATACTGTATTTTAGCAATTGTATTGTACTGAAGTATAGCAAAAGTAGGAAAAGCCACAAAGTCTTATGCCATTTAGATGAAAGGAACATAAAAAAAACCCCGTCTTGTATTATTCCCACATCATATTATGTAAACTGCATTTATGACAAAGAACTACACAGACGCAGATCAAATTATCAATAAATGCACACACACCTTCTGACGCTGCGCCGCTACGTATTGGAGAACGCGCTGAATAACGCAGACTAATATACGGGGATGAGCCGAAGCCTGCCGCCGGTTTCATATTTTAAAGGGGACTGAGGCGATCACGAATTAGTGTACAATACATATTACGAAGTTAACAGCAAATTCTTAGGGTGGGATGTGTGACATATTTAATAATATGACTATTTGAGCACTTTTGTTCTCTAGTCTGTACTCAGCATGCATTGCAGGTGGAGTGTTTACTCGAGACAGTTTTACTGTGACCTTTTGCTTTGTTTTCAACACCCTGTTGCAACGTTTCATTACAAAGACAAACAGAATCACATCTGAGCAGACTAATGCACAGTACAAACAGCTCCTCTGTGAAATTACGCCACACACACTTTTCTCTCGGTCTCTCCACAAAACGATTTATTTCTCACTTGCTGTTTCTAAATTACATGTGTTTTGTACCTCATAGTTTTCTACTCTGTTTTCTATTTCATATTGGAAATTGGAAAACCTTTTTTTCATCAGGTTACTTGTCACATGCAGTTCTATCACGCATTGCAATTTGTCTCAGTAAAGACAGATCTGAATGTCACTATGTCTTCCTTCAGGTCCTTGTGCTATCCCAGCTGATTCTTTCGGCCCCTGTCTCTCTGCTGTCATAATATGACAGTTGTAAAAGAAATATTCTGGGTTATTGTCTAAAGACTGTATCTGTATAGCTTTTCTTTAGATTCACACAGACAATAATAGGTATTCTGTTTACAAATACAGGAAACAATAGACTGCAATACCCGGGTTCCGGAAGTAAATAATTTCATAGGGAAATTGATTTTTTACCAATAACATAAACCTTTAAAAGACCCCTAGCTACAAGTCTGTTAATCGATAGTATTTTGCTTCTGATGAAGCCGTTACCCTGCATTATTTCGACCTTTAGTTTTAAAATAATCGTATTTAACATCAGAATTTGTGATGAAAACTACATTACCCATGATGCTCTACAGAACATTAGAAACAAGCAAAACGTGCCAAAGGATGAAACACCGCGAGTTCCCCAATCGAGTCAATCGCTCTGCGCTCTCAAAATGCTTAAATATTTTATTATATATGCATATTTTGCAATAAACTTAAAATATATTGTTTTTATACATATAATCAAAAAAATTTTATACGAGTAGTTTGACATTTCTTCATCATTTTAATTCGATTATGCTGTTCGCAATGCTTCATGGGATTGTAGTTCTTTCTCTCACTAAGCAGTTAAGTACACAGTCTTGTACCTTTATTTTTGTCTGATTTTCAAATACTTTTTTGTTTCAAATTCAAAGTTTGTAATGCTATAATCATAGTATAATCATCTCACCTCAGCTGGTTAGTTTGATTCATGGCACATAATGCTTTAACAAAGACTGTTTTAAAATCCCTAAAAGAAAAAATACTTCTAAAAACCAATGCCGCTGAACCAATGCACCCAAAAACTGAAATTTAAGTTAATATAAAGCTATTTTGCTTTATTGTTTATTTGATTTTTTGGCTAGTTATTTTGATAATGTCTGTGCTGCTCTTTTACTTACTGTACAATACAAGTAGATGGGGACTGACCAAAAAAAGCACCAAAAGTAGTCCAGATGACTATATTACAAGACTAATGAAGCCAGGTTTGACATCAAACATAATTGGTTTCTTCTGTGTCTTGTGATCGTTCATCAATAATGTCTAACATGATGAACATATGCAAATAATAAAACAATTTTGAGAGCTATGAGGAGGGGGAAGATTATTAGTAAACAACGATGTACATTTTAATTTGTTCATCATGGAATGGCTTCAGAAGACTTAGAATGTACAAGTTATATGGAGTACATTTATGGTGCTTTAAATAAAAAAAAAAATTGTTTTAAAAAAAGCCCCATGCAGTCCCCATCCACTTTCATTGGAATAGGAGCAGCAATGATATTCAGCAAAATAACTTTTTTGTGTTCAATTCATATAAATCGACATTATGATAAGTAAACAATGACAAAAATATGAATTTTGGGAAAAATTCCTTTTTTTTTTTTAAATGCCACTGTTAACATTTACAATGCCAAACACACATCTCCAAGTCATCCATCCACAGTATAACATTTTGCCTGTGAAATGAAAGGGGTAATAGGCCACATGCACTCTTTCTGAACGCCCAGGTGGAGGGGTGAATGAATAGATGCTGAACTCAACGAGTGGTTTGGGGTTTCCTGTCTGACTCTTTCTCTTCCTCCCTCTATCTTTACCGCAGTTTCAACCCACTCCATCAAGCGGCCCCAGAGTGCCTTGAGAATCTCTCCGCCGGCCTGCAGGCAGCTCATGACATAAATGCCACAAGAAGCTAATTGTAAATAAACAAAACCGGGGGAAAGGGCAGAATGTTGTGTGTGAATTACCAAAGGTGTTAATATACTCAGAGCGAGACTTTGAAGAGTTCTGCGTTTGCTCGAGGCACATAAAAACATCCAACTCGTGACCTTTGCAACAGGAAGTGAGCATGCTGGCTGTTCACCAGGGTTTAAGGCCAGTAGAAATGCATCAACCACATTTATAACATGTTTTTGTTTATTACATAAGCACTTGATACTAAATGTGCTCAGAAAAAGTCAATAGTAAGCAACAAGGGGCACAGCCACAGACCTAGTTTTAATTGTCTAACTCTTCCAAATGATAGTAATACCACTTATTATTTAAATAAAGGGGTCTTTAAAGGGGTATACACTACCGGTCAAAAGTTTTAATAATGGTTCGTATTATTATCAATGCTGAAAACTTGGAAATCTTTTGAAACATTATAAATGTCTTTACTGCAAAAGAGGCAGTAAATAATGTTACAGAATATTTCTATATCCTATAGTCTTCAACACTGATAATAATAAGAACCATTATTAATAACTGAGCACCAATAATAATTGATAACAACTGAGCAGCAAATCAGACAGCATGAATTCTGAAGGATCATGTGACACTGAAGACTGGAGTAATGATGCTGAAAATTCAGCTTTACATCACAAGAATAAATTAAATGTTTTAATAAAACTCTAAATGACACTTAAACACTCAGAACATTGAGCTCAAAGAGGAAACCAGGCCGACATCCAGCGTATGGAGCCACATAGAGGCCGAGAGAATAAAAGGTTGTAGCTGGTAGCAGGTGAGGTTGAAGATGAGATGAATGGAAAGAGAAATATACTCTGACATCCCATTTGTGAGAGCCTGTGTGCATGAGAGAGAGATCTCATTCTGTACTTAATGAGGACGGCGGTAATAAGGGAAGGAGAGATAGACCAATGCGGTGTATTTTCAGCCAATTCAGAAAGAAAGTATCTCTATTAGCAGACTATCAGGACGCTGCGTTCCAGCCAGAACTCCCACAAACAGCAGCGGTGAGGGCGGACACAACCATCGTCTGTGAGCAATGTGACCACTTACATGCTCACACATTTCCTTGTTTTACCACTACTGTTGATGCTGCTGTGCAAACGGTCACGTTAATATTGTGACTGACAGCTGAGGTGTTGCTATACATGTTAGAGGAGACCGGGGCTAGTTGTCACATCATGGGAATGTTTCAGTAGATAAAAGAATTTTTCTCATGCAGTGATTTTTGCATGTTGCTTTAAAACACTTTGTGTTTTCTGTTACCGGCCTGATGGTGCACATATATATCGGCATATATATATATATACATTTAAAATCTATGGATAATTTTTCCAATTAAGAGATGTATTCTGCATGTCCCCGAAGGTTTTTTTTTTGTCAAACTGAGTTTACTTCTGGGTACAAATTTATCTCTGAAGTATAGCTCGCACCCCACCAACCCCCCCCCCCCCCCCCAACACACACACACACACACACACACACAGAAACAAACATACTACCAGAAGTGTCTGAGTTCACAGCTGCCACTATGACACACATTAATTATCATTGTGTTGATCTGACAGCGAGAGCAGGGGTCTCCAACCTTTAGCTGTACAAAATACAAGCAAATCCACATTTGATATGACAGCTTGGGGAAAAAATGAAAAGGATGGTCATAAGGTGATATAAAGAAAGAAAACAACACCATTTTGGACACATTTGACTGAATTTGTTTCTCAACCTTTTGATCTGAAGGTTTATTAAATGCTTGAAATTAATTCTGCAGAAATATATAGTGTGCCTATAAGAATTTATTTACATGAGCTATTTTAATTCAAATCTAAAATATAGGCCTGAGACAATTTTAAATTGATAGATTTATTGAATAAATGAATTAATAAGTTCTTAAATAAATAGAAAAAAAAAAACGTTTATGGTCACTATATATAATCCCTATAATTCCATTTGTTATATTTTGTTGTAAAACGTATTCAGAAAGTGACTGTTGTTGTTGTAAAACGTCCAGGAAAAAAAGTAGGCTGTGTTCAAACTTTTGACTGATATTTACTTAATGTATTTTTATGTGTGTGTGTATGTATACATACAGAGAGACTTTGTAATAAAACTCAGGCAAATATAATTCAGCTCAATATTACAATACACAAACACATCTGTCATATAGGCATAGAGATGTTTATTGAGTGAGTCTGTTATTGGACTTGAGTTTCTATTAGTCTGAATGACAAATGCAAGACTGAGGGAGACATTTATTATTAAACCTCGTGATGACAGGCAATCAATATGCAGGTGTTTGCCAGTGTCCCAGACGCAGGTGAAAACAAAATTATTGACTTACATGCAGTTTTTGCTGTGTGATAATCCAGTTACGGCCTCCTGCAGTCTGTCAGGTGAAATGAAATGGCGGCGCTCAGAGGAAGTTTGTGTGTCGCGTGCGTTGAGAACAGGAGATGAGATTAGCGTCAAAACCTGCAGCTTTAAAGTTTGTGTTTTTTATCTAGTTAAAGGCTTGTAACGGAAGTAGCGATACGTGTTTTCTTCCCAATTGTGTAGTCCTCCTATCCCCGAGTGAAACTCTTGCCTTCTCAAACTAGAAAAAATGTAGGCCTTGATTTTGCCCATCGAGAATTGTTGATCTCATGTGAGTGACAGGTTGTTATTGAAACTTGTTTCTGCCACAGAATAAA
Organism: Tiaroga cobitis; assembly: GCA_030578255.1. NCBI lineage: Eukaryota > Metazoa > Chordata > Actinopteri > Cypriniformes > Leuciscidae > Tiaroga > Tiaroga cobitis. The sequence continues at coordinate 6,906,427 of CM060611.1, forward strand.
ACATTCTAAAAGATAATTAATTGCCACTTTTTTTATCTCACAATTGCTAGTTTACATCTCGCAATTCTGACTTTATTTCTCAGAATTGTGTGATATAAAGTTGCAATTGCATGTTATAAAGTCAGAATTGCGAGCGAGATATGAACTCACAATTGCGTGTTATAAAAGTCAGAATTTCGAGATTTAAACTCACAATTGCACAACTCTGACTTTTTTCCTCGCAATTCTGACTTTATAACAATTGTGAGTTTATATCGCAATTCAGACATCTTTTCTCAGAATTCCTATTCAGGAAAAAAAAAAGACTTTTTTTGTTTAAATATCTCACAATTCTGACTTTATAACACGATATTGAGACTTTATCATGCAATTCTGACTTTATATCTCACAATTGCGTGTTATAAAGTCAGAATTGTGAAATATAAACATGGAATCCTGATAAAAAAGCCAGAATTGCGAATTATGTCAGAATTGTGAGTTTATATCTCACAAATCTGACTTTATAACATGTAAGTGCGACTTTATATCACGCAATTCTGACTTTATAACACAATTGCGACTTTATATCATGCAATTCTGAGATAAAAAGTCAATAGAATAAATACTGCAATATTCCATAAAGAAAATGTGCATGCATATGAATGGAAAGAAAAGTGTAGTTTGACACTTCAAGTGTGTGCTAACCGAAACGCTGCGATTCATTGTGGTTTCCCTCCTCAATGTTCAACCCTACAGACCATGGCCTTTAATAAGCTAATGATGACGCACATAAACCTGCAGTCTTTGTGACAACTAAACAAACAATTGCTGAGGTCAGAGGGGTCTGTAGGGACTGAAAGTTGAAAACTTTAGCTTAACTGGCTAAATGTGTTTTAATGAGCAATGCTAATGCCACTGGATGTTCACTGAATAAAGTGAACTAAAGTCAAAGTGTTCCCTTACTTGTGCTTAAACTTTGCTGCCTCAGTAGTTTTCTTCAAAGTCATTGACCATTATGTTCCCTGATAATTACTGTTATACTGCCCGGCGGTTTGGATTTAAATAGGCAAATGCTTACGAGTCTATGATTGGATCATTATCGCAGTGATTATTATGTTTCTAGCATGTTATGTGTTTGGCTACACTACAGTTTTTCTAATCCTAACTGATGGAGTGTGTAGCTTTTCATTTCTTAAACAACCATGTAGGAAAACACATCATGGCCATATTTCAGGATGACAATGTCAAGATTCATCAGGCTCAGACTGTGTAAGAATGGTTGGGAGGAGCATGAAGAATCATTTTCACACATGAATCGGCTCCTCTGAGTTCAGATCTTAAATTCATTGAAAGTGTTTGTGATGTGCTGGAGGAGACTTTACAGAGTGCTGGACTCTTACATTGTCAATACAAGATCTTGACTCAGTATTTATGCACCTCTTGATGGAAACAACATCACAACATTTATTTCCATCAAGAGGTGCATCAATATTTGGTCAAGAGTTTTTTGGCTTTGTCATCCTGGAATGTAGCTATATGTGTCTTCCAATCATAGACTCTTATACATTATTTAAATCCAAACAGCGACTTTTTTTCTGATTTTCTTTCCTTTCATTGAAAAAAAAAAAAAAAAAGATGTCTATTTGGTGAAGCAAATCTACAAAATCAGCTTAAAGATCCATTCACACCAAAATGGACCAGCTCAAGAATGTTTGCAAACCTGACTGGAAGAGAAACACATTCTGGTCATCAATATGTTTTTTGAAAACAGATAATGATAAATAGAAGATATGTTTGAGAGAAAAACTAAATCTAGGTCATGTGGTTGTGCACGGCGAGGACCAGTTCACCTGATGGAGCATTTGTCTCTCTAAATGCAGCCAAAATCTGAACATATTTAGTGACATAATTCGTTTTTTTTTTTCTTACTTAACAAATAACCTGGTGCATTTATTCTGCTTGATTTCTTAACCTGTTTAATTTGTTTGGTCAAATTAAATTTGGTCACACAAGTGAAGTGCACATCACGTTGAAAACAAGGTGGTAGGAAACCAGATGCACTGCACTTTCCATTTCCTGCCATTGACCCGTCAATACCACCAGAGTTTCCACCCTGAAACTTTCTTTCTCGCACGTAATGACACCAGCATCACAGTCAATGGTTTTCACACACTTTTATTTTAAATGACAAAAGAACCCACAGTATAAAAGTGTCAGAATCAAATCTTAGAAACATTTCTAAGAAGGCTGAGAGGTGGAGCCGACATCTGTACAGCATAACACTCGAACTTTTCACGGTTAGACACGGTGTGCACTAATATATATAAATGTTTGAAATGCATCAGTTTGGGCATGAACGTATCCAAGTAGTTATCCGTGTCAGTTTGCAACATCTTTTTCGGAGAACCAAACATACTAAGACAAAGAACTAGAAATAAGAACAAAACAATCTATCAGTGGAGCTGCTACAAACAGAGAGATTAACATCTGATACCGCGATCAAGAGCTCAAGGGGTTTCCACTGTATCTGAAGATTAAAACAGTTTCTGGTATTTACATTCTCACGCAAGAAAGAAAAATGCTAAACACAGTCCAATGAACATCACGTTTGTCTTTCCTTTCAGGTGGTCATTTGTCTTCTGCGCCCCTCTGTAGATCAAAGTAAGACCAGTAAACTGGTACTTGATACTGTAAAGAGAGAAAGAACATGAAACAAACATTCTTGTCATTTGAAATATGGATGAAATGGTTTCATCAGAACCCTGTAGAATTTAAAGAGCTGATAAAAGAGCAGATTTGGCACAGAACGAGGCTCAGACGCACACGGGTGAGATCTCAGAGAACTCAGTGGAATTGCAGATATTGCTCAGAGATTGTACGTTGTGACATCATACAGTAATGGGAAGCAAAACAATCCAGAGTAAAAGCATATTTTAATTTATTCTAATTCAACAGATAAACATGTCATGTCATGAAGTGAATTTATTGTGCTCTGAACTGCAATGCGTTATTGTTGTGTTGTTATAAGTGTCCTTTACAGGGGGAATGTTTGGAATTTGCACTATGCAAATTTCTGTGTGCATATTATCCGAATGACCTACTGCATCTGCCAAAATGATACATTACATACAGAACACGCTCCCAGATGACGTTTCAACATTTCTTTATGGGTTGAATCATTGTTGAATTTTGTTTTGATTTTGCCAATAATATTAATATTGCGGCATTGTTTCAAAGTCTTTTGGTGAATGAATTTCAGACATTATTTCAGACATTGTAAGCGCCGAGGGTCAGTCAAGTGCGACTGGGACTGTGTGGGATCTGTATCCCACAATACATTGCACTTCAGTGCAGTGTGACAGATGAACTAAGCAAGATACATAACAAGACGTTGAAGAGTGAAGAGATCGGTGTAAAATAAATTGGGGAAGAATGCATAATAACCCTATTTATTTGATGAGACGTTAATCATCTAAATAAAGACCTTACAAAATTTGTATTTTTTAATAAATAAATAAAAATCTGCTTTGAAACAATGTCCATTGTGAATAAAATGAACTTTAGTGAACATGCAGCATCATGAGGTCATGTGACACCAATGTACATGTAGCATGCTAAAGATTGACTGCAGCATTACTACACTGTTTTTACAAAATAATACACAGTAGATACTTTGCAGTGTGTAGTACGCTAGTAATCCATTCCGAACAGAGGCAAAGACCTACATATTCTCATGACAATTCACTACTTTTTTTCACCTTTTATAGTTTTTTTTTAAATTATTTCAGTAATGTTTAGGCTTTATAGATATAACTTAGGTTAGGGTTGTATGTTTTTACATGACTCAACCTATATAATTTTGCCATCTTGTATGTATCATTATGACTTCTCATGAGGCGGGATCTCAGCACTTACCCATTGGAGAGATCCTCGAGAGGAGCCTGTGCTGCCGTCCTCCTCCTCCATGTGCTCATGCTCCTCACCCTCACTGTGTGGCGTCTGGCGGATCACCACTCGTTCTGAGGGAAGATATCCTCAATTAGTTTTACTTTTTTTTTTTTTTTTACATTAAAAGTTTAAACTAAGTTAAAGTTTTTGTAATTTTGTGGTGTGTTTTTGTCATTTCTTTTACAGTTAGTGGGGTTTTTTTGGTGGAAAATTTGTCATCATTTACTCACCCAGTTGTGGGGATTGACTTCCATATTTTTTATGATTATGATTATACATTTCAGATTTTTTTATGATTATGATTATACATTTCATTCATTTCACAACATATTAATTATGTGTCTGTGCAGGTCTTACTTAGTTCCAGACGGATCTAATCTCCCATTACTGATTTTCTTTTTTTTTCACAGATATACAGTCATACAAACTCCCCCAAATAAGTAGTGCTCTTTTCAATTTTTGATTTATTTACTGACACACATGACTATAAACAAATTGGTCAGATAAATCTATGCAGAGGATACTACAACATGTCTGCACTGCAAGCAAGCAATGTGACCCAACAAAAACACACTGTTCCCATTATAAATCAACAAAGTACTGCAAGTAGCAGTGCATATATACATATATATACACACACACATGCACATAGGCTGTTAAAGTCCACATGACAAAAAGCTGTCTACCAAAAAAAACTGTCTGTATGCCAAACACAGCACAACAGCCGCAGCCAACTCAAATTCTAATGCAACTATTGAGTATTGAGTAAAGTGGTTCTGCTTCAGGAACCAGGTTTTAGATTGGATCTTGAAAAGTAAACAGAAATGTCCTTACAATCAAATATGTTAATATTAATTATATTAATATGAACTCCACAGGCCCAATGATATAAAAATGAATATGTCATTGGGTGGATGAAAATTGTACCTACTATTTTATAAATGCATAAACATCCAAAGTGTGTTCTATCAGCCAAACACATGGAACAAACACTGAAGCTAAATATTGAAATAATATTAGCCAAATGATAGAATTGAGTATGGTTATTATGATTATTATGTTGTTCCTTTCAACATTATTTTCCTTGCTATTTGGGGGTTGCAACTCACCATTTGTGAACAATGTAACATTTATTTGTATATACTGTATATATATTTGTACAAAATACAAATTCAAATTTTTATATTATAATTTTTTTTTACTTTAACTGTTACTTTTAAAAGTAATGTTAAATGTGTGTTTGAATAAGCTCAACAGTTGCACTTCCTGTGCGGAGGGGCAACACCGTTACAAACTCTGACAAGCTTTGACACAAAACACCTGCTCACACAGCAACTTTCTGACATAGGCTACATTACTTTTCATATTACATGCACTTGCATCATACACTGCTCAGTTAGTCAGTGAGAGTGTCTGGATTTTTGCATGGCAGCGTGCTGTTGTTTAGTCAGCCGAAGAAAATGTCCAATACTTCCTTTAAATGAATAATAAATGGACACTGGTTGTGAGTTCAGTATTGGACTGGGTAAGTGGCGTCAAAAAAACTCATAATTCCCAATGAAGTTTTAATATCTTAGCTTTGCAGGAAAAAGTACAGTCACACACATGCAGCAGACGATAAAGGAATGCAAAATAATAATGAAAAATAAATATAAATAAATTCACAAAATGATCCCATAATTAACCCCTCATATATGAAGCACCTGACTGAATCCTTCTAGGTTTTATAAAGCATTTTCTTCTAAGACTGTAATGAGTCTCAGTATTAAAATGAAGCGTACCTGATGTTTTACAGGAGTTCCTCATCTTGCACAGACTGAAGGTCAAGCAGAGGGTCACCAGGACGATGGCAGCGGCCAGGGACAGCGGCAGGATGGGATCTGAGGGTGTACTCTCTGTAGTCTGGGTTGATTGAGCCGAGGGAGGAACTTCAACAGAAGAAATAGACTGAATTAGATCAAATATTGTATGAGTTTAATAATGGTTGTCTTCTAGTCTTTTAACTGTATTGGAATGTATACATTATATTGTGTAAAATCTTACCAGTCGTTGTGTTTTGTCGTTGTCTGACATTGACAGATAGATCTGTTCCATTTCCATTTACCTGAAACAGGACTGGAATGTCTCGAGTCACTTTACAAACATAATGACCTGTATGATTTTTAAGTATGTTTGTGAGGTGGAGCGTTGAACAGTTCTGTGTTTGATGCTCTTGGAGTTCCTCCTTTACTCCTGAAAGTTTGATCTCATTGATGTACCAAGCAACTTTAACTTTAAGTCCGTGTATTTTCTTCCAGCAGCAGGAGATTTGAGCAGAATCTCCCTCATTCACAGTGATGTTCGATGGGCTCTGATTCACAGTCAGCTCCTCACTTGAACCTGTGACTGAGAAACAACAACAAACGAGAAATACATTAATGTTTATGGCTGTTGTCCTTGATGTCATAGTTTGTATCTTTAGGGACTTCTCCATTACTCAGACTTGAATCTGTTATCAATAAATCATTTTAACCTTATGAAACAGGAACCATAAAAAAAAAGTATAACTTCATATCTAAAACTGTTTAAAATAAATATATATATATTTAAATAGATTATTTTTCCAGCATGCAATCCTGTCCGTCATGTAGAATTGTATTTAGCTAAATTGGATTTGAAGACCAGTGGAAACAAGTCTTTAATTAGACAAAAAAAAAAAAATCAGATGATAATGGTGTAAAGCCACTGATAAAGAAAAAGGTGGAAAAGAGAAAAGAACATATACAACATATACAATATTTGTTATTTTAATGAATGTCTTACATAATGGGTGATAATTATGAAACAACTAAATAAAAGTCTCTTACTCATCTTTTTGCTAACATTGACAAATATTTTTAAAGACATTTCCAAGGAACTTGCTTATGTTTCTTTTTCTGTTGTGTGTTGTAAAGTTTTACATTTTACTAAAGTTTTAGCATAAGTACTATTGTGCGCTATATAGATGATAATATATGACATAATTACTTTATGGTGATTCATCAATAAACATATAAAACAAACCCATACAACTCATTTCGGTCTAAATATATCAGCTCATATCTGCCATATTTTCCATATATTGTAAGTAATCATTACCTATGATCACAACGTATTATCTTAGAACTGTACATTTCTACAATATGGACATTTCTTTGATACAGTCCCCTGATAACTGATTACTCTTAATTGTAACCAAGTAGTAACTGATTAATTGTAATCTGGATTACGTAATCAGATTCTAAAAATGAAATACTTATAAATAGATTATTACATTTCAAAATACTCATAATCAGAATTGGGTTACTTTTTTATTGATTACATTATTACTTAATAATCACGAAATGACAATAAATTATTCAGAATTCTTCTTATTTTATCTTAAAATTTTTCTTTTCTCAAAGGTTTTGTGGGATTGTACACACAGACCAGCCATTAGTCAAGTGACTATAATTACATATACATTTTTTTAATGTAACGTTTTTATGATTTAATTAGCTTTTTCACTTTATACCTTCTATTCCTTCCCAAACCCAGGCGTAATATTATGTTAAATGCGCTTCATTTTGTTGATAACAAAATTAGAATACATTTTCTTTCTCTTTGTATTTTTTTTATCAATATGGTACAAGATTATACCATTCAAATCAATGTTATAAACACGTTGTATCAAAAGTAATCTAAAAGTAATCAACAAATCTGATTATATTACCCAAAATGCGTAATGTAGCCTAATTGATTATGTTACTAACTACAATTATTCTGTAGTTTGTATTCAGTAATGGACTACAATTTGTAAGTAACCTACCCAGCACTGACTGTAACGTAGAAACGTGCATTTTCTGTAAAGCTGCTTTGAAACGACGCTTTTTGAAAAGTTATACTTGATACAAATAAATGTGAATTGAACTGTATTGAATAAATATCCAAACATGGACTACTTGTTGTTTATAATCCCTGCAAATGTTACTGAGCGGCTTAGTAAGTTTTAAAAATGTCTTGCTGCAATTACATATATACATATTCCTCCTTCCTCATGCCTACAGCTCTACCTCTTAAAAAGTACATTTAAAAATCACAAAAAAAATATGCAAGTTAATTTGTAAATATCAAAGGCATATAAGAAATCAGATTAAAAGTTACACAAAGGATTCAGATTATTCTATACAGAGCTACAATGCGACATCAATAAACGATAAATAAGTGTTTATTAAATTGTAAGCTAGCTGAATGAGGAAGGCAGAATCATCTCACCACTCAACGAACATTTGATTTACTTTATTTTACACTACTGTCGAAGAGTATCCTGAAAAGTCTGTGCTGGTTTTCCATTCAGGAAGGTGTCACTTACCTCTGAAACAAAGCCATGACATGAGGAACCCACACAGGAGTTTGGAGGAACACTTCATTTCTGAGCATCTGCTGAGAATCTAAACTCTGTTTTACTCCCACATCACAACCGTTCACACATGTGACACTCGTGCTCTCAGATTTTCTCTGAACATCCCCCCCCCCACCCCCCCCCCCCAAACGACCACGCAGCTAATTTTTGTCAAACCACAACACTGATCTCACACTCGTTCTTCCCCGGACACACAACCATGCACAACCCCACAAAAAACACAGAAAGATTTTTGCATGAAGTTGAACAAGACTTATATATATATATATTTCAAATCAGTTTCGATACAATCTGTAAGAATTCCGTCACAGTCATTGCAAACCATTAGGACTCTGCAAAAGCTACTATACAGGAAGTGACATCATAGACCTGAACAGCACACCCATATCTCTATTTCCTGTCTGTCTCACAGAGCTGAAACAATGTCATCTAGCACAGAAACGGTCACGTCGTCAACATCAGCCATTAGATTAGTCTTTTCTGAGGTGTCCAGAACAGAAACGGTCTTGTTTTCATTGCCATGATGAATGTCTGAATGCAATGGTGATGAATCTTGTTCAACGTCCACAACTACAACAGCCTCTTTTTCTTCATTCTTTTCTTCTTCTGTTGCAGCATCAGTAACTTCAGGTTTCTCTGAGTTGTCCCTCTCTTTATCCTGTTCAGAAAGTTCAGTTTGATTTCTCTGTCCCTCTCCGGCCTTTAGGTCTTCATCCAGTCCTTCTTCTGATTCTACAGATTTGGATTGTAATGTGAATATACATATGAAAATCAATAAGATCTCAGCAACATCTAAGGGTATAAACTTACTTTAAAGGGATAGTTCACCCAAAAATGAATATTCTGTCAATTACTCACCCTCATGTTGTTCCAACCCCGTAAGACTTTCGTTCATCTTCGGGACACAAATTAAGATATTTTTGATTAAATCTGAGAGCTGGATCACTCCTCCATAGGCTTCTTAAGGGATCGAAACTGGCCGGCCCAAAAGTTATGAAAGACATCGTTAAAATAGTCCGAGTGACTACAGTGGCTCAATCTTAAATTTATCAAGCGACGAGAATACTTTTTGTGCGCAAAAAAATAAACAAAAATAACGACTTTATTCAACTATTCATTTCCTTCTCTGTACGGCCGTGATATTTCACGTAGTGAAACTACGCAAAGCTTCTATGTTGTACGTCACACGCATCACACACATGACCAGCGTCGGCCAATAGTGAGCCTACGTGAGACGTGCAACCTAGAAGCTTTGCGCAATATCACTACGTGAAATATCACAGCCCACAGAGAAGGAAATGAAAAGTTGACGTTATTTTTGTTTGTTTTTTGCGCACAAAAAGTATTCTCGTCACTTGATAAACTTAAGATTGAGCCACTGTAGTCACTCGGACTATTTTAACGATGTCTTTCATAACTTTTGGGCCGGCAAGTTTCAATTACAATAGAAGCCTATGGAGGAGTGATCCAGCTCTCAGATTTAATCAAAAATATCTTAATTTGTGTCCCGAAGATGAACGAAAGTCTTACGGGGTTGGAACAACATGAGGGTGAGTAATTACTGACAGAATTTTCATTTTTGGTGGAACTAACCCTATACTTTAACTACTTTAACTGTGGTACCAAACCTATTATTTAAATTTGCTTACCACACTTTGTCATAACAAAGAGACAAAAGAAGTGCATTGGTGCTCATGCATGAAAACAAACGGTCTGAGATGTTGTTAGACACTGGCTATATTCAAATGAACCCTTTGACCACAAGTTCATACATCACTGCTGCGGCTTTAAAATATGAATATTATGTCAAGGGTTTTAGTGGTCTTAACAGAAGTAAATAACAAACTAAAACTTGTCTGGCTATGTGGTAAAAAGGCAGGGGGAAATTATATTGGTGCTACTTGACAAGAGAAAACAGAAAAAAAGGGCTGTTGTCTTTTCTCTTTTGCCAAAGGAAAACTACAACACCCATAATGCACTGGGCATGTGGCCATCCAAGGCCACGCACATTCTGCTATGGATACGCTTGACCAGAGTCAAATACTGCCTTGCTTTAGTAGGAAATACCACTTAGCAAACTTTTAATCATAATTGTGTCAACTTGAATTGTTCATGGGTGCAAAAATAAAAGAGTAAATGTTTAGCAGGAATGAGATATTTTTGGTTTGAAGGATCCAGAGTGTTGTATGCAGTGGCTAAATGACATGTGTTTTAGGTCAAACTGCCATTTCATCAGTTAATTTAGAAGAAGAGGAACAGAGAACATAACTGTTCTGTTAATAACCCTCTGCCGATCAGACTGTCCGTGGGTGGGGATACAAAAATGCGGAAGTACAATCTGAAGTTTTTACGAAAGCCCTGGAGCGCTCAATACTCAGCAGAAATGAATCTGGAGGACTTTTTCTGATGAATAAACAGGAATTTCATTTGCATATATCGTTAACAATACAAAACAGGTTGAAAATAGCAATTCTATTTGCTTGCAATAAGCAGAGTCACTGTGGGTGTAAAATAGTGATTTTGCTTATTTTCAATGTTAGTTTTTAAATCAAATAATTTATTTTTAATCGTTTGTGCGTTATTCTTGCATCATCTGGGAATATTGTTATCCTTGAAACTGTAGATAATGCATTTTACAATTATGGGATTTTATCTTTTTTTTGTTGTTCTAAATCTAAATGTTAAGCATATAGTCTATTTCCAGTTTTCAAATACATATCTGACTCAAATCAAATGTTTCAATGTTGCGATTCTTCATTTCTGGTTTGTTTGGTAAAAGGCTAAACAAACAACTAAACTACATTGTGAATTTTGTGCTGATATGTTGAACAGTTACCTAGTTTTGACACTGGTTTGTGGTCCCTGTTCAGGTAAAAGAACGTCATCAGCAGACAGATGAAGGGCAGACTTCTGAGTATGTATATTATCACAACCTCACGTGAACTACCTGTGAGAAACAATTGATCTTTTTAACAGCCGATCTTTTGAGGGAATTCTACAAAACTACAACTACATAAGAAAAGTTAGTAAAAAGAAATGAATTTAAAAAAAGATCTTCGATAAATAAATCTGGTTTTTTTTCATATTCATATTTTTAGTAAACATATACATAATAAAATAACTGTAGATTTATCATTTACATCTAACGTAATTTTTTTCATCAGTATTCATATAACATCTTACCCTTTATTCTGAGAGGATCCAAAATTATAGTTCGCATCTTTTGGATTTATTTCCAAAATCTTTCTTCAGTTATAAAATATGAATAATGATCATTAATTCTGACACTTGACATTTAGCCTACTAATTTAAGAATTTATTATAAATGTAAAAAATATTATTAATTTAGAATTTATTTTCTTTATTAGACAGAGACAACACCGTTTACTCCTGTATTTAGCGTCGTCCATTTGTGATCCGATAGCCCAAAACGCATCTTAATACCAGGTGTGAAGAGGACCTGAGAGTGACAGGAGACCATTGAGACGACAGTCACACCCTGACTCGAAACCAGATCCCCCGTGTGACCCATGACTCAACACATCCAGACAACATCTGCTGCCCCACGGAAAAAGAATCGTGTTTTTGCCCGCTGTAAGGAGCTACTCACTGGCTGCTGGGGGTCTGGTGGGAACCTGGACCATTGTTGGTAGGTTGGAAACTATATGAACATTGTCTGTAAAAGAGCAGAAGAATTCGATCATTTTCATAATGCAACAGTCCATAAATCTGATATTGCTTAAAGCTGCAGTAGGGAGTCTTGAGAAAACGTTGACTTAGCCTGAAAATTTGAACAAGCACAACTTCCAGGTCCCACCCCCTTGCTCTCTGCTGCGCTACAGCCCTCCCTCCACAGCTCGTCCTCCACAGCGGAGCCTGTCGTGAACGCGCAGGCTAGTAAACAGGGCCACCGATGACGGCGGATAAAAAGTTATATGGCACATTCACTAATAGGGACTAAACGTCAATAATATGCTTTACATTGACTATGGCCTGCCCATACTTTGACTACAAACTTGGTCCTCAAATCATTATGTATTTTCCAATAGCCTACATGTAACTTTATAACGTTGCACTCTTTCTATAAGTTATAAATAGCTAGTAAGATAACGTTAATATAACGGTAACTAACGTTACAGCATGTAAGTAATTATTCTAGCGATATATAATGCTAGATAAGGTGTGCTAGTACATTATTTCAACAACATGACAAGCCAGTGAATTAGCAGGTTTCAATTGTTGCTTAGCAGAGTGCGTGACATTTTATCTACATGTTATGCGGCTAGAGTTTTGACACCGAGTCAATGGGCTCTGTGTAATTCTTTCTTTTTCGGTTGTTTATCGTCATCAGTCTTTTTCCTTTTACCTCTTTGTTTTATGAGCAGGTGTCACTCGAGAATTGGCAGTTTAGGTTGTTTCTCCGTCATAAGCACAGCTGCAGCACGCCGGCAATCTTGAGTTTGAACGACGGCTCGCGCTCCGGCGCTCGCGCTGTGCAAGAGAGGGGTGTGATCAGCGCGTACACGAGCGTGACTGACACTGCTAAGACACTCCTCTCGGCTCTGATTGGTTGTTTCTGACCGGGAGCGTGTATTTCTTGCAAATGGCAATAGGACCACTGGGAGGAGCCAGAGAAGCTTGATTTTTACACAGATTATCTGTCTCATATTCTACTGTCAGGACATAATGACAGTTTTAGCAAATACATGTTTTCAAAAGTTACCTACTGGAGCTTTAATTGAAGCAGCTGGAAGAAATGCATGTCTTCCAAAATGGTGGTCTTTTAACTCCAACGGTGTTTGTAACTTGGTTGAAATTTCTGTGATACAATCTCAGTTGTTGAATGAATTTGAATCATGATTTATTCCAATGAATGGTATTATATTTCCTGAATCACTTTTTATACATAATTACATTCATTATTTTTATTTGGGATTTTTTAGCATAGATCAGTTGTAAAAGGCTCTTTTGTGCTGAAATTTTTTCCAGGCTAGTTGCAGCAGGGGATTTGAATGATAATGAATACTGTTGTGCTCAAAAGTTTACACCCCCCTTGCAGAATCTGTCCAAATGCTAATAATTTTACCAAAATAAAAGGGATCATAAAAATGGCATGTTATTTTTCATTTAGTACTGCCCTCCAGAAGCTACAGAAGACACTTGTTGCATGTTGCATGTATGTAAACTTTTTTGAAACAGGGTAATTCTTTTAATTCAGCTATTATTCGTCTTGTGGACTGTGTGTAAACATCTGTTATGTGAAATAGCTTATTCAGAACAGTACTAAAAAAACACAACATGCCATTTTTATGATCCGTCTTATTTTTTTTATTTTTTTATTTTTTTTATTTAACAGTCAGACTGTTCCGTCTTATTTTATTAAAATTATTAACATTTTCGCAGATTCTGCAAAGTGTAAGTAAACTTTTAAGCACAACTGTAACTGTGTTCTATAGTCTGGTAATAGTATTGGAATTTGTAGGACAAATAATATTGAGACAGAAGAATCTTACCAGTCGTTGTCTTTTGTCGTTGTCTGACATTGACAGATAGATCTGTTCCATTTCCATTTACGTGAAGCAGGACTGGAATGTCTCGAGTCACTTTACAAACATAATGACCTGCATGATTTTTAAGTATGTTTGTGAGGGGGAGCGTTGAACAGTTCTGTGTTTGATGCTCTTGGAGTTCCTCCTTTACTCCTGAAAGTTTGATCTCATTGATGTACCAAGCTACTTTAACACTAGTGTTTATTTTCTTCCAGCAGCAGGAGATTTGAGCAGAATCTCCCTCATTCACAGTGATGTTCGATGGGCTCTGATTCACAGTCAGCTCCTCACTTGAACCTGTGACTGAGAAATGATAAACAAGCCATTAACATTTGCATTTTTTCATTTAGCAGACACTTTTATCCACAGCAGCTGACAAATGAGGAAATATGTATGTGTTCGGACAATATTTGTCATTATACTGTACATTTGATAAGTAGAGAACATTTGGGCTGTACAGGGACATCTAGAGAAGCATACAATGAGATGTGTATGCATCTCCAAATGTCCTTAACCCCAGGATAAGAAAAATAAGACACAAGTATTTGAATAACTAGTATTTTGAGCAGGTGTTTAGGCTGGATGAGGCTCTTACCTGTGAAGCAAATGCAGGAAAACATGAGACCAAAGATGAGAGGGCAGGAAAACTTCATTTCTAAGCATTTGATCACAAATGCAAACTAACAAAAGCGCTGACAGACCCACTCACATTAAAACACACCAACAGTCATTACTTCCTGGACTTGTATCCCCCCCCCCCCCCCCCCCCCTCTCTTTCTCTTCTGTCTTCTGGTTAATCTGCAGTAACTGTAGAAGATCATTGTTGTAACATTTACCAACGACACATTTTACTTGTTCTCAATATTCTCGAAATGGACCTAACTTAACCTAATACTCCCAATTCATTGCTGTGTAAACTCAATATGTGACTAGTTTGACAAAATTAAATACCTAAAAAATAAAATTTTAAACATCAGGATTTTCTGTTCATTCTGATGTTGATGGTTCTGAGAGCCTACTCTGCTCTGATTGGTCAGATCATCCAGTCTGTTGTGATTGGTCTACTAGTCTGCTCTGATTGGTCAGATACTCCAGTCTGTTGTGATTAGTCTACTCTGCTCTGATTGGTCAGATCATCCAGTCTGTTGTGATTGGTCTACTAGTCTGCTCTGATTGGTCAGATACTCCAGTCTGTTGTGATTAGTCTACTCTGCTCTGATTGGTCAGATGGCCAAGTCTGTTGTGATTGGTCTACTCTGCTCTGATTGATCAGATACTCCAGTCTGTTGTGATTGGTCTACTCTGCTCTGATTGGTCAGATCATCCAGTCTGTTGTGATTGGTCTACTCTGCTCTGATTGGTCAGATACTCCAGTCTGTTGTGATTGGTCTACTCTGCTCTGATTGGTCAGATACTCCAGTCTGTTGTGATTGGTCTACTCTGCTCTGATTGGTCAGATATTCCAGTCTGTTGTGATTGGTCTACTCTGCTCTGATTAGTCAGATACTCCAGTCTGTTGTGATTGGTCTACTCTGCTCTGATTGGTCAGATACTCCAGTCTGTTGTGATTGGTCTACTCTGCTCTGATTGGTTTTAACATATAAATCTGAGTCCTCATCCTTTGGAAGTGCATGCAAAGTGGATTCACTTCCACAGCGCGGAAAACAGTGTCTTTTCAACATCATTCGTTCACAACACAAACCAAAGTACAACTACTTTGTTTGAGGGCGTATCAAAGTAGATGTTGTTCGCCGGCAGCCAGTGAACAACATAGGATGGGATTATGCAAATTTGTTACAAACCAACACAAGTTCGAACAGGAAGTAAAACTGGAACTACTAAAGACTCATTTCAGGCAGTTCAGAATTGGTTATTTCTTTTGTGACAGCTATTAGTCACTATATGAAGGGCAAAAAGCAAGAAGCACTTTAATGTTGACCTTTTCAATGACTTTTGAACATCTAAATGCATGCTGGGCATTTCATTAAAGACATTATATTCTCCTGTCTCTTTGCTAACATTCTCCAGCTGACTTTGCGTGTTAATTAAGTGAGCTGCTGTGGTTGGTTTGAGCCCTTCAGCGCTGCTGTCTTCTCTGATGCACCTGTGATGCAGAATGATTGATTTCCGCTGGTTTGACCACTGCTGTACTTCTTAAAAGAAACATGCAGATGCAGTGATGTCCTGAATGATATGAGCTAGTCATTAGCCACTGAGATGAAGACAGTGTGGACAATTAAAGCTGCAGTCAGCATTTAAACTTCTTCTACAAATCAATTCTGTACAACAGCTTTACACATTTGTGAATGCATTTCAATATTTTTTCCTCAAGCTGACACACCTCAAAATCTTCAAGATCTGAGCTCATAATGAACTTGACACTATATATACCCAAATCATTTTAAAGATGGACTACACCTAAATTCATCCATTTAATCTTACAAGTAGGCTATATTGGCAGGAAGTGGTTACAACAACATCTGAATAAACAGGACATCCACAATGGCCCATGAAGAGAAAAGGGTCCACAGTGAGGGAAGATCAGAGCTGGGTGGGCTGGTGGTTATCTGTTATGTCTTTTAAAATGTTTCAAACTAGCCTGGTAAAGCTTTGTTTCATTGTTTTCTCTTGGTTTTGGTTAGGTTGATTTTCTGTTTTGTTTGCCTTTTCTGTTATTAGGTCAGTTTAATTATGTTGAAATTCTCCCATGAAGTTCTGTTGCTTTTTCGCCCATTTCTAAATAAATATAATTTGGTTAAAATTTTAACTCTTGTTCTTGAAGTGCATTTAGGAACCATTTTTCCTCACCAGGTTGGACGAAGAGACAGAATTACATCCTCCCAAAGTACACAGTGGGTGGTATGTAAGATTTTACACACCTATACCCTGGGCATTCACATGTTTGAAGGATCATTTTATTTTCTTCACATCAAATGTGTTCATACAGATGGATCATATCACACTTTACCATGGGAATCACTACAATGATTGACAGGAAGTCAAATTAAAGTGACTAAACAGTAAAAAAATATCAAATGTCAAACTTAAAAGCTGTAAGTCAGAAAGTTTTGGTAATGTTTTTGAAAGAAGTCTTTTATGCGGCTGTATAACTGTGAAATATTGTTTTCTAGTTAAAGGTGCTCTAAGCGATGTCGCGTTTTTTAGGCCAAAACATTTTTTGTCACATACAGCAAACATCTCCTCACTATCCGCTAGCTGCCTGTCCCCTGAACACACTGTAAAAAAATGCGGTCTCTGTAGACAGCCCAGGCTCCACAAACAGCAACAAAAACAAACTGGGGCAACCCGCTCCACGAAACAAAACAAACAGTGTTCCAGCCTGGGGGTGGGGTTAGTGAGCGTACATGGGAGGAGAGAAGCGTGAAGAGGAAAGTTATAATTTAAACTCTTTAAGTTTGATATGGCCGACACACGACCAAAGAGACGACGTTCTGATGAACAGATTGCAAAAATACAAAGAAGAGGGGAAAGTACATTGTACATTGTATGTACATATGCAATTTAAAATGTGTCACAGTATTTCCTTGGAGTACAATGTAAACCATGTTATACGAATATGATAATCTAGTAGTAACAAGGTATACAGTAAATGTGTGTGTGTGTGCACCGTTACCATCTGATACCGACTGTGGCTTTAAACATCTTAGTATTCTCAGGTGGAGAGAATCAAAACAGGATTGGTGATGGTTTTTATTAGCAAGAACACCTCTGCCTATATTGGGCTCATAATATAAAGTAAAAAGAAAAATAGGGCACAGACAAAATGAAATACCCTTTAAGACAAAGCTCAAAGAGGGCAAAAGGCACACTCACTTCTCACTTCCTGAGGGGTTTTAAAGGTCTTTCAGTGTCCTGCAGCTACTGCCTCCATTAACTAACTCCGCCCACATCAATTAGCATATTAGTGGGTTGCGCATAAATAAACAAGGTGACTTGACACTCGCAAACTTCCCTGAGCACTTCCCCTCGGGAGAATCCCCACTGACATTTTGAAGTGTGTTCAACTTCGTCAAGTGGGCGAGGGAATTTTATTTGGACAGACCCTCGATCCCTCGAATTTGACCAAGGAAGCGAGTCTCCTCAATCGCTGCGTCCGAATACGTCTACTGTACTTCCATACTATATAGTACTGGATTTGAAAAACAGTATGTGATCCGAGTAGTGTCCAAATTAAGTATTCAAAAGTAGGTGAAAAGATGACCCAAATGATGTACTACTTCTGGCGAGATTCTGAAGTGCACATTCGATTGATAATCTACTAACCCACGAGGCCACAGGAGAGGATTTATGAATGGCAGTGAATATATGAATATTTTATTCAAGTTAAAATATTATTTAACATCACTGAACCTATATACATTAATTTATACCAACAAACTAATTTTTATGGATTAAATCAGAAATAGCTCTTGCAGGATACCTCTTTAAATTACAGTGCATGGTTTTCTGTAAAGATGCTTTGAAACAATGTGTATTGTGGGGGAAAAAAACACCTATATAAATAAATTTGACTTGACTTGAAATTTCATTTTAAGTTGCTGATTTTCAATGCAATTCTTTTGAACACCACTCAATCTCCAGTATATGAGCATTAAGCTTTTCCTCTCATACTCTACACCTCATATCATAGCATGATTATTATTCATTTCAATGTTTTTTAAATCCATGGGCAACAGCATCTTGACATGAAATCATCAATGCAGCACCACACAGCGGTTTAACTTTTGATTTCTGACAGCACCAGAGCAGGAGACTCAGAGAAAAAGATGATGATCTCATCTTCAAGTCAAGAACCTTCATAAAGCCGTATGCACCTGCTCTTCCACTGTCTCCTAGCAACCAGAGAGAGAGAGAGAGAGAGATTGATTCTTGAGCCGCTTTACGGGCATTGGGTGTCTGATCGTGGCAGTTAAATGGTGGCTAATTGAATTGTGTTTTTTAGCTGAGCACTTTCAAGGGCGACGCCACATTTGCGCTCGCGTCTCACAGCTTGAGCGTTCCCAAAAACATCCTCACAAGCACTTAAGCCAAAACCGTTGAATTAAATTCAGCTCCATTCTGAGAGGCCTTATATCGACATGACAAATGATCATGTGTTACTATAATACTCACTTGACTTTCATTCAACAGAATGATGTAGCTGATTAGATTTACAAAGCATTCATAATATTTGACCAAGCTAAAGGAAATAAAACACACATAAATAAAACAGAACATTCCAGTAAACTGTTTTAGACATGCATGTCCTTAAAGGGGACGTATTATGGCCCTTTTCAGAAGATGTAATATAAGTTTTGGGTGTTCCCAGAATGTGTCTGTGAAGTTTCAGCTCAAAATACCACACAGATCCTTTATATTATACCATGTTGTAAATTTTTGAGTGGAAAGAAAAACATGCTGTTTTCGTGCATGTGTCTTTAAATGCAAATGAGCTGCTGCTGCTCCCCACCCCCTTTCCAGAAGAGGGCGGAGCTTGTCCAGCTCGTGACTCTGATATTCTGCTAAAAGCTTTTTATTATCATCTTTACCATTGCAGTTCTTCATCATCATTAAAGTTTATTATTTGAATGCGTTTTAAAGCTATATCAGTCTAAACTTCTGTTATATTGTTTTCTGAGCGCATACACCCAAAGCACACGCACAGAAAGCTGTCTGTCAGACGGAGCGTCCCGTGAGTATTAAACTAAGTTCTCTTTCACGTCTTATTGCACTTAAACTGTCAAATTACACGCATGGTTATGTCTGTGAATCTAAACAGCAAATAAAGAAATCGCGTGTGTATATTAGATCTGTGTATTAAAGTGAAAGCAGCTCAATACAGTACCTACTGCTATATATGCTGTTAATATGAATCAAACAACAAAAGAAAAATAGAAAATCACTCACTGCTCTTGACTCTATGGGCCCTATTTTAACGATCTAAGCACATGGTCTAAAGCTCAGGGCACAAGTACGTTTAGGGCATGTCCGAATCCACTTTTGCTAGTTTAACGACGGGAAAAATGGTCGGCGCACCCGGCGCGTGGTCTAAAAGGGTTGTCCCTATTCTCTTCATGAGTAATGGGTGTGTTTTGGGCTTTACGTGCAATAAACCAATCATATCTCATCTCCCATTCCCTTTAAAAGCCAGTTGCGTTCGCGCCATGGCGGATTCGCTATTTAAATGACGGAATTTGCAACCGGAAAGACTGAACGCGTGTCCAGAGAGGAAACGGATCTGCTCGTGCGCGAGGTTAAAGCGTGCAAGCAGACCATCTACTGGACAAGCCGGATACCACCATATCTTTATGCACACAACAATAATCTTTTTCATTGTAATCCTTTTATTTTTCATATTTAAAAATGTTTGTGTGCTGCTGCGCGTCCCTGTGTGTTTAATAAGCAGAGTGTACACGCGTTGTGGACCCGCCTATAGGCTCATATTGCTAACACGTTCTTTAAATAACAAAAATAATATTGCGCTATTGACTTTAGACTAGGTTTCAGTTGGTCAATGGCGCAGTTTCAGTTGCCTCAAAATAGCAACGCGCCAACAATGCGCCTGAACACACCTCGTTCTCAGACCAGCACCCCCATGGGCGCAAATGCATTTGCTTTTTAAACAACGTGGTGCAGAACGTGAAAATGATAACTGTGTCGGGCTGAAACTAGCAAAAAAACTCGCGTCGCGCCAGGGGTATGATAGGCCCCTTCAACTTTAGCTTTAATAAGAATACATTTAGTACTTGAATGCTGCTGTTAAATGCTCTAGCGCTGAGAAAAACATAAAGGACTGTGTACAGCTCACTGAGGGCGGGTCTATGCTAATAGGGCCTGGGTAATGTGACGTCACAAAAGCTGCAATCTGAAAAACAACTTATTCTGAGACACTGCTTATGATTTATAGGGATATAAAAAAATGAGTTGTATTTTTACCATTATAGGGTGGTTGTGTACACACACATTTATGTCGAAACAACATGTAAAAGTGCATTTTGCATAGTAGATCCCCTTTAAAGTCAACATGAAATCAAACTAAACCCTATATACCTGGTCTTATTCTGCACAATTCATAATTGTATCATTGTGAAGAAGAAAAAAATTCATAGTCATTCCTAGGGATGCACCGATCCACATTTTTTCACTTCCGATCCGATCCCGATACCTGAATTTGGATATCGGCCGATACCGATACTTTTCCGATACCAGAGCTGTGTTTGCTTTAATATTATTATTATCATTATTGTTGATTTTATATGATGCTAAAATAAACTCCTCTCTACAGGCAAGTATGATATGTACGTATGTATGCATGTATGTCAAATATATATATATATATATATATATATATATATATATATATATATATATATATATATATATATATATATATATATATATTAAACAATAGATAAACAAAAGATAGACAATTAAACAAAGATACACATTATACAGGCCTACACAGTGCTTTAATTTCAGGAAGGTCTACTAACATTATTCAGGTATGGTCTAAAAATAATTATAATAAAGTAATCAAAAGTAAAATAGCACTGCAAAGTTTATAATAGATAGATTTATGCTTATTAAAGCTAAAGTTATTCATTCAAGAGCTGTGAGTGATTTTCTCTTTGCCTTTTGTTGTTTGATTCTCAGTAATGGAGCAATCGTCAGCATGTTTATTAGACTGCTTCCCCTTTAAGAACGAGTGCACCATATTTTCTCCCAACTATTTCCATAACTACGTCCATTTTAGACAAACTGTTTAAGTGAATCTCCAAGCCGGTCATTTTGACATATTTGTGTAGGCTACATTTGATCGTTTAGACGTGCATATGAAGCCCAAAGTATAATGTGCTTGTCTCGTTGCGGTCTGTTTCGGAGCGCGCGACGCGGGAACAGCTTCTCTTGCGCAGATTTTTGTGCTTTTAATAGCTTTTTTTATTATTAAAAGCGTCCCGCAATTTAGCAACAGTAGAGACTGCATTTTACAACAATCACCGATCATGCTGATGGGCTGTCATGTTGTGCGCGCTGTGGCACCGCGTGAGAGATCTCTCTCTTTCTCTTCTGGACTGCGAATAGCAAACATGCATCACAGACAAATGGTTTAATTAATACGGCTTTGCAAACATTGCATTTTGCTGTCTTGCTCTGCTGTGGTGTTTCCAGTGTGAAGTATTTCCACCATAGGATTTCCACACAGCGAACATGTTGGCAGCTCAATGCTATCCTGCTAGCTGGCTGCAAACTGCGGAATGGATTTCCTGAGGGGGGGGGTCTCTGTGTCTCATTGAGCCGCACCTCCATTCAGGATATCCATTCCACAGTTTGCAGCCAGCTAGCAGACTAGCCGGCGGGCCGCGGGAATCACTTTGAGTCGTTTCAGCAGACTACGTTAAAGCGCAGACATGGCTCATGGATATCGGATATCTCCGCAGGTTGGATCGGGAAAATCCGATACGTGAATTACGCTGGTATCGGTCCCGATACCGATACTGGATCGGATCGGCCCCATACCTAGTCATTCCACAAAATTACATGACGGCCAATCCAAGAAATTTCAATACATTAATTTAGTCTTTAAATGAAAATCAAATATAAATTGAGCCTATTTTTTAATACACATTCATTTGAGCACAATTAAAGTGCATGTTCTTATAAAAAAATAATAAAAAAATAATTTTAAATTATTAATAAAATAATAATTAACATTAAAATAATTACTTTCTCTGCAGATGTAAAGATGCAAGGCCATGTGGGTAGGAAAAATAATATTATTATTTAACAATATTAATATTATTGACCAACATCACAACCTAACATACTGTTTTAACTTAATCAAATGCGATAATGCAAATTCCCATACATTATTTCTCAATGAATATTCTGTTTCATTCCGAAATACCTCACAACACAGAAGATAAAAAGCGTTTTGAATGATGTTTCATGTTTAAATTGTGTAAAAAGTTGCTGTAAGGTCGATTGTACGTGTCTCTTCACCCGGTGTAATTGTTTCCATCTGCTTATAAATTATTCACAGAACAACAGGGGGAAACGTCTCCCTTGAAGGACATTGTGTGGAAAAATAAATTCAACATAAAAGGAAGTGCATTTGTCCTTAATCCCCAATGTAAAAGTCCACAGAGATGTTTGTGTCAACACAAAACTTCAATTATTTGGACAACTTTAGTCTCACTAGACTTTTAGTCTCACTACACATTAGTCTTAGTACACACTACACTCACTGCACTACACTACACTACACTACACTGAAATCATGACTGTTTGCCTATACATGATGGTTGTTGCCTTTGTGTTGCTGAGGTTCCTAAAGAGTGTGTAAACATGGGTCATTTCCGAGTTCCTTTACAGCAAAAGATTGATGTTGCCCTCTGAATGAACTTCCTCTAGAATTTCCACCTGTGATATGATGTAGCTACTCTCCGATATGAACAAATTTACATTAATTTTCTCTCTCGCTCAGTGTTTGTGCTATGGGGCAGAAACACTAAAGTAAAATGCTATTAGATATTAAATATCATTAAGCGCGCGTGCACACACAGATGTTCCCACATGAGGTGATTTAGATTTCACTAAGTGCTTTTAGTGTCACAACATTAATCACACAGCAACACACACATTATCCCATGACGCTTCCAGTAGCCATACTAATACAGCATATTCAGCATTAACTAATATTCGTGGAAATGGAACAATATAATTGGCAGTTTTTACACTTTTCACCTTGTAACCTCTCTCTCTCTCTCTCTCTCCCTCTCTCTCTCTCTCTCTCTCACACACACACACACACACACACACACACACACACAAACACACCTGTTCAAGTCGGCATGAAGCGGAAGTTGCGATAATCTTGTCTTCCCGATCCGAGTGCTTCTTGAACAAGAATAAATGTAGGGCGGGACTTGATTTTGTCCATTGGGAATTGATTGGATGGTTGTGGATTGCTATTGGTGAATCTCATGTGATTGACAGGTTCCCCCGCCCTCACGCCAGTAAACATGTCAGAAGAGAAGAGAAGAGAAGCAGAGAAGAGAAGAGAAGAGAAGAGAAGAGAAATCGCTGAGGTAGGGGAATATTTTTATTCAAGATTACGAGGGAACATGAATTAGCTATAAAAAACAATAATGTGCACAGATATATCATTTATAATAAAAAGCCTACTGCAATATTCCACCAATGGAATGGTCAATTTTGATCCATTGGGATGGTGCATACACACACACACACACCCACAGGTGCAACATCTTTTGGGATTTAATCCTTCAGGAGTTTGATTTTATCCATCTCAGAAACTCCCACGTTCACATAAACACGAAATTATTTGATGAGGAGGAGGAGGAAACTGCTCATTACACTATTATTAGCATAAGAACATTACTATCATCACATGTGAGCGCCTGATAATGTATTTATTGCTTTGAGATGCTCACTTGTCTTTCCTGCTTTTGTCACTGATTAAATTTCCCTCCCTCCCGCCAGGGGGTCTGTCTGTGGATAAGACCATAAAACCATATATTGATTCCCGGTAATGTGGAATTTTATATGGAATCGTGAATTTAATGCGAAATATAATCAGTGAAACAAAAGAGGCTTGTTTTATCTTGCAGCTGAAAGGGGATTTTAATGTGTAAATGATTCCCTTTTCAGAGCCATATACCGGTAAGTCAAGGATAGGAGAACAGTGCCTCCTGTTGGCCAATCAGTTTACTCAACATATAGGTCCAGGTTTGCATACTACTATCACACTACTATGAACTATTTCTCCAGTATATTGTATGTATGCCGTTAGTACGTGAATTTTCTTTATGCACAGAATGACCAACAACATTTGCTTAAAAATGTGCAATGCACTTGACTTGGCTTTCCATTTCCAGAGTGATAAATGAACAGGGAAATAATAGCTTAGGTTAGAAATGATAGATACATACTGTATATCATGTACAATGTCATTCAAATGTTTATGTGTTTGTAGTTTTGTAAAGTCCTGTAGTCTCTTCTGCTCACCAAGGCTGCATTTGTTTGATAAAAAATACATTAAAAACAGTAATATTGTGAAATATTATTACAATTTATAATAACAGTTTTCTTTTTGAATCCATTTTAAAATGTAATTCATTTCTTTGACGCAGAGCTGAATTGTCAGCATCATTACTCCAGTCTTCAGTGTCACGTGATCCTTCAGAAATCATTCTAATATGCTGATTTGCTGCGCAAGGAACATTTCTTATTATTATCAATGTTGAAAACAGTTGAGCTCCTTGATATTGCTTCATGTGATACATTTTCTTTTAGGATTCTTTGATAAATAGAAAGTTTAAAAGAACACCATTTATTTGGAATGTCTTTACTGTCACTTTTAATCAATTTAATGTATCCTAGCTAAATAAAAGTATTAATTTGTTTTAGAAAATCTTACTGACCCCAAATAGCCACTGTGTACGGCCACGGCCTACTAAAATAGCACTACAGCAGGAATTACTTTTAATAAAATAAATTTGAAGTAAATATTTTACAGTTTGTCATTACATTTAAATAATCAAAATAGAGAACAAAACAGATCTTTACAAATGGAAGATCAACTTTGCATTGCATTACAGTCATCTATACCAGCTTCTCAAACACTCACAGCACAAACAGCAATATTTAAAGGGATAGTTCACCCAAAAATGAAAATTCTGTCAGTAATTACTCACCCTCATGTTGTTCCAACCCCATAAGACTTTCGTTCATCTTCAGAACACAAATTAAGATATTTTTGATTAAATCTGAGAGCTGTCTCACTCCATAGGCTTGAAACCCGACGGCCCAGAAAGTAAAGACCATGTTAAAATGACTACATTTTGGCCGACGCTCCATGTGTGTGATGCGTGTGATGCTGGCCAATAGTGAGCCTACGTTCTGACATATACTCTGCACTGTTACACTATAGGCTATGAACTCACTCAGAGGCCCACACAGAAGAAGATGAATAGTTGAAGTATTTTTCTTGCGCACAAAAAGTATTCTCGTCGCTATGGTTGAAAGTATGGTTGAGCCACTGTAGTCACTTGGACTATTTTATGTCTTTACTTACTTTCTGGGCTGGCAAGTTTCAATTACAATAGAAGCCTACACTGTAAAAAAAATCTCGTTGTTTTTACGGAAAAAAACTGGCAGCTGTGGTTACCAGAACTTTTCCGTCAAAACTACAGTATCAACGTATTGGGTTTTACAGACTTACCTTAAAATTTACAGTAATAAACCGTAATTAATTACCTGATATAATGATAATTTACCAATCCATTGAAGAATTAATAGCTGTTTTGTAATACACTGACAACCAACAACCATCACAGCAGTGATGAGAGATACATGATAAATCACAGCTCATCACAATCAATCTTTCACAAGAGAGTTATTGCTAATATTGAAGCTGCAGTGTTATTCGCACAAACATTAAACACCATCATGGTAACACACATGAAATTTAAAAAATGCAATAAACATTAATTTAACAACATTAAATGTAACATAAAACCCTAATGTACATAACTGATTAGAAAAGAACTAAGAAAGCTGAGAAGAAACACAGTTATTTACCGTATATAGTAAGGAAACTTTCTGTTAACCAATTAACAGTTTTGCACTGTAGCATTTTTACAGTCTTTTACCGTTAAAATCACGATAATTTTTTACAGTGTATGGAGGAGTGATCCAGCTCTCAGATTTAATAAAAAATATCTCAATTTGTGTTCCGAAGATGAACGAAAGCCTCACGGGGTTGGAAAAACATGAGGGTGAGTAATTACTGACAGAATTGTCATTTTTGGGTGAAGTAAACCTTTAAATAAAATATGCTTCTGAGAACATCAGTGAGTGATGACTTAAACCAATCAGTGAATTGTTTCTCTTTCTTTTGATTGGTTCATTGAAACAGACTGTCCAAACAAACCGATTGACTGAAATGAATCATATTTCTCAGCACTAACCAAGTGTTCTTCATTGATGTGAAACACGCACTGAAAATAATGGCTGAATCTTTTCTGCATCACATGAAGGAGCAGGATATAAAATCCCTCCTGCCGAAACTCTCAGTGTAATGACCGGATGTCTGTCCTCAGCGATACGCTCACTAAACTCTGAACTGCTGCGACGCTCACACTGACCATCCTTTTCCTCACTTCCCTGCTGTGTGTGTGTGTGAGAGTTTTATTCTGTGATTTGAGGCAGAACAGTAAGAAACCATTATTGAATTGTTCTCTTGATACCAAAAAAATAAAAATCAATACAGCTACTGTCCTTCGCCAAGATGTGGGGCATTGCACAGTGGCTGCAAATTTCTGTAAAAAAAAAGTTTAAGAAAGTTATTGCTTTGATAGAGACTGCAAATTGCAATACGAATAATATAATAATGTTTGAAATAAAAAAATTGCCTTTGCCACACAAAAGTCTTCATTACAAGCAAGCAGGAATGTTTTTACAAATCTATTTCAAATTATTTTCTCATATTTTTATATGGATATTAATATTTAATTTCACTGCAGCACCTATATTTTAAATGCTTGATGTGCTTATTTTAATAAATCCAAACTAACAAGTAACCTAATCCACTCATTGACGATCACACGTTGATCTGATTGGTTACAATGTATAGTTTGTGACGTCAGAAACACCAGCGATTTCAAACCGTGTTTTTGAGACTGTCTTTGGTTCCCTGCAGTTTTAAAGAGAAAATACTCAGCAATGGTGTTGACTTATGAATTTGCACATGGTTTGTTCATATTAAAAACACCACATAGACAAAAAATATTAAACGCTTGATTCTGATTGGCTGTCAATGTTTTTATTGTTCATCAGCTAGAAAAAAATCTAAAAGGGATTCGATTATTGTGGGATCATAAGACCTTTCATTTGTTTTACTCTGGAAGTAAGCGTATAACTACAGCCTGCCTATTGTACACTGAAAAATAAAGGTTCCAAAGGTTTTTTTTTGTTGTTTGTTTTGCTGTGAAGAACCTTTTTTTTTTGTTCCCTTTTTACATTTTAATAATCTAAAGAACCCTTTTCTACTATAAATAAACTTTTCTGCAATGGAAATGTTGCATGGATGTTTCAAATTTCTTCATGGAACCAGATGCCAATAGAAGAATCTCTATTTTAAGAGTGTACTCTGTTAAAATAGACATTCCCGTATTTTAGGTGTGTATATTCAGGGGAGGACAAAGTCTGTTCAAGGGGACAAAGTAAAAGTTTTGTGTGTGTGTGTGTTTTGAAGTTAGTCTGAACAAAACAAAAACTTTGGGGGCAAAGACAAACATCATTACAAAGTTGGCTTTGATTAAGCTGTGTGTGTGTGTGTGTGTGTGTGTGTATGTGTGTGTGTGTGTGTGTGTGTGTGTGTGTGTGTGTGTGTGTGTGTGTGTGTGTGTGTGTGTGTGTGTGTGTTTCCCCTACTGCAGGGTCGAACACACACATAGATTAATTTATTCAAAAGGCATATTAACAAAAATCTCTGCTGAGTTAAAGGTGCCCTTGTTACAGGGACGTTCTGCCAGCAATAAATCACTCCAAAAACATCCATAATCTAAAAGACAATTATCAGCAAGATAAATCTGCCGCCGTTGAAAACTTTGGCTTATATTTCATCAGAGGAAATTGGCAGCTCGAACCACAGGGAAACAAACTTGTTTAGCGGTACATATCTGATTTCGTTCATTGGACATTGCTTATTTTCTCTCCCTCCCAATCATTCACTTTCCACTCTTTTCTTATATTCACTAAATCATTGGTAATGATGCTCCTGGGCAATTTCCTTCAATTTCTCTCGCTCTCACACCTCACTTGAATACTCACATATTCATTTAAATACTCATCACTTGCATCTTTCTGCTTAAACGTCTCTCTTCCTCTCTCATTTGTTTCACTGATTGACATTCAGATACAGTGTGATAGACCGGGGCTGGTTGGGACAATTTTCTTTTTTTTATGAAGAATATCTCTCACCCATCTAATAAACCATATTAGTTGATGATTTACTCGCATCATGTTGTGTTGTGTCTTTCTTTCGTGGAGCTCAAAAGGAGTTATTCTGCAGACTGTCCAAGCTGCTCTTTTCCATCCAGTGAATGGTGACTGACCATATACATGAGTGTTTTTATCCGAACTATAAACTTTTAACCCAGTAGGCCTACTTGTGGTATATTTGTAAATACCCATAGGCCTACTGTGTGGCTGAAAAGAATGTTTTTGAAGTGGTTTCATGCATGCCTACAGGTCTACATGACATCTGCTCTCTCTGGCTCAGCGCCAACACAAATGCATATTTGAATGTTCAGATGATTTTGTCAAAGGTTTAATACACACGGGCGAATCATTGTAATTTAGGAATGAGATTGCGTGGGTGTTTGAATCAAGAGCTTTTAACGATTAATCGTGCTGCTCTACTTTAAATACATTTAATAATAATGTTGAAGAATAACCCCCCGCCACCCCCCCCCCCCCCCCCCCAGCCGGACTGAGTGGCAAAAGAGCTGCTGCGTGGCTGGAGTTAATAGGGGAAACTGCGAAAACGCGAGTAAAACAAACTATTATCAGTTTAAACTAAAAGTTGGACTCGATTTAGTGTTCCTTACAACTTATCAAAGATCCAGTGATCCATGGATATTGACATGCAGCCAGGAATCGTGTTTCCTGACATTTATATGTGCCTGATTTCGACGCCGGGGAAATAAATTCAGAAAATTTGCCTGTAAACGTTTTATATAAATACAATATAGATAGGTCTAAATCCGAGTGATCACTTACATTAATGTTATACTGTATATCATCATATCGTCCAGCCCTAAAACTTATAGCTAGTTTTTTGTCAGTGTTTATTTAAAAACATCCAAGGCAATTATGCAGAATATAGTCTGTTCTGTAGCTTTTTGCAGTCTGTAAAAATATAAAGTACCTCAGATTTCTGGTCAAATCTAGTTGTACAGTCAACTCTTTCCCGTTTTAGATGTGTTTTGTGTGTTTTTCAAGGCATTCACGCTGAAAACAAATTCTGCCACTAAGTGGGCGTGACCGCATTCACTCCGGCCGACGGTGACGCCATGCGCATACCCTCCAGCCTGGTCTCATTGTTAATACGTAAGTATTAATACGTTTTT
Organism: Tiaroga cobitis; assembly: GCA_030578255.1. Classification (NCBI taxonomy): domain Eukaryota; kingdom Metazoa; phylum Chordata; class Actinopteri; order Cypriniformes; family Leuciscidae; genus Tiaroga; species Tiaroga cobitis. Next base: position 6,936,480 of record CM060611.1, read on the forward strand.
TTTCAAAGATAGAAAACGTACTTTTTGTACGTTTCATATATCCTGGAACGTATAATATGGACGTATCTGCAACATTTAAACGTAACATAATTACGTTTTTTCAGCTACAAAACGTTAACTGTTTACGTATATTTCATATCTGTATAATTTCCCTTTTACCATTTTATAGATAAATGTGAGATCCCTCAACCCTACTTCTAAACCTAAACATACCTATTTTATACAGAATATAAAAAGGATAAAACGTAATGGGCAGAGGTGTGTAGGGAAATGGCAGTTTTATTAACAATATAGCATTAAAATATATTTTGAGCCACTAATCCTACTCCTAATTTACCCCTAAACCTACCCATAACCATTCCTTAAAACTACGTAGGCTAACGTTACAATTATGAAGAAAAACATAACAGACAGACAATTAATCACAATAATTTATTTATTGCGAAAATGTCAAAACCGGTACCAAAAGTCGTTCACATCATGTGTTGCAGTCGCAGACGCAGTCCTCTCTGAGTAGAATTTAAGTTATTAATCCATGAAAATGTTAATCCGGTTTCGGCTCGCACTGTGAAGGCGCGCGCGCTTCTTCATTTCAAATGTTGCACACCGACAACCGACTGGAACACGGAATTTCGCAATTTGTGACGAAGCAGGCGAGAGGGCGAGAGCCAATGAGCGTTTGATATCCCTGCCGTAAAACATGTCGTAACGCTTCTTCAGGGCGCATTTTTTGAATTTGAATTCATCACGAGCGCGGGATTTGACGTTTACGGTCGGTGATGAGAATGGAGATGAAAATCGCTGGATAAAGGGCTGAATTTGGATCTGTTTCTTGCAAACGTATGGATTCTAAAGATTTGGATTACATCAAGCTAATAAAATGTATGTCTTTTGTGAATTTATGTTGTGTTTTGGTTTGTGTCTCACGGTAAATAAACTATAAAATGGTTAAAAAATTTAGAAGGTAATGTTATTTTAAAGGGTTTAAAGTGTAGTCTTGTTTAACACAATGTAAGTTAACTTAGGCTAATCCTCTGAAACGAGTTTGCAGCAGAAGGCACGAACAGAGTGAAATATTATTTCTTAAATGAGTAAACTGCTTTTAATAAATGCGACTGAAAACGTAATTGATAAGACAGTTGAAAGCAATAGAGTCAAAACATTAATGCCACGATTTTAATAAGCATAAATAGGAACAGGTACAAATTTGTACGTTGGTAGAGTCCATACGTAAATAATTTACGTTTTTGTGCTGTCAATACGTAAATATTTTACGTTTTAGTGCTGTAAATACGTCAGTATTATACGTTTCTGAGTGTACAAAACGTAAGTAAATGTACGTGTGGTAGAACTACACTTTACGTAAAATACACACGTATTCTCATGAGATCACGTTGTACCCTCATAGAGTGCCGAAGTGATGACGTCACTCTGTAGGCCAAAACACGGAAGTGAGTTAGCATTTTAGCACTCCCGGTTCCCTCGCTCTAAAGTCTATGGGATTTTTGAATGGGTTTTTGCTAAATCGCCTGAAATAAGGTCTGTGGTGAACAAAGCCTCTAAATATTTTCACGTTTTGATCTATGACATAGAACACACAGTTATAACCTGCTTGTGCTTTATATAAGCTTCAAAATGTATACATTTTGGATTAACTTGTAAAGATGATCTTGATAGACAAAACGTGTAAGGGTCACAACTCTTTGTTAAACACAGATCTTATTTTTTGCGATTTTCCAAAAGTCTATGGGGAAAATGCATAGCTTTTCGGTCGAGGAAACCCATGCGCCGCTAGCTTCCGAGTTGTCCTACAAAGTGACGTCATCACTTCGGCACTCTATTGCCATTGATGGTTCCATGAAGAACCTTTAAAGTTGTCCTGTCATGCTTTTTTACTTTTTTTGAACTTTAGTTAGTGTGTAGTGTTGCTGTTTGAGCATAAATAAAGATCTGCAAGGTTACAAAGCTCAAAGTCCACTTCAAATGGAGATTTTATTGAACAGAATTCACTTTCCAAGAACTAAACCAATGACTCATTTGTACATACTCATTTAAATAATCCCTGCCCATGGAATACGCAAACAAGGGGACGAGTCCTGGTTGTGCTGCTATGTCAAAGAGACGCTGTTTTTTTCCACCCCTGTTCCAAAACTCATTTGTTTGTTTGATTTGAAACACTGTTCCTGAACATTATAACTTCCAACGTTTAGCTTTATTTTACGGAGAAGAGCTTCCAGAAACTAAGGGAGTACAATGCAGGCTATGCACAAAAGCTTCTCCTGAAATTCAGCAGTTCCCACTTTGTCGGGACAATCTGTTATTTGTGGATCACAACTTGTAAGTATGTCTTATTATTTGTAGTTGTGTTTTCTATTAACAGTTCTAATTATACGTTTTATGTTGTTGCTGATTTAAACAAAGGGCAGAGCTATTTGGCCTGCTAGCCAACATTAGTGTTGATATTGTGCCCAGTCCAAATATCCACACTTGTGATCTTGGCCACTTGAGAACACGTGTCCGCGACAGGAAGTAAATGTGCAAGACTGTCCCATGTCCTAAAGATGCCAAAGCACAGTGCCCTGAACGCACACTAAACCCACACTATCTTGAATACGGCTTCGGTGCGGTATTCTAGGCTAAGCGTATCCCATCATGCATTATGCTGCATGCCCCGAAATCTAAAGATGCAAAAACATTCCACTGAAAGTTAAATTTATTAGATATTACATTTAATTTGGTAGTAAAACATAAAGTGTTGCACATTTTATTGGTGCAAAGATGAGTAGGCTATGTGTATTTTGTAATGTATATGTGTATTACAAAATTTGCAACTGCTTTTTATCACTCAAAGTCCCCCTGTAGTCAATAAAACCAAAATGACATATTTAAACGTTTTTTAAACGATCATACATTTCTTCATGCCTTAAAATAGCTTGAATGTAACTCTACACCCTTGCCTCATTTAGTATACGCTGTTCTATGAATATGCAAATTAGCCCCGCCTCCACTCACTCACTCCAGCTCAGAGATCCACTCGTTGGCGATTACACGTTGACCTGATAGCAAAGTACTTTGTGATGCAAGAAACACCAGCGAACAAACCGCGTTTTTGAGACTGTCTTTGGTTCACTGCAGTTTTAAGAAGAAACTCATGACTTACTGTTGACTTGTGAATTTGCACATGGTTTGTCTTAAAGCATATTAAAAAACACCACATAGACATATAAACAACATTAAAAGCTTGATTTTCACCACAGGGGGACTTTAATTAGAAGCACCACAATTTTAAAATGAAACTAGTTACTGTACATAGGGACTACTGAACAGACATTTAGAAGTATTGAAAATAAACAAAGCTCTGTAAACACTTGCACTTTTTGCAATAATTGTCAAAATCAAAAACACACTCTTGCAGTCTTCACGCCTACTTGAACACTTGGGCAAAATACAGGAAATTTGCATGTAAAGACAATTGGTCAAGTGCAAAGACTGCAAGTGTGGGTATTTGGACAGGGCAATAGCTTTTGTAAAGCTGTTCACCCTTAGAAAAATTAACCATGGTTTTATATACCTTTAACATCCATGGAACATTTCCATTGCACAAAAGGTTCTTTATAGAGGAAAGGTGTTCTTTTGGGTTATTAAAATGTTCGGTAACACTTTACAATACGGGTGCACTAATAAGCATTAATTCATACTTAACTAATGCACAGATAATCATGAGTTAATGTATGACTCATGAAGAACTAAACCATTAATTAATTATTACTGCATCAGCAACTAATAAAGAGTCTATATGATTAATAGATTAAGTAATAGATGAATTGCTATTAATTAAACGTGTCATCATATATTAATTCCTTAATAACATATTTTATTAACTAATTGTGTAAATGAATGTGTTAATTACCACAATTAGTCAACGCTATGCACTTCAACTTCCAGTTGTCTGCTTTAATTAATCATTAGCAAATGATTTGCAAAGGTATCATTATGTTATGACTTTACTTGCTGAGGCACATGACTATTAACTAATTGTTAAGTAATATGTCATTTTGGTTTTGACATCCACACTATGGATTTCAATTTCCCGCCTTCTACAACCGGGATTCCACTGTGCCAGATGAACCTCCGCATCCAACAGTTCATGGCACAGGAGTGTGTCAGGTTAAGCTTAGGATTTAAAGGAAGAACACTGAGAATATGCGGCCGGGCTCTGCTATTTCATAACACTGTGTCTAGACCGGACAAAGAAACTAGAACCCATTATAATCAGTGATACAACACTGGATGCGACACAATGCTACACGACACAACAAAACCCTGACAGTAAACTGATACCTCACTCTATTTCTGACACGGTATAACAGCGTCATTATTTCAGATTCTGGTGTGCTGATATTTGGGGGCGGCCCAACTTACCCATCCTTCAAACACTCTCTGACATTACACTCACTGCATGTGCAACTGCCCCACAGACCTTTAGTGGGGGATGACAAAACCCATAACCATAATGACATATTACTTAACAATTAGTTTATAGTTATGTGCCTCAACAAGTAAAGTCATAACACTTTGCAAATCATTAGCTAATGATTAATTAAAGCAGACAACTGGAAGTTGAAGTGCATAGCGTTGACTAATTGTGGTAATTAACACATTCCTTTACAGTATTATTTAATAAAATATGTTATTAAGGAATTAATACATGATGACACGTTTAATTAATAGCAATTCATCTATTACTTAATCTATTAATCATATAGACTCTTTATTAGTTGCTGATGCAGTAATAATTAATTAATGGTTTAGTTCTTCATGAGTCATACATTAAATCATGATTATCTGTGCATTAGTTAAGTATGAATTAATGCTTATTAGTGCACCCGTATTGTAAAGTGTTACCGAACATTTTAATAACCCAAAAGAACACCTTTCCTCTATAAATAACCTTTTGTGCAATGGAAATGTTCCATGGATGTTAAAGGTATATAAAACCATGGTTAATTTTTCTAAGGGTGAACAGCTTTACAAAAGCTATTGCCCTGTCCAAATACCCACAGTTGCAGTCTTTGCACTTGACCAATTGTCTTTACATGCAAATTTCCTGTATTATGAATTTTGCTGATGCAGTAATAATTAATTAATGGTTTAGTTCTTCATGAGTCATACATTAACTCATGATTATCTGTGCATTAGTTAAGTATGAATTAATGCTTATTAGTGCACCCTTATTGTAAAGTGTTACCAAATGTTCTTCAAACTGAGAAAAAAAATGGTTGTTTTAAGAACTGTTCACTGAAAGGTTCTTTGAGGAACAAAAAGTGGTTCTTATGGCATCACCGTGAAAACATTTATGTTTAACCCTGTGATACATGAAGGTCACTAGTGGAGATCTATTCAATTCTCACTTTCTTTTAAATGCTCTGGTTTAAATGGTGTAACTGCATCCACTTCAGCTGCGTTCACACTACCAGCGTCACGATCCGATTCATTTCAAAAGAGAGTTTGCGATTTCCAGTGACACGAGCAACAGTGACTGTTGGCAACAGGATGTAGACATGTCCAGCGATGCGACAAAGTTGATATTTATTTAACTCTATGCAAATGAAGAGCGACTTTCGAGAGCGACAACCAATAGGAGTGAAGTCAGTGGAGCACACGTGATCTGTCAAGGAGAGATGGAGGAGAAGTGCTGTCTGACTCCGAGCCTGAATGGTTTCATGAAACCACAAACCAGATAGATTGGAGCTTGCGCTTCATTGTTTATCATGCAAGGTATTCACTGTAAAAAAAGAAAATGACATAGCCTTAGTTCTATTGTGACCTGCAGTGGGACACCTCTGTAGAAATGCAGTTTCTAAAAACTCTATAAGCTATACAGTTCCAGATCGTTGTTGTTTTTTGCCATAGGCCTAAACAATATACAAATATGAATGCGTTTTTTAAACATAATTTATCTGCATTTTTAATTTTCAAGTTCTAATGCTCAAAAGCATGCAGAAGTTAATTGTGTTTTTTCATGCCTGGAGGACAATAAAAACACAGGGGGGGATTCCTGACTCAGGTTGTCATAATTCATCACATCAGAGGATTAAGAGTACATTCAAATCAAATGTATGCGTATTAGGTCAGATTTATTTGTGTGCCTCGTTAATAAATTCAGTGCAAATGTCAGTCATCCGAATTTGAAGGTGCTGCAAAAGTACAGCCCTAACTAACCCAGTCAAAATGATCAGAGAGAAATGAGGAGACAAGAGACAGTGTGTCTGGGACTGTGTAGGTGTTATAGGCAGACAAGGAGAGACGGCAGCTAAAAATTATAATGACAGAGAAACACATCTGAATCATCCGCCAAATCAATCTGAAAATCACACCCATTCTGTCTCCATCTCTTTCTCTCCCACACCTACAAAATGCTGTCTTCTTCATGATTCACACCATGCAACATCTTACTTTTACAGTGAAACAGACATTACATATTAAACTTCTTAGATCATAAAACAATAGATACATTAGGGGGTACGGAACCTGTGGTTACTCTGCTAAGACAACAGTTTGAACTAAAAAAAAATGACGAAGAGAAGTAAAGTTAGTTCTGAGTAAAAGATGAGAAAAGCATTCAAAAACTCCAAACATACAACAAAACATACCAAATCACCAAATCCTTTTCTGGCATTTTCGAAAACATCCAGTGTGCCTTGATTCTCACACTAGTAAACAGCGTCACCATGTGTCCAAAGACTGCTAAAACATCCACACAATAATCCCAAACAATAGCACTGCTAAACCTTATTCATAATGATTGTGATCAATAAAAAAAACTGCATTCAGTCTCATTACATCCTCATCCCTTATGTTCAATTTACTCTCAGTAATTAACCATTTCAGAGAATTTATTGTGAATTTGACTGTTAGCTTTACAAACAAAGTGTCAATGAATATCTAATTGAATTAGTTACTAATTATTAATACACAACATAATCAGTTATGAAAAGAAAATGCAAAGAATCTAATCAGAAAACAGGGAGGGTCAAGATGTTTTTTTTATTTTTTTATTTTACTCTTTACCATAAACATAAATGTACACGCTTTACTGAATACAGATCAAAATGGAAATTGTCTGCTTTGTAGCAGGGTTATTAACATTAACTCAATTTATAAAACTATACAACTAATATACACTTAACAAAAATATAAACGCAACACTTTTGTTTTTGCCCCCATTTTTCATGAGCTGAACTCAAAGATCTAAGACTTTTTCTATGTACACAAAAGGCCGATTTCTCTCAAATTTGTTCACAAATCTGTCTAAATCTGTGTTAGTGAGCACTTCTTTGTGGAAAACCGGGATTCATCCATGAAGAGAACAGCTCTCCAAAATGCCAGACGCCATCCAATGTGAGGATTTGCCCACTCAAGTCGGTTACGACGACGAACTGCAGTCAGGTCGAGACCCCGATGAGGACGACGAGGATGCAGATGAGCTTGCCTGAGACGGTTTCTGACAGTTTGTGCAGAAATTCTTCGGTTATGCAAACCGATTGTTGCAGCAGCTGTCCGGGTGGCTGGTCTCAGACGATCTTGAAGGTAAAGATGCTGGATGTGGAGGCCCTGGGCTAGTGTGGTTACACGTGGTCTGCGGTTGTGAGGCCGGTTGGATGTACTGCCAAATTCTCTGAAACGCCTTTGGAGACGGCTTATGGTAGAGAAATGAACATTCAATTCACGGGCAACAGCTCTGGTGGACATTCCTGCAGTCACATGAATGAATGTGTTTGGGATGCTTTGGATCGGCGTATACGACAGCGTGTTCCAGGTCCTGACAATATCCAGCAACTTCGCACAGCCATTGAAGAGGAGTGGACCAACATTCCACAGGTCACAATCAACAATCTATTTTTTTTGGACCCCCCAATACAGTAAAACTGCACATTTTAGAGTGGCCTTTTATTGTGGCCAGCCTAAGGCACACCTGTGCAATAATCATGCTGTCTAATCAGCATCTTGATATGCCACACCTATGAGGTGGATGGATTATCTCGGCAAAGGAGAAGTGCTCACTAACACAGATTTAGACAGATTTGTGAACAGTATTTGAGAGAAATAGGCCTTTTGTGTACATAGAAAAAGTCTTAGATCTTTGAGTTCAGCTCATGAAAAATGGGCGCAAAAACAAAAGTGTTGCGTTTATAATTTTGTTCAGTGTATATACAGTATATATATCCCTACAAGTCTAAAATATATACTCACCAAACTCACTTATATTAGACTCACCATGAATCAGGGTAAGACACACACACGAAAGAAGGATTGCTGATGTATCGATTCTTTATTTAAATTTGGTTGTAGTTTTAAACAAAAACTACATATTAGATAAAAACCCTAAACTCATTTCAATTAGTTGCCAATTTCCATTTAAATTTGAAGCACTAAAATTACTTACTGAAAGTAAATAAATCCTGAAACTGAACTGCAACTAAAATAAAAATTATTAAAACAAATATTTAAAAAACAAAACCTAATAAAAATGACAAAAGGACACAATAAAAATTATGAAATACTTGAAAATATAAAACTAAAAGCTAATAAAAAAGCTTTTAGTAAAGGTTGTGTTTCAACACACTAGTGTTACAGTGTAATTATGCATTGAAGTGTAATAATAATTAATATGTAGGGTTAGGGTTTGGTTTAGGGTTAGTTATGTAATTGTGCATAATTTATTATACAGTATACATGTAGCGAGTGTAACAAGAACACTGTAAAATAAAGTGTTACCAAAAAGTATAAATAGCAGCACTAGCATAAATAATACGAAAATAATTCTGCTTTGTATAGTGTCCACAACATCATTCACTGAAAAAAAGTGTGTTTGGATTTAAGTGATTTAATATTGTACATCAGTCCCACATGAATCAATTAAGTTAAATAAACATAATTTGTTCATGTAACTTCGACATCATGGAATTAAGTCATTTTAAGTGACCCAATTAAGTAGTCTCAAAGTGAATATTATATGGCTCCCTGACATGGTTCAGGCATTTGATTTCACATATTTATTCATCCAATTAGTGTCACACAACTGAACTATAAGGATCTACTAGTTAGTTAACAAACTTAGCAATAGCACACATTAGGATCTAAAATGTTAACATGGTCCTTCAGCTAAGCATTTATGATATTAATTATATCAGTCTGCTCCACTCTTCCTCACAATGATAACCCAGTGTGTTGCCTTGGCTTTTGGCTTGCTTAGTTGGGGACATTTAATATTCAATAATATTATTGATCCACCTTATTTAAGGTGGACGTTGACGCAATATCTTTTAGAAACAAACTTTGTTATATTGTTTTCATGTTATCACTGTGAAGCGCTTTGATACAATCTGTATTGTAAAAAGCGCTATATAAATAAAGGTGACTTGACTTGACTTGTAATTTAAATGGTTCTACAAATTCCAAAATAATTGAACATTAAAACACTATCAAGTCTCCCCCTTTTCTCGTCTTGATCAAAAACATATAAATCATATTAAGTTAGGACAAAATGTATAGCAATGGTGTTGCTTTAGTTCATATTAAGTAGCAATTTGACAACAGTCTTAAAAAAAATGGTTCTGAACAGTACCAAAAGGGTTCTTCGCTTGTAACAATAGCAGAACCCTTTTTGGTGCTAAAGAACCCTTTTTATAAGGTTCCATATAGGACTTTAATGGTGTTATCAATAACCTTTTCAACTATATGTATTTTCATTAATATTAGTATCTTCATATTATTAATATTACTATTATTAATTTATTTTTATTTTTTTATATAAGTTATGTATTAATATTGTTTTTCTAGCCCTCTATCTGCCTGGTCTTATTATATCTTGTTGCCTCTATTTGGGTTTTACATATAAAAAAAAAACAGCATGTTGCGTCAAGGTAGCCTACTTTTATTTTTTATTGACATGGCAGATTGTAGCAAAAATGACAGTGCTCTTACAACAGTTGTTAGCTGAATACATTAATAAATAACAATTGACATTGAACACGATATAGATTAGTGAAGACCAAGTTCCAGTGAAATATATTCACAATCCCCTATGATGTCTTTACTGTACGTCCGTCATTATGTGTATTCTGAGAGGCAGTTTCTCTCTGCAGACGATGAGGTTATGATACGTGACAGATTCTGAAATACACAATTGAGTTTAGAGTTACATTGTGTCTCTTCCATTTGATTATGTAAAAACAATTATGTTAATGAAGACCAAAATTTGCAAAAAATGGACAGTATGAGCCCTTGCATGTTAAAAGGATATAGCTTTAATGTTTTTGTTTTTTTTGTGACTGGGTATGTTTAGACAAAGTCATAATTTAAAAAAACAAAACAATAGCCTATGGATTATAAATTCCTTTGTTTCCTCTAAGTAACAGTAAGTAACAGAGGAATGTAATCACTGTTACTTGCTGTTAAAGTAAAAAGAGAAAAAGACATGATTGTTAGGAAATGATTGTTACAATTTTTAAAGTTATAATTTATAGACATTTTAAGAAAGAAATCATTTACCTGTTGAGTTGACAGTCTGTGAAGTAACTGTAGTTGTATAGCTAAGCTCCAGAAAATCAGTAATGATGAGGCTTTGACAGTTACAGATTTGAAAAACAAAAAGGCGGGAATGAACCCTAAACTCTAACAGAAAGAGACATTTCAGCATATAAAGAGTTCTTCAGGACGATGGTACTAAATAACTGTGACCACATGTACACATTTTTAGAGTTAAGAAACAAATAAAAAATAAAAAATGCCATGGGATATTTTTTAAATGATTTGAAGATGTTCTGCAGGACTATTAAAGTATGATTATAAACGTAATAGACATATTGACCAGTAAATTAATCATGACCATGAATAGCCAACATATGAAGTTTTTGTATGGAATATTGCAGCAGTAGGCTATGGCTACTTATTATAAATGATTTATCCATTCACATCCTTTTTTAAAACTCATGTTCCTTTGTAATCTTTAATTATAATTATATTTTATGCTGCACATTCAACACTATATAGGGAAGGTTTTCACAGTGGTGCCATATAACAGTCAGTCAACCATCGTCAAATAAAAACTATTTTCCACACTTTTGAATAGTCCCTAAAACCACGCAGTGACTTAAAATATTTAAAATCATTAACATTTTACCCTTTTTTTTTCCTGACATGCATTCTCTTCTTAAGCAACGTTACATATTCTGGGATGCTTTTCATGTCCAGTATATTGAACACCTGTTGTTCTCACCTGTGGTAAGTTGGCTGCTTTTTCGTCATCATTCAGTAAATAAAAAATAGCCTATGTTTGGAAAAGAAATTCATATGTAGTCACAATATATATATGGCAACATCATTAATTTCACAACACAAATTCAGTCTGTTCAGCAGTAGGCTACTGTGTCTTTAAGTGATTTCTGAAGGTAAGTCTGAAGGCAGAAGGGGTGCACGAGACAGCTGCGCGCGCCCGCTCCCGTATGTGGACACTCCAAAAAATGTGTTAAGAATTACAAAAGGTGGATCTGCTACATTGGATGATAAACTCAACAGCTGTTCATCAGTCGTAAGGTGAGTCTCATCCAGTTATGTGTCGCTTGTATGCAGAGGGCTGTTACCACTGTGATGTTTTACGTTAGAGAGACACCATACAAAGAAGATTCTGCAAAATGAACCGGCGAGAAGTGAAGAGGCCCCGCGAGCGTCTCACCGCAAACATATCAAGGCGAACTTTAGCTTTCCTCCTTCCCTCTCTTTACTATATTTTAGGGGGGCTGCCTTATTAATAGTCCAATTTACACGGACGACACCCGAACTTCCATCTAACGGACCTTCTTTTGACACTAAACGACTGTAAACACTGCCGGAGACACCGTGGCCGGCAGGCGGAAGACGCTGGTTCCTCTACGGTGTCTCTTAGCTCCGCTCCCCGGTCTCGGGTGCAGGCAGAGCCGCGAGATGCGCGCAGGGACAGCGCCGGTGAGACGGAGCTTTGACGGCAAAACACACTACAAGTTTCTCGTACGGAAGTGTAAAAGAGATACAATGTCTCTATGTGGCGGGAGATTTATTGTAACCTCATAGTGGAGGGAGTTATTTTTTCATAACTTACGAGAGTTTATTGTCTCGGGAGATGAAGCAGTTGAAGGCGGTGGAGGGGCCTCGGCTATTGCGCTGCTCGGGATCGTGGTGTGTAGCATATGCGCCTACAAAATTAGCAATAATATTGCCATTGTGATTCCTCTTAACGATTCTGGTTCATTAACGGTTGCATTCGTGATTCTTTTAGTTGGCTTACTAGGCTACTTTCGATAAATAAATATTTAAAATAAGAAATGTTATTCCTGTATTCATTCCCCTCAAAGGTAACAGTGTAACAAAGCACAAGTACGTTTTACACAGCATTTTTAGGAGGCGTTATAAACGAAATAATTCTCATAATTGGTTTTTAACTATAAAATAAAAACAAATTAAATATAAATAGAACATTTCCTTCACTCATTTTAACTCAAATACCACTGAATAAAATGTTCTCTTTTTTAAACGTTGTGATATGAACGACTAGTCAGTAAGCTTTAAGTACAACATAACACGCTGACAGCTCTTGGCTCATTTAAACAAAATGTGTTTAACAACAGCTCCTTTGCAGAAAGTGTCACTATTATAAAACGGAATATTAATAATAACTATGTAAAAAATTAGTATCATTCAGAATTGTGTTTGTCATTTTTCTTTGCATTAGGCCTATATGTCACTGAAACACCTGTTCTGGCATGCACAATAATTGCATGAAAGAATCATGTAAGAAGATTATCCACACTTTCCATTTGCTCTTCTATGCACTGAAAGTTCTATGGCTTTGTTAATGTTCCCATACTTAAAGTTGCCAAAGTCATTGCATGATTTGCAATGTGCTGCACTTTATTTGTACCATTTTGTTTTATTAGTATAATTTTATTTATCTATTTACCTTTTTTAGAATTTGAAAGATAATAAAGATAAAGTTTGATAAGTGAGATCTCTGATTATATTGCTTGAAAAGTACTTGGAAGTCCTGGAAAGGCCCTGTCAAAAAAAAAAAATGAATACATAAAGCTAATTACAAAAATATTAACTGACTGTGTACGTATTTGAGAAGATAATCTGCTGTATTACATGATACCAGTTCCGTCAGTTTACATCCATTAACCTAATCAAATCAAATTATAGTCCATAATAGTGATCATGTAAATGTTGATTGAAATGAAATGATTGAAATGATGGCTATGGCCCTGCCTGTAGCTTATTTCTAAGTAGTTAAAAGTTCAAATTTTACAATTCTCTCTGGAACCTCATACCGTTAATATTTTTGACAAATGAAACCTTATAAGTTTAAAGGTGATCTTTTATATAGCACTCTGCTGACATTGTCATGTTATGTTTTAGAAGTAAATAATGTTGTTGAAATTAAGAAATCTGTTTCTCCCATTTTAGAATGTGAAGATCACCGGTGGAGATTCCCCATGCACCTGCATCCCTTCCATTCCGACCTTCTAGAATGTTCCTGAAGACGGTTCCTCCGGTGGTGGCTATTCACTCGGAATGGAGGTCCAGTAAGAGCTGCAGCCTGCCTCTCTTTTTCAATGACAGTGCGTCCGACAGCGACCTTGCCTCTGTTAGCGGCACCCCCATCCCACAGAAGATCCAGATGATTATAGAGAGCCTTCACAGCACCCAGTCTTCGGACATGAGTGAAAACGGGCAGACCGAAAAGGCTGCTCATTCCAGCCACGAGGCTGGCTACAAGGGTCAATTGCGATGTATGGACACTGCGACGAGATCCCGGCGAGCAGGGCCCGACACTAAGCTACAGTCCGCCATGGTTGATACTGGCGATGATTCAGATAGTGACGATTCTGTGGACAGGGGCATTGAGGAAGCTATTCAAGAGTATTTGAAGGAGAAGGTGGACCACAAACGCAAAGGGGATATGGTGACAAGTTCGCCCCCAGCGGCCAAACTTCCACGGAGAGAACCAACTGTCCCAGATGCTGCTAAACAACACACACATTCCAGTAGTGCCAAAGTGTTAACCGCTAGCAATCATATCCAGAAAGCCTTGAGTGGGACGCTGGCATTAAAGAAGAAAATCATCAAGAAGAAGCTAAGCAAAGAAAATCCCTTTAAGAAAGCTGACTCAAGTAAAGTTTTGCCTGTAAAAAGTCTTCCTCTACCCAGAGCAAAGAAAGGATCATCCTCGTCTTCCGAGATGGACAGAACTCCACCTCGTCTTGTCATTAAAGAGGAAGAGGAATTGCTCGATTCAAGCAGCGATGATGGAATCGAAGAAGAGATTCAGAGATTCCAGCAGGAGAAAAGAGAAAAACAGGAAAGTGACAAAGATGTCCAGAGACCTTCACGACAAAGGGAGGACTCTGATTCGAGCAGTGATGAAGGTATTGAGGAAGCCATCCGTCGCTTCCAAGAAGATAAACACAAGCAGAAGAAAAAGAAGAGTCCTCTGAAACCTCACCAACTCCTGCCTGTGCAACGTAGCAAACCATCCATCATTTCTCCCGAACGCATAAGCACTCAGCCACTCAAAGCGCTGTCGAAGAAGAACAACAAGAAGAAGAAACTGATAACCAAGAAGTCTAATCTCCCTACACCATTGGCCGTAAGCCACTGTTTGAATAAGTGTACATCCCAGGGCTCTAAAGTTAAAGGGTTTACACCTCCCCCTTCAAACCCAAAACAAACCCACACAGAACATCAGATCCACTCCAGCCTGAAGGTCAACACTGCTGAGCTGATGTGTGCAGAAGCCATTCTTGACATCTCCAAAACTGTCATGCCCGAGGTGTTTGAGTCCAACTTAAGCATTGCTAACACAAATTTGCTGCAGACTCCACCATTCCCCATTGTTGTACCATCTGAAAATAAAAGTGATGAGAGCTCTGTTGACAGTGAGGATGGAATTGAACAAGAGATAAGGGAATTTTTGGAGCATAAAGCAAAAATGAACAAAGAGCTTCCGATAACAGCAGGTGCACCTCCACCAGCTTCAGGAGATTCCACAGAAAGCAAGGAGCCGAAGAAGACGACGAAGGAAACCCAGCCGAATAAAGCAGCCAGGCTCTCCCTGTCAAAAAAACGCAAGTTTAAAGAGGAACAAAGCAAACTTGACAGAGATGGTGACTTGGTATTAAATGTTAAAGAGGAGGCCCCAGGGACACCTCTGATTCATGGTGACTCCACCAGATCGGACCTTTCTACCATTCCCATTGTGACATCACATTCAAGCAGTCTAACCACCATAAAAAATAGCAAACTGAAGCAGAACTCCCCACCTTGCAAGGATTCGGATGTGAGTGAACCCAAAGACAAAGGTTCCTCTTACAGTACATCCAGCCCAAAGACTGTGATTGGCTCTGAGAGAAACGACAGCAGTGACAAAAGCAGCTCCCTGGACAGTGACGAGGACTTAGATGCTGCAATTAAGGACTTGCTTAAGACAAAGAAAAAAGTAAAAAAGAAAGCGAGGGATATGAAGTCGAGAAAAAATGCCAGACCTTCAGAGGCATCGTCTTTGGATGTCATGAAAAAACAGAAACCTTTCACCGACCAGAAGAGTATCCCAACTGCCAAGCTTGTTAAGTCTGGCATCTTGAAAGGTGGCAAAGAAACACTGAACGTTCAGGCTAAAACCGACAAGGGTTCTAAAAGCAAAGCTGTTAAAGGCAAATCAGAAGTCCAGAACATGAAACAATCTAAAAGCCCTGCACAAACCGACAAAGTGACCGGGAATGATGGGGTTCCCAAGGCCACAGATGGGGACATACCTTCTTCCAGTCCACATGCAGAAGATAATGACAGTTCTGTTGACAGCGATGATAGCATCGAGCAAGAGATCAGGAGATTTCTAGCTGAAAGGGCCAAGGTGTCCGCACCTCTCGCTGCAAACATCAAACAGGAAGTGGCCGTAAACTCTTTGACCTCATCTGCAGAGTTTGATGTTAAAACAGAAATTGAAAAGACTCTTATTGAAACTCCAATGTCTGCTTCAACGTCAACCTCTGGTAGTAAAAGTGAAACCATAGCCACACCCACAAGACCCATGGATGCACCTACAGAACTCAACAAGGGACCAGTCCTGACACCAGGCAGCAATTGCATTATGGGTTTCAGTAGAACTGAAAGTCAAACATTTGAGATCTCGACCCCAAGAGATCCAAAGAACGGCAGCTCCCAGACAGGAAAGGACAGTCCGACAAGTCATGGCATCAAACCCAGCTCCTTCACAACACCCTCTGTGAGGTCAGAAGCGCCCCCTTCATCAGGTCATCAACACCAAAACTTGTTCCTGTTGAGGCCCGTTAACAGCAGTATGAGCGACGTCAAGGACCCTTCCTCGGCAGACTGTAATGAAGTTCCCGTCAGCCGCCACAGTAGATCAGCCACTAGGATACCTTTAAAGGATGTCATTAGCTCTCTTTGTCCCTCACCTCTTTCAAAACCTCAAATTAGTTCCCCTGCAGATAACCCTGCCGCCATCACTGGTGACCTCTCGACCTCAGCACCCCCGGGGGGCAGGACAGAGGGACTTTACTTGCATAACCGCCTGAAAAGGGAAAGACACCTCTCCGATAGACTACACTTATCCCCCGCCACCTCACATCTGTGCCAGCCCTCACCTGTACCGCAGCCCCACCTGGGCAATGAAGTAATCCAAGTACAACGGGACCAGAGTCCTTTCCCATCACTCTCAGCAAAGACAAAACTGCAGGGCATCCAAGCTGAGTCGACAGAATCCACTGCAAGTTTAGGAGAAAAACAAAGGGAGGGAGAAAGTGTTAGCAAGGAAGAGAAAAAGCAGGAAGATGAGGAAGAGAAATGTGTTGATGAGACAGATGTAGAGTCAGATGAGGAAAGGAAAGATCAGAAGGCAAAAGACAGGAGGAATCAGCCCACTAATCAGTGAGTACTAGTTCTCTCCGAACACACACACACATATCAGTTGAGGGAACATGGTCGCCAAAAGCCCAGTACCAATCCATGCTTTTGTTCCATCTAAGAAATGAAAGACTTCATCAAATTGTTGCGGTCTTTAATTAGAAGGATTAATGAGAGTTTTGGTCATTGGTTTGGGTGGAATTATGGATCCATATCTGATCCACAGGTGTTCTGCAAGATTCCCAACCATACAGCCGAAATTTTCCTTCGGCTTTAAAGCGTTAGTTGTGTTTTATTTTCAGCATTTAGCCTGACGGACTGCAGCGTCTCATCCTGCATTTCAAAAATTTTGTCTTTTTGTACTGTATTATTAAGGTTCCAAGGGACGTCACGTAAGACTTGTTTGAGTGTACCACATCATTTTTTGTATGTTTGTACATTTATAAATATATTTAAAAGCAGACATGTCATAAAGTGAGATTAAACTTTTTTTATTGTTTTTGTTTTGTTTTTTTCTCTGCAGCATTTCTGAATGAACCCTGCTTTACAAACTTTGCTTTATACTTATTGTTTTGAAATTGTGACTACGAAAAGTAATTATGAAAAGCCGAAGGTTTATGAAAAGATGAAAATATAATCGGTGAGTTTACATAAGAGTTCCACAGGTCCAAAAACTCCCCCATCCATAGGAGAAAAAAAAAATTCCCCAGAAAAACATGGCTGAAAGGTAAATAAAACTGTGCTAATTGCATCTTCCAGTACTAAACTGTAAAAAGGACTGCAGAATGTAGAAGCCAAGAGAATGAAACTGTTTAAGTGTGCATCAATGCATATTCGTTTGTTATACATTTTGCAATGGTTCTTAAGAACTACAACATTTTTTTGTAAATATTTTGATGTTTCAGAGTAATTCATCCACAATAGAACGACATAATTTTGACCTCTGAGAGGGAAGTCGCCTCTTAGTAACATTAAAATGTTCCTTGAGGATTCTTAATGAGGAAAATCTCAGTCCAACAGTGAAGGAATAAAATAGGCCTCGTTTGTGAAACACAGGCTAAATGAATTTCTGTTAAAATAGTCAATGAAGCCCTACTTGTGTAAATTGTTCTATTCAGTTTAATGTGATAATCTACGCAAGAATAGTTTTACAAACAGTTTACCTAGAAATTTGTTCTGCTTGTGTTTCTTAATGAGCCCCTTTGAGTTTACATACAATATGTATATAGAATGTGTATGAAATACAGCCATTTACTTGGTATGAAAATTTTACAGAAAAAGGCAGTAGCATTGTATCCTTTGCCCTTTGAATGACTAACTTGCCCTCAACAAATGCTTTTTGTCCTCGATGTGCCCTTTTAACATTTTTTTTGTTTTGTTTTGTATGTAGTTAGGAAATCTTTATATTCTTTTGTCATAACTAGGTTATTTTTGTACCACTGGACCTAAAACGTTCAGAGATTTATGTCAGACTGCAAATTACAAAAAGGTTTCAATATTCAGTCATCTTTCTCTTTTTGCACGTTTGCATACTTTTCAAAACACAATTGTCAAGTCACACCTCTCTCTCTCTCTCTCTCTCTTTCTTTCCCCCCATCCCCCCCTCTCTCTCCGCACCTGTTTCTTAGTTCCTGTTTCTGTTGCTTATTATATGTAGGTGTTTTCCTATGTAAAAAGAATGTTATTTATTTTTGTTTATAGAAGAGAAGAAAGTAAAGACTCATGCTGACTATGCTGGGCATTGCCAGTTTTCATAAATATTTTGCAAAAAATAACTTTTTTGGTCCCCTGCTCTGCACAGAGAAAATAAACTCAAACTGTATCTCTGAAGATGTATAATAAAAATTGACTTTGAGACACAAGGCTGTATTGTTTTTAACCGTGTGTATGTGCAAACATGCATGAACGTGTGAGTTCCCGTACAGGTTTATGATCAGTATCTTACATAGCTTCCTCTGCTATATCTTATTATACAGTTGCTTCCTATCTCACAGATGTCCAAGGAAACTAAAGCTAATGCCAGTTTATGTGCGCACTCTTGTATAATCTGTCAAAAAAACTACAGTTTCCTTGCGATGTAAAAATAATTTAAAGTATATCTACATCGTGTAACTGACTCAAAAATATTTCAAATATATATTTTTTTTACATTTCTGCCCTGCTAAATGTTCATGTTTTTACTCTAAAGTAATTAAACACTCATCAAGACGTAAAAAGGAATGGGCTGTCAATTTTTACTCACAAAAGAATATTAATATTATAAATAGATTTATAAAATGTTAACAGTGCTTTCTGCTATCAAATTATGTTTTAAACAGTTTGCATGTTTGTAAATTGTGATCTTTTGTTTTTACTTGAATATGTGAATTCTAGATTTGTTGCTTTATCTTCTACACAGTAATGCTAAAGTAAATAAGTAAACACGCATCCAGATGTGTTTCCAAAATGCATAAATGAAGTTTGGAACTCTAAACCGAATAGTGTTTTTAAAAAAGAACATGCTTTGTATTTTATAGTATCAGCAATCAAATGTGTTATTTGCAGATGCAGAGACTGGCAGTGCATATGTATGTGTAAATATGTGTCTTTTGTTTGCTCCAGGTTTCTCTCCACCTCTATAGATCCAGGGATCTTACTAAGCCCATATATCGCTCTGGACACGGAGGAGAGGTGTCTGAAATTCCAAACCAGACGCCTCCTCATTCAAAAGCAGCTAGAGGTACATACAAACACTATATTAAAAATTCATGCATTTACTTGCACACACACTGATTTAATACACTCATTACGTGTAAGGGAATATACAGTATAGACATATGTGATGGTTGAGTTTTCTCTGACCAAGTCCGACAAAATGTCCAAGCAAAAATGGCAATATCGGGCAAAACTTGTTTTTATGTGTTTTGCACGTGTGTGTGTGTGTGTGTGTGTGTGTGTGTGTTGTAGGACAGCAAAACAGTGAAACGAAGGCTGCAGTTTGTGGTCAGTGTGCCCAGGTAAATACACCACTTATATAATACAGGACATATTGTTCACTAAATTACACATAAAACAACAACTGATGGCTCACACGATAAATGTTTTTGTGTATAGAACTGTGATAATGTGATAGGCATTCATACAGAAATTATTTAGATGGTTTCTGGTTGTTACGCGTTAGTGGAACTTGTCCATGATGTTTTGTTTCATTACAGATAAACTGAAGACGCTGGAAAATATAATCAAAAGGAGGTTCTCGTGTTCAACAGAATATTGTAATATGAAGTATATTTAAAATGTAAGAATTTAATTTAAATGTAAGAAAAAAATATATATGTATATTTAAAATGTAATTGTTGCTGCACATTATTTAGTTCTGGATTTATATTTGTTTTTATTTTCTTGTTTTATCTATCGTTTTAAGTTCCATCATTTAAATTGTCCATTGTAATCAAAGTGACACTGGTTCTTTGAATAAAGTTTTTTTTTTGTTCATTTTGAAGCCATTGTGGCTCTTGTAGTTCATGTGGTGTGTAACGCAAACGGTTTTTGTGAGACCAAAGCATTGCTTGGAACATCACTACCCACAATCCTCTGCGCTTTTCCGCAAGCTCAGTGGGCGGAGCTCGAGCGGAAACATGGCAGCGGGCGTCTTAACTAGAGGTGAAATAAAACGTGTTTTTATGTAATGTTAGTTTTAAGTGCATTTTATTGTGTTAACCATATTCAAATAAGAATTGTTATTGACACATAATTACTTTGTAATCTTGCTTGTGATTTGTAATAATGACACAATAAATTACGTACGAAACTACGTGACCATCGAGTTTCTGAGAAGCCATGCATGCAACATAGCTGCTACTTTTGTTTAAAAAAAAAAAATCCAACATTTAATGAATTGAGTATGATGATTTCAGTAACGCAGGTTATCCGAAGACCTCGGTTGGTCTCTGCTGTGTTCTCATGTCACGGACAGACGTTCAGCTCCGCAGCAACTGCAGTCAAATCAACGAGAGACACTGGTGATTATGATTCTTATTATCAAACCCAGCGACCTAGAGATACAATTTCTGTCTGTGTATAGTATATTACAGGGCTTTTCAAACTGGGAGCCACAAGGGAGTGCTGGGGGTCGATGCAAATGTTTAGAGGAAATACAGTGACTTTAAAAATTAATGATATTAATAGAAATGATTAGATTAAAAATATATATATATAAATAAATAACAACAATTGATTAAAATACAAAAGATATTAGGTTAAAGTGAACTATTATATATAGCTAATTTCACTATAATTTGACTCATTATTTACATATAAAATACATAGCAACATTTTAAATTTTAGGATGGTTGTCCTTTGCATGAGGAGGATGATTATATTTGGGGGTCCGTGGCATCTAAAGATTGAAAACCCTTGGTATATAACAATTTTCATAGGTGTTGCTTTGCGTTTCCCACCATATAATCTGTCAACACGTTTTACATCACTTTATTGTTTAACCACAATGACATAAATTAATACAGATGTGATGTATCTTGCATAATAGCAGCTCAATATAGAATAATTCCTCTTTAGTTTATTTGGTGTATGCACTTTAATGTAAATATGTACCTGATATGTTTTCTGTAAAACTGTAAAACAATATTTAAAAGCCCTATACAAAAAACACTTGACTCATACAATGTGAGTGAGATATATATTTATTCATAACTAATATGCAGTCTTACATATGCAGCTGCTACAGAGAAAATCCAGAACTTCCCACTTACTCAACCAGACTATTTCCGCTTGTCTGAGCTCTTCACCATAAAGGACCTGTTTGAGGCCCGTGTCCATCTCGGACACAAGAAAGGCTGCCGACACAGGTGGGTAAATCACATGCAGTGTCTTTCAGTATGACTTGATATTCTTAAAATTATTATAATAATACATTAATTTTAAATGACCTATTACTGGAGGAAACTACGTGGAATATTTGTGTTTATATTTATTTAAAATGTTTTTAATTAATTTGTTACACTATTCAAATATCTATCTATATGTATATACACAACTATACATGTGTAAGTGTGTTTGTGTGGATATATATATATATATACACTCACCCAAAGGATTATTAGGAACACCTGTTCAATTTCTCATTAATGCAATTATCTAATCAACCAATCACATGGCAGTTGCTTCAATGCATTTAGGGGTGTGGTCCTGGTCAAGACAATCTCCTGAACTCCAAACTGAATGTCAGAATGGGAAAGAAAGGTGATTTAAGCAATTTTGAGCGTGGCATGGTTGTTGGTGCCAGACGGGCCGGTCTGAGTATTTCACAATCTGCTCAGTTACTGGGATTTTCACGCACAACCATTTCTAGGGTTTACAAAGAATGGTGTGAAAAGGGAAAAACATCCAGTATGCGGCAGTCCTGTGGGCGAAAATGCCTTGTTGATGCTAGAGGTCAGAGGAGAATGGGCCGACTGATTCAAGCTGATAGAAGAGCAACTTTGACTGAAATAACCACTCGTTACAACCGAGGTATGCAGCAAAGCATTTGTGAAGCCACAACACGCACAACCTTGAGGCGGATGGGCTACAACAGCAGAAGACCCCACCGGGTACCACTCATCTCCACTACAAATAGGAAAAAGAGACTACAATTTGCAAGAGCTCACCAAAATTGGACAGTTGAAGACTGGAAAAATGTTGCCTGGTCTGATGAGTCTCGATTTCTGTTGAGACATTCAGATGGTAGAGTCAGAATTTGGCGTAAACAGAATGAGAATCCATCATGCCTTGTTACCACTGTGCAGGCTGGTGGTGGTGGTGTAATGGTGTGCGGGATGTTTTCTTGGCACACTTTAGGCCCCTTAGTGCCAATTGGGCATCGTTTAAATGCCACGGCCTACCTGAGCATTGTTTCTGACCATGTCCATCCCTTTATGCCCACAATGTACCCATCCTCTGATGGCTACTTCCAGCAGGATAATGCACCATGTCACAAAGCTCGAATCATTTCAAATTGGTTTCTTGAACATGACAATGAGTTCACTGTACTAAAATGGCCCCCACAGTCACCAGATCTCAACCCAATAGAGCATCTTTGGGATGTGGTGGAACGGGAGCTTCGTGCCCTGGATGTGCATCCCACAAATCTCCATCAACTGCAAGATGCTATCCTATCAATATGGCCCAACATTTCTAAAGAATGCTTTCAGCACCTTGTTGAATCAATGCCACGTAGAATTAAGGAGGTTCTGAAGGCGAAAGGGGGTCAAACACAGTATTAGTATGGTGTTCCTAATAATCCTTTAGGTGAGTGTGTATATATATATATATATATATATATATATATATATATATATATATATATATATATACACACACACATACATACATATACACAGTACCGGTCAAAAGTTTGTAAACATTACTATATTTAATGTTTTGAAAGAAGTCTTTCAGCATCATGTCACATGATCCTTCAGAAATTCAGCTTTGCATGACAGAAATAAGTTATATTTTAAAGTATATTAAAATAGAATTGTAATAATATTTCTCAATATTACTGTTTTTTTCTCTATGTATGTGTGTGTGTATATATATATACACACACACACACACACACACACACACACACACAGTAGTGTTTTTAACGACCCTACAAGTTCGATTAAACCATCAAAAGTATGAGGAAAATGTTTTATATTTTTTTTAAATATGAAGGAACAACAAAACAATAAACTTGGTTTGGAAAATAGGTTTATTGTACTATGCAAAAATTAAATGCATAGAAAAACAAAAAGCTCAGGAAAAAGCATACATTGACTACATCATAATCGGTTATTAATATTTTGTTGGTTCTCTCTTGTATTTTGCATGTGTTCTTCACAATGTCTTTATGCTAACAAAATCTTAACACGTTTTTTTATAATCTGCCAATTTTATTAGACTGGACATCACTTTTGGCCACTACTGTATTAAATATATAATCTGAACTTTATTTGAGATCACTACGCTATGTTTCTTTCTCTAGGCTGATGGAACCGTATGTGTTCGGCTCTCGTCTGGATGTTGACATCATAGATCTGGAGCAGACAGCAGAACACCTCCAGCGGGCGCTGAACTTCACGGCTCACGTGGCGTACCGCGGCGGGGTCATCCTGTTCGTGAGCCGCAGGCGGCAGTTCGGGCACCTGGTGGAGTCGACGGCGAGGGAGTGCGGGGAATACGCTCACACACGCTACTGGAAGGGAGGAGTGCTCACCAACGCCCCTATCCAGTACAGCCCCGGGGTGAGACTTCCAGACCTCATCGTCTTCTTCTCCACGCTCAATAACGTTTTCCAGCAGCACGTCGGGATCCGGGACGCAGCCAAAATGAATATTCCCACCGTCGGGATTGTGGACTCTAATTGTAACCCCAGCCTCATCACGTACCCAGTGCCAGGAAACGATGACACTCCTGTTGCGATTGAGATGTACTGCCGGCTATTCAAAATGACAGTGAACAGGGCAAAGGACAAGAGGAGACAGATGGAGCTTCTCAAGGGCATTTCAGCCTCAGGATAAGGGAAGGGCAATGAGCTTCAGCAACGCTAATCACGATGTTCGTCCACATATAGAAAGCTCAGTGGAAAATGAGTAACTGCAGTTCAAATTCAGACATATTAATCTATTTTTCACCATCCCAGAACTTAAGACGTCCAACAACTTAATTTGCCAATGTAAAAATCCAGTGGCTTCGAACTGAATATTTAATGGTTTTGTTTTGATTTCCATTTCTTACTTGTTATGAACCCAATAAAGTTTCGCAAACCCATTGTGCGATATTTACTTGCCGTGCTTATTTACATAAATGTCAGTTTGCGTATTACTTTCAGCGGGTCGAGTTTTTAAAATAAATAAATTCATTTTAACCATCCAATAAGGTCTGTCTTGCACAGTTTGTTGCCACTCATAAGTTTAATGTCAGTACTTTAAAATATGTACGGACAGTCCCGGTTTTTGGTGTTCTGTTCCCGTTTTACAGCTCGTTCAAAACAACCTGCAAATACATTTCAAAAAAGCTGCGAGCTTCGCTGACTCTACTTGGTTATAAATATACACATACATTTAAAAAAAATATATATATACACTCACCTTAAGGATTATTAGGAACACCTGTTCAATTCTCAGTAATGCAATTATCTAATCAACCAATCACATGGCAGTTGCTTCAATGCATTTAGGGTTGTGGTCCTGGTTAAGACAATCTCCTGAACTCCAAACTGAATGTCAGAATGGGAAAGAAAGGTGATTTAAGCAATTTTGAGCGTGGCATGGTTGTTGGTGCCAGACAGGCCGGTCTGAGTATTTCACAATCTGCTCAGTTACTGGGATTTTCACGCACAACCATTTCTAGGGTTTACAAAGAATGGTGTGAAAAGGGAAAAACATCCAGTATGCAGCAGTCCTGTGGGTGAAAATGCCTTGTTGATGCTAGAGGTCAGAGGAGAATGGGCCGACTGATTCAAGCTGATAGAAGAGCAACTTTGAAATAACCACTCGTTACAACCGAGGTATGCAGCAAAGCATTTGTGAAGCCACAACACGCACAACCTTGAGGCGGATGGGCTACAACAGCAGAAGACCCCACCGGGTACCACTCATCTCCACTACAAATAGGAAAAAGAGGCTACAATTTGCAAGAGCTCACCAAAATTGGCCAGTTGAAGACTGGAAAAATGTTGCCTGGTCTGATGAGTCTCGATTTCTGTTGAGACATTCAGATGGTAGAGTCAGAATTTGGCGTAAACAGAATGAGAACATGGATCCATCATGCCTTGTTACCACTGTGCAGGCTGGTGGTGGTGGTGTAATGGTGTGGGGGATGTTTTTTTGGCACACTTTAGGCCCCTTAGTGCCAATTGAGCATTGTTTAA
Source organism: Tiaroga cobitis (assembly GCA_030578255.1). NCBI lineage: Eukaryota > Metazoa > Chordata > Actinopteri > Cypriniformes > Leuciscidae > Tiaroga > Tiaroga cobitis. The sequence continues at coordinate 6,962,335 of CM060611.1, forward strand.
ATGCCACGGCCTACCTGAGCATTGTTTCTGACCATGTCCATCCCTTTATGGCCACCATGTACCCATCCTCTGATGGCTACTTCCAGCAGGATAATGCACCATGTCACAAAGCTCGAATCATTTCAAATTGGTTTCTTGAACATGACAATGAGTTCACTGTACTAAAATGGCCCCCACAGTCACCAGATCTCAACCCAATAGAGCATCTTTGGGATGTGGTGGAACGGGAGCTTCGTGCCCTGGATGTGCATCCCACAAATCTCCATCAACTGCAAGATGCTATCCTATCAATATGGGCCAACATTTCTAAAGAATGCTTTCAGCACCTTGTTGAATCAATGCCACGTAGAATTAAGGCAGTTCTGAAGGCGAAAGGGGGTCAAACACAGTATTAGTATGGTGTTCCTAATAATCCTTTAGGTGAGTGTATATATATATATATATATAAACTCTGCTGGATTTATGATGCCGAAGACCGTTGAAATGTGTCATCACAAACGTTTCATTTATATATATATATATTTAATTTTATATATATAAACAATTACACTTGCAGACTAAAATGCAAAATAACAAGCCAAATTAAGGATAGTAAAAGTCATTTTCAAGCACAAATGTAACAAAACATTTGAAGCTAAACAAGTTGTAATTCTAGGCTATACAGTATAAATCAAAATGAAAATATTAAATACAATTATAAAATGTTAACATATTTTTTAAATAGTTTTATTTATCATCATTTATGTTGTTTTATTTTTGTAATGTGTTTTTGTCATAATTTTGTTATAATATTGTTTTGAACTGCTTGGTATATGGTTACTATTAACTGTTTATATTGCGTGAGTTTTAATTGAAATATTTTACGGGTGCGGTGAATTGTATTAAAACCAGACCAAAAATCCTAATAATCAAACTAATTGATTATCAAACTAATTCATAATAATTATTAAAGGGTTAGTTCACCCAAAAATGAAAATTAAGTCATTAATTACTCACCCCCATGCTGTACCAACCCCGTAAGACCTTCGTTCGTCTTCGGAACACAAATGAAGATATTTATGATTAAATTTATGATTGCGAAAAAACAAACAAAAATAACGACTTTATTCGACTATTCCTTTTCTTCCTTGTAGGCCTGAAACGAGACTTCAAGAGATTTCCACGACGCATGCGCGAGAACTTAACTGAAGTAGTTGAAGGAGATCGGAGTTCTCGCACGTGCGCGTCATGGAAATCTCTCGAAGTCTCGTTTCAGGCCTACAAGGAAGAAAAGGAATAGTCGTATAAAGACGTTATTTTTGTTTGTTTTTTCGCACAAAAAGTATTCTCGTCGCTTGATAAACTTATAGTTGAGCCACTGTTGCGACATGGAATATTTAAACATTTTCTTTAATGACTCTCTGGGCCGTCAAGTTTCATTCTCTTAGGCAGCCTATGTAGCAGTCATGAACCTCTCAGATTTAATCATAAATATCTTCATTTGTGTTCCGAAGACGAACGAAGGTCTTACGGGGTTGGTACAGCATGGGGGTGAGTAATTAATGACTTAATTTTCATTTTTGGGTGAACTAACCCTTTAATGTTAATAATAATATACGGAACCCACAACAATTAAAAAACAAAAACATGTAATTAATAGATTATAACAACTGAGAATTCAGTAATATTTAAACAACTTAAATTTCTTAAATGAAAATACCAGGAAAATACGCGTTCTGACTTCTCTAACCGTTATCATTATTGAAATGCTTGAAACATTATATACTTACTTGTGCTTTTAAAATACCGTTCAATAAGACCCCCATCCTTTTGTTTGACCTTTTTGGAGAGGAATTCAAGCATCAATTCGTGGCTCTGTGTAAACCCGCCTTTAATGTCCCCGCAGGCTGCCGTACTTCTTACTATAAATATCTTTAGCCACTCCTCTGGACTCACTGGGTCTTTTTTTCCTTCTGCAATGAAGGTGAGAACATCTACAAATTGCCTACATATATCTTGATTTCACGAAGCAAAATAATTTGTGCATTAGGATTTTATGTAGACATAGGCATTTTATGTTATTTATTATATTGTATTGTATAAGATCTTGACAATACTTTAGATCCTGTGCATTAGAATACTTAGTAAGGGTAATGAGTGTGGCGTCATAAAAATATATATGTAATAGTATTTATGATGGATTAATTAATCACATTAAATATGGTCTATTGTTATATAACGTTATGCAATGTTCAGACATAACTCACCGTCCTGCTTAAAACTGGCTTAGACCGCCCACGTGTTGCATGCAAATACCTTAGCCTGTAGTGTAATACGAAAACGTTGATCTACAGTGCAAAATCTTGGATTCTGCTGTTAAAATCCTGGATTCTGCTGTTAAAATCCTATAATGTAACCGTGCTGTCATGTTTTAGTATTTGAGTTATTTTTATTCTTGGACACACATCGACGACGCCGCGCGTGTTTCAGTAGCGTGCTCGTGTCGTTAGGGGGCGTGAGCGCGCAAAACACGTGATTTCAACTCAAAGTGACACTCACTGCTGTCAATCACAATGCAAAGTACTGTAACCACACTGAACCCACTGCAGTAAGGTCTACTCTACAGAAAACAATGCTGCACAGTTATAAATTATGTTTTAACTCCACTACAGACCCTGAATGAAGGTCTTTTTCTTCCTGTTTGGAAACCACCATGATTTTCCAGCATCAGGTAAAGATTTACCCTCAACAATATTTGTAACCATATATGGTTGAATTTCACTTACTAGCCTACTTCTGCCAAAATTAAATCTTAAGGAAATTTCAAAGTGAACAGAGAATAAAAAAAAATAAAAAAATTATGTTATTTATAAAACACACAGTTGACAGTTTTAAATGATGATCATATTTGTTTTTAGATTAACAATTATAAAAGTTTGAGGTCTTAATTGTTTAGTATTAAAGAAATTAATACTTTGATTCAGCAAGGATGCATTCAATTGATCAAAGTGACAGTAAATATATATTTGTATATCATTTAAATGTTTATAATGTCACAAAATATTTATATTTCAAATAAATGCTGAACTTTCTATTCAACGAAGAATTCTGAGTAAAAATGTAATGCGTTGTAATAAATGACATTGTAAAATATATTCAAATAGAAAACAGTTATTTTAAATTGTAAAAATATTTTGATGACTAATATTATTTTTGTTTTTCTTTTTACTTTATTTTTTATTAAATAAATGCAGCCTAGGTGAGCAGAAATGACTTCTTTCAAAAACCTTAAAAATATTACTGACCTCAAACTTTTGAATAGTAGTGTAAATAAACTATATGTAGCATTTTTTAAATTAAAAGTACAAGTATTTTAAATAATATATTAATAACATACAACTGCATTATAAATGCATACAAATATATACAATGCATATAATTTGCAAAATAATTCTGTACAAATCAGATTTAAAAAAAAATATTTTTGCTGAAGTCTAGTCCATCAGTGTGTGTATCTTGTGTAAGTGTTTGTGTTATCTGGGTTTTACCCTATGAGACGTAACTCTGGCTGTGATGCCACTGTTGTGCCAAAAGTGGGCAGAAAGAAACTGGCTTGTGGTCGACCCTGCTGTCCTGCATGGTGGACCTGGGGCTTGGAACGAGGCCGGATAACCCAACCCAGACCTCAGTGTGTGTTAGTGCCCATTAGTCTTAGTCTGTTAAACTCTTTCCAAATACTCCATTATCCTCTTAAATTGTTTTTGTATTTGAATATTATAGATTCTAACTGTGCTTCATGAACTCAAGACAGACACGGAATGGATGAAGAAGTGGAGCTCCATTAACTTGTGACTTAAAGTGCCCCTATTATGCTTTTTCAGATATTACAGTTGTGACCAATCACAACAGACGGGGCCATCTGACCAATCAGAGCAGAGTAGACCAATCCAACAGACTGGGCCATCTGACCAATCAGAGCAGAGTAAACTAATTACAACAGACTGGGCCATCTGACCAATCAGAGCAGAGTAAACCAATCACAACAGACTGGACCATCTGACCAATCAGAGCAGAGTAAACTAATTACAACAGACTGGGCCATCTGACCAATCAGAGCAGAGTAAACTAATTACAACAGACTGGGCCATCTGACCAATCAGAGCAGAGTAGACCAATCACAACAGACTGGACCATCTGACCAATCAGAGCAGAGTAGACCAATCACAACAGACTGGGCCATCTGACCAATCAGAGCAGAGTAAACTAATTACAACAGACTGGGCCATCTGACCAATCAGAGCAGAGTAAACTAATTACAACAGACTGGGCCATCTGACCAATCAGAGCAGAGTAAACCAATCACAACAGACTGGACCATCTGACCAATCAGAGCAGAGTAAACTAATTACAACAGACTGGGCCATCTGACCAATCAGAGCAGAGTAAACCAATCACAACAGACTGGACCATCTGACCAATCAGAGCAGAGTAAACTAATCACAACAGACTAGACCATCTGACCAATCAGAGCAGAGTAGACCCATCACAACAGACTGGACCATCTGACCAATCAGAGCAGAGTAAACTAATTACAACAGACTGGGCCATCTGACCAATCAGAGCAGAGTAAACTAATTACAACAGACTGGGCCATCTGACCAATCAGAGCAGAGTAAACTAATTACAACAGACTGGGCCATCTGACCAATCAGAGCAGAGTAGACCCATCACAACAGACTGGACCATCTGACCAATCAGAGCAGAATAGACCAATCACAACAGACTGGACCATCTGACCAATCAGAGCAGAATAGACCAATCACAACAGACTGGGCCATCTGACCAATCAGAGCAGAGTAGACCAATCACAACAGACTGGAGTATCTGACCAATCAGAGCAGAGTAGACCAATCACAACAGACTGGACCATCTGACCAATCAGAGCAGAATAGACCAATCACAACAGACTGGACCATCTGACCAATCAGAGCAGAGTAGACCAATCACTCTCAGAAAGGAGGGTTTAGATAGACTGGCTCATTTAATAAACCGTTTCAGACATTGTGAGAAAAAGGGTGATGCTGCAATGTATATTAGGAGAAAAGTAAAATGTTTTTTTTATTACCTTGAATGCATGTAAACCTATTGTAGGAGCCTCCAAAACAACATTAGGAACCTTTAAAATAGCATAACAGAGGCACTTTAACACAGTACCCTGAACAGAGGTCAGAGGTCGACTGCAGAAAGCTGGACTAGTAAGTTTTCCTCCTCCAGTAAACACACAAACACACACAGAGAGGAGTTATTTTTGCTCCTCGAGGCGTTGCAGCACAGCTAGATGTGCCGTGTCTGTGTCATGAGGCGCATAGAGCAGAAGGGCGCCATAAATTACTTTGTACACATAATTCCACAATGCAAAGAATGAGTGCCAGCCCTTACAAACCAGCATGAGTCCCTGTTTCAAGGGGGATTTTCTAAAATGATCTTAAAGACCTGACAAACAGTTTGAATAATAGACCAATCTCTAATCTTTTCCATTTCCAAACAACTTTGCATGACTGTCATGCTGTTATCTGCAATATGTTTAGGTTTTAATTTATTCTAATTCAGATAATCAGCTATTTTGAATTTAATTAAACGTTTTCAAAAAGAAATCAGTAGAGCAACAACAAAAAAGTCTCGGGATTTCTGCTGATGAAACCGTATGATTTTGTGTGAAGTGTGTTGTGATTTTTACTTTCTCAGAAATGGATCTTTGCCTTAATTTTTATTTTGCTTCAATATTTTCAGAAACATGACAAATCAGATGGAACGAGTCAGCTGATCGAAACATTTTCATCTGCTGTGCGCCACATGTGTCTGACTTAACTCAGGTTGTTGATCTCCACCTGCTTTTTGGGCCAACTGAACAAGATCACATGACCATCACCTACAACATCCTTCATTCTGATTGGTCAATTGTTTTAACGAGCCATAAATTGTACAATTGTTTTCACTCGCATCAATAATCCAGTGTCAGTTCATTCAGTTTAATCCACAGTGAACTGGTCATTATCACAAAATAAATCAGTCTTTTTTTCTCCATAATTGATCATGAAAAAGTAAAAGTTTGGGGTTGTGAAGATAAAAAAAAAAAATCATTAATCATTGTAAGGCATTGTTTTAAAACATTCTATTTCAAATAGATGCTGTTCTTGCAAACTTTTTATTCAATATTGATAATAATAAGAAATGTTTCCTGAACAGCAATTCAGCATATTAGAATGATTTCTGAAGGATCATGTGACACTGAAGACTGGAGTAATGATGCTGAAAATTCAGCTTTACACAGTAATGCAAGTTCACATTTTAAATATGATATGCTTTAAATACATTCATAATTATTCCACGTAAAATATGCTATAATTAATATCTGCATCTAGAGTCAAATTATTGCATTTTTTTTGGAAACTAATAAAACAAGTCTAAACTTTAGACTAAAGTCTTTTGATGTGAGAATTATTTTGCCATAGAAATATTGAATGAAATAACAGCTTGTTTGAATTTTCAGTCTTTGTCAGTCCAGCATGTGAATTTACATGTTTTGCTCCTGTTAGTAACGCATCCCTTTAAAGGAGAGGTTTTGGGAGGCCTCCTTGACTAATATATGCAGATTCCTTGTTTCTTTCTAAAGGTCAGGTAAAAGGATACGTGCATTTGGGTTTGACCTCCCAAGAGCTGTACTTTTTGTGCCAGTACTTCACCCAATAAAAAAACAAAACATATTTAATAAAACACACGTACGCACAATTTGAGTTTTAAACATTTACTAATCATTGAATAATAGTTGAAGAGAATGATGGAGGTAAAATAAATATTTGAGAGCCTGAACAAGGCCAGATGCTAATTGTGCTGCTCTCCATACAGAGACACAGAATCAAATAAGAAACATGACTTAATAGTACATAAAATCACTTCATTCAACAACATGAAAAGCCTAGCACACACTAGAAGACATAAGCTTGTTGCCCTTTCGAAATCAACTCTCGCATAGGTAAAGTATCTGTGTGAATCTGTGTAAGAACCACATTTCAGGATTTTTCCCACAAAGCCAGGCAGGAGATTGATCTTGAAAGTAAAAAGAAGAAAACAGGAGTTTTTAAATGTGCGCTTGGTCACATGATTCTTAATGTAAATAATCAGAGATGTACTTCCTGTTGGTTATCCGTGAAATGTGCACATCGTTTAGTATTAATGAGATGCGAGAGGTTTATAAAAGTGGCTACTGTGAGTTAAGTATAAGTGTTTACACTATGCACACGCACTTTCAGGTTTATATGCAAATATGTTTTACATACCTGCACATACAGTCACTGGACCGTGATTCCTCAAACTGTACTTTCTGTTCAACACCATATTGTTTAATGTTAAAGGGATAGTTCAACAAAATGAAAATGATGTCATCATTTGCTCGCCCTTAAGTTGTTCCAAACCTGTATGAGTTTCTTTGTTGTGTTAAACAAAAGAAGATGTTTTAAAGAATGTTGGCAATCAAACAGTTGATGGACCCATTGACTTCCATAGTAGGAAAAAAAAAATACTATGGAAGTCAATGACTACGGTCAACTGTTTGATTACCAGCATTATTTAAAATATCCTATTGTGTTTAACAGAACAAAGAAACGCATACAGGTTTGAAACAACATGAGGGTGAGGTGAGTAAATGATAACAAAATGTTTATTTTTGGGTGAACTATCCCTTTAATAGTAATCATTTTCCAAACACATTCATACATAAACCCACATACCCTGAGAAACACAGTAAGTAATCTCACCGTTCAAGCATAGCAAATCCCATCACAAATGCTTCAGACCGCTCAGAAAAGGAATATCCTTCCTGTAAAACTACAACATGAGATAAAGCATCCTCCTAGAATACACACACACCAACACACCATACACTCTGTAAAAAGACATAGGCTATATATAACTCATACTCATTCCAGTGTTGACGTCTTGGTTGAGTTGCAGGTTTTGGTGTAGAGTCCTGACTTAAAAGGAAGGGTGCTTCCAAACATTGCTAAAGATCCCTCTTGTTCCATGTTTAAAATCAAAACAGGTGTGGATGTAGTTTACCCTTCAAGAAGCAACTCACAAAAACTGTTGCAACCAAAAGTTGCGTGTCTTGCTTAAGGGTATTACAGTTGTAAAGCAAGACTGTCCTCTTGCAAACTCTTTCCTTGGGTTACTAATTAATGGAATCAACCTTTTATCTTTGTGCTTGCAGCCCCAATCCTTTTAACCAAAAGTTCACCGAGCAGGACTCAAGGTTTTGGGAAGGGGTTTTGCATGGTCAAAGAAAGTCGTCCAGTTGTCTTTGTTCCTAATTAGACTCTTAACTTCACCTTGGAAATTTCGGCCAAAGGAAAGAGACAGTTCCAATAGTTTTTAAAGGGGTTTTTCTATCGCTTTAAAGGGGTTTCAGATGAATCAAGTAAAATGAAACCTAGTAAAATAGAGGGTGGGGATATAGAGCAAGACCAATCTCTCAGAAACTCTCCTTTTCTCCTTTCCTTGGTTTACTTCTACTTTTTGACCCTACTATTATTGTGCTTGCAGCTCAGATCCTTAAACAAAAGTTGACCAAGCAGGATTCAAAGTATAATTTGGGAAGGTGTAGCACAGTCAAATGTCCTCCAATTGTTTTTGTTCCTAACTGGACAGTCTTACTTCACCGTAGAACTTTCGGGCAAAGGTGAACAAAAAAGTCTTCCGAAGGCGTTTCTATAGGATTAAAGGATCTTCAATTGATTCGCTTGATGAAAATACTAGGTGGGGATGTATGCCCTTTCTGAGCATACACTATATTCTCGCTCAAGGACGATTGATGTTCGACAGATTTTAAGTCCATAGTAGCTGGCAGAGTTCAGCTATTCTGTTGGCCCCTTCAGAGGCTGCTGTGCCGACCCCACTTTCACTCTCAGGAAGTCTTCAATTCTCCTGCTCTTCGTTGCCTTTCTCTTGATCATCCCTATGTTGGTCTCAAGAGTATTTGGTATTCGAGATCTTCTTCCACAGTAGTGTTTTGAGGTTGTTCAGAACAAGGGAATGATGCACCTCCATCTGCGATGCAAGCCCGCTGAGAGTCACACAGGTGCGTAGCTGTTTCTCCAGGTCCTCCCTCAGGTTTGATGGTGCTCCGAAGAGTAGAAAGTCTTGCAGTAGCGCGCACACCTTGGCCAAGTTGGGCTGCACCACCTCCACATTGCACTGCCTTGCCAATCGGTCGCACGTCGCAGTGCAATCTCGCCCGTAAGTGCAGTCGGCATTTGCCTCGCAAGTTCTCCCTCGCAGGAACCCCTTGACGGTTGCCTCCGATGCTACGCTCTGAAGGTCAGCCATTTTGAAGTCATAATTTGCATTGTAGCCAACCCTTCTCGGGCTTGCATCACATATGTAGAAGCTTCCATAAACGCCATGAAACACCTCCTCCACGAACTCTAGCAGACCGATGGTTATTCGAGCCCTGCGGGGCCACGCAGGAGCAAGCCACTGGTTTAGAGCGACACCCAGAGCCTCAGGAAATACTGGCTGCAGCCAGCCAGGCACCTCCAGCCTGAAGAGGGTGCTGTGTGCTACGTGTTCGGTCACGTAAAGGTCTCCACAGAAGCCCAGCAGGTGAGGAGCATGTTCTTTATCCTGTAGTGCCACCATCAGAACAAATTCATTGATCTGAAGCAAAGCCCACACGGATTTCGCCTCTGCTAATGAAACTTTACCATCACCGTTGACATCAGCTAGAGAAATCACACGGGTTACAAGGGTGCCAAGAGACGACTGCTCTCCAACACTGTCCTGTGAAGGAATGAGAGGAGAAAGGGAAACATTTAGGAGCGGGGAGGTATTCACTCTTGAGAGCATTTTATTGGAGTAAATCTTAATATGCATTTATGTACGAGATAATAATAAAAAAAAAGTGGGATTGTTTTTCAGTGAAGAAAAACAGAAGTAATTAATTTGCCAATTTTAGGTGTACACTAATAAACAGATTAGCTACCGACTTCGGAACTAAGTCGGTAATGAAATTTTTAAAATGTGACGATGCCAGCATTACCCTCAAGAATTTTGAGCGCTGTTGAATGGATTCTTAAACACCTCTGATTGGCCATTGCATTCACACGCTCAACATATATGTCTCTGATTGGGTACAATGATAAACGCTTTAAAAACATGTCTTCACCGAGCGCTTACACGGATACACACGGGAGCGTTTGAAAGCAGGCGTCTATCAGCGGATCCCCAATATTTCCACTGATAGACAGATCCGCCTGCTTTCAAACGATCACGTGTGTATCTGTGTAAGCGCTCAGTGAAGACATGTTTTTGAAGCGTTGTTCATTGATTGTAGCCAATCACAGACATATATGTTGAGCGTGTAAACACAATGGCCAATCAGAGACATATGTTGAGCGCGTGAACGCAATGGCCAATCACAGCGCTCAAAATGCTAGAGGGAAATGCTGGTATCTTCACATTTTTTAAATTTCAGTACCGACACTAGCATTAACATTAACAGACATGGACTAAAAGCCACAAAACTTTCATTTTTATTTCATGAGAAGTTTAAATGACAGTCTTTATCAAGTACACATGTATGCGTGTATACTGAAGTGTGCATGGCCATTTACAGCATTTGTGTGGGTTGTGTTTAAGCGTGGGTGTTTGTTGTTCTCCCCTGTGACACTGAAAGTCAGTGTATTGTTCTGGCTGTGACCTTTTCAAGCTCCTTCAGTTATTTTTGGCTTATCTTCCCTGTTACCCCACTCCCTCCCCTGCTCTCTCTCCATTTTCACCCTTCTACAAGAGAATAAGGAACAGCCGAAAGCTTAGAGAGGCTTAGACTGTCTTTAGCTCAGTTTCTGCTTTGCTCTGCAGGACATGAACATCTCAAATATCAGTCACAATTAGCGCTGGGTGATACAGCGAATATTCTTCATGTATTCCTGATCATTTGAATGGTGATTTCATTTAATCAACATTGAAAATCATGTTAAACTTAAACAAAGATGGGATTATAAATGTCTACATGTCTGCACCACAACAATTCAAGTTCAAGATAAAGATGTAAAGTTCTAGAATTTAAGGAAAGGCACTTTAGAACTCTATGAGCATAAAACTGGTTTCTCTGTCAACAACAGGTCTGGTTTACGGTGATATTTGCTTTTAATGTGACAAATTGACAATAAAGGAGGTGTAGTAGATGAAGAGACCTTGAGGAAGGAATGCAGCATCGCTCTGAATTCATCCATGGATGTTCCGCGGGTGGGTTTATCATAGAGGTGGTTGTCATGCAGTAGTGGAGTGTCGGGATCCGTTTCTCCCCTCATGCTCTCTTCAATACCACACTTCACCAACAAGGCTTTCTCCTTCCACACAGCACTGTACACCTGCACCACACACATATATATTAACATGTGTGTGACAGATATATATGCCTATTTAGAACCATAATTTAAAAAAAATCATTGTGGCAAAAAATGAAAAGAAAATAATAATTAATAATACAAATTTCAATAAATCAAATCAAATAAATTCATTTAAAAATGTAAAAATAATATAGTAAAAAAGATAACATTGCAGTATAGGAAAAATCACCATTGAGGATAATGCATATAAAAAAAAAAAGGAGAATATAAAGTAAAGTCCAGATGTATTGCCTCGGGAGAAAAATATGTTTTTTTGTTATGGAAAATAAATGATGCAAAAACCTGGAAATTATCATTTCTTATTTATTTTCTTTAAGAATCATCCATGCGTGCGTTTACCTGGTGTGTTGGTGACGTTGAAAGACAGTGTTGAAAAGACAGCGTTTTCTCCTCGCAGAGAGACTTACACACTGACCCCGAGATGATGCCTCTGCGGTAATGGTCACACTAAAACACACACACACACACACACAGGAAAAGGACAAGCATTAACCACAAATGCTACATACTGTAAATACTATATCTTGCCATCTATTCTCAATTTAACAGCCTTGTTCCAGGAGGACAAACCTGCCAGTTAGAGGACAGACGGATCATGATGTTATGATGGATTGGTGCTTGGGCAGATAATGACCCGCAAATGCACAGATCACTCTAAAGGCAGCGTATTACTTCTCCTTTCTCTTCCTTCTCGCTTTCATTTCTGATACAGTATCTATCAAAGTGGCTGTCAACATGCATGTTGCAAAACAAGAGCTGAAAAGGGCTTTCCTTTCTCTGGGCCTCACCAAGAGTCTAAACACACAGATATGTTATATTCTAACATCACTTTGAGAGGCGCTGAAAGGACTGGCAAATTCGTTTAATACAAGACGGTGAGTAGATGAGATTATTTTTTAGTGAACTATCTTTTTAAGGAAGAATATGTGAAGAGTTTACATCCTGTAGCTGAATATCGAATTTGTGATTAAACTCAATCACACCGCATTAGCCTACTGTTACGATAAAACGGAGAATATTTAAATGTGGTTTCTATAACAGCATAATTATGAACTGCCAACTCTCTCGCTTCCTCCTTTTAATTTTCCAGTTTCAGCAGTTGCAACGACTTCCTGTCAGTGACTAATACTAGAGGGCAAAACAGCATAAATATACCCCATCTGTGTGTATGTACTGTACGAGATCGCACTGAGGTGTTTGTCCATCATCCTGAATCATCATAAGACTCTTACTCTCTGTCTTATGTGGCAAATCCTCTCTATTCTACGTTGATTCCACCTAAGTGGCAGGGAATGGGGCTCATGGGAAGAGATGTCCAGCTCAACCTATGCATTATGGAGGATGCAGTGACTTACGATGAGCATGGTACAGACGTGTCCTCTGCAGAGCTCTGAATAAGAGGAATACTGCATGTAAATCACCCAGCTGGCCACCAGAATCCCAAACCACGCCACCAACAGGTACTTGACCTTTACTGCAGGTAAGCGGGACTGAAAGAAACATAAATATACACTCAACAATATTTCACATGACATATATAAGCTCTTGTTTACATTACATTTTTTCAATGTGCAGTGTAAAAAAAATCATTTTTATAATATCTATCTTAACTCAACCTTTGACGTACTTTGACTATATATCATACAATAATTCATAACCATTTCTTTCTTTCCTTACAATAAATATATTAAGTATTACACAGAAAGGTCAAATATTTAAAAAAAATAAGCTAAATGTAATATTTATTGATGTACATAATGAATCTTAATTCAACTATTGTCATAATTTTATGATATACAGGCAAATTATTTAGAATGATTTATTTACACAATAACTACATTAAGTATTACACAAAAATGTGCATATAAAAATATGTTAAAAAATAGATGCAAAATGTAATATTCATTTAAATATATCTTTCTTCTTAAAATGCATTTCAAATTTAAATTTTATATTTATGCGCATTATGTCTCAAATGTTTTGCTTGGAACAGTGAAATGAAGACTGGAAGTCCAAATTTTTGTTTTTCATATAAGAAAAAATATATTATTAAATTACATGTTGAAACCTGATGATGACATCATGATGAATATGCCAGGCTGGAGTGTTTAATGCAGGATTTGTGCGACATTTAAAAGGTCATTTGAAAAACTTTTTTGATTCGAGCAGAAAATCTGAATAGGGCAAGTTGGCTTGTGATGGAACTATAGCTTTGGTACTTTGAGAGAGAAAGCAACAGAGAAAGATTTGAATGGTCATTAGCATGTGTCCTAACAAGATTAAACATCTTCTCTTGGACAGTTTTCAGGTGTAAAAGGGCACTGAATGCCGAAGGCAGCAACTGTTCTCTGTGCTCGAGTGGGAAAGTGAGTGAACACATATCTGATTACTGCCTGTTGATGCAGACAACTGTTATTAGACGCCTAAATTCACTCTGTGTGTGCGTGTGTGTTCTCTGAAAACAAGGCCTGAATAGGCAATTCAAAAAATTCAGTTTTTAAAATAAATGTGTCATGCAAAAATATGCACTGAATTTTTCATTGAAAAATAAACATTATGTAATCATTTACTCACCCACAAGTTGTTCAAAACTCATATGAACATTGCAATTGAAATGGCATGCAAATACAACTAATGGGGCTTTCAAGCTTCAAAAAGCATGCAAAAACACCATACAAGTATCAAAAAAAGAGGTAATTTGACCACAATCATGAAAAATTTCACCCTATCTCATCCTGACACCTGCATTAGAGTTCACAAAAGTAGAGATGTCGTATGCATGAACGATTCGTTCTTTTGAGTCAAATCTTTTGGTAACGCTTTAGATTACAGCCCGGAAAGTACTGTGTAATTAAGAGGAATTTACAGAGTAACTTTCGGTAATTATTGTGTACCTATAAAGTACTTACATGTAGGTATAAGGGAACAATATGTAAAGTTTGGGGAATAAAGGGGTAACAACCAGGAGAATTAAAAAAATATTTATACTGTAAGTATTATAGAACTAAGGGGTACTTATTCTACTATTATGATATAACAATCTTACATTTAGGAGCAATTTTGCAAGAACATACACTGCGTACATTTTTGTAATAATTGTGTACCAAGGCAACACATACTGTATAGGCTTTTTAAAAATGACAGGGTACATATCTATGCGTTTATACTTTTATTTTATTTTTTTTGATAGCAAAAGTTCAGATGTTTAAGTTTCGGCTAACATGTTTGAAGGCAAGAAAAGCTAAGACTATTGCAATTTTTTTAAATATACTGGGAAATAAATCCGGTTTCATGTGGTTACAGGGTAAGTGGTGCTTGTATAATAAATAAAGGTTTCCGAGTCAGTGATATAAGATTGTGTGTATGCATTTTTATTGTACTTACCCTGTAACTACATGGAACAAGAGGGTAACAAGCACCACTACATGAAACAAGAGTATCTTTCCCCAATATTTAAGCAAAAGTTTCAATAGTTTTCGTTTCAGTGCACTTTTGTTAAAAAGATTACATTTTAAAAATTACAGGGTACATATCTATTATATCTATTTATAAAGCCTATACAGTATGTACTGGTTCACCATTATTTCAAAAAGGTACGCAGTGTATGTTCTTGCTAAATTGATCACAAATGTAAGATTGTTGTATCATAATAGTAGAATAAGTACCCCTTAGTTCTATAATACTCACAATATTAATAATTTTTTAATTCTCCTGGTTGTTACCCCTTTATTCCCCAAACTTAAAATATTGTTCCCTTATACTTATATTGTAAGTACGTTATAGGTACACTATAATTACCGAAGGTTACGCTGTAAAATTGCTTTAATTACCCAGTACTTTCCGGGCTGTAATCTAAAGCGTTACCAATCTTTTCAATGAATCTATTGATCTCAATATCAGCCTGAGTGATTTGTTCACAAATTGACAACCACAGACCCCCGCATTGACAAGCTCTTATGTGAGGGGTTATGAGATAGCCACAACTTGTTTAAAAGAATACAAAGACATTTTTATCTGTCTTCGGGCATAACTTATGGAAAAAAATAGGGCAGACACTTGACAAAGATGAAACTTTCTAGAGCGCATGTGTTGACCGCCTGCTTTTGCGCACGTTATCAAACGGAGTATACTTTGCTAGCATACGCTAGCGTACGCGTACAAAAAACTAAGTATACTTTGGGCTTTTAATTAGGGTTTATTTGCATGTAAGTATGCATAATTTATAGTTATATTACTACAGTAACTACATATAACAAGGGCATTTTTAAAGTGTTACCAAATTAAATAAGTCAGTTCCTTACAAGTGGCTTCAGAAGACTTGGAATATAGCACACAAGTCATCCGAATCACTTTTAAATTTTATTAAGCTTTTGCATCATTCTTGAAGACTGAAAGCCTCAGTTCCCATCCATTGTAATTGCATGGAATAAAACACCAGTAAAACTCTAGTGCTTTTGTTTAACTTCAGGCTAAATCTCTGCTGTTTTCGTTCTCTTGTACGAGAGAAAAGAAAGAGGCATTTGTCATCTGTGCCATCTTCAGTGCAAGGAGTTGACCTACACAGTTTTAACCGGTCACAGTGTGCACTTCCGCTGAGTGCACACTTATGAAAGAGAGATCTTAGTGCGGATCTACATAAATATTGTCAACATACGGTGTGCATTAAGCAATAGTCGTGTGTATGTGTGTGAGATTAGCTAAAGATGCGAAAACAGTATATTAACTGCAACATTTAAAATGACAGATCCTCTTTCTTATGATTTATGTAACCTTTCTTTTAACAATACAGACGAAGAATGCAGTGCATATAAATCAGGAGATTCAGTGATGGTATAAAATGGTCATACCATGCTATATGATAGAACAGGGGTGACCGGGGCTAGTTGTCACACTGGGTCACAAAGACTGTATTTCAGTAACTTTTAGAAGTACAATTACACAAATGTGCCTTTAGCATATTTGCGGTTTCATTAATAAGTGTGCAATATATGTATATATTTTGTTTCTTCTGTATATGTATATATATATGCCTATAGACACTGTTGTTTAGATTTTTTCTGAAAAGCCTAAAATAGGTAATTTACTGGCAGGTTCGCCCTATAAGTGGGCATGGTGTCACAAAATGTCAACATATTTCTGGGCAAAAATGTTTAATAGCGAACAGAAATTGACTTTCAAAATTAAACCTGCCATGAGAAATGTCAACATATTTCTGGGCAAAAATATTTAATAGCTTTAATGTTTAATAGTTAACAGAAATTGACTTTCAAAATTAAACCAGCCATGAGATATGTATACTAGAGTAAAAATTCTAACTATCCCCGGTTCCCCTTATCATAAAGCTGAATGACTTCCATTTTTATGTCTCATGGTATTTACACAGTATTCGTGGCAATTCAATGGCCAGGAAACATATTACCTTGATGAAAAATATGGTGATATACCATGGTACTTTTGTGCTACTGTGTTATTTCAATTTCTTTAAAAGGTTTCCGTAGAAAAAGTATTCCCAAACATCGTCATTAGAGTGAAGAAAGTTACCTGTAAACCCTTAGATAAGGGACAGAAGAGCACCAGGTGCACCAGCCTGCGTAAACTCCTCGGCATCTTCACAGTAACACTGATGATGCGCAGCACAATTACAGATTCCTCTCCAAACACGCCGTCACTTTCTCATCTCGTTTTCTCCTTTACAGACGACACGCCAGCGGTGTTCTCCGGCACAATAAAGAGCAAAAATAGTCATTTGCTCTTATTTTATAGCACCGTGCTTTTGTTTCAAGATGCAATCGGCCGTGCGATGGAGAAACATCCCATGCTGGTGGTGCTCAACTCAAGGGCACGCGCGCGCACACGCATCCATTTGCACGCGCTGCATCCAGAGACGCGCGAGCTCCAGGCATCATCCTCGCGCGACGAGGTACGACACGGCCAAAGATGCTTTAAAAATTAGCACTGACATTTGCAAGATTTTTAGACAGATGTTTGATTCCCCTTAAGATCTGTGCGAATCGTGTGGAAAAGACGGTGTGAGAATGAGAATCAGCTGGAGATTCGGCCTCTCTGTGACTCCACAAAGCGCCTTAAAGGGGAAGAGACCCTGATTTACACTACCGACAGAAAACAAACAATACTGTCCCTTTAAATACGACTGATTACAATAGAATAAAAATAAGATAAACATCTCTTTAAATGTGATAAAATACATCTATTTCGATAAAAATACCTTTAATGTCGTTTTAAAAAAAGAATAATAATACAATATAGCCTACTATCCCTTGAATTTGACCACAGACAATAGGATATAATTCAGAGAAATATCCCTTTAAATGTGAAATTTAGAATAGAAAAATATAATAAAATATAATAAAAAATCAGATATTTTTTTCGGTTTTAAAATATCTTTAATTTCGCTTTTTTATTTATTAAAAGACAATATAAGAATACCCCTTAAATTTGACCGAAGACACAAATTATATTGCAAGGATATTTAAACCATACATGAGGCTAAATAGAAAGATATTTTGAATAAAATATACATAAAATAAATAATCAACAATATTATATAGAACAGAAAAGAATAGGGAATCCCTTTAATAGAATGGAATAGAATAGAACATAAATAAATCTATCATGAAAAGCAGCAGTTTTTGCACATTAGGTACATTTGTAGTCTAAAAGTAATTGAAGTGTCAGATTCATTGTTGAATAATAATTCTAGAACATTTATGAATAATAGAAAATGAAACACTTAAATTCAATTAGATTTTAGTTATTATCAGTTAGATATATATCATTTAGAATATCAAGTTATATCAGCGTGCATAAACATTCTTAAAGGCATGGCCATAGCGGTTAAAAAACTGCATTTATTTTGCAAAAGAAAAATTTTTTTTTTTAGTTGTGCTTTGGAAAAGTCAAATGGGTGAATGTGGCTGTATTTATGAATGGTTCTTTCTCATAACAAAAAAAAAGAGAGATTTAATTACCCAATTACTCATTAAACATTCATTGGCTTAAGAGATATAACTAATTTATATGAGAAGGATCTCAAGCTGACTGAAGATGTTATAGCTATCCATAATAGACAAGAAATAAATACCGCAACAGCAACCCGTAATGAAATGAGAAATGACCCTGCAAAAGATAATGCTTTTTACAATGAACTCGGTTGGAGAGCTACATAATTGGCAATTTATCTGTTAAAAAAAATACCTTACTCACCTGCTGAATATAAAAACACCATCCCCATGTTGCTTTTACAACATTTACAATCCCTCAGTTCTCTCCAAAAAGCCAACCCTATGCTGGTTCTTGTTTTATTACGAGCGGAGGTGGGAGATTCTCCGTGTCAACCTTTCTTGCTCGTTGTGAAAACTAACCTATGCCACTCCCACAACATGTGTCAAAGTAGCCGGAGCAACTTTTCTCTATTTACGGATATGACGAGACACAAACAGGTGAGTGACGTAATGCAATTTCCTGCAAAAACCATCCCGCTTATCCCCAGATAAACACTTATAAAAGGCTTACCATCAGGGAAAGACAAAAACAAGATTGATTGATGATGTATTGACTATATTGGTCATTATATTTTGTTCATTATGGACGAAAAAAGTTATACCTTTAAGGTACTGTATGCATGTGTATAAAATGTGCAGGCCACTTTCAGGTTGATTGTGTCCCACTGGTTGTCCTGGTCTTATGTCAAGCCTTCACATTCCCTCTACAGTTAGGCTTGTACTGGCAGAGGTTTCATCTTGCAAGCAGCACAGTGAGAGTGAAAAATTACGATTGCACAGCCAGCGTGTAAAAAGAGTACATTCACTGCAATGCAAATATATGCTAGTTAAAGGTGTGAGTGCATGCTCACAGTGTGCTTAGCTCTTATAATGTGACAATAGATTACTTTAAAAAAGTAGTTTTTAGTAGTATTTTATATTTATTTTCTAAGGAAGTTAAATGCAAAATTATGTGCATTCATTTCTTGCAATTCATGTTTCGGACAACAGAGTGCGGTAAAGGTTCATGGAAAATTGTGCCATGAAACAATAAGGAATGCACAAGAAATAGTCCATATAATAAAACAACTCATCTTGCTAAATTTCTGGATAACCTCCATTATATAAAAGGCCACAGTGTCTCATCAGTGTGGCAACATCTATGGGGACAAAGTTTAGCTCAAAATTGTCACCGTAGCTGCATGATGTGCTCCCTTGAGCATGACTCTCTGACGTCATGATCGGAAGCAGAACCTCTGCTGTGATTGGCTGTTTCGCTCAGCTGAGAAAATGTCGATTTTTTTTTTGTATTTTTGTGAGATCAAAAGACAACTTCCATGTACTAATCGATAATAAATATAAAAATTGCTGTCACCTTTTAATTGACTCAGAATGTGTTTTGGAGGCAACAATTTTCATATTGACATAGCCTAATCATAGACCACATATTTTACACATAGATGCAGGTATGTTGAAACTAAAGCAATGGCAAGGACGAAATAGCCTTTGTCCGGGAACAAACACACACACACACTGGCCCAGAGCTGTGACTGTGGTCAGGTCACATTTAAACGGCTAAATGACTCTGTGACCACATGTAGCACTGAAGATCTGCTGGATCAGATTACACACCCTGATTAATCATTTAATCTTTTTAACTGCAACTCCTTTCATCGGTAATCTGGCTGTTCACTTCTCAACACTTGGCATCATGATTTTTCCTAGCATTCTAAAATGACAAGATACATTTTATGGTAAATAGTTTTGCAACAGCACATTGTGCAAATCAAACTGTAGCCTATAGAGTATAGACTCTGGGTTAATGCACTAAAATATCAATAACACTGTGACTGGTCTATTGAATAACTCGTCTTTATTTTAGTGCACAGGAAGGAGACATTTTTTATATACACCGGATTTTTTTCTCTCTTTTTTATTAAAATATCCTTTTTTATTATTTAAACAGCATATGAAATAACCACACATATTTAGAGGAAAAAGTATACAGAGCATGGAGCCTTTTCCAATAGTAATTTACACAATCAAATCAGATGTAAATACTTTAGTTCAGTGCCGGTGGGATCCGTGCTCTAGACTTGTCCCAGTAACTGGATCGTCCTGTTAACAGTGCTGACCATTTTCATAAGACAGTACATCCTCAACTGTTCCATTGGGGTATTATATACACACTCCAAATGTTGCCACAATCTAATATGTTGAGTAAACTGTAGTTTGCAACAAACACACATGACAAGGAAATACAAGCAACCAGTACCCGGAAACACACACATGGGAGGGATTCAAACTTGCAGCAGGCTCTTTTGTGCGTAAGACAGAGCGTGGGGAAGTCCGAATCATTTGAGAGAATCGGTTCGTTTCAGTGAACTGGTTCAAACAAAATGGTTAACTGGTTTGGTCAATTAATCATCACTCTGTAGTTTAGTGTTCTATTTGTTTAGAAGCCCAGAATAATATTTTTCATACTAACAATGTGTCTGAACATTTAAAATTCAAAATTTAAATATTTTTTTAATTCTGCTTTTTTGACACAATAATAACTTAATCACTCAACTACAACAATAAAAACATTGCATTATTATTATTATTAGCCTACATTGCAGTTATACGTAACTTTTGTCAGTGTCATAAAATGTCTTAAAAGTAACAATGTTTTTTATGCAAAACTATGTATTATTGCATATTTTTAATAGTGTTTTTTATTTGCATACAATATTGCCAAAGCATAAATATACACACAAAGCAACAGAAAAAAATAAAGTGCCCGTAATATTGACAAATACACTTTTATTTACTTTATTTAGGCCTACTTCTATTTAACAGTTTTATCAAGCTATTTAGTATTATGGTAGTTTGCTGTGTTTGGTAATTAATTACTACCATTTACATCTTCAACAGTGTAATTAGATTACTGTACTAATTGTCTCTAAAGGGTATTGCATTACTTATTCCTTATAAATCCCATCAACCTCGACCAGTTGAACAATACCAGGATAGACACGAAACTGCCCTATTAATTCTTTCAAATAAACAACAGGCCTACAATTGCATAAATTATTCTTGTGTAAAGGGAGGTTACATTAAAAACATAAATTTTAACATTAGGTTTTTATGTTAAATCCACTATTGTTTTATATAGAATTGTTGTAGTCTATACAGTATTTAATGCAATTACATCAGAAGTAACTAATTAAATTACAGAACAATTAAGAGTAATTCCTTACTTTACCTTTTCAAGGGAGAGTAATTAAATTACAGTAATTAAAATACTGTTGGAAAGTTGATTTTAAATGGGAGTCATTAACAAACTCTAGACGGAATAATTTCAAAGAGTCGGTTCAAAAGAACGATTCGCGAATCGAACACAGCTAGTAACACACACTCCATACGGCCAAAGGTTACACTCAGAGGCGCTCTCAGTGGATAACCCACGCCTGGCTCTCTCCATAAACCTCCGGTTCTGGTTGACATCCCCCTCGTTCGCGTGATATAACGTAAACGACTAGCAGGAGGATCGGTAAAGTTGCTCAAGTGTGCGACCTGGACGTGGTGTCTGATGTAGACTCGGTTCTGAGTTGGTCTCGTACGGTCTTCCCTCCGCTCCACACCGCTGGCCTTGTATCATTTCTCGACAGCCGGGAAAGAGGCGCTGGTCGCGGGTATGGATGCCGTGTGGATGCTGCCTGTGCTGCTGGTGCTCCCGCTTCTGTTATGGACCAGCAGCACGTTCGTTTACTATTTCAAGAAGTGCTTCTATGTGGCGTACATGATGCTGCTGGCCGTTGCCACCATACCGATGTGCATTCTGAAAAGCGGCGGCAGAGACATTGAGAATATGAGGTGAGTTGTCAACAACGCAAGTCACACAATGTTTCCTTTCTACTCTCGTGCATTGATTCAGGATACTGGGCTGCCATTATATGTGGTTATTGGATGTTACACCGAAAATCTGGCTATCATAATATAGATTAAATTGTATTTTAAGACTGGAACATACTGCACACATACAATCATCTTTTTTTTAATCGGTCAAATTGCTTGTTTGTGTACCCACATATGTTTTTTTTATGACTGAAATGTCATGTGAATGCATTTGTAAAGGAATGCATTGCATCAGTTTACCCCGGACAGATGTTCGGATCACGGTTGTGAATCTTTAGCCAGCTCGCTAAGAACAGTGTAACGTTAACGTTACGCGAGAACACATATGTAGAGAACAGGCCCATGTATCGTATATTTAACTCGAAATGAGAATTAATTAAGCTCTGTATGTTTTATCTACTCAAGATAATGTAAATATGCGTTTAGAGAGCGTGCATATTCCACTTGTATGTGTTTAACGCTATCTGGTTTAGCGTCTCGTGCAAGCCAGAGATGGCGACCAAAGCGTGTGTTTGTTTTCTGATGATGAAGTGGAAAGGTGTGAAACGGTTTTGGGTTGCTTTATTAGTTACATACTCTAGTTCGTCAGATACAAGACTTCCTAGTTGTATTAATGAGGCCATGATGGATTGGTTTCATGGCTCAGCTGGTGCAGAGTTCATCCTGGTCGATGGTGCTAGATTAAACCAACAGTCACACGTTTCACTCAGTGGACAGTTGATCGATGGAATTGTGGATTCCATGCCATCAGTTTAGAATCAATGTTCGCGCCGAAAATAATTTTGAATGATTTCCGTAACGGTCTAGAATGTCGCTGCCATGGTAACGGACGTTCTAGAACATCGGATGTCTACGCAGAATCTCCTAGGTCATCCTGTCAAAGTCAAGATTTAAACTGATTAGCAGAAACTAGGACTGTCAATACATTAAAGGGTTATTAGTTCACCCAAAAATGAAAATGATCCCATAATTTACTCAACCCCTAAAGCCATCCTGTATATGAGTTTCTTCTTTCAGACAAACACTATCGGAGTTATATTAAAAAATATCTTGTCTCTTTCAAGCTTTATAATGGGAGTGATTGGTACCTGAGATTTTGAAGAGAAATATCCATAATTATAACTTTATAAACTGTAATCACTGGCTTTCGGTAATGCCCGTCCGCACGAGTTCCGGCGTATGATGTTGGACTTAGGCTTAGCGTAAACTTAGGTGTGAGTAGACGCCTCTCATGGTTCAAACAAATATGCCTGGGCAAGAAACTAAATCTCTTCTGACATTTCTCTTTAAAATTTCTTGTTTTAGACTTTGTGACCGGTGTTTTGCTCTATCCTCTGCGCTTTCGCGTTTGTCAATGCGGCGGTTCAGAGGTCACTCTTCGGCTGGAAATAGACCCCTGTACTGGCGTTACCGGACGCCAGTCATCCTCATTATGGTTCATAAAGTTATAAATATGGATATTTTTCTTACAAAAATGCATCTTTTCGCTTCAGACGGCCTTTATTAACCCCCTGGAGCTGTATGTATTACTTTTATGATGGATGGATCCACTTTTTTGGGCTTCAAAAAACAAGGTATCATTCGCTCCCATTATAAAGCTTGGAAGAGCTAGTATATTTTTTTAATGTAACTGATTGTGTTTGGCTGAAAGAAGAAAGTCATATACAGATACATGGCTTGAGGGTGAGTAAATATTGGATCAGTTTAATTTTTAGGTGAACTAACCCTTTAAAATTAATTGTGATTGTGTGATTATGTGTGTGTGTGTGTGGTTTTATTCTTCAATGAAATAGAATAAAGCAAATACCTAAAAAGATTTTTTAGTTTAGTGGTTTTCTTGGTGATTAAGTGATCGCAGAAGTAATTTTTAGCTATTTTACTTGATTTAATTGTATTGCTAATTATTTTACTATAGCATGTCAACCCTATTTGTGAGCCACTGTTCTAGAATACAACCGTGGCATGTAAATAGGAATGTAGTAGTAACTCTCATTTACATCTCATTGAATATTTTGATTAGTTATTTTTGGCCTCCCATAGACATTATTCACTGCTGCGCCATCTTTGATTTTTTTAACGGGTATAAAAGCGAGGCTGTCAGAGATAGACATACATCTCTTCAGTGGGTTGTACTATTCTTATTTAATGTGTTTTTTGGATTGTTCTGCTGACGAAACACTGCAAAAATATATTTCCAAGAGATTTCAGTAGACAAAAAAAACTTCAGACGACATGAGCTGTGGAAAATTATAAGTAATCTGAGAGCTTTATACTGCTTTTTAACTTTCCAGAATGCCTTGTCCTGTCCTGTAGAGACTCCCATTGTAAGTTACAAACTGAGGTGTGAGTCAAAATGATTTCTAAATCTAGAACTGAAACTGGAACATTCATTTAAATAGGACATTTAGTCCTTTATTGGAGCATTTTTACAAGTTGGGGTCCTTGACAGAAGTACGTTTGTAGACTTTTTTTCTTACAAATATAGCAAAATGATTGTGTATAATGAATATCAAGATGCTAAATTACAATTGATATGAATGTTTTCAGGAAATTGTATATAAACCTGCATGAGTGACCTTTTTAAAAGTAAAAATCGTCCATGTCTCTATTAGGAGGCCATAAAATCTGCATGCATGCTAATGATTAAAAATAATAGCAAAAAGCTGTTTTAAATGCAGTATGCCTTGTCACACACCATATGCCATGTCAAGTTTATGTCAACTGCACACATAGTCAAGTCACCTTTATTTATATAGTAATTAATACAGTATTCAGTGAATATAAATACATGTATTGTATTTATACAATAGCAGATTGTTCCAAAGCAGTTTTACAGTGATAAACAGGAAAATCAATATGCAAACAGAATTCAACTCTGCTGTAAAGCAGCTCTAAAAAGACAAGAGTGTCGTTGTTCAGCTGAGGTCAATTCAGTCATTGTTAATTCTGTTCAATAACTGTGTAAAGACTAAAGAGCATCATAAAAAAAGACAAATTATTTAAATTCAACTATAAAGCAGCTCCGTAGAAAACAGTGATGTCATCATTCTGCTCAGTTCAGTTGTCATCCAATAGTGTCAGTGCAGTCAAATCTGTCAAATCGCTGAATATGAAGAGTCGCCAACTAAGCAAGCCAGACTGGCACAGACAGGATCTCTTGTGTGATATGAAAAGCAGCCTTGTGTTTGTGGCCTTCACTAATAGTGTGCATGGGATATGAAAATCAGAGACCTGAGGTCCGACTGCATATGCACAAAAGTTCCCGTCAGCGCCTCTCCCGATGTTCTACAGATTTGAAATATGTTTGAAAGAGACTATTTCCCATGTTTACTAAACTATTTTTGCTCTTCATAACAGTCGGTTCATTCACACACAGGGTACAATGACCTCACTGGGCGCCATAAAAAAACAGACATCCGTTTATTGCGGTCATTAATGCGATCATCTTTCCCAAGTGGAAGTTCACTGATATTTTATTCTGCTTGTTTAGTGATTCAAGCTATCAGTGCCATGTGTAGGGTTTGTAGTTCCCAGGTGAACCGGTTCAGATGAGCGGGTCTGTTCAGAACCGTGTTTGAATGTGGGGGTGCGATGTTACCCGGTAATTATGCCAGGAGAGGGTGAGCTCATGTGTCAAGGCTGGTGTTGACTTACCGTACCTCGACTATCGAGTGTTGACGTGTTGTCATGCGTGCAAAACACTGACTGTACATACTAGAATCTGATATGTGGAAACTAATTTATGCAAGCTTAAGTGTTTTGGTCATGTCAATTACAGGTTTAACTGGATGACCTAACACCCTTTCTCTCTCTTTCTCTTTATCAGTGTGATAGGAAAGAGTGATTGAGCCACATGGGGAGATGATGCAAGGATTCTGAACTTATTGGGTGAAAGGGGAGAGCTGACGTGGCTAATAGAGATAGAGTCAGTAGAGCAGTTTCCCCAACCACTGTGACAGGTTGTCAGGTGTGCCGTGGAGAATGATCAAATTCCAGAAAAATATAAATGGAAATAAATACCACAAATAAGAATATATTGTCGCTGTCGGGCGGAAACTTTGTATCTCTATATTCCGTCGTTTTTATTTTATTTTAAGAATCAATGCTACTGGTCATCCTTTACCTCTGTATGTGGGTTTTACAACCAATGAAAATAATTAAAATGAGCTTGTGACTAAACGAAGTAGGCTAACTCCATTGGATCCTTAAACTGTCAGTCAAACCTCCTAACTCCACCTACATCTATCATGAATGAAGTGCTGCACGCAGGTTGGAGATAGAACGTAAAAAGGTAAACAGAACTGATGTTTGAAAAAAGAACAGTGTTTTCTTTACTCAAGAAACACTGTCTATAAGGCTAATGTTTTTTTTTTTTTTTTTTTGTTTTTTTTTTAAGAATGGAGAAGTCTTAGTCTGGTGTTTGCTGGCGTAGCCAATATACTGTGTTAAATATCCTGTGGTGCATAGCGCTTCAACTTTTATATCCTGATATTTTGTCCAAAGTATTCAACAAGAAAAACTGAGCGCCCACATATTATCAACAATAAACTTTATTACCTGTAAGTTGATGAAAACCTAATGTGATGCATTTACTGCCTCAGATAATGATATGACGAAACGCATATCTCTGTCATTCGCTGGTCAAAAACCTCATAACTCTATTTGATCTTGATTTTCATAAAATCTTAACATTATAACTACAAGTGCAAGTGTCTGGCCATATATAAAGCCACAAAACCACAAAACCGACACAGTGTTTAAATATTTAAACAATACGAGTTTTCCGCCTCCTTCAGCGACAATATGAAAATGTGTTGTTTTATCATCACCAACAACACCATCTAGAGACAATCAATTTATTCTTTTACATGTGCTTACAGTAAATGAGGTTTGGAGATTTAAAACTTCAAAATGGACACAAAAAATGATGTTCCAAGTTTTATGAAGTCATGCGATTAGGAACAATTTTGATTTGTTGTTCACTGATTATTTTCCCCTCTAGTGTGTGGTTAAACACTGTCTGCGACCAGATCATTTGATTTCTTTTTATTGAATAGTTTTGCAAGTTGTTCGTCAAGTCAGTGAGTTTGAGAACCAAATGAGTTTGATTTATGACTGTAATAGAATAATTGGAAAGATCTGACTCAAAAATGATGACTATTACACGAGTCATCATTTAATAACTTCGGAAGACTTGGAATATGTTGTACATGTTGTTTGTTGTATTATAATATTTGAGTGATTTTAAGCTCCAGTCCCCATTCATCGTAATTTATTGTTTTGAAAACTGGCCTGTACCAGTTTTACCTTAGTATCATTAAGATACTATTACAGTTTTTTTTTATTTGTTTTTTTTATAATTTTGTTGTGTTTTTATGATTTTAATTAGTTTGACTTATTTTAGTAGAGTAGTTAAACTAAATGAAAATGATAAATGTTGCAGCTATGTGATATAAAATAAGTTTAAAGGTTTTTTATATTTTAGCTAACATTTATTTTATTTCAAACAAGATGATTTTTATGGTTTTGGTTAACTGTAATAACCCTGGCCGGTGCGTTATTCAGAATATCTCCTTTAATGTTTCACAATAGAAATTAAGTAATACAGGTTTGAAATAACATGAGGGTAAATGAAGACAAAATAAACCTCTCAAAAAGAGACCGTAGTAACCTTCAATCGGAGTTGTTGTGTGTTCTTGATAATCTACTCGTGAAGTTTAACATCTATGATAACAGCCAAGCTTGGCAGGGTTTAAACTCTTGTTCCTTTGTGCTTGTGTACTAGGGTAACGTGTCAGAGCACAGGTTGACATTTATGATAACAGAGTTTATTTCAGATTTGTGTAGTAACAAATAAAATATGTGCACCATAATAGTGTGAAGTAGGCATTTTAGCACTTCCTGTTCTATCGTCTTGAAGTCAGCGTGTTTTTGGAATGGGTTTTTGGTTAAATGCTTGAAATAAAGTCTGTGGTGTAAGGCTGAACGCTATTGGGAAAAAATAACATTGCGATATTTAGTTTTTCTGTTTGATGTACAGTGTTTCCCCTACAATGTATTTAGCAGCGGCGCAGCGCCGCCACTGGATTTTCAGCGCCGCTGCAAAATCTTCACATGATCAGTAAACCACATACACTTACACACCTAAAAACACTTGAGACGTGGCGTGCGCCGGTGCTGCTAATGCGGTGGCTCTGAATCCACTGTTGACAAGAAAGGAGGAAAGAGCCACATATGGAAATATTTTCGATTAGGCTAATGTCACGTTGCCATAAGGGGCCGTTCACATAGCGCGTTTTTCTGCGCGTGCAAATTCGTTATTTCAAATGTAGGCGCGCGGGAAGCACGCTCGTTTCTCCAGGCAGCTGTTCTTCATGGTTGCATAGCAACGACAGACGCCACGGGAGAGAGCAAGCGCTTTTAGAAAGGAGAAAGCGGCGCTCTCCATGAGGACGAGGAAGTAGCAGCAAAGAATTAATTGATTTCTAGCCCTTGCATTAGCTTTACTAATAGATATATTTATGGAGATGAGAAATAAAAAGCCGCCCTGTACAGCTATGATCAGCTGTTCGGCCGAGCTGTCGATGTTGTTAAGGAAAGGCCGAAGCTGATCGGTTGGTTTTTGTCACATGGCGTGTTGAGATGAGATGTTACGATGTTTTCATCTCGCCACGCGCGCCTACAATTGAAATAACGCATTTGCGCGCAAAAAACGCGATATGTGAACGGCCCGTAAAGTGGACTCGGGTGCGGTTGTATCCGGGTAGTTTTACGAGCAGGAGTACATGAGCACAGTCTCGGACCGACACCCGAGTGCTGTTATTAGTCCGCCAGAAAAGCAGTTCTAGGCTTATTCTTGGCTGGATAACTCTTTTAAAAAGTATTTTAAAATGAAATACGAACACAGTTTTGGATTAAATAAAGGCACAGTCAAGTCAAATAAAACACTTGATTGTTCATGTTTGTTCACTTCATTCATTGTGCATTAAATAATGTTAACTTAAAACTTTTGATTTTAAAAATGTTAAAATGTTAAAATTAAAAAAATTAAGTGCTCACAGATTGGGTGTGGCCTAAAATTGTCAATAAATTCTAAATAATCTTTTTCTGGGTTGTGCCATTTCATTTTCCCCCATCAATATCTACCTTATAGCTGAAAATGAACACAAAACAAAAACGTGAAAAATCCTGTCTAAAATGATAAAATGAAGGTTTCTGTTTGTGACCAGTTCAAGGTGCGTGCTGCAATAATCACCTTGAATCTGTTGAAGGTATGTCATAATTGTATGTCTCAAAATGTCAATTTGTATCCACAACACTTGCCAGAAGTCATGGTTTAAGGGTTTATTTTTAAAAAAAAGTTCTTCCGGAGGTACATGTAGCCTGTACATGTAAGCGGAGCATGTTACCAAGTGTTACCAAGCACGGGACAGCACCGCTGCTGGAAAAATTTCTAGGGGAAACACTGATGTATATTGTGGTATGAAAACAGTTTCAGCAAAGCTAGCTTCGCTGTCTTTGTTTTAAAGGTGTTAAAAAAACACACCTTGTATATCTATTTTCGTCTTTCTTTACGATGGTCACAGTTAACCGTCACGCGCCCATAGCAGTAAATATCCCACTGTGACACAATGGATCATTCAGTTTGAGCTTTTCTTATTAGACCAAAACGCACTTTAGGGTGGATTTAAGTTTCATTCACTTGTGTGTTTTCTCCTCTTCTTATCTCTAGGAAAGCAGCGAAGACTTACATCACTTCTCTGGTTGCCCTTCAATTGAAAATTACAACCAAAATATATCAGTATTTTTTTTTTCTGAGTTGTGTTGCGGCAAAAATAGTGCAGTAAGTAGTTCACCAAGTGCAACCATTTGACGTCATCGACGCAGAATGCACTGCGCACCTAAAATGGCGCACCCCATTGTCCAAAATATGTATAAAACGAAAGTTAAAATAACGTTATTCTTTCATGGGTTTTCTACTACATATTTCACTAAGAGACATCATTTACGTTATATTAATTTACGCCATATGAGTTTTAATACCCGGGGTTTCCTTTAAGGCCCCGATATACTCGCTTTCGTTTTTTCTTTCTTCGTTTAGGGGTAAAACGAAATCCGAAATGCGTGACCAGGGATACACTGTTACCAAACATCCGACACCGACCACACACTGCTGAGAGCGAAGTTTAGATGAATATTATATAAATATGTGCCAATGTGCGATGACCAAATCTATGTGGCATGATGTTACTATGGTAGTACCATGGTACTTTTCTTTTTGTTAGAGTACATTCTTGTTGTTTGACTTTGAGTAAGAATGCATAATGCACAGTGGTGGAACAGTGAAAGCATTAGATGCAAAACATTTTGATAAAAAAAATCATTGTACTGATGATTGATTATCATATTCATATACTATGCTATTTACATGGTGCACTACAGTTCAAAAGATTGGCGTCAGTAAGATCTTTTCTTTTAAGAAATGAATACTTTTATTCAGCAAGGATGCATTAAATTGATCAAAAGTGAATGTTTATTGTGCTACAAAAAATCTATTTCAAGTTAATACTGTTAGGGTGAAAATTCAGCTTTGTCTTCACATGAATAAATAACGTTTTAACATGTATATTAAAATAGAAAACTGTTATTTAAAATTGTAATAACATTTCACAATTATCCTATTTTTTTATCAAATAAATGCAGCCTGAGTGAGCAGAAGAGACTCAAAAACATTTAAAAAAACGTGTTTGAATGGAAGAAATGTAATTATTTTTCTTCTTGTTCTTTATACAGTCACATTTATACAGTTCCCATGACAGAGAAATTTTCGATATATATATATATTTTTAAATTCTGTGTAATGATGAGGTAGATTGTTAAGCTAAATGAATTCAAATAAACGTACAGTAAAAATAGCAGTCCAGATGTATTGCAGAACAGGCTCAGATTCTGCAAAAGCACATGCAGCGACTGCTAAGAGCGAGATCTCTGTTCAGGGAGCTGTTGTTTACCATTCACAACATGTCAAAGCTCAAACCCTCGGGGTAATTCACAACATCACTATTGAGGAAACGTGTAATGGGCACAAAGATTCATGTCAAAGCATTGCTGAAACTAATGCCTGTGTAAACTCAGGAAACAGACATGCATTATTGAACCAGAGCTAAATAAAATCAAATGAACAGTAAATGTTTGTTTAGTGTTTGGTAAATCAAGCAGCGCTTTACTATTGCTCATACTTGGTACTTATTACTTGGGGTGGAGTGTTGTGTTAAAGTATTTGAACACGATTCATTGTATCTTCTTTCAGGATCCTGAAATGTTTGAATGATTGAGTTTTGTTGACTCTGTTCAGCTGCGGTGTTGCATAACCACTGTTGTCTTTTGCCCACATTTGCTCCACTTTATTCACATGATATGAAGCTCTTATGTGTTCAAAGGTCTCGCAGATACTGCGTCTGTAATCTCTCTCTTCTCTCACTCAACATCACAGTAAACGTCTAATAGCTACCTACTAGAGTAGTAGTAGTCAAGTCAAGTCAAATATATTTATATAGCGCTTTTCACAATACAGATTGTATCAAAGCTGCTTCACAGTATCAATCAAAACAACTTAACAATGTTTGTTTATTACTGGAAAAAAAAGACATCCAAGTTTGGTAGAGCTGATCAATGGTATGATTGGTTAATTAATTTGAATATCCCTAATAGTAATAGTACTAAATTTAGAATTTAGAAATTACATCGATGTTTTATTTTCTTGATTTCTTTTGTTTTTGATGTGCTTTTGTCACTTTTATTTTTTAAATATTACTATTTAGGTTTAATTTACTCAGTTTTACTTTTAATTTGTATTTATGTGCAATTAGTCATTTTAGTTCTTCAATGTCAACTCACTGAACAACATCATTTCGGTTGCCAAGGCGACGCTTAATTTTCATTTAAAGTTTTTCGTCTTATGTTTTATTTAAATGAACAAAACAGTTTTAGTTTAAGTTAACTATAAGAACCTTGTCTTTTACACGCATACAAGTGCATTCAAACATGTTAGCTTGGATAATTATTGCACTGATAAACAAAATCTTGGTCACTTTAGTTTGTCTAAACATGTTGGTTTTTTAGAGATTAAAACAAACTTTCGGAATGCAGAAAATGTGTATAATTTCATGGTGCTTGACAGATATTATTAGTGTTGCAGTCTTCTTTATGCTTGTACTTAAAGCTAGTGATTCGAAAAACAAGTTACGGACATGATCGATATGTGTGCATTTTTGATGGGCTGTTACGATTAAAATCGGGAAAATGATATTTTTTTACACAGCCCTACTAAAATGTTTGATTTGTGCCTGGTGAATGATAAAATGGTGGGGAAATTCCTTGCATTGAAAGAGATATAGAAGCCATATTTGTGAAAATGGATTGAGTGACTGCTGTCAGTCGTGCTCTGGATTGTAATGTCTGTTTACTTCCTGCAGGGTAATCCGGTTCATGGTTCGTCATGTGAAGTATTTCCTGGGTCTGCGCTATCAGGTCAGCGGTTGGGAGCATCTACAGACAGAAGGACCCTACGTCATCATCTCCAACCACCAATCATCACTCGACGTGCTAGGTGAATTAGCTTCTTTCTACATGCACACCCAAGAGGTCACATGATCGTGCTTGTGCAACCAGTCTTTCTGTACTGATTCTCTCCTCATCTCTGCAGGGATGATGGAGATACTGCCGGACCGCTGCACGATGGTAGCTAAGAAGGAGCTGGTGTGGGCCGGGACGGTGGGCATGATTTGCTGGCTGGGAGGAATCGTCTTCATCAACCGCCAAAAGACCAGAGACGCCAAGAATGTCATGAGTGAAGCTGCTAAAACCATGATAGCCGACCAGGTCTTTACTAAGTCTCCCTGACAATTCATTCAGCTCAAAGCATGTTAATTGATGGTATATGCTCCTATTGAAGTGTAGTTTCCTTTTTGATCAAAAAAAAAAAATCACATTTACATGTGGTCATTATCATGTGACCTACCAGCATCAGTTGCGTCGCTTCACTGCCATCCACAAATCCTGTTTTTTTTTTTTTAAATACATTTTGAGAAAATGAATAGGGAAAAATACTAATTGATTTCTGAATACTTAACATTCTAAAAACAGCAATGATGTCATTGTAATATTTTGCATACTAAATTGTGGTTTGGTACCTTGCATCTATTTATCCATCTATATTGCTAGTCATTTTCAGTGGGTGCTGCAAAGAATCTCATTTCGTGTTTTAAACTTTCTGTAGATCCGATTGTGGGTGTTTCCAGAAGGCACACGGAATCAGAACGGCGGGCTTCTTCCGTTTAAAAAGGGAGCGTTTCATCTGGCCGTTCAAGCACAGGTGAGAGTTACTCCAGAACACCTGTGCTTAAAGACCCCTGTGGTGAAAATCAAGTTTTTCATGTTGTTTATATGTCTGTTTGGTGTTTTAAAATATACTTTAAGACAAACCATGTGCAAATTCACCAGTCATTGCAGAGTATTTTCTCCTTAAAACTGCAGTGTATTAAAGACAGTCTCAAAAACACGGTTTGAAACGTCCCTGTTTCCTGCAGTTACAAACATGTAACCAATCCCGTCAACGTGAGGAGCGGGGCTTTTCTCCACTGACATTCGATGATGTTCAAAGTGTTTCTAAGGATGCTGATTTTTAGAAAGCAGCGGTCTGACTCTGAGATGGTGAACAGGAACATGCTTTGTGCAACACACTATTAGACGTTTGATAACATGGACAAGGCAAAGGCTAATCATATGAATTAGCGTTATGTGTCTGACGTTGTAAGTAAAGCGCATTCCCATTCTAATACATGGACTTGTAGACGAGCCTGTATAATTCACTCTTCCTCTTCTTCTGAATCAGTTTCTGGTTCAAACATACATGGCTGAATTAAACCAGTATTTCCACTTGCCATTGTTTAACGTTTATCACAGTGGATCAGGTATTCTGAGCTGGTGTGAGTGTGTGGAGGCGGGGCTAATTTGCATATTACTTTTTCCGCGTATACTAAATGAGGCGAGGGTGTAGAGTCGTTGTTTTCACAGGAAAATACTTTTAAATATGTCATTTTGATTATCAAAGATGAGTTTTAAGGGATACAACTTGACTTGATCTAACCTGACGTGTAGGTGCAAAGTACAATTAAGCTTAAGTAATTTACCTGGCACAACCTGAACCAGCTTGAGCTCAAAGGTCCCTCATCAACACATGACACCTGTGTCTCGGCATGGGTTAGAGGTCGTAAGGGAGACTGGCTTTACCCTTGTAGTGCTGTGTGTTATCTTCACCAACAGAGGGAGCCGTTGTTTCTTATATTCGCTCCTGTTCTAGTGCAGCCACATAGAAACTTTAACTCTTATGCAATTGATCTGCACAAACTCATTTCCAAAGCCACATGAAACATTCCTTCATTTCTTCCTTTGTTGAGGCTTGTGGGAAAAGTTGAAGCCTATTGGATTATATTTGTATTGGACTAATGAAACGCATGGCGGTTTGGTCACTTAAACTACTTCCTGTTTCACTTTATAGGCTTTATTTTGTATGGGGAAAGTAGTGTGTGTGTGTGTGTGTGTGTGTTCTGTATATAAATTAATAATTAAGATTTTTAATGTTTTTGGAAAATGTCTCTTACTTGCTAGTTAGCTATGCAGTGCTAAACAGAGGCAATTGCCAGTTATCTTATTTGTTAACAATGAATCTGTTATTTGTACAAAGGTTTTTTTTTATTCCCACTGAGTTACTACTTTATAGACCCCATGAAATGGTTTTAAAGCAAGTTTTCTTCCCATTTGTTTTTTCTTTCGAAACAGGAAGAAGTTAGGCTAGTCATGTTAACAAAACTTTTGACTTTTTTTTGTTTGTAATAGCTAAACTACAATCTAGAGAGCATTTGATTGAACCACATTTTTTTTTACATGCCTCTAAACACAAGATATGATCAATATTTTGAGTTATTTTCTCTGAAGCGGAAGACTGTACATTTTAAATGCATACTGTATATCTGCTAGCTTGCTATTTTGTCCATTTGTAGGAGTGAACTAGCATATATATTAGGCTCAATGCTAACAAAGCCTTAAGGCTAATAATAAAACTACATTTGTATGGCCACAAAAAATTGCTGTAATGTTGAGACAAACCTATCAATAGCGGAATATTTGAGACTGACTTTGGGCTGGAAAGGGTTTATGTCCGCACTTTCTCCTCAGAGTTGTTTGTTGGTGTAAAGAGGTTTTGGAATGAGCAGGTGGAATGAATTAGAAACGTGAAATTATTCTAAACGCAACAAGTTCATGTGAGGCAACATTAATTGTGCAAAAGAATATTTTAGAAAGTGTGTATGTATATGTGGCTGTGAGTCTGTAGTTGTAATTAATAGTCATTTTACTTTATTCTGAACTTAGTCACTACATGTGTGTGTACATTTGTGTGATGAGGCATACTGATATCAAAATGGCAGGCTGACATAATCAAAACCAGATGAGTGTGTGAGTTAAGGCGGACAGACATCACTTAATCTAGACCAGAGTAATGGAGCCCTGATGGTTCTCATTAGTTAAGGCAAAATATGTGAACAACAGTCTATGCTTTTCTTCTCTTTATCTGTGTTTAACATCTTGGCGTTATGCAGCGACACCACGTGTGACCTGACGGAGTTTTATACCTGGTCCAGACTTTGAGATGTTTAGTAGAAATGGTTTAATTTGGGGTTTCAGCAAAATATTTACATAATACATGCGAAATATTGCTAACCTTTTAAAAATGCTATTAAATGTTTAATTTTTCATTTTATTGTTATTTGACAACATTTGTATACATGGAATAAAACATTTTAAATATTTATTTGCCAATTTGTTTCTTTTTTCTTTATTTAGAATTTTTTTATCAATTAGTTGATTCATATTATTTCATTTATTTATTATGTGTATATTTGTAATATATATGCAAATAGTTTTAACCTCTCAAAATGCTATTTAATATAAAGAAAGAATAATTTTGTTACATTTAGCTACATTTTAAACATGCATTTTAAAATGTATATGTATTTTTCTTTCATATTATACATGTGTGTGTGTATATATATATATATATATATATATATATATATATATATATATATATATATATATATATATATATATATATATAAACTTTAATATAAAAAATAACATTTTTAAATATTTATTTGTCATTTTATATTTATTTATATTTTTGAAATATAAATTAGTAGTTAATTATTTTACTATCAGACACCCGTTTACACACACTCTCCAGCTGTAGTCTTCTCTGCGTCTATTATCAGTCTGGGAGGATAGTTGAGTCTGTGTCTGATCATATTTTTGTGTGTGAGAGCGT
Organism: Tiaroga cobitis; assembly: GCA_030578255.1. Lineage (NCBI taxonomy): Eukaryota > Metazoa > Chordata > Actinopteri > Cypriniformes > Leuciscidae > Tiaroga > Tiaroga cobitis. The sequence continues at coordinate 6,999,063 of CM060611.1, forward strand.
TTCTAATCCCTGCTGATTTACTGCCTACTAAACATCAACCAACCATCTCTCTCTCTCTCTCTCTCTCTCTCTCTCTCTCTCTCTCTCTCTCTCTCTCTCTCTCTCTCTCTCTCTCTCTCTCTCTCTCTCTCTCTCTCTCTCTCTCTCTCTCTCTCTCTCTCTCTCTCTCTCTCTCTCTCTCTCTCTCTCTCTCTCTCTCTCTCTCTCTCTCTCTCTCTCTCTCTCTCTCTCTCTCTCTCTCTCTCAGGCTCCCATCATACCCATCGTATTCTCGTCCTACAGTAACTTCTACCTACGAAAACAGAAAGAGTTCAAATCAGGTAATGCACATTACAAATGTATATGTTACAGAGAAACAGCGTTCCTGCGCAGTATAGAAAAGTATGTCATGTGATCCAAGTCATTTCCGGTTCTGGATAAGCATTTGAAATGATTTGTGTTTCCATACTATTGCCCCTATTCTGATTTATAAACTCTAAAAATGCGAATTTCTAAAAACAAATGTATTGTACAAGCAGAGTGTTTTTCGTGGCATTTGGAGCAGGCAAAAGTTTAGTGGTTGTTTAACACGACTGAATGAATTCAAGATGCATATCTTCATTAAACATGATTACTCTGGCACGTCCTGCAATTATTTTGAATATAAAATTTTCTGAATTAATGTAATCAGTGCTAATATTATTTTAAAACTTATGAGTAAATTTAAAACCATTTATCAGATGTTAAATATAGTCTAAAAAATTTGAGTCTGAAAAAGTATGGAATTTTGAAATGGAAAAAAAAAAAAACCCTGGAAACAGTAAGCCCTTTTTTTTTTTAAATTAAAGAAATAGTTCACTAAAAAATAATTTACTCATCTCCCTGTCGTTCTAAACTCATGACAAAGCTTAAAAACAGTAGTCTATATGACTCCACGTCCTCTGAAAGATAAAATATCAATTGTTGTTATTATTATTTAGTGAATTATTATTTTAAGAGCTAGTCCTTGAAATGCGTTGTGGGACGTGTTTATGAGTGATGATAATGATGGCGATTATGGCTGACATTTAGAAATGATTTAGGGTTTCAGCAAATTATTTCTAAAATATTTCTTTAAATATGTGAAATATAGAAATATATGCCAACTATTTGTAACCTTTCAAAATGCATTTTTTAGCCATTGCTGATATGGCGTTAAATCATAAATCATTTCATGTATCATATATTTAACTATATTTTTTAAAACATGAATTAACCCATTTTAAATATGTATTGGTTTATTTGGAATTTTTAAATAAAATTATTAGTTGATTATTTCATATTATTATTATTATTATTTTATATAAAAAAAGATAAAATATATACGTGTGTGTGTGTGTATATGTATGTATGTATGTATATATATATATATATATATATATATATATATATATATATATATATATATATATATATATATATATATATATATATATATATATATATATATATTGCTAAGCATGTGCTGCTTATGTGGCTGTGGGCTGATTGGGAGCAGCTGTGACCGATCAGCCGGCGATGAGGACGTGCAGGTGTTTTGTGTTGGTTGCCAGGGCGACGCTGCTTTCTCTGAGGACGCTCGTCACAATATATATATACATCTATACATACACGTATATCAATTAAAGTGTAAATATTAAAATGCATGTTGAAATGTTACAAATATTTTGTATATATTTCTATATTTCACATATTAAATATTTTACAAATATTTAGCTGAAACTCCAAATTAGGGCTGGGCGATATGGCCAAAAAAAATTATCACGATAATTTTTTTTATATCAGTCGATATCGATAATTATCACGATAAATGTCAAATCTTTAGTTCTTTTAAGTTTAAAGGCAGATTTTTGCTCCTATAAGTGAAAGTTGTAGAAACCAGAGCGTTAATTGTGGTTTTAAACTACTCTTTATTGTCAGAACATATCATGACAAACACTTGCCAAACAGGTGAACATTTCACAAATCTGAGGTAGAACATGCAAACATTTGTCATTTTTCCTTAACAAAATAAACATCTGAATAGAAAAATATTTCTTCAGCACAGTTTGCAATATTCAAATTACATGTTTTGTCTCGAAACGCTTATTTGACAGCGAGTTGACAGTAAATCTGCATCCTAACTCAAGCTAATACTACTATGTTAAATTTATGTTCATTAACAAAAACAGTAACATCTGTTTAAAAAAAGAAATGTAACGACCACATTTTTATTTTGGTAAAATGTAATATTCTGACTGTTTGAGTTTTATTCAAATTAACCATTGGTCATCCAGTATCATGCATTTAGATCATGATAACCACAGATAAAACCAGGCATAGCCTATAACTTAGCACCTCACTATCATGGCAAAATGTAACTTTATGGTTTCTATGGTATTTGTATGAAAAACAGTAGCCTAACAGTTAAATACATTATTAAATACTGTAATAAAATTCCATTTGTCATTTAATACATTGTCTACATTAATAATATAATACAATTCAATATGTATATCTCACATTTCATATTACTAGGCTAACGTTACAGTAAATCCATGGTAGGCTAAATGAATTCAGTATCAATTCAGATTCTGACTGTATCGTTCCGCACAGTGTTTCTCCTGTTTGTCAGCGCTGTTTCATCTACCTTTAAACTGGTTTGAACTTGACATTTGTGTTCTTCGCTGAATTCAAGCGCTTCTCACTGGATCGAGTCGTGAGCGAGACAATCAGAGTAAACGTGCATGTGCTCTAGTGAGCTCCCGTTTGGACTTTGAGCCGAGCGGATAAATGGTCCGTGTGGCGCGCGGTTCAAATGAGTTTCGTTCCGCTTTTGACGCATACACATTATCGAACATTTATCGACCTCTTGATATCGTTTTATCGAGGAAAATTATATCGCGATAATTATCGTTATCGTTTTATCGCCCAGCCCTACTCCAAATTAAGCAATTTCTAAATGTTCATTACAGCCATATTCACCGCCATTTCTACATATTAAAACATTTTGGCAATTAATGACTAATTAACATTTCCACATTGTTTCTAACAGGAACCATCACTCTGAAAATCCTTCCAAAGATCGAGACAAAGGGACTAACGGCAGATGATGTCACGGCTCTCTCCGACCAATCATTCGGCGTCATGCATTCGGCCTTCCTGGAGATTTCCAGCCAAGCCCCCCAGTGCAACGGGCCGTCCAGCCACTGAGCGCTGCCGGCGCGCCCTTTCTTTCGCTCCGACAACAAGGATGGCTCGAGACTACGCCGTTGCCGTGGTGACGGTAACCACGACAACCAGGCGCTTTAGTATCCTCTCCGACAGCCCCGTGAAGCAGGAACACATGTCCATCCATACAAACAAAAACACACAAGCATTCACGTTGACTACATACAGATGTCATTTTAGCCAAGTTTCGATCTCCCGTTGGACTCCAGGGGGCGCTAAGCAGCGGAACAGTGTTTTATTGTTTTTTTTTTCACCTGGCCTGGTGCGACGCTTTGTCCCGTGTCCTTTTCGACGTCTGACTGCTTTTGTCGTCGACGGGTTGAGTTTTGGAGCGACGCCCTGAGAACGTTGTGGATGTGCGTTCGACATGCATGCCTTTATGTTTCTCTTCCTTTCACCGATCTACAAGGACTCGTTTCGCTGGTTCGTGTAGGTCGCTTTTTCTCAAGGTACTCTGCTTGCTTTATGGGAAATCGATGACAAATATCTGTTTGTTGTTTTTTTTTCGTATTCATTATTGGTTGCCAGAGTATTTTTCAAGGGTGAGCGCTCAAAGATGCCCTTTATTGTTTTAGATAATTGCTGACCAAAAAGTGAATTGGGAAATGTCCAATACACTCCAGAGTAAAGCTTTTTGTGTCGTCACAACCAAGGATTTGGAAAAATGCCAAGAGATAGTTCACCCCTTTCAAGGTTAGTTCATAACGAAGCTTTATCAAGTGCAGCTTCTTCCTGTGCCATGTGTCCAAAGTGTCTCAGCCGGTGGCTGCATAATGCTAGAATATTGTGAGAAACACTATTGATTATTGATCTGTGATCAGGATGTTTGATTAGCGTTTAGGGATAGAAATATGTTCCGGTTGGCTTAAGTTCATTGCTTTGCTCGTTTCTTTTGTTTTTGTTTATTTTCAGGCTACGAAATATCAGATTTCCTTCATACAGATGTATTTAACATTGTTCAGTCCTATTGTTTAATGTAGAAACCATTTACAAGTGAACTGTTATAATAACTGATCGAATAAGTATTATCTGACACATTATATAGACTGGCACAAGGAGCCAACTTACGGTAACTAAAATGTGTTTAAGAGTCATTATTATTCAGACTTTTGATGGACGAAATCGAAAATCAGAATTTATTTTACATATGTTAGCGGATGGTGGCATCAAAACCTGGATTGTTCTTCCAACACCTCTTATAATATGATCCCAAGAAATGATTATAATGTAAATCACTGAGGTTTGTAATATTTTAAGTGGATATTGACGTATAGAAAAATGATGCCGCTAAATTGCACTCTAGAAATGAACCATATTCGCAGATCAATCTTAGATGAGATATTAGACTTTATCTTAAACTTTAAGTTTTTACCAAGGAAGTCCATATGAAAAATGATGAAATGTATTTGAAAAATGTTCACAATTTAATCTCAAAATGACCAATTATTTAACATCTATTTATTAAACCAGACTGTATCACCAGCTTATGGCAGGATAATAATATAAATATTTGTAATTATTTCAAAGACATTTCTAATCGCGCTGCATTTTTGAATCTTATATTTAATGCTTGATGTTGCGGTTCTTATTGTTTAAGAATGTATAACATCCTTGATATAATATGTACAATTTTATTTAAGAGGACTGAACTGTACGCATTACATAATAATGGCTCGCTGAGCTCAAAGACATTTTCAGAACTTGATTTGAACGAATGTTTGAGTTGGTTATTGCAAAATGTCCAAATAAAACCCAGTGATTATTATAATTATTACCACTAGTTGTACAAATTGAAATACTGATGCAATTATTGAACCCTTTTTTGTTGTGTAGTAGGTCACAGATTTCATAAGGCCCTTTCCTTTGTTTTCAGTGTAATTTTCGCCCCGCTGACTGAAAACCGCGCTGCGTACACGAATCAATGTACGAAAGTGTGTACAAGGTGTTGTGTGATTTTCACCAAAGCTATTAAGGATGTATAACAGGGGAAGCTTGTAAAAGCTCTGATTCTAAGATCCGTTAGACGAACCTGTCAGACATTTCACGGGCAGCCTTGTGTACGTGTGTCTGTATGTATGTATGAATGTGTGTGTGTGTGTGGTCCATTGTGTGTGCTGAATGTGTTTGTATGGTGACCAGACACACAAATGAGCTAAAGCCCATTGTAAAATCTGTAAAGTCATATAAGACGATGATTATATATAAAAAAAAATGTTGATTGTGGTAGAATCTGGATGCGAACTGTGTTAAGAACATCTAGGACAAAGAGTTAATAAAATCGTCTTTTTTTCCAATATAAATGTTAGGATTTGTTCTTGATGTCATCTGTGTGTGTATCTTTTTATTTGTCTTTCTTTATCGTTTCACCCACACACAGGTTTCCATGTTTTATGGGGACTTTACATAGACATGGTTTTTATATTGTACAATATATATTCTATAGTAAATCATTTTCCAATTGAGGATGTTCCAAAATGCACGTAAAGTATGAAGCTAAAATGGTCTCAAAATTAATGCATTTACAAAACGTGATTCAAAAAAGTGTAAGCTAATTCACATAAAAAGTTTATATATCTGCAAACATCAATTACAAACTTATTACCTAATGCAAATAAATATGTTGAATGTAAATTTGGTTGTGCATGTGCAAACATGAGTTAACGTACTTACAAAATATGATTAACAAATGCTAAATTCGTATTTACAAAAAAAATTATATATTTTTTCATATATACACACACACACACACACACATATATATATATATATTGTGGCCGTGGAAGAATGGCGCGAGGCCGGTGGCGTGATTGATAATTATAATGAGCGACCCCTGCGCGACGCTTCGGTCTTGTATCTCTCACGGAGGAGATAAAGGAGGAGCGATGACAGTGAAGAACGAGAGAGGACCAGGCCTGGATTTATGTTGTGTTTTATTATGTGAAAGCAGTCGTCCGTGAGGGGCTGCTGTCTTACTTTCGTTTTGTATGTGTTCGTTTTATTATTAAAGTCTGTGAATATTCGCCGGTTCCCGCCTCCTCCTTCCCACAATAACCAACTTTGCTACACGATATATATATATAACCTAATTGTATTTTTGAAATACTGTTTGCATATTTTGTAAAATGTTGTCATTAATTTTGAGACTATTGTAGCTCCATAGTAAAAAGCAAAACAAAACAAAAAAAATCCAAACTACATAAAGTAAAAAAAAAAGAACAAATTTTAAACTTTGTGAACAACAAACTAGAAACATTCAATGTTTAAGCAATTTTATTTAAAAAAAAAATGTAAACATAAAAATGATATAAAAAAAAAAGAAAATGTATTTTTTTTCCCAATAGAAATACTCAGGAGAAGAACATGGAATTATAAATATATAAATTTACATATCTCCTGACCCAAACCTACACATGGAGAGACCTATACAACTGCACTTACACCAAGATTAAATGAGAGAAATGCGTGGAAAAACATTACGAAACAATCAAAGCACCCGGTCATCCACCATAAAACTCAAGAGAATGTTTTGCTTGCCATTGCGCTTCCCTACATGCTCTTTAAGTGGATACATCATGTTTACATGGTTCAGACCCTTTGATCAGTGCTGCAGTTGTTCATTTAGACACCAGATATTGGTTTCACTTGGATCCAGCCCATCTTTGAGTGATCATCTAGTTTTCCTGGCAGGCACCTGATAAAGACACGCATAAGATGTTTTTGTTATTGTATCTATTGAAACGGATTGTACAGATAAGTTTCATCCACACACATATATGCTTACAGGCTCCGATACGCTCCTCCAGGAACCCGACCTGCTCGCTTAGCGAGTCGATGCGGTCTAGTTGCTGCAGAGAATGCGACAGGAAGTTGGTCCTCTCGGACAGGAAGCTGTTACCGTCTCCCGCACCATCCAACGGGAAGAGCGTGGTGAAGGGAGCCAGAACCATCTCTAGTTTCTACAGAGAGAGAGAGGAAGGTATTCTTACATTTAAAGACACTGAAATTATGTCTTTTTAAAGGTTTTTTTTTCTTAAAGCCAATCGACCTGTTTGTTCTATCTACATAACCTTTTTTATTTCCGTCCCGAACCGGGTCAACTCAGTGCATTGCACCATGGGGATTTCCCTAGCCCTTCTCCTTCCCCAGCTCCACCTGCCTAAATCTGTGAGAGGTTCTCCCTGCTTTCCTTGCAGCATCTCGTTACCTATTCATTATTCACCCTTCATATTCACAGTATGTATGTTCATGTCTACACTCATGCGTACTGTAGCAGATCTAGTCTTTATTTTATGATCAAAATATATTATTATAAAATATAATATAGAAAACTGCTTGTCACCGAATGATGAATATGCAGTTTAAACTACTGTTTTATCCTTACGTAATGCATACCCTTCATCACATACTGTTATTACATTTAAATGTTAGTGTTTTACAGTATGTGAATATTGTTTTGTATATATCTTAATTGAGCGAGGTTAATGAGTGCTAACTTATTTATTAACATGTTCAATAACTTGAAATTATACATAAACCTTTTTGAAGTGCTGAAAAACAGTTTTTTTGGCATCTAATGTTGTTAATAATGTGACTATGTAATACCTCCTGTTCCTGTGGTATTGACTGAAAAACAAACAAACTATTATCTACTAGAAATATCTGGCAAACACGCTCTTTTGCTGACGAACAAAGACGGTTAAACCTGTGTCTGTGTTTTATGTTTCAGAACCTGTGATGTGTGCGGTTGACTACTGCTTTTAATTAAACCATTAGCAAGGCTTTGAACCAGTAACCTCTCTTGGCAAACGTGCTACAGTTTCTTGTCGTTTGAAGTAGGATGTGTCCTGAGGGTGTGTGTGTGTGTGTGTGTGTGTGTGTGTGTGTGTGTTTCTGACCTGCTCAAGGAGCTCCACTCTGTTTTTAAGCATTTGAACTTCTTCGGTAACGTTCTCCACCAATACAAAACCTCCAGCTTTAAGAACAAAAGAAATACACACATAAATTAGAGACAGACCACACACACACACACACACTGACATTCAGCCTTCATTAAAACCCAGAACCCAGTGCACAACTCTATTTTTTATGTTTTTTGACCGAGGCTTTGAACATAAATAACCCTTTTATTCAGACAACATGCAAACACATAAACTGACTTTTGTAAGACTTCCAAAAGCAGTGAGTTACGTTATATTTGTGCATGTTCTCTGATTGCATGAATTAATATCCAAAGCGCTCCCAGAGCAGACCAAAGATCACAGAAGAATAGAAAGACGGACAGAAATAGAAACAGAAAGAGAGAGAATGAGTGTAGGGGGTGACAAAAGGAGGAAAGTTTGAGGTTTGGCAAGAATATGATGCAAATACTTGATATGCACTCGGGTCCAAAAGTCTGAGACAACTAGAGAAAATTCTTGTTCTTTGTTTTTCAATTTAATACTATATATATATATATATATATATATATATATATATGTGTGTGTGTGTGTTTCTACAAATTATATTATATATTATACAGTTTAAGTAAAAGTTTTAACTTAAAAATGTATATGAATTTAAGCATTTTATTTTTTATTTGAAATGCTTAAAACATTGTTTTTTATTTATTTGCCATTTATTTATTTTTTCATTTATTTTATTAACTTATTTAAAATTATTTATTTGCTGTTTGCTGTAAATAATGTATTTTATTTATTAAATTATTCATTAAATAAATTATGTGTTTGATTTATTTGCTGTTTATTTCTTTTTAATAATACATTATTTCTTTTTATTAATTGACTTATTTTCCTATTTGTATGTCCCCGTTTGCTTTAATGACACCAGCACTCAGATCTGATGATCATAATCTTATTTTTCAGCATGATTGTGTCCAAAAGAGCATGAAAACATGAACACAGCTTTTGCAAAGAGTCACATGTCACTAATTGGTTTATTGTGACCAAGAAAGAGCTAGAAAGAAAACATTTCTTCATGTTACATCAGATCTCTTTGTTTAAATTATTATTTTTTTAAACTACAACTGTTCATGTCCCAGTTAAAATTTTGAAATCCCAGTTTTTTTTTAGACTTTTGCGCTCCACAGTACATGAAATCAGGTCATATTTAATCACAAGCTTTAGTAAGAGATAAGAGATAAGACTGTGATTGGTTGTTTTGTAAATGGACGTGATTAAGACCCAATCATATCAGAGCTCAGCCCAGTAAGTCCCGCCCGTTGGCTGTTGTTCTGAATGCTTTAGGTTATGAGCTCTGTCAGTCTTAAAACTAGTCAATGGGTCGCGCACACACATATTCTTTTCTCAGCGTTTGATTTGGCTGCTTCCACAGACGCACACTGAACCTCAGTCAATCTGTCCCAGATGTGTGTGTGTTATGAAGACACGTGGGAGAGAGAGAGAGAGAGAGAGAGCGAGCGAGAGAAGATTTGTGTGAGGGAAAACAGTGACCCCCAGCAGTCTTGAGTTTGATAGATATGGAATGCGAGCTACGGATTGAGCCAAAACGAAAACGGGAACAGCAGCTACAAATCGTGTCCGGCAGTGGCCTCTCTTTAAAAGCAAAATCACCATCATCATACAGCTAAACATTCAGCTTCCTGTTCTTCTATCTGATGACACTAATGGAGTTTCAAACTCAAGGTTTCGGGGACTTTGGGCCCCATAAACTCAAAGTATTTGTACAATAGTTGAGGTCAAAATGACATTTAAGAGATTAGGTCTCTCTCGCTCTCCATGTCTGTCTTTCTCCAATCCTTTAGACTTAAATAAAACGATGAAACATTTTACTTAAAGGGAAAGTACGTCTTTTTTTTTTTAAGTAAAGAAAAAGCAAAAATATGCAAAATTATCAAAACGTAGAAATGCACAACAATAGATGAAAAACTCAAAACCGGTTAATGCACGAAAAACATGACTTTTTAAAATAATAGTGCACTCTGAATGAGCTGCGGAATAAGCAATTCAACCTTGAAGAATATCATAAGTAACAGATTGTTTTTGATACTACAGAAAGCTGCAATCATCTGGTATTAGCTATCACTGTCATAAAAAAGCTTATTAAATACTTTAAATAACTATTTTTATTAAATGAATGTTATGCATTTTTACATTCATTTTATTTGTTATTAATTCATTTACTTTTGATTATTTTTACTGTAGCAAGAGTAACTGGCTAATAGCATTTGGTGTAAATGTTTGTAAGGAAACTTCTTGCTAGTCAGTAAGACTGATGACAAATTTATATATATAAATATATATATATTAGAAGCTTACACTGTCTGAAAGACATCTCATTTTTAAACAAATATATATATATATATAATTTTTTTTTTTACAATGATCTTGTTTCAATTTAAATATTTTTAACAGTAGCAAATAACATAAACTGTGGTTATGCAAAATGTTTCAGTGTAAGGAATTACTTTTGCTGGTCTGTAAGACTGAAAAAAAATGCTTACACTTTAAAAGACATCTCAAATTATTATAGTTTAAATAATTCATATTTATACTAATTATTAGTAGTAGTTTAAACCATAAATTGTTAAAATGATAATTATTAGTTTAAATAATAATAATAATTATTTATTATTTTTTTACTGTAGCAACAGTAACTGTAGCAAGTGAGATATTTGGTGTAAACTGTGTTTACTACGGCACATGTGTGTAAGGGAACTATCTTGCTGGTCAGTGAGGCTGATGACAGGTTTAGAGTAAACTGAGCTTCTGCACCTCGAGTCTCAGGGGACGTCCCACCAGACAGATGTGGCACAGGGTCAAACTCAACAACACTGAGGTCTGACTTGTGTGGGAACAGAGAAACTAGTGTGTGGGGTCACTTAAAGGTTTACTTTGAAATATGTTTCCTTTGATATCTAAAAATGAATAAAGAAACTAAGCATGTCCTATAGAAACAAGCTTATCAACGAATTTAGATTGCCTTGCTATAGCTTTCAACTGCCTGGATTCATACGTTACTGCTGAGATTTGAAAATGTTCTGCTCTCTTGTACTTACTTTCTAGTAAGCAAACTCCAGGAATGCGTGTTTGAGCTCCAGCCAACGATCAGAACGTGGCGATTATTTTAAACTGTCGCTAGGAAACAGGGAACATGACTATTTAGGGCCAGAGGAGATTCTGTTCATGCTGTTATTTTTAAATCGTAGACAGATATGAAATAGTTCAGGGAAAGAAAACAGAGAAGAGGAGTGAGAGGAGCGCTGCCAACAGGCTTAAAAGCACAACATAGTTTTGGCATAATATAGAGACAGACAAGGGGAGAGTATAATGTTCAGTAGCTTCTCATAGGGACTTCACTAAAGAACTCAAACTTTAACAAAGGCTTTAGATGTACAAAGACGGTGCACTCATTTTAATATGAATAAGAGAAAGTGCAACTCGCAATATGGCGGAATAAATCCCGCCTTCAAAATAAAAGAGCCAATCGGCAATCGGTAAAGTTGCATCACTGGCGCATGGACAGCTCCGGCCTGATTTGAGCATTTAGAAACCAAATTTATTAGACAGTTGTGGTCAGAATTCATTTGTGATTTCAAATATGAAATTTAATCATAAGGTTGAAGAACAGCTTTGGTAATTTTGGCTGTGAGTGAAATGACTTCCCTTAAAGGGACTTTGACTTTAACTCTGTTATTGCTGGTACAAAAACAGCATGATTTTATACCATTAAAACTATTAGAAACATTTTTTTGTTAACTGAAAAAGCTCAAATAAAACAAAATATAAATATTACATGAAAAACGTCTTGTGAAAAAAAGGCAACTAACTGAAAAAAAAAGAATTCAACTAAAAGTAAAAATAAGAAATCATTTAATCTTATATTTAAAAAGCCCAAAAGTAAATAAAAATGACAAAAGCACAATAACAAAATGACTCAAATTTGAACTTAAATGAAAAGTGAAATAGCCTATATAAAATAAAAGCTAATCCAGAGATATTAATAAACGAAACAATAATAGTATATAAATAATACAAAAATAACACTACAAGAGAGTCACTAGGTTGGAAATTATAAGCAAATCAGTAATGTTTCGTTTAGAAATAAACTAGTTGTCATAGAGTTACATTATATTTTTTGAATAATAACAATAATTTAATAATACGTTTTTTTTTTTTTTATTCATTAAAACTAAAAATATAAATGACATTAAAATATATATATATTATTTATAAAAAAGGTATAGGTCAAAATCTGAAAAACTCCTTATTGTCAATATCTGTTAAACATATCTTTGGAGTGATATTATGCTCTTAACAAAGAAAGTCACTGAGAGCTGCAGCCATGCAGGGCCTGTATTTTGAAGAAGCCGTGTGTCCCCGCTGAAGAAGCTGGCTGTTCAGGCGGTCTGTTACTGCTGTTTGGAGGCAGACGGATGTGCTCCACGTTTGTGGTCGCTGTGGTCACCAGTCACAGTGCACTATTACTCACGGTACGAGTTGAGAGTGGCATAGCGCGTACCAAAAGTAATAATGAACCGTGAGGCTGGTCAGGGTTCCACCTGCAGGGGGCGCTAGAGAGGAAACACACTTATACACTGCCCACACTTACCCATGATGACATATTTTCACACACTGTAATTGCATTACCACTTAACCCCATTACTTGTTTTATTTTCGAAATGCTTTTCTGTACTATTCTTCCTAAATAGTATGCGAGTTTAGAATAAATGTTTCTCTATTCATTGTATTTTTGCAAGCAGTGTGCCAAAAGTGCCGGGTTTTTCAAGTGGATTTGTGAAGTATGTGCATGCTTTTTTGGTTAATATTGCCCACAACCCCTTGTGCAATGGAAATGGGGAATCTGAGACCGTTCTCTTCCCACATTTTCAGTTGCAGAAAAGTGGACAGGAATGTGAGACCAAAACTGCCACAGTAGTTTATAAATGTACGACCTTATAATTAATAATGAATTTAGATAGATGCGAACAGGGATCTGTGGCATTGCAATGCAGTTTTAAGATATAGTAGTGTGGTCCAATGCTTCTATACTCAAAAGTGTGCGGTTTGTCCTGATGTCATCATGTATGCGTGTGTATGGAGATTTGTGGTTCTTGTATCATGAGTGCTGATGATGAATATCTATCAGTATGTCTGCGGCTGATTATTATGTATATGTCTTACCAGCATCGCTACTGGATGAGCGATCGTCGGGTTTTGGAGGAGCGATGGGCGGGGGGGAGGGGGGACGACTTCTTGAACACGTCATTTCATCTTCAGCCAGACTGAATCCCTCCTGACACACACACCGATAACTCCCCAGCGTATTCACACACTTCTGTGAGCAGTGCTGACCTTCCTTACACTCATCCACATCTGAGAGAGAAAGATGCCTTTTAAAAGAACCACTCTTTTTCCCCTAAAGCCCATTTATATTGTTAGTAAAGCTGTCGTGCACCAATGACATTAAAATGACCACTTTCCATTCTTAAACTCATTTACAAATATATTCTAAAAATATCATTTTAAGGAGCAGTGAAGTGGTTTTTCATGAGCCCTTTAAAATAAGTGTACGAAGCAACTACTTTCCACCCATAATTATTTTAGTATATAAAAACAGGAAAACAGGACTTTCCTTGCTCTCTATTAAAAATAAACTAATATAAAAAATAATATAAAACACATATACACACACATATATATGTATACACACATATATAAACCCTTAGGTGTTATCTGTATATACGGCTCACAATTAGGGATGCAGCGATTTGAAAATGTTGGCCGATACCGATAATTCTTTATATTTGAAAGCTAATAACCAATATATCGGCCGATAAATCTAAATCCAAATTTGTATGTCATTTTTGAGAGCCTCGTTACAAAACAAAAGTCTCACCATTGAAAGCAAGCATGTCCCAAGCACACTATTATAATGTTCTCAATATAATTGTATGCAGCCTATATGACAGAGTTGCGCTGCACATGTTGCTCTTAACTGTATTTTCCTTTATGAAGTGATTCCAATCACAATTCAAGCAATTCAAAACCATCATGGCGAACAGTGCGCATCTAAAATGTCTCAGCTGAAGGAAATAAGACATTATTTATCGGCTTTAATACATTGACCAAATTTTCCTATCGGGCCGATAGCAATAACATTAAAAACGACCATATATCGGCCGATACCGATATGGGGGCCGATATATTGTGCATCCCTACTCACAAAGCATGCCATTCTTTGTGCATGCAGCTCATTTTATAAAGCATGCACCATGAACATAACAGTAAATGAATGTTAGTGTGTGTTTGTGAGTACCTATTTGACAGTATCGTCCCGTCCATCCTCTCGGACATGAACAGTGATTAGGCCTTATACATGACCCTCCATTTACACACGTCTTCTCACACACCGCTACAGAGAGAGACATGGAAATACACACACACATGCATGTATGAATTCAAATGTGAAAACCCATTCAGATCTAACGTTTACTAATATGACTTTTGGACCTCCGGTTACCTTGGTTACAGTTGTGTGAGTGTATGCGTCGCCACCCCGGACAGCATTCTGGGTAAATGTGTACATTTGGAGCCGCTCTACTCACCTGTCTGTAAGAAACCCTGTAGATTGTCCTGTGAAACACATAGTCTAGTGAAATGCTGATACTTTATGCAGTGTAATATATATTTCTTGTGTTGTTGTGTGATCTTACTTGTACGTGCTACACATGCGGTGGTTTTGGCACATGGTGATGTAGGGTTTGTGTACAGGCTGAAGGAACGACTCTGTGCTGTAGGACACACGACGACTCCACGCGTCTCCAACACACACTCTCCTTCTGAAACACACACAGACACACAGTTAGAAACAAACACACTCCTACACACAAATATTGCTTATATTTACATTACCGTTCAAAGTCTCTTCTACTCACCAAGGCTACATTAATTTGATCAAAATAGAGTAAAAAAAAAAGAGTTTATATTACAATTTAAAATCCAGTCTTCAGTGTCACATGATCCTTCAGATATCATTCTAATATGCTGATTTGCTGAAACATTTATTATTATCAATGTTGAAAACAGTTGTTCTGCTTAGTAGTTTTGTGGAAACTGATACATCTTTATCAAAAAAAATCTTTTGCGACATTGTAAATACATTTACTGTCAAATAAATGAGTACTTGCTGAATAAAAATATGAATTTAATTATATTATATTGCATTTAAAAGTGTGTGTTAAATATAATGCTTGGAAAGACATATTGTCGTTTGTGTATCAAAAGCTTGCAGTCCATCAGTTCTAACGGGACGTGGCTGATTGATGTATTTAGCTGCTATTATATGCGTTGACCTTTAACCTTATAGTGACCCATGACCCCATGAGGCCCAAGAGCATGTGAATTGACACTTCCTGACACTACCGCTGCATGTGAGTAGGTAGGTACAACATTTGAATTTGAATTTACTTCACGACCGTTAAAAAAGTATCTAAAAGTTCTATATAGTATGAATATGGCTAGTATGAATGGAATTCGGACGTATACATTTGCTATAACTGTCATGTGACCTACCAGCGTCAGTTATGATACATACTTCACTCCCATTCATAAATCCTCTCCCGTGGTCTCATGGGAAAGTGTCAGCGAATGCGCACTTCAGAATCTCGGCAGAAGAAGTAGGTCATCCGGGCACTTTTCACTCACTCTTTTTCCAATACTACTCTTTACGCGTACTGTTTTTCACATACTATATACAATTTCGGATGAACCGTACAGTCACTACTGTGTGTGTATTTATGTGAGCCATTACCCGTGGTGACCATGAATCTGAGGCGTGCAGGTCACATGCAGGAGAAACAGAGAAGAGGAGAGCAGGACCGCTGTGTACATCTCTCTCTCTCTCTCTCCGTCTATCTGTCACTCTCTCTCAGGTGTGTTTGACAGCAGGAAGAGAGACTTTCGGGAGTGTCTGTCCCCCTCAGGTACACCCAGGTCAATCAGCTACCTGAGAGAGAGAGAGAGAAAACAGAGTCTTATAGTACCTAATAATATAAAGCAATCTATAATAATACATTTAAAATAATATACAGTATAATAATAGCAATAGTATATGATGATCGATACAGGGGCAACAGTATTTAGCACAAATTTTCCTCTTAAAACCACATTTGATTCTTCGTATATAGAAGGTTTAAATGGCAAACTTTCTCACTTTTGCAAATGCTGATAATGTTTATTGGACTGAATTCTGGGTTGGTGAAAACAACATAATTGGTGTTGACATTTTGAAAGACCTGCAGATGTTTTGCTTTCAAAAGATAACACTCATTACAAATAACTGAAAATGATATATATA
Organism: Tiaroga cobitis; assembly: GCA_030578255.1. Taxonomy (NCBI): domain Eukaryota; kingdom Metazoa; phylum Chordata; class Actinopteri; order Cypriniformes; family Leuciscidae; genus Tiaroga; species Tiaroga cobitis. Next base: position 7,015,605 of record CM060611.1, read on the forward strand.
TATATGAAGAGTTCAGATGCAAAAGCCTCTAAGTGCCATTTGAAATTTTCTTCTAGAATGATAATTTTTATCAAGCTTGTATATTTAAGTTCAGTAATTTCACTTAAATGACAATTAATAGGTAATCTTCATTGCCATTTAAGTGGAATTACTGAACTTAAATATACAAGCTTGATAAAAATGATCAAGAAGAAAATTTCAAATGGCACTTAGAGGCTTTTGCATCTGAACTCTTCATATATATATATATATATATATATATATATATATATATATATATATATATATATATATACATATATATATATATACATATATATATATTCCAGAATTCACCTCCTTTTTTTTTTTTATAAAACATGGGACGCTTTAATAATCTATTTTAATAAGAATGTACCCTCTTTAAAGTAACTTGATAAATACCTGTAATATATATACAGTATATTATATAATAATATTATTAATGTGTTTTTTTTCCCCCCGGGCATTTGGGGTTGTTGTGTTGGGATGGGAATTTGGGTAGAAAAAGTCAAAAGGAATGCTTTTAGAAGTGTTTTTGCCACTGAATACTTTCTATGTACCTTGTTCTGATTATTTAAAAAAAAAGAAAAAGATTCCTCCTTTAAGTTGAAAATGGCCCCATCAGAGTACTACCAGATCCAAGATCTTTGCCCAGAGAGCACTGAACTAGTCTTTATGAAATGTTATTTCTGCTATACTTCCTTACTGAACAGCTGGATCCCATCATACTGTACAGACAACACACAGAACAGACATTAAGAATAAAAAAAAAATGCAATTTGTAACCATTTCCCATAAGCACACAGATATGACCTGTTTCATGTTTAAACATGAGAGAGTTAATGCACTTTTAAAGGCAGAAAACTAGGGAAAATTAATCATCATTAAGAAGTGCATTTGTTACAAATCACAGCGGATTGAATCAAACATGGTTCTAAGAAATGTGTGTTTTCATAAGTACACACATATTCGCATGCTTCATAACAGTGCATCCGATCAGATCATAACTCATAACGCAGCTAAAGTGGTTTCATTTTCATCTGGGTGTTATGAAGATACATTTATGTGTTTCCATCTGTAACATGGAGATTTCAGATTATACAGGTTTTAAATATAACTTTAATAAGAACATGTTATTAAAAACATGGCTTGGATTACTGAAACAGCATTTAGCATGTCGTCCCGCCACACACATGCATGAACAAACCTCTGCTTCAGATGAACACGAGACTATGCAAAGTCAACTATATTAAAAGTCGTTTCTCTTCTTGAAGTTCATTTTAACTTGCATGCACATGTACACACACACACACACGTGTGTTCTCTCATCTTGAACAGCTTACAGTAATCATTAGGTTATGGCTGGTTTAATGAGTTCAGGTTTAAAGTGCGGTGTAAAACAGGTCTCAGTGTTCCCTAGAGAGCTTTTGACAACAGCTATTATACCACACCTGTGTGTGTGTGTGTGTGTGTGTGGCTATAAATAACAGAGTCAAATTTCCTCACCTATATAGTGAAACATTATGACAACCGACAAGTGAGGACATTTTACTGGTCCTCACTAGTTAAAAAGGCTTATAAATCAGCCAAAACATGTCTTTATTGAAATCTAGGGGGTAGGGCTTTTACTTGGGTTAGGCCATCGGAAATATCATCATTAACCTGTTATAAAATCAGTGGAAGTCTATGCAATGTCCTCCTCATTAATAGTGAAACAAGAGGCTGTGGACATGAGTGGACATGAGTGTGCATGTGTGTTTGTGTAAGAAGCACTTTAAACAAGGTCTGTCATATTTTCTGGAGATTAATGACCCATTTTACCCCTGATCTATGCTTAATGATTTTGACCTGTGTGCATGTGTATGCTGGTAAAATCTGGATCTGGTACTAAATGTTCGTTTTTTTTTCTTTACTTCAGTAACTGAGCAAGTTAGCGAGCAAAACTTATAGTGAGTATATTTTTTTGATTTTACAAAAAGATACTGTCAAACATATTTAAATGCATGACACACAAGTTTCAATATAAATTACATACAATTTTAGTTTCCCAGGATACTTGTCTCTAACCATATTTTAAAGACGATAGAATTAATTATGAAATTACGAATAAAGGTGCCTACTTAAAGGGATAGTTCACCCAAAAATGAAAATTAGCCCATGATTTACTCACCCGAAGCCATCCTAGGTGTATCTGACTTCTTCTTTCAGACTTCCAAGCTTTATAATGGGAGTGAAGTGGAAGTCCTTCAAAGCGCATCCATTCCTGATAAAAGTGCTCCACGCGGCTCTGGGCCTTCTAAAGTGACGCGATGCGTTCGTGTAACAAAAATATTTATATTTAAAACTTTATCGACTAAAATAATTACTAGCTTCCGGCAAATGGCCGTACGCATCGACTTTAATATATTTTTTTTTCCAGGACATTTTTTAATATAACTCCGATTATATTCGTCTGAAAGAAGAATGTCATATACACCTATAGGTAAGATGGCGGCTTGAGGGTGAGTAAATCACAGGCTAATTTTCATTTTTGGCTGAACTATCCCTTTAACTCCTTCTTATATGCCAAAAAAAACATTCTTAAATTCAACTAATTGCATTTAATCTCTTCCAAATGACAGTAGTTGAACGCAGCATAAGCTGTTTTTTTTGGTTCAGGAGGAACTGTAAAAGGCGTCTGCTGTTTCGGTTGCGCTGCTCGGTGACTGACTCTGTCTAACTCTGCATAGCATGAAACGCACGCGTGATGTCTGCGCACGCTGACAGGCAGGTAGGACATCGTATCATTGCATTCGGACCGAATTCAATAATTGGACAAACATTTTATGGTCCTACGCCTTCCACAGACGATCTATAAAATAGCCTAGACCATAACTTTGTGATTGCTATAAGGATGTGGACACTTTCAACCAGCATAACAAAAAATGTTTCTGGAACAAATCATAGGCTACCCTGCATTTAATGCTTGTTTGAGCATTGTGGTGTTAGCTTAGCAACATTCTCACAGAAATTCAACTGAAATGAATTGATGTTCCTGCCAGTACTGAGGTGCGCGCAACTGGCTAATCATGTGCGATTCCATGTGTGTTACTGTTACTGTTGTTACTTAGTTTGGTTGTTAAAATGGGATTTGTTAAGATAACAACACTTTCCACAGCGCTGAGCGCCTCTACAGCAGCTGGTGAGCTTTGAAATCTCCACATAAGGATTGTGGGTCAGATAGTGTTTTCACATGTCTGCAGTTTGAGTCGGACGACCAACCGCAGAACGTCTGACACCACAATGAGGCAGTAAAGTGGTTTAAGACTTCTGGATGACTTTCACACTGATCTCCTGCCAAACACGTAATGGTTTCTACAGGTCCATACCTGCAGGCTGTATGAGTTACAGAAACTGTATATGTGTGTGTCTCTCACAATTCATCTGATTGCCGTCATATGTAAACACTTGCCACGTGTCTTTTAACGCTGCCAGATCTCGGACTCACACGGTCTCTGAGCAGCCGTGTGCGTAACACATCAAAAATAAACTTTAGTTTACTTGCTAGTGATGTTGCATGAAGATAAATATCCATTAGTTATGGTTAAGGACGATAAAAAGAATAAGAGAAAGGATATTAGTGTTGCAAACTTTCAGCACTTTCTGCCAAACAATATTGAATCACAAAGCAACGCGTAGTACATTTGCGTACGTACAAAGTGTAACGTTAGCCTACATTTAAACACAAATGCTAAACCACACAAAAAAAGCCTCAACATGAATGTAAAACTCTGTATATAAACACACTGACATTTAGTTCCACGTCACTGCATATAATCACAAATAATGGCACAATTAGAAACGGAAGCAGTTAAGACTAATGGAGGGCCAGCCTTTAGTGCGTGTGTGTGTGTGTGTGTGTGTTTGTGTTTATAGCCTATTTGGAATGGAATGCTAGCCACTGCATACTACTGCTTAAAAAGTAGTATGTGAAACAATGTGCAATATATCATGCGATACGCGATGCATTTATGATCATAAATTTGGCATATTTATTTACTTTAAAACTGTGGGGGGGTTTAAGTGTTGGCGCTTAAAAAAACCGTACTGAGCACAGTATTAAGTAGTAAACTACTATTCCATTACCTAAAAAAGCAGTTACCTTCGCTTCATCACACTGATCAAGCATTTTGGATAAGTAGGTTATCCGAGTATTTCATGCACATTATGCACTGTATGCATGCGAATTAATTCAGATAGAGTGTGCTATTCTGAGCATGTGTAGGCTACTCAGTATAGTTTGCAGTCTGGCCGCTTTAACGGTAAATGACCAGCAGGCGGCGCTGTTTTCATACAACATTATTTGCGATCATTCACAGATCCCAGTGTTGATCCAGTTCAGTCCAATCTAATGACAATTATAGTAATACACACACACACACACACACACACACACACACACACACACACACACACACACACACACACACACACACACACATAATGACCTGTACCAAATTGTTGCATGAGCATATAGATAATAGTGAAATGCATGATGCATGCATGAATTTACAAAAACTATTTAAAATATTTGTTCAATGACTCACTGCTGGATTAGCTACTCCTGTTCACGAGATTAACCGCTCGTGCGTGGATGCAAAAGAGGAAAGAAAGAGAGTTGTCCCCCAGCGGCTCCCAAAAACGAAGTTTCCCACCAAACTCTGAGGACAAACGTGGAATAATTTTAGAAATAGTCCAAAAACACACATGTGCCCAAATTTGCACTGGCACGAAACTCCTGCGCGCGCTTCCCGTAGCTCAGCTCTCCGTGTTCAGGAGTCTTTTTTTTTTTTTTTTTTTTTTGCACACTCAGTTGAGTTCCCTCACAACTGTCAAAGCGTGCAGGGGGGTAACCACACCACTACTGCCCCTCCTTCACCGGGACGTCCCGAGAGAAACACTCACGCAAGAGCTCTCCCTCGCTCCGCGTGACGTCATCGCTGCAGGAATTCACGCGCAGCAGCTCAGTTTACCGGGTCACACGTAAAACACAGAAATAAAGGGAAACATTTAAGAACCCAGGGGGGGAAATAGAAATGCTATGAAGCTAAACCCTCTCTGTTTAACGCGCAGTAGTTGAATGAAAATCACATCCTGATCCAAATATAATTTCCTGTTAAATCAGTAGCCTACATTACCAGTAAAAAGGCTGGAAACACTTGATCGTGTTGTCGTGAATTTAAACATTATTTATATAGCCTACAATTAATCATTATAAAATTTTGCCAGAAAGACAGAACGGCACCTTATTTTTTCCCCCCATTTTTTATTTTACATCGTCCATTATGTCAAGCATTTTTAATGTCCTCAATTTATTGTAAGTGAAATACTCTGTATATAATGTTTAATGGCTTATTACTGAAGTGTAACCAAAGAAAATCGCCATGCCAATGTAAGTAATGTCCTCACACTCACCCCGTTAATAAAATCACGTGATCTCGCACTGAGCTCGAGGCCATTCGATCCACCTGTCGCGCGCTCTGACGCCCTTCTCCATCGCCAGCATTTCTTATAAACTCTTCTTCTCTCTGATAAAGAGCGGCGTGTGGTCAACGTCTCGATGCTCCCCGTGAACCGACTGGCGAGGAATGAGATGCTTTTGGGCGTTTTTCTCCTGCTTTTTATTCTGCGCTTCCTGTGGAACTCAGGAATTGGACGGACAATCCCAAACCGGAAATCCTGCAAGTGTTTGGAGCTGATAAACCCCTTCTGGCCTGCACAAACACTCCCTTCGTGCCCCTCAAGTCCCAATACGGGTAATCACGTCTCTATCTAAGACCGCAAACACACTGGGAACTGTAGAAACAGCGAGAGTTTGGCCCTGTGATTTCAACTAGGCTATTATAATATTATGAATATAGGGTTATTTAACCAAAAATTAAACGGTGCAGGTGTTACCGTAAAGGGATAGTTCACCCAAAAATGATAATTCTGTCATCATTTACTCACCCTCATGTCCTTCCAACCCCGTAAGACTTGCGTTCTTCCGAACTCAAATGAAGATATTTTTTGTGAAATCTGAGAGCTTTCTGTCCCTCCATTGACAGCTACGCAACTACCACTTTCGCTTCAAAAAGTTCATAAAGAGATCGTAAAACTAATCCATATGAATTGAGTTGTTTAGTCCAAATTGTCTGAAGAGACAGCTTTCCAAAAATCTCCGCATCTTACACAAAGCTATTTTGTAAGGCTTCGGAGAATAATGTACAGGTCTTTTACTCTTTTATGATATGCTATTTTGTCTTCTTTTTTTCTTGACCACATCATCCCCCGTGAAGTCCCCATGATTCTGCTCAATTTCTTCTTTGTGTTCCAAAGAAGAAAGAAAGTCATACCGACCTGAAGGAGTGAGTAATCGATGACAGCATTTCCATTTTTGTGCAAGCTATTCTTTTCAGGCTTGTGGGTGGGGGTTATGAGTTATGGGCTGGTGATTTGAACCATCAGATTAAATCAGACCAGAAAAGAGGTCTAGTAAACATCGCATTCATGCTTCCAGTCCTGACATATTGACATTGTAGTGCAATGTTTGTGAAGTGTGTGTTTTGATTCACACACACAACATACTAATTTAGACAACATTAGACTCCTGTATTAAAAAGATTTCAGCTTTTATTTGATCCACATTATGTGTGAGTAAGTGCGTGTTAGAGAACGAAAGACTGATTGTGAATATATTAGTCCAAATAAGTTGAGGAAATGGCTCTGCACAGCACTTCCTGTGAAGCAGGAAGCAGGAAGTGTGTGGAAGAGGAAGATTGTGCTTTGGGTCACAGGGAACAATGAGAGTAAGAACTTAAAGGAAAGAGTCATGCGTCAACGTGAGAGCGGGGCGGGAAAGTGGCGGACGGGGATTTAGAGAGTGAGAGCTGAAGAGAAAGATTTCGTATGGTTTTAATGTTCAGTGTGATCATGCTACAGATGCTCACTATAGGGCTGTTCATTACATGTTCATTTACTATGGCTAATTATAATAACTACAGATAATAGCCCGTTTTTTGTCAGAATCCCACTTTTTTGTGGGATTTTTTTACTTATTTTTTACTTGATTATTATTGATTATTTACTTTTTTTTTTACTTATATGTCACAATGTCTTCAGTGATTTTCATTTCAGGTCTTCTCTCAGCAAATTTAAATATATAGGCCTACTGTTATATTCAAATTCATTTTATTAAAATAATCAGAGTATTATTAATGAAATATAATTATTTAATCAAATATATTCTTTCTATCTACTACCATTCAAAAGTCAATGTTGTTTTTAAAGAATTTAATACTTTTATTCACCAAGGATGCAAAAATGTATCAAAAGTGACAGCAAAGATATTTATAATGTTACAAAAGATTTATATTTCAAACAAATGATGAACTTTTAAACGTTCTATTCATCAAACAATCCTGAAAAAAAAAGTATCACAGTGTCCACACAAAAAATATTAAGTAGCACAAATGTTTTCAACATTGATATTAGAATGATTTCTGAAGGATTATGTGACACTGAAGACTGGAGGAATGATGCTGAAAATTCAGCTTTGCATCACAGGAATAAATTACATTTTGAATTCAAATCGACAACTTGTTTTAAATTGTAATACTATTTCGCAATATTACTGTTTTTACTGTATTTCTGATCAAATAAAAACAACCTTGATGAATGTCTTCAAAAACATTTTTTTTAAAACCTTACCGACCCCAAACATTTGAACGGTATAGTTTATAAATGATGTTTATAGATCTTGGACTGCATTCAGATATAATTAAGATCTCGTTTAGTGAATAATTATTGTCTGACTGTTTAAACTCCTTACAAATCCTCCAGGATTCAGCAGTTTTGCACAATCCCGTAAAACAGAAAAAAACAGGAACTTGCTGTTATGTGTCACCGCTGGAAAAGGGAAATCTGTGTGCGTGTGTGTGTGTGTGTGTGTGTGTGTGTGATGGTACATATGGTTTTACATGTGTAAGTGTGTTTGTGGAAAGATGTCAAATTGGCTCATTCATTGTAGCAACAAAAATTCCTCAGTGCTGAGGGAAGCAGTGGAACAGCAGCCACACACACACACACACACTTATAACACTTCACAGTCATCTGGGCTGATACCCCCAGATTATGACCTGAAAATCTGTCTCAGTTTTGATTTTCAGAGAGGAATGGAGAACTTTCCTCAACGTCATCTGAGTAATGATCCTCTGGGAGAGAACGGTAGAAAATGAGAGATGGAGAAAAGAGATGGCGAGACAAGAGAAACAAACTATGTTAAATACAGGAGAACATGCGTCAGCTGTTCCTGAACTTATATTGACTCCTGGACGTTAGAGACATTGAATGTTGTTTGGACACTGACTCACTTCAAAAACAAGAACACACACACAATTTTTCCATCAGTGACGAGTGGTTTTTTGAACTCTCATTGTTTCTTTCACTTGTATACGAGCATCATATTTACTGTACTTTATAGTACATTGTGGCTATATATGCTGCCAGTAGTACTATGACAGTATGCTGAATTGTTGTCACATGATCTCACACGTTTAGTTCAGTTTTTGTCCCTTGGGTCCAGTAGTGGCCAAAAGGTATATGTCTGGAGTGGGGTGTTTGTTTACAAGATTGATTAAACCATCAAAATATGAGGACATTTTTGTATATTTAAAAAAAAAATGTAGGCCTATATATGAGAAAAGAACAAAACACTAAACTTGGTTAAGGTATTTATCTGACAAAAGGCAAATTACAGATACAGACTTTATTTTATATGCTAAATAAATGCATAGAAAAACAAAACGTTCACAGGACAAAGCATACATTGACTACAACATATCAGTTATTAATATTTTGTTGGTTCTCTCTTGTTTTTGCATCTATTAGTTTTTTCGTCTGGCCAAAAAATATATCAGCACTACAATTATGTTTTATTGCGTTATCACAAAGAAAACAATTGACTTCAAGCACAACTCCACAATACATTACAAAATCTTTAAGAATTTTTTAATAATATTTGAATAAAGGGTGAAGATGGCAATTTTTCTAGGGCAGACATCAAAAATATGAGACAAAGTCAATGCTTTTGCGTTCACTCGCAAATGTTTTGCGTTCCACCGAGAAACTTTGCTTTTGCTTGCAAAATATTCACTCCACATAATATATACTACAAGTGGCTTTTAAATACAATAGGTAGTGTCATTCCAGACATATGTTTGGTGTTTGGCTCCTCAGTTTTCATTCATGCCTGTTACTGCAGCTCAGGTGCTGACACAGCCAATCAGAGGTCAGGCATTTCATCGGTATATTTCACTCTCACAGGTATTGGCTGACTGCGCTGTTGTGAGTTCTATAAAGAACCAATCAGAGGTTCACCAGTGTTCTTATGCAAATATCTGCTTGACTGGACTTGTAAGTTGTAACGTCGTTAATTTTATTCAGTTAAACAGCTGATATTAACATTTGTGTATTTGCATTTGTGATGTATGTTATGTATTACCATAATTAACCCCAGGTGTGAGTGCATGCGTCGTGTGTTATTTTAGTTAATAGTTCTGCTGACAGAAAGTCACACATGGTGACAGCTCTTACATGTATTTTAATGAACCTCGCACCCTGGATGTGACTTCATGAGGTGCACAGTGTGTGAATGTGTTTTTCAGGGACATTAGTATTGATGGTCTTAAATTGGTTTCAGTTTGTGCTGCCAGTGTTAAGTTTACTACATTAGTCCAACTGTATGAAGAAACAAAGCAAGTAACATGTAGTATGTAGTTTTAACAAGTTAGCTCATGCTATGGGAGTACATACTTATTTATTTATTCTAGTGTTTTTTTTTTTTTTTGTATGACAGAATTATTAAAACAAGGTTGCATTTGGTTACATCAGTTAACAATCTACTTAACTGACTAACAATCTACTTAACTGACTAACAAACTAACAATGAAAAATGTTAATTACAATATAGTAATACGTACAATATATATTATTAAAATTGTTAAAAGTTGTATGTGTTAATATTATTTAATGGACTTGAGCTAACATGAACTAACAATGAACAGTATTTTTTTAGTAATCATACATTGGCTAAACCCAAGGTGTACTCATAAACTCACATAAACCTGTTCATAGCAGTACATTTAAAGCAGAATATTATTTGACCAATATGCGCATTTCAAATAGTGTTTTGCACTTCAGAAGTCTTTCGGTACTAAATTGACTTCTTTTTCCTGGCTTATTGCACTTAAACAGTCAAATAAACACATAATAATGTAAAAAAGCAGATCTTGTTGAGTATTTATGCAAACACAGTCAGTTATGTTTTAAATGAACATAAACAGTTGAGAAAGAAAACACGTGTAACGGTATAATGGATCTGTGTCAGGTCTTAAAGTGACAGCAGCCTAATATTCTTGCTTCCAAATTATGAGATAATATTTAAAATATCTATTTAGCAATCTTTCACCATTGTATCAATGTCAAAATTGTGGCCAGTGAAAATGCTGTGTAACTTTGTAAAACCACACTGTAAAAAAGAATCGTGATTTTAACGGTAAAAGACTGTAAAAATGCTACAGTGCAAAACTGTTAATTGGTTAACAGAAAGTTTCCGCACTATATATGGTAAATAACTGTGATATAATTTTACTGTAAAATACCGTTAAATTTACAGTTTTTGAAAGTGAAAAAGAACAACTCATTGTATAATTTACAGTGAAAAAACGTAAATTGACATTCCCACAATTCCCTGTGTGACACTTCACATATTATGTATTTTTGTTAAAATAACTATGGTTCCTCATAGTTTTCTTGTTTTTTTTTTCTAATCAGTTATGTACATTAGGGTTTTATGTTACATTTAATGTTGTTAAATTAATGTTTATTGCATTTTTTAAATTTCATGTGTGTTACCATGATGATGTTTAATGTTTGTGTGAATGACACAGTGCAGCTTTGATTGCTCATGTGACTCTCATCACTGCTGTGATAATTGTGGGATGCCAGTGTATTACAATGGTACAAAACAAATATACATTTTTTAAACGGTTGGTCAATCAACATTTTCTCAGAAAATGAAATATGGTTTATTACTGTAAATTTTAAGTTAAGTTCGTAAAACCATTAACGTTCCTACCGTATTTTTAACGGTAAAGTTCTGGCAACCACAGTTGCCGTTTTTTTACCGTAAAAATTACGGTTTTATTTTTTACAGTGCACTAAACACAGTGACTGGTGTACATATACAGTATATAAAGATTTTCATACGGTAGTGTACAGACTGTATATTCCTAATCCTAACCCTATCCCCAATACTCTCCATCACAGAAAACGTTCTGCATTTTAACATTCATTTTCATATTGTCCTCTTGTGGGGAAATTTTGTCCCCGTAACGTAGGGTTTACCAGGAGTGAACACACACACACGCACACACACACACACACACACACACACACACACACACACACACACACACACACACACACACACACACACACACACACACACACACACACACACACACACACACACACACACACACACACACACACACACACACACACACAGTGATTTTGATGTTGGGTGGAAAATGTGCAATAACCCACAAATCCCTTCACTGCTGACAGAAGTTTCCCCTACTGAGAAAGAACCATCACACACACACACACACACACACACACACACACACACACACACACACACACACACACACACACACACACACAGACTATGAAGAGTCATGCTGACCTAAACATCTTCAAACACCATATTTCATTTACATGACAACTGTATGATTTGAATGAGGTAGACAAGAATGAAACAAGATGTTCATAGAGTTTAGACTCTGTTCTGGGCCTTCACATCCAGTCTCTGAGGAATTACATTCCAAAACCTGAAAATAATGTCAGGAACAAAGATGGGAAGTGATGTCAGCATTACTGCTCCCCTGCGTGGCCAACAATGCTGCACCCTCAAGCCACGCCCACACGGATCTGCGGCCAATCGCTTTCTAGTCCACATTATCAGTTTGAGAAAAGGGAATTTGTTGTTTGACAAAAACAAACAAAAAACAAACAAACATTTGTGCTTGACTGTGTGGATGAATATGGTTCTCCTACTGCTCATAAAACATTCTCAGGCGTAAGAGACATAAGTGTAGATGGAAAGGATCTCAAACTGACTGAAGATGTTACTGTAGCTCTACGCATTCATAGACACGCTACTCCTTGAAAATAAATTCCAGCACAGCTACATCAACCATAATGATATGACCCTCACAATAGATATATATGCTTTACAATGAACTCTGTTTGAGAGCTACATATGGCAATTTACCGGTTCAATAAAATACCTTACTCATCTCTGTGTCTCTTTTACAACATTTCAAATCCCTCAGTTCTCGACATCTGCGAAAAGCCAAGCCAATGGATTTTTTCTTTATAGAATACAGATTCTTTCAAAGCTTTACAGGAATAAACAGGAAATTAATGATTCAGTGATGTAAACAGATTTCAACTCTGCTGTTCTAAAAAGACAAGAGTGTCATTTATTCAGCTGAGGTCAGTTCAGTCAGGGTTGATTCTGTTCAATAACTTTGTAAAAGAGCATCAAATATGAAATAAGTTCAGTTCAGCTATAAAGCAGCTCTGTAGAAAACAGTGATGTCATATTCAGTTCTCATCCAATAGTGTCAGTGCAGTCAAATCTGTCAAATCGCTGAATATGAAGTGTCCCCGACTAAGCCAGCCAGCAACGAGGCGTAGAGGAAGAAGCTGTAGGCAGTTTATTTGAAGAAGTAATATGGAGCCGAGTGAACAGGATAGAGTTTCAGCCAGGACGGCAAAACACAGCTAACATTACACAAAAAGTAAACGACTGTGGTACACACTGCGGTCAAACACACAGAAAGATGGTGATGTCATAGTAGAGAAAACGAATCAGATCTAAAAATGTGCTTCATATTGTACTGTGT